>CM058233.1:17933485-18658322 GCA_030180135.1 Orychophragmus violaceus
ACCACAAAAATTTATAAGATTTTTTTCCGAAAAAGAAAGGTTCACGCACAGAGGACTAAAGACTCAGTCCACAAGCCCACCAGCCATGAGCACGAGCTGAGTCGACTGGATTGTGGCGGTGTCACGCGTGTGTGATCTCCTCATCTTCTCTCCACAGCCATTTAAACAAATGCATTACTATATCTATATATATACTCTTCCTTAAATTCTCCAGCTTCCAATGTGAGCACTTTAACTTTCCACTTGCATTTGAAAAAAAGCTTTGCTTATTAATTAGTTCATGTCTATTTCATTCAAACTCACACAAATATTAAAGTCCAGTATTGACTTTTAATATTTTGTTCCAACAATCTTCTACATGAATAGAAATTACTCTAAATATTAAGGACTCAACATACTCGATGACTTAGATAGACACAACTAGGCTAGACTGACTCGATTCGGCTAGACATGACTCGACTAGACCAGACATACTTTTGGGAGTGTGAAATGTAATTGTTTTTGAGAGGGAGCATGTTTCAGATTTGAACAAATTATTTTTAATATCTATCGAATTTACTCGCTAGGTTGTCATTCAATTTGATGTAATCCATGGTGATCTCTCTGGTTGATATCAAGTGTCTAATGGTTTTATGACGTCTTCTGATAAGACAAATTAGTATTATAAAGATTATTCAGTGCCCAAGTTAGAGCCGACTGGCTATCTTAGTGTACATGAAGAGCTTACACTGATTTTTCCCACATAGACATATCTTCTAGAAAATTTTGAAGTCATTTTGCATCCTTTGAGGCCTTGTCTAATACTATAAACTCATATTTTTATTGTGGATCTGGTCAACAAAGTTTGTTTGGAAGATTTCCAAGATAATTATGCACATGCTAATGTAAAGACATAACCATTTGCGTATTTTGAGATTTTGGAATCAGATATTGTTGGTGATAGAACCCACCTCAGATTCAGCCCAGATAAGCCCACAAAATCTGTCACATATAAAGCTTGAATTAAGGCTCATATTCCTTCAACCCAAGTTAGGACCAAGTCGTTTAATATCTCAAATAAACTAAGACAACTCCACTTCCATGAAAATCTCTACTTCTCATGCAGAGGTCAATCTACGAACTCCAAAAGCTCTATGAGCTGGAACTGACTAAGTCAAATATTTGGTTGAGATCAGTACGATATCAGCTTAACTGTCTGAAGATCACATAGATCGTTCAAGTGAGTCTACCCCAAGATCCACAGAGTCAAGTGGAGCATGTGCATTCCGAGATATGCAGAACTGTTGAGATCGACGAGGAGATATAAAAGGAACAAGAGGCTTTAATTCAACGATCTTTCTTTTGACACACTTTTCATACAAAAACAAAATTACGAGCTACAGTAAAACTCTCATACAAGATCCCTTAGTAATCTTTTTTCATATTACAAGATAATTATGAAACCTATATTCGTTTTAAATAGTTCTTTGAAGCATCATGTGACTTTTGAAGTGATAGGCCATCAATATTTTCCCCATACCAAATCATATATTTCTAGTGTGGATTTCCGGATCCACATTTTGGCACAATCTGTAGGGACGTATCATAGTATCCTCTGTCAAAAAAGTCTGATAAAAGATTACAAGAAAGAAAGAAATGGGTACTTAACAAATTGGTCTACGTGTTTTAAACTCTTCAATAAGATATTTCAAGTGCACAACAAATCACAATAGCATAGAAGGAGTCGAATCCACAGAGACCAAGGTTACATTACAACTACTAAGTGTCGAGTTAAGCTAAGACGAATAGAGAAGCTTTTGTTTGGTTTCTAATCTAAGCAAATAAAGTAAATATGTAGGAACTCAATGTAGAAGAAGCATTAACCATTAGGAGATTCGCAGGGATTCAAGCATGCAGAATAGATAAAGCAAGGGAAATATTAAGCACCATTCTCGAACTCAAACATGAATGTATAGTTTATCTACCAACTGTCGTTGCACCATCTACTTTGTCTATCAACCTAACTTTTACTAGCACTGTAAACAATCACTAATTCGCACGGTTTTGATATGTTCACAAATCTCAATAACATCAACTTTTTTAAAATAGGTGGTTAATCTAGTTCAAGTATTAACCACACCAAAGTTAAAGAATCAATAGATAAAATCCCTAAACATTAATTAAATAATTCAAGCCTTGAAAATTCCGTTGAAAACTCTAAAAAAGATATACTCAAAAAAAAAATCATGAATGCAAAATAAGAAATAATGATATAAAAAATGGAAGAAAGAGTTCAGAAAGTCGGATGGGATAAGATTTGGAGATACTCTGGGTGATGTAGGGCAAACTCAATATTCCCTTTCTTTTTCTCGTGGAGCGGTCGGTCTGTTTTCTAGAACGGGCGCTCTGGCTGAAGTTCTAGGGGTCTATCGATCCTAGAGGGGATCAGTCAATCTAAAGACTCATGTTTCCTTCTTGACTTGTGGGATCGATCGGTCCCTCCCTGGATCGATCGATTTGCATGAAATTCTCTGGGATAGGGTGCTCCTCGTGTGGATTAGGCGGTCTTGCACCATTTTAAGCTCTTTTGCTCTTTTTTTCTCCAATAGCTCCAATCTTCATTCTAACGCATATTTGAACTGAAATGACTCAGTAAGGACTAAAAGACACCAAAGATTCAAAACATAGTAAAAATAAGGGTTAGAATGTGGTCAAAATGGAGTCTATCAACTCCCCCAAAATTAGCTTTCTGCTTGTCCTCATGCAAATTGAATACTAAGCACAAGGAAGAGGCTTGAAAACATGGGAACTCTCAAGTCTTCTGAAACCGTCCTTAAAATCATGACTTGTAGACCCATAAGACAAAGCATGAAAACACAACTCTACCAAAATCCCACAAAATTCTTCTCAACCCCAATCCATACTTCAGCTCAAGGACAAATCAGAGCCTCGAATTCCTAACAATCAACTCCCTAAGTTTAGTAAGTGTTTCGTGAGATTCTCACAATAAGTGTTACTAAGGGTAGACGATGGTAGGAATAAGGGAGGCTATTTAGGCATCTAAAGTTGGAGTTTTGAGTTTTTAGGATTAGCAGATGACGAAGAAGGTGCAGGATATCATACAAAATGATTAAAGAGAATAGATCCATTGATGTCCACAACTCCTAATCACTCTCTTTCATTTCAAATTATTTTATGGCTTGGACTTTGATAGGTCAAATCTTATCCCTATTTCTAACTGCAAGTGCACAGTGTCGAACGATGTAATATCTAGGGTTTTGAATCCACAGAGACTCAAGTTTCACACAATATATTATGAGTAATCGAATTAAGTTGAGCGAAACAGGTTGTAAGCAGTAAAATTAATGTAAATTAAAGTGAATGTAGGCAATTAATGGAGGCGTCATGTTTCGAGAAGTTCTTAGGAAATCAGAAAATCAGATAACAAACAATCATGATTCAATATATTAGCGTTCTTGAACTAGAATCACAAAAGTATAACTAACCAGCTTTCGCTGCGATAATTATCTCTGTCTAACAACCTAGTAAGCCAACTCTCATTGCGATTCCTACAGTTCTAAACATGCATCAATTCGAAGTTCGTTCGTTCACAATTTCTCTAAACCAATCTCTTTGCGAATAGATAAATTGCTCACCTAGGTTTTTTTCTATCTAATCAACCAAATGTCATTAAGAGAACCAACATAATATCAAGAATCAAAATGGCCAGTTCAGATTATACATTAAGAACAACTTAGATGAAAAACTAAATGATGAATCCTAATTAATCAATTATTCTAACATTCCTTGAAATCCCTAGTGAGAATCCCTAAACCTAACAAGAGATCTAATCAGACAGGGCAATCATAACAAAAGACATAATCAAAATAGATATCATATAAAATCCAAAAGAATAAGAAGAGGGGTTCGAAATCTCTTCTCTCTCGAGTACAAGACCAGCCCCAAATATCATAGTCTCTGATAAAGTAAAGCTTAGCCTAACAAGTGGCTGAAAAACCTAATTTAAAGTCCAAAACACGATTTGGAATTCTTTGTAATTGTGAGAAACTTCTGGGCCAAATTGCAATTCTTCAAAATCTTCATTAAACGGCGAAAGTATCCTGGTCACGATCTGTGTCGACCGACACCAAGACTGTGTCGATCGACACAAACCTCAGATCATCATACCGACTTCTTTGCTTTCGCATGAATACTCCAAATAGCTCCAGAATGCGCCATAATGTCCAAATATGCTCCAAACCTGTAAAACACTTGAAAGGACTCGAAAGACTCTACAAAAGATTTGATTATGTACATATATCATGGCTCAGAACACCTAAAAACCATGATATATCAACTCCCCCGCACTTAGACTTTGCTTGCCCTCAAGCAAAACAAAAAACCAAGATGAAGAGAAGAAGTTTGAAAAATTCAGAAACTCGTTTCATCGTTGAAGTACCACACTCAGATTCCCTTAGTAACCCAGCTGAAAAATGCACCTGCAGACATCAAGACCAACATATACTTCCCCCACACTTAGCAACTGTCTTAAGTAAACTCCACAATCACATTCAGAGCATTCAAATTCACCATACTGACTTCTGTAATCTAATAAGTGCGGTCTCACCTAGAGAGTATCTATCAAAGAACACATGGACTCTTACTCTGTTAGCACCTGACCACCATACTATCATTTTCTGGTTCCTTTCTTCTCCCCCATACTTGAACAATACTGTCCCCAATGTTGTATAGTCTAGAGTCGGTGAGAGAAAAGTCAACACTTTGTGAAATTTGAGAAAGAACGGGTTCTTACCTTCTGTCGCGAATGGTGTCGACCGACACAAATCTTGAATCGATCGATTCAAAGTTTAGGTCGACCCATATTTTGGCGCCTATAGGATTGATCGCCACATAGTTGGGTTGTGTTGACCGACACAAACGTGGTGTCGATCGACACTCTGCGCGTAAATTAGTACTGAGGCTGCAACTTGTTCATAATCCGAGTATTTTGTGTTAGTTACACAATTTCGCCCAATGTTAGCACTGTCATATCACTCACAAACAAGTCAAATGCAACAAGATAGATAGATAAAAGTTCCACAAAGTTCAACTCAAAAGAAGCATGACAAACAGACTCAATAAATATCAAAGCTGACTTAAAAGAAAGAAAAATGAAAAGTGAAAAGAAAATCAAACTCAAGGAAATACTAGGATCAAGGAGGTAACTAGGAATCAGAATCCTCGTCGTCTGCCTCTGGTGGTGTAGGTGATCTCTGACGTCTGCGAGCGTGAGACGGACATATGCAAGTGCAACTAAATGTTCTAGCAATACAGTTCCATAGCGATCTGACTGTGTCTACCAAATACTTCCTATGCGGATCCTTATCGTAACCAGGAAGAGGTGGAGGAGCATCCATAGGAAGATCCCAATGCGGGTGTGGACCCTCAACAGGGACAGGAGCAGGCTCATCCTCAGTATGAGTAGGAACAGCTCGGGGTAAAGCTCCTCTGCGGGCACGAGCAAGAGGTGCCTGTCTCATATCTCTCGGATCAGGTCTGTAGCTATCAATGTCAAGGCTGCAGATGGAAGCTTGACCGTGCGCTCTTCCACGCCATCTCTATAACACCACATCAGGTCTGTCTTCAGCTAGCCTGCGCTCAACAAGTGCGTCTCATCAATGTCAGGGTACACCTGCTCACATGAATACTCGTCCACTGGTATTTGAAAGTGCTGAAAGATAGCTGTCAGAAGGCTGTCCACTAACTCTGTCTTGCGCGATCCTGTACCCCTAAATGGATTCGCCTGAAGACTGACCAAATGATGCGCAAACACTGCACCCATGTTGGTCATCTCGTAGGGACCGTCTTCCTCATACTCATGGGAGCAAAGATGACTCTCTACTGGGTGAAGTAGAACTAGCTCATGCATCCTCATCTTGTTTGGCTCCATCTTGCACAAGAGCATAGTAGCCAAACCTCGTCCGACATACCTCAGGACCGGATGTCGTACATCTTTCATCTTCACCTCCTTAGAGAAGTAGGGTGTAGAGCCGAAGTTAGCCCAGAATCTCTCCAAGTCATGAAATCCACATGGAAGTGTCATTCATGTGTAACCCTTCTTGAACACATAAATAGCACATAGATCAGGCAGTGGCAGCCTGTATTTCTTGCCATGTATCATAAAGCACAAATGACCCTCCTGCGCATTTCTGGCGTTCCAATATCTGTATGTGACCCGTATAGTGGCTATAAACTGTCTTACCAACTCTGGGTACAGATCGTAGCGGAAGTAAGGCATGGTTCCCAGACCCATCTTCCTCAAGCATAGCAAAAAAACCTCATCTGTCATACCCGTCATCCTCAGAAAGTCAGGGCTCACTAAGCGTGTAGGCTCAATCGCAACATCACACCATCCATTGTACAACAATGTGTCAGAATCATCCCAAGTGTCTAGAACCTCTCTATCTTGATAACCAGACCCCTCTACAATTTTCTTCAGCGACCCATTCCACACTTTCTCTGTAAGTATCTTCTCCTTCTCCCCTCTCGGCCATGGGTGTGTCGGAAACTCAGCAGGCAGCTGTGGAGAACCCGGAGGAGACTGAGGAGTCAAAGGTGGTGAAGGAGGTGGTGGTGTTGTCCCAGATGGACCTGTCCCGTCTGTCCGTGTTCTTTTCCGCGGAGGCATCTGCGCGAAAAAATCAGAAAAAACTGGCATTAGTTGAAGAATAAAAAATGAACTGAGAATCATCAACTCCTCAACAACATCATAATCAGCAGCAACCAGAGCTCCACATACACATCATTCACGTTTTTCATTCGACATTTTCGCACAATTTTAACAAGTTTATCCCAAAACCTAAATTCTCAAAAACTTGCAAAATCAAACGTGAAAACTACTTAGGCATTTTAATTCCACTATCAAAAAACCTAAATCAGTGTTATATCATCATGGAATTAAGAATTAGGGGCCAAAACCAAACCTTTCACCCTTAGAACTGAGTCTGAAAAATTGAGTTTTAGAGCACATACCTTAAAATCGACACAAACGAATGGTAGGAATGGATAGAGGGTGAACATCCGCAAAGGTTAGGTGTTGGAATAGATTAATTTGGTTAAGAATCGAGTGAAATCGGGTTTACGGATCGAGCTTTCGCGAATGGAGGTTTGGGAGAAAAATGAAGAACATACGCGAAAGGAAAAAGAAATACATACCTCGATACCAGTTATGGAAAGTGAACCAATCAAAGTGGTCTAATTGAGGTCAAACCTCGATTTCATATAATCGGATCGATCGACCCAAAGTGCTGGATCGACCTACTGCCCACGGTTTCGACCGACACGTTACCTTTCTGTCACTAGATTACCCTGTAAAGACCCAAACAAACAAAAAACGAAATTAGACTGAAAACTCATATGTACAGACTCACCAGTGGGTTGTCTCCCACTCAGTGCTTGTTTTAAGTCATTAGCTTGACTATGGCAGATGGGTCAGACTCCTGGAGGATTTAACAGAGGCATAAAGTGCCTCTGTGAAAGTCTCCTCATCCATGGCGGTGTATAAGCATTGTGCGCATGAGACTGACCAAGAAACTTGGGAATCACAGCAAGGTCAAGTGGAATATTTCGTTTCCTGACTCGGTTCCATGCAGAATCAGCACCAGTGTTAGCATACTTAAGGTTGGAGAGTACATAGCTTTGCTTCGACAGATGTGGTCTAGGTATGATGTTTGGAGCTTTCTGCTTAAGAGCAGGTGCATGCTTTGAAGATGTAGAGCAGAGTCAGAATGAACCGCCATCTTCTCCTCTCCAATCTGAATCTATGGCTCCACCTCAAGACCGAAGCTCTATCCATCAATGGTGGATCTCTGCAACCTATCCATCGTGAACTGCAAAGTCTTATCTCCTAGGTGGTGATTAATCAGGCTATGCCTCACATCAATCATATCTCCAACATTAGCTAAAAAGGATCTACCAAGCAGCAGAGGGTCATCAGGTTCAGTTTCATACTTCAACATCATAAAATCTGTTGGAATCAAGTAATCTCCAACTTTGAGAGGAATGTCCTCAAGAACTCCTTCTGGAATCTTCTTCGATCGATCAGCTAGGACAAGAGAGATCCTTGTAGGCTGTAAATCCATCAATCCCAATCTCACAGCCAGAAAGTATGGCATGAGATTCACACTTGAACCAAGATCACCTAATGACCTCTTAAATTTGTCTCTATAGATAAAACAATCCAACACAAAACTCCCTGGATCCTTTAGTTTCTCAGGAATTCTGCCTTGAACCACATCGCTGCATACCTCAGAGATCATCAAGACACCCTACCCTCTTCATCAGTAATGTTACCAGAGAGCATGTCCGTCACACATCTCTTCACTAGAGGAGTGATTTTAGTAGCATTAATCAATGGGACTTCAATTAGCATCTTACACATTATTTCCTTGCACTTTTCCAACTTAATCTCGTGCTTGGACTTCCTAGGGAAAGGAACTTTTGGTTTGTAGGCCTTTTCCTCAGCAACATTCGGCCTTTCTAAAGCAATTGACTGCTCACGCCCGTAGTGTTGATCGACGCTGAAGTGATGTCGATCGACCCTCTCTCAATTTGAGTCGACCTTAATGTCGAGGTGGTTCGATTTTGGTCCGTCATGAAAATTCGAAGCTCGTGAATCACTCGAATTTTTCAGCTCTGAAACCTCTGAATCATCATTTTGCTCAGCTCCATCTTCTACCAAAATCTCTATGACATATTCCTTCTGAGATTGAGCCATCTTCCCCTTAATGTTCGCTTCAGCTTGCGTCATCTGATTGTCCATATTATCAATTGTGCTTGTCAAAGTCTCCAACTTCGCACTGAGGTCCTAGTAATCCAACTCTTGTTGCGATTCCTAGAGTTCTAAACATGCATTAATTCCAAGTATGTTTGTTCACAATTTCTCTAAACCAAATCTCTTTGCGAATAGATAAATTTCTCACCTAGGATTCTTTCTAGCTAATCAACCAACTGTCATTGCGAGAATCAACCTAATATCAGTAATCTAAATGGCCAGTTCAGATTATACATTAAGAACAACTTAGATGAAGAACTAATTGATGAATCCTAATTAATCAATTATTCTAACATTCCTTGAATCTCTAGTGAGAATCCCTAAACCTAACAAGAGATTTACTCAGACATGGCAATCAAAACAAATGACATAATCAGAATAGATATATAAAATCCAAAATTATAAGAACATGGTTTCAAAATCTCTTCTCTCGCGAGTACAAGACCAGCCCCAAATCTCCTAGAATCTGATAAAGTAAAGCTTAGCCTAACCAGTGGCTGAAAAGCCTAATTTAAAGTCTAAAACACGATTTGGGCTTCTTTGTAATTATGAGAAACTTCTGGGCCAAACTGCAATTCTTTAAAATCTTTATTAAACGGCGAAAGTATCCTGGTCACGATCTGAGTCGACCGACACCAAGACTGTGTCGATCGACACAAACCTCAGATTATCATACCGACTTCTCTGCTTTCGCATGAATGCTATGCTCCAAACATGTAAAACACCTGAAAGGACTCGAAAAATTATAAAAGACTCGATTATGTACATATATCATGGCTCAAAAATAACTAAAAACCATGATATATCACACTTCTCTGGGGGGTTTCAATGCTAAATTAGACATAAGACTTTTTAGTCCTATCTTCCCTGTCGATTTTGCCCTACTTACCTAGGGTATCATTTTATTTTATTTTGACTGATTTTTTTTTTTTGTGTGGAAGAGAAGACCTAGATTAGCACCAAAATTAAATTCAAAAATGCGTACCCCTTTTATGGAATTCGATTCCATGCTTCCATAGAATGACGATGTCTTTGCATCTATAGTTAATAAATCTCTTTCGTTGGAGAAGGAGCTGGGATCTTATCCGCGTTCCTTTGCAATGAAGTTGTTGAATGCATTCACTCACTTATTTTGGCGTTTACATGTATAATGATTAAGAGCTGTGTTAATCACTTTCTCTCCAACCCTTTTCCACATATATGCACATATGAAAACTCAAAGAATAGTGCATGACGTATGAATAAGATATGGGCTAAGGGTAGATAATAGCTAAATATGAGCTAGCCATCAGAAAAACAAAGACTGGTAAAGGGATAAAAATGTTCTGAATGTAGGTTCGTTTCCCTAAACTAATACCTATAATGAGAAGAATTAATGTCGAAATTAAGTCCAGTAAGAATAGTGATTGTCATTCCAACGAGACCTCGATTGTATGATCATTTTTGGATGGGGAAGATCTAAAATGGGGTACTGTAGCCTGTCTGCTTACTCAATCTTCTCAAAATGGTCACTAGGAAAATGATCAAAATCATATATGGTTAAGATCATCACCATGCATTGTAATTATTCCCAACAACCATATAAAAACCACAAACTAATTCAAGACAAAAGAAAACAAAGAAGTGATGTTAGTAACACCAAACACCCTCCCCATACTAACTTCACACAGCCCCGGTGTGAGAATGAATCAAAAAGAAGGATAGAAAAAGAAAAATGGATGATACAATCAAGTGAAAACTAAACCGGGGTCATGGAGTATGCATCGAACTGCAATATTGTCATGCATTCCTCTTGCGGCTCGGGTATCGGCACAAACTGCTAGGTTATGCGTCTTCTGTTTGATGCGCAGTGAATACTTGGTCTTTACAACACGTCACTTTCTCCTCATCTGCAAAATATCAAAGGTAATCAAGAGGTAAGATCAAAAATGACATTCATATCGAAAATCAGGAATTCTTTGGTTTTCAGCAGAACTGAAGCACAAAGTTCTTCACTAGACATTCTAGAATGTGCAACGCCTTAGAGGACTATCATAATCAACCAAAGCCAAAATCCCAATTTTAGTTTAAAATCGTCAAATCCAATTATTATCCGTGAAAATCAATGATTCAATGTACAATTCAACTTCTAAATAGTGTAGTAATATATTATTAAGCATATGAGAGCTACACAAGGTGAGAGAAATAAGAATTGAAACCAAACCTCATGTATTCCAAAAGTGGTGAATTGTAAAGAGTGAATTTGTGTTTCATACCTTTTATGAGTCGAATAGATGATGGGAGAAATAGAAAGAGCACAGAATTTTCTTTAGGAAGTACCTAAAAATCACTCAATTCCGTTATATATCCAGAAAGTTAGGGTTGAGGAGAAAATTCCTCAAAATCCCCAAGAACTCACGAAAAAGATATTGAAAAGAGAAATTTTGGGGTTTTGATCTTCAAAATCATGTTTTAGTGAAGAAATATTCCTTCCAGGTGAAAATAAACCAAAAATCCACATGTGACACGTACTTGGGTCGGGATCGGTTGATATAGGATGGAATCGGTTGACATGAAGATCTCGGCATGTTCTGACCAAGTGGGATTGGTCGATCCCAAAATTCTCGGCTCTTTTCTACTCCCTCACATCGATCGATCCTTAAAGGGTTGGTTGATCCGGCTCCCCAAATTGGTCTCTCCAACAAAGGTTTTTTGGCATCGACCCATACCTCCTGGATCGGTCTATTTGGAAATTCTCAGATTTGTTTTTGGATGAGATCAATCGATCTCAAAATGGGATCGACCGATCTGGTCTGCACCACTCCAGAACGACTGTTTTAGTTAAAGTCGGCATAACTTTTGATCGCACTGTTAGATTGACCTCAACCCACTTCCATATGAAAGATATCTAATTCTATATCCTCTGTCCAAACTTGATCTTGATATACGTCGGGAAGTACTTCATCCAATGACAAACTTCTGACGCATTCACACAGTCCTACAACTTCTTAAGCTCATTGTACCCAATGTGGCATATTTCTCCCCAAATGACCTAAAACCAGAGAAAACAAAGATCAAATGCCAAATTATCTAAAATCTGAAAACTAGGTAGCTAAGTTATGTTGGGGTCAAAAACCCCTCGACGAAAACAATAGCCGAAAACAAGATCGGACACTCGGACACAGACAAATGTCCATTTCGGATAAACAGAACTTCATATAAATGACGAGTTGTATGAGGTGTCGATAACTTCGTACGAATAACCTTTTATACGAAAAGATTCAACGGAAAACATTTCATACGAAACAGACGACATTTCATAAGAAACGGACGACATTTCATACGGAGCGGATCAATCGGACAAACATCTTTCGACAGGGACTACAGATTAATAAAACATCCGAACGACCGAGCTAAACCAGCTCGGATCGAGCTAAATCAGCTCGAAAATTCTTATCTAAACCAGCTCGGATTTCCAAGCTGAACCAACTAGCTCGGATCCGAACTCTTCCCTTCTCATTTTTTGATCATGATTCACTCCTTCGGAAGTTCCGAGCTGAATGCATCTCTTGGAAACTTCCGAGCTGGATTTTGCTTCTCCAAACTTTCCGAACGGATATCGTATGATCAAACATTTGCCGGTATCTCATTCTACGGATGCGCAACTAGCCGCAATCCATCTTCGGAAACATCGGCTTATACTTTCTTGGCCGTTAAACCAAGCTGTCAGATAAAGTTAGAGGAAATACGAATTTGGGCCTAAACATACAATATTCGTATGTCCGAAACTTTGGGCCGAATAAAGAAGTTTGTGCACAAATGGACTCAGACTGTCCGTTCTCGGCCCATTCGGCAAATAAGTCAAGCCGCGGAAAGATAATTGCCGAAGAAAGAAGGTAAACTCGAATAAGTGAAGATGAAGATATCTCCGAGATAAAGAGGAAGATCCGAGATGAAAATGTAAATCTTAAATCTTAACGGAAAATGGAAGGAGATAACAACATGAAGATTTCCGCAAATCTTAAAGAAAATATCCTCGAAGCCGACTTGCCGCATCTATATAAGGAGATGGTAGTCATACAATTTAGATATAGAAAAAAACCCTGGCATCTAGACTTAAGAACTTAGCAATTTTCTTAGCCTCTTTTATTCTGTGTACTCTCTTTTCCGATCTATTATCAATAAAATATCCTCCGGGTTTACTATTTCAGTGTGTTTACTCGTGAAATTTCTGTTCCCTAAAAGTTTGCTCTACAAGTTTTGATAGTGCGAGTTCTGACTCTCACAGTTTGGCGCCGTCTATGGGGAATTAGAAATTTCTGACACTCAAAAACCATCGACTAGCGGATCCAAAGGTATGGTTACCAACGGAGACGGAGATGAGATAGATCAGAAGCTGCCGATCGGAAACACCACAACCAACATTACCGGCGACGTTACAAACACGGCCACCCCAGATGCAACAATCAACGCAACGCTGTCCGAGCTGAAAGAGTTGGTGGCCACACTGAGACAAAGGACAGAAGAACAAGAAAAGGAGAATAACACTCTCACGGAGGAGATCGAGAGACTAAAACCAGGAACCGTACACGGACCATTCAAACGGTGAACTTCGCCCCAACTGAACGAAGGCGTCTAGACTTCTCAACGTCCGGTGAGTCAGCGAGGAATCCGTCGCAACACCGCGAGCGAACCGCGGGCGAACGAACTTCTCTGGAAACTAGACCCAGCACCACAGATCCTCCTCCTGTGGTCCGAGGTCGAAGGTTCGTAGCGGAAGACGATACAGAAGACTGCAGAAACGAGAATCCGATTCCGCCTGGCAATCAGACCGAACCACTCTCTGACGACGATGAAGAAAGGATCGATGCAGATCGATACGTCCTAGAACTAAGCGATGATGAACTATCGGAAGAAGAGGACATCAAGCGAACTCAGCCAAACAAGCCAACTGAACGACGACGAAGCAATAAACGGAGCGAGCTTGATGAACTCAGGGACGCATTGGCTTAGACAACCGCAGAGATCAAAACTGTATGATCACAAGTTCATCGGGCAACGAGCGCTGCGCCTGAAATCGATCGCGTCTTGTAAGAAACACGAAAGACACCATTCAAATCTCGAATCACTGAAATTCAGATTTACAATTCGGGCAAGCTCAAAATCCTAATCTACGACGAAAAAACTAATCCGAAAGCTCACATGATGGCTTTCCGAATTGCGATGGGAAGAGCAAATCTTAGTCGAAGGGATAAAGACCCTGGTTTCTGTCTCCTGTTCGTAGAACATCTGAAAGGAGCGGCCCTCGAGTGGTTCTCTAGACTAGAACGCGATTCCATCGGAAATTTTCAACAACTGTCGAAGGAATTCATGAAACAATACTCGATCTTCAAGGACAGAGATACTTCCGACGTCGATATATGGGCCTTGACTCAGGGCGAGACATAGAGCTTGAGGAAATTCATCGAACGATTCAAAAGGTCGCGACCAGAATCGAAGGCTTAAGCGACAAAGTGGGCATCGACGCGCTAAGGAAAGCACTTTGGTACGAATAGGATTTTAGGAGGGAGATCTCACTAAATCGACCTCAGACAATGGCGGATGCTTTGCACAGAGCAATAGACTTTATCGTCGACGAAGAGGAAATAAAGGTCCTCTCCGAGAAGCATAAGTCGAGAAAACAATCAAGAAAGGATACTCGCCTATCCGCTAGCGCAAGCAGCGAGAAACGAATCTCAAGACCAGCTAGTAGCTCGCGGCCTGAAAGAACGGTTGGGTTGCATAGTCACCAAATCGGATCGAATGGACATGAAGACAGGCCGGTCGAACGAAGGAAGAGTACATGGAACACCTGGACGAGGAACCCCAACACTTACGATGAGAAAGCATTATGCGATCATCACCATTCTTACGGACATAACACTGCTGACTGTCCCAAATTGGGCGTTAAACTCACGGCAAAGTTCGTAGCCGGGGAGCTAGGAGCTAAAATAAGTTTGAAGGATTTCGATGATGGAAAAATCGAAAACGAGTCAAATAAGCCAAGAAAGAGCAGCGAGCCAAACAAAGCGGATCGAGAACAAACTCACCAAGAAGGACAAGCCGCAATCGGCAATAACAAGCGAAGAAGAGGAAACGATGAAGATCCTAAAGAAAACGGCCGACAGAGGATAAATATAATCGTTGAAAGGCCGCTATACCGCCCAATATCAAGGCCATCTACCGATCCTTATCCCAGATGACCATCGGGAACAAGCGGGCCGAGGAGAAACGCCAGAAAAAGCGTGCCGTATCATCGCTCAAGTTGCATGATAACGTTCGACGACATGTGGATCCCGAGGACCGGTCGCCCATGCAATGAACCCCTGGTCGTGGAGTTGATCATCCAGAATCATCGCGTACCGAGCATACTTGTCGACACCAGAAGTTCCGAGGATGTAATTTTCTGCGAAACTCTGAAGAGAATGGACAAACTTGAATGAGATAACGCATTCCCAATCGTCCTTAACAGGATTTTCCGGAGACACCATAGCCACCTTCGGAAAGATCGAGCTGCCGATACTCGCTGGAGGGATCTTCAAAGTCATCGAGTTTTCGGAGGTAGATCGTCCAACGATCTACGGAGAGATTCTAGGAATCCCATGGATAAACTCCATGAAAGCCGTTCCATCAACTTATCATCAATGCATGAAGTTCCCAACCCCTTCCGGAATCAAGACGATCTAGGGAAGTCAAGGGCAGCGCATCCCTGATAGTTCCCGGAACGACGAATTAGGCCATTGGACAGATGCACCGAAGAGAAGCTATCCACCTCGCTAAACGAACGATCATGTTCAACATTTCTCCGCGGGAGATCTTGTCCTAAGAAGGGTCTGGCAAAACCCAACACTTCATAACACTAGTTCGGATTGGGAAGGAGCTTACATGATCACAAGGGAAATACGCCCCAAAGTGTACGAGCTCGAAACCATGAATAACACCAGGATAGTAAAAGGATGGAACGCGATGCATCTGAGAAAGTTCCGCTACTAAAGACTTCGAAACGTCAAAATAAAATAAAATTATGAAGCGCTTTGAACTACTGGACAGCTTAATCCCCGAAAGGGGTACGTAGGCAGCCGGTCTTTTGATCGGTTCAGTTGTCCCCCCTCTTAAAATAAGGGGGGGGGGAGTGGGTCCGTATATATCTATACTTCCACATCGGAATTCGGAAATTTTTAAAACTTTTCTTGAACTCGAAAGCTTGTCGGACAAGGTTACTCAGAAACTTCAAAAGAACCAGCTCGGAACTTTCGAGCAAATCAGCTAGGAAAGTTCAAGCTAATCAAACAAGTCAGCTCGACACTTCCGAGCAAATCAGCTAGGAAAGTCCGAGCTAATCAAACAAGTCAGCTCGGCACTTCCGAGAAAATCAGCTAGGAAAGTTCGAGCTAATCGAACAAGTTAGCTCGACACTTCCAAGCAAATCAGCTAGGAAAGTCCAAGCTAATCAAACAAGTCAGCTCGAGACTTCCAAGAAAATCAGCTAGGAAAGTCCGAACCAATCAAGCAAGTTAACTTGGAGCTTCTGAGTAAATCAGCTAGGAAAGTCCAAACTTCCGAACAAATCATCTAGGAAAGTCCGAACTTCCGAACAAATCAGCTAGGAAAGTACGAACTTCCGAGTAAATCAGCTAGGAAAGTCTGAACTTCTGAACAAATCAGCTAGGAAAGTCCGAACTTCCGAACAAATCAGCTCGGAAAGTCCAAACTTCCGAGCGAATCAGATAGGAAAGTTCTAGCTAACCAAACACGTCAGCTCGGAACTTCCGAAAAAACCAGCTAGGAAAGTCCGAGCTACTCAAACAAGTCAGCTCGGACGTCCCAGCAGCACGCCCTTCTGGAAGTAAAACTGAACCCGCCCGACTGTCTTCAAAACGTATTCAGACAACTCTCTCGACACTCATACTCAAACAACTCTGGACAAAGAATCATAGCTGGAAGCAAGGCGCGTCCGCAAAAGCTTGACTCCAAAACCAAACACGTAAACCTATCTGGTAATGAAATAAACACATTCTCACCTTTATTCAATTTATTTTATCTTAGATAGAAAGTAGGATATAAACGTCGTAGCTTAGGATTCATTTACTATTATGTTGCATGAATGATTGTTAGAAATAGTCTGTCTAGTCTGCTGACGGCCGCAGCAGACTAACACGTACATCCTTAACGGATATTCGCCAACATGTCCTATACTAAGAGGCTCTATACATCCAACAAACGGATAAAAGCGCGCTATATAAATTTTAAATACCGCCAAGGTATGTTTATTATCGGCGAAGGGAACATAAGTCGTGAGTCGATAGTAATACCCATAATTGGGAAGTCGATAGGTCTTCAAATCCGCCGCAGCAGTACTAGAGTCGATAATGACCCCAAAAATCCAGTACGACGCTACTCAGCACACTGGTAAAATGACGTTTAACCAAGTATATCTCTGTTCGGTATCTTTAAAAGGTGGGTCCTGCGGATACCGGCTTATTTTCGACAGACGAAAGATCCGAAGCGAAAGTTTTGCGGAAAAAAACGGAATCGAAAATCCAAACCCAGTAAAACACAACATGCTGGTTTGGACAATGTCATTATTGAGTAAACGACCGACACGAGAATGTAAGATGGGAAACCCCCGCACTAGTACCAAAGTCAACCGTAAAACTCCTAAACCCAGTATGACGCTTCCGATCACACTGGTCTAATCATTATAAGTCCGCAAGGGGAGTACACTTTGTTATTTCTCGGACTCAATTTCGAAACCCAATAAGACGCTTCCGAGCACACTGGTCTAATCATTACAGAGTCTGCAAGATCGGACTCAATTTCTAAACCCAGTAAGACGCTTCCGAGCACAGTGGTCTATTCATTATAAGTCCGCAAGAGGAGTATGTCTTGCTACTCCTCGGTGATGAGGACATCGAGCCACCAAGCCATACCATTCAAGATCCTAATGTGCCAAGTGGACCAGTGACCAAGAGCAGGAGCAAAGGCATAGAGAAAAGGTTCAACATCTTCCTGGAGCAGTTGGAACATCAAGGACTGATCCTACTTGATCAGTTTGAAGCCATCCGCATAACTCCATCTGAGAGCTCCCAACTGAAAGCCATCTTTAATCAAGCCTCCATAATGAATCAGGAGATGATCTACACACCAAATTGAAGCTCTATGAGTCTAGTTTCCAGGCCACAAAAGAACTATTGGAGATCGGTTATAAAATTCCAGATACAAGCCGAACAGTAAAGACATATCCGGTGGACCCTCTCGTAACCGATAAAGTCAAATGGGCCCTATTCTCCCCCAAAGATGAAGTCCACATAAGCATGTGTTCTATAGTCCACATAAGCCTAAGAAGACTCTGAATCAGCTAAAGGATCTCAAGAACTTAAAGAATCAAGTTTGAATCACAAGAGATCAAACTTGCCTTATTTAGCACCCTAAATACTCTCTCTTTGATTTTGCTACGTTTTTCCTTGCAGGATTTATGTGTTTTTTCCTTAGAATAAGTCATGAACCTGGCTATATAATGCCTTGAGTTGTAATCCCTTTTTTCACCTTTGATCAATAAAATATCGATTTTTGTGTTAAAACAAAAACTCTCTCTTCTCTTTCAATTTGTAAGTGTTCCAGATTGCTTGAGTGCTCCTAGAAGTATCTGTAGGCTTTCACACCTATAGTGGTTCTTCACCATCCATCTTATCCAAGCTAAGTTGGAGAAGTCCTTAGACTAGCCAACGGCTCAACCCTTATTTGGCTCAAGACTTTTAGCCAAGCTCATATCATTTTGGTATCAGAGCTTTAAAAGTCCTGGATCAAACAAGGTTGTTTGATTACTTCACTTTTATTGCTTAGTTCTTGATAGTTTTTCTTTTCTTTTTGTTGTGTTTCTTTTGCTCTTGCAATTTCTCTTCATTAAAAAAAAAACTTATAAAAACCCCATAAAAATAGTTTTCCAATAGCTTTCTATCTTATTTCATCTTTGATATTAAGAAAAACCAAAAAAAGTTTTACAAAAAGTGTTTTGTGTTGAGCTTGTACCGGAGAATTTTATCGGGTGAAGATCTGTCGGTTTTCGTCAATTTAAATTCAAATTTTCTTGTCATATCTTTTAAGTGCATTTATATAGAATATTTTAAGGATTTTATTAAAGAGAATCAACCAAAAAAACAAGAAAAAAAAACGTGCCATATGGGAGGCTCCCATTGATTTGGTTTCTTTCCTTATCGGGTCGCGATCGATTAAAGAAACTTGTCAAAAATCCCATCCTTCTTGGTTTCTTTGTTCCATCTTTATAGCACGACATTTTTAGATTATTTGAAGGATTTTGATCAGAAAAATCATCAAAACTCGAGTGTATTTGTGTGTTATTCATCGGGGTCGCGGAAATCCTTTACCGGACTGTACCGTTGAAAGCCAACCACCGAGCCACCATCCGGTTCTGGCCAAATTCGTTTTTCTTCATTTTAATTTGATTTTTCTACTGAAATTCTGTTTTTCTAATAGTTTAATAAACTTATTAGAAGCATAGGATTGGATCTCCTAGGTTTTGTTTGCATAGAAATTGTTGTATGATTTATAGTGAACTTGCTCGAAATTTGCTATCTCTTGTTAAAAAGGAATTTGATACTCTTATTCTGATTTTTTTCAGGAACCATGGGTGAGAATACTGGTGAGGGAAACACAGCCATGATGCAAATGCTTCAAGCCATACAACAACAACTCCAAATCATGGGTAAACAGTTAGATCGAGTGGAGCAACCTCGCGTAAACAACAACCAAAGACAAGAGCATGGTCGTAGGCAAGTAGATGGTCAAGAGACTGATGTGAGTGATGAAGAACCACAGCCTAATGATCGTAGAAGAAAGAGAGCTCCTAGGAATCAAGATTTGGAGGAAGAAGAAGAAGACCATCCGAGGTATAAGTCCACAGACATGAAGCTCAAGGCTCCTACATTTGCTGGAAGAGTAGATCATGAAGCTTATCTAGTGTGGGAGCAGAGAATGGAGCATATTTTTGCCTATTACAAGTACACCGAGCAAGGAGGCTAGCCTTAGCTGTAGCTCAACTCACTGATCACGCCTTATCTTGGTGGGATCGTGAGGTTAGTGATAGGGGAAGAAGTGATACTCCTCAAATGACCACATGGAGGGAGATGAAGCAGCTGATGAAGAAGAGATATGTTCCCACTTACTACCATCGAGATCTTCAAAGGAAGTTCCGAAATTTAAGTTAAGATGGTTAAAGAAAAGAGTTCTTCTTCAAAAGCTAATCTACTGATCAAGCCTAGCTGTATAGCTAAGGCAATCACTTGTAAAGAACCGGTATTGCTAATGATCTTTAAGGAAGTTTTGAGTGCAGGTTGTAGTGCTTTGGAGCAAGATCTTCCACAAGAAGTCAAGGACCTTTTTGGACCGGTTTTCTGAGACATTCCCTGATGAAATACCTCCTGGGCTACCTCCTATAAGAGGAATTGAGCATCAAATAGATCTGGTTCCTGGTACACCATTGCCCAATAGAGCCGCTTATCGAGTAAACCCGGAGGAAGCTAAGGAATTGGAGAAGCAAGTAAAGGATCTTTTGGATAAAGGCTATGTGCATGAGAGCCTTAGTCCTTGTGCTGTACCAGTCCTCTTGGTGCCAAAGAAAGATGGGACTTGGAGGATGTGTGTGGATTGTCGAGCTATCAACAATATAACCATCAAATACCGACATCCAATACCAAGGTTAGATGATATGTTTGATGAACTATCTGAGTCTAATGTATTTTCCAAGATTGATCTTAGGAGTGGATATCATCAAGTAAGGATAAAGGAAGGTGATGAGTGGAAAACGGCTTTCAAGACCAAACAAGGTCTCTACGAATGGCTAGTCATGCCATTTGGACTCACCATTGCACCAAGCACCTTCATGAGGCTTATGAACCAAATTCTAAGGCCTTACATCAGTAAGTTTGTAGTGGTATACTTTGATGATATACTCATTTATATCCCAACATTTGATGAGCACTTAGTTCATTTAGAAAATATCATTAAAACACTTCAGAAGGAAGGCCTTTATGCCAACCTTAAGAATTGCACTTTTTGCACTAATGAACTTGTCTTTTTAGGCTTTATAGTGAGTTCATAGGGACTAAGAGTCGACCAAGAGAAAGTAAAAGCCATACAAGAATGGCCAACTCCAACAGACACTAGCCAAGTTAGAAGCTTCCATGGATTGGCTAGCTTTTATAGGAGATTTGTGAAGGATTTCAGTACTCTTGCTGCACCACTCACTGCTGTGATCAAAAAGGACGTGGGGTTCAAGTGGAGAGAAGCTCTGGAGCAGGCCTTTAAATCACTAAAGGATCGGTTATCAAATGCCCCTGTTTTAGCTTTACCCGATTTTACTAAAACTTTTGAGATTTAGTGTGATGCATCAGGTTTAGGTATTGGATATGTGCTTACTCAAGGAGGCAAACCAATAGCTTATTTTAGTGAGAAACTCAGTGGTCCAAACCTAAACTATCCCACGTATGACAAGGAGTTGTATGCCTTAGTTCGCGCAATGGAGACTTGGCAACACTTTCTACTCGCTAAGGAGTGTGTGATCCACACGGATCATGAAACCTTGAATCATTTAAGGGGTCAAACTAACCTGAAGAGAAGGCATGCTAAGTGGCTTGAGTTCATAGAAACATTCCCTTATGTCATCAAATACAAGAAGGGAAAAGATAATGTTGTAGTCGATGCACTCTCAAGGAGACATGCCCTTATTTCTACAATGGATCCTAAGGTTCTTGGTTTTGAATTAATTATACCATTATATGAATCTGATCCTGACTTTTCAGAGAGCTATAAGAGTCCAGGGAGGGGAGCCCACGTGTCTTTCTACATCGACAATGGCTATCTCTTCAAGGACAAACGGTTATGCATTCCACAATGCTCTTTAAGGGATCTTATAGTTCGAGAGGCTCATGGAGGAGGATTAATGGGTCACTTTTTAGTGGAGAAGACTTTGGCAATGCTTAAAGAACATTTCTTCTGGCCTCACCTTAAGAAATCAGTAGAAAATTTCATTGCAAGATGTATCACTTGCAAGAAAGCAAAGTCTAGAGTCCAACCCCACGGTTTGTATCTTCCTTTACCAATTTTTACTTCTCCTTGGGTTGATATTTCCATGGATTTTGTGCTAGGTTTACCCAAGATCAGACACAAGGATTCAATATTTTTGGTAGTAGACCGCTTATCCAAGATGGCTCACTTTATACCATGTGCCAAGACCAATGGTGCAACTCAAACCGCGGATCTCTTCTTTAAAGAAGTTGTTAGATTGCATAGAGTGCCAAGGACTATTGTATCGGATAGGGACACCAAGTTTCTAAGCCATTTTTGTAGGACCTTATGGAAGAAACTAGGCACTAAACTACTTTTCTCAAACACGTGCCACCCAAAAACTGATGGTCAAACCGAAGTGGTCAACCGCACTCTTGGAACACTTCTAAGAGCAACAATAGGGAGAAATCTTAAAACTTGGCTTGAGGCCTTACCTTTTGTTTAATTTCTTATAATAGAGATATCCAGAGTGCAACACTAATGTCTCCTTTTCAGGTGGTTTATGGGCTCAATCCCAACACTCCTTTGGATCTTGCACCACTTCCACAAAAAGACTTCTTGGATTTAAATGGAGAGAAAAAGGCCGATCAAATAAAGAAGCTCCACTTTAAAGTTAAGGAGAAGCTTGAGAAAACCAATGAGGAAAGTGTTAGATCAGCCAACAAAGGCAGGAAACAAGTTACTTTTGAAGTTGGAGAATGGGTGTGGCTGCACATGAAACCGGAGAGGTTTCCTAACCAAAGGAGCTTTAAACTTTCACCACGTGGAGATGGACCATTCAAGATTTTGGAGAAAATCAATGACAATGACTACAAGCTGGATCTTCTAGGTGAGTTCAAATTATCTAATACCTTCAATGTCTCTGATTTGACTCGTTTTGATGCAGTAAATGAAGTTTTGGGGTCAAAACCTCACGAAGAGGGAGGGAGTAATGAGGACATCGAGCCACCAAGCCAAACCATTCAAGCTCCTAATGTGCCAAGTGGACCAGTGACCAGGAGCATGAGCAAAGGCATAGAGAAAAGGTTCAACATCTTCCTGGAGCAGCTGGAACATAAAGGACTGATCCCACTTGATCAATTTGAAGCCATCCGCATAACTCCATCCGAGAGCTCCCAACTGAAAGCCATCTTTAATCAAGTCTCCATAACGACTCAGGAGATTATCCACGCACCAAATTGAAGCTCTATGAGTATAGTTTCCAGGCCACAAAAGAACTCCCGGAGATCAGTTATAAAACTCCAGATACAAGCCGAACAGTGAAGACAGGTCCAGTGGACCCTCTCATAACCGATAAAGTCAAATGGGCCCTATTCTTCCCCAAATATGAAGTCTACCTAAGAACGTGTTCTATAGTCCAATAAGGTGCCTAAGAAGACTCTGAAGCAGCTAAAGGATCTCAAGAACTTAAAGAATCAAGTTTGAATCACAAGAGATCAAACTTGCCTTATTTAGCACCCTAGATACTCTCTCTTCCATTTTATTGTTTTGCTTTGATTTTGCTACGTTTTTCCTTGTTTTTCTTTGCAGGATTTATGTGTTTTTTCCTTAGAATAAGTCATGAACCTGGCTATATAATGCCTTGAGTTATAATCCTGTTTTTCACCTTTGATCAATAAAATATCGATTTTTGTGTTAAAACAAAAACTCTCTCTTCTCTTTCAATTTGTGAGTGTTCCAAATTTCTTGAGTGCTCCTAGAAGTATCTGTAGGCTTTCACACCTATAGTGGTTCTACTCGATCCATCCTTCACCATCCATCTTATCCGAGCTAAGTTGGAGAAGTCCTTAGACTAGCCAACGACTCAACCTTTATTTGGCTCAAGACTTTTAGCCAAGCTCATATCACTCGGACTCAATTTCTAAGCCCGGTAAGACGCTTCAGAGCATATTGGCGTCATCTTTATAAGTCCGCAAGATGAGTACGTTTTGATACAACTCGGACTCAATTCTTAAAACACTCCTGGACTAACTGGTTCAGAAGTTTCGAGCTAATCAACTCGGAAATTCCTAGATAGGACTTAGAAATCCGAGCTGACCTAGCTGACATGCTCGGAAAAACCGAGTTTACAAGCTCGGGAACTCCAAGATAGAGCTTGACTGATCAGAGCTGATAACCTCGAACCTTCCGAGTCGATCATACCATATTTTCGAGTCGATACCGTTTATTCCATCGAGCGGCTTCTGAGCGCTTTCGAAAAAACAAAGTGAAACACGGCTAAAACGAATAAGATGGCCGTCACAAGTTCTCACAATAATTCCAACATATTTAAGGACGTTTTACTTGAGTCTGAAATGCGGAAAAGAACTAAGAGCAATTAAACTTTCTAAATACTCAAAGATAAACTGGTTCGTACATAAAGACGACCAACCATCATAAGGAAATAAAATTATTATACAACAAACACATTTCAAAACCGCATCTCAGAACCAGACATCTCCTCGAGACGAGCTGGAGACATCGCCTTGAAACAAAGATGGATCAACATAACCCTCGGCTTCAGCAATCAACCGGTTATATTCGGAGACGGCCTCCTCACCCAAATGGGCGCTTGACACTAGATCCGCTTCTTCGGACTCAAACACGGAAGGACCCCGGATCTCAAATCGGCAATCAAATCTAGATTGCTCCTCGCCGCGACATATTGACTTTGCCTCTCTATGGCCGAAGGCAACTTCGAGAAGATTTTTTGGAATTTGGAAAATGGAGACGCGATTTTATTCAGCATCCCTCTTTTTCCTCTTTCAGCCGCGTCCCGAAGAGACGCTTCGCAAGAAATCTCCCTTTTGGCAAGTTGAGTTCTCAAGGCCTCAACTTCAGTAAGAGCTCTATTTCTCTCGGTACCAAGGGAAAGTCTCGCCACTCAGAACTCGTTTTTTCCGCCCTCAATGGAAGCTTTCAGGGCGGCAACGGAATTCACAAAGCTTGCATTATCGATAGAATGCTTCGCAATGCGATCCTGAATTCTTCGAAGCTTCCAATCGGACTCGGCAGCATGGCGATTAATCGAAGCCCACGTCTGAAACAAGTTCAGACAACATAACGAAGTTGAAAGAAAAGAAAACAATGCCTTACATCGATGGGAAGAAACTGACCCTTAACATATCTTGCCCAGCACTAACAAGAGAGTCACCGCAAATCATGTCCTTGTACTGTGTTGGGAAATCTCCGGAATGACGAACGTCCGCACAAAACTGGCGACCTCGGCAGCATTGGTGTACATAAAACCACCATTGTCGCAGCCAAATCGAGCCGGACCAAAATCAGGTTGCGGAACCTCGAAATCTTTCCCATGTCTCTTTTTCGGCCTTTGACTGGATTCGGACGCGATAACCTGATCCGATGATTTGGGAAAAGGAACTCGAGGAATGTTTATTCCCTCACCGTTATTGCCATTGGTACAAGCGCCGGGAATACCCTCTCCCAACATATGATCTTGACCGATCCAATCTTCAAATCCGTAAAAATCAAAGTCGGGAAGTTCGACCCCGTCCTCAAGCCATGGAGAGATTGAACCATCGTCTTGAATAAGCACGTCATCAGGACGCTCGTCATCATCTGCGTTTTCGTCAGTCCTCGTCGCTCGACGGGTCATATCCATCTGACTTGCTCGGATAATACGTTCGAAAGCAAAGTGTCGTTTCCAATTCGTGCTCCCGTCATGCAGTGTCCCAACAAGACCGACCAAGTGCGGCGGACACATCAAGCAGATATCTCTCGCTGATAATTTGAAAAAAACAAAATATTAGAAGATCGGCTGGAGATATATATAAACGACGAAGACAACTAAGTTCGCTACCAAGTTTTCCCCATTTCAATATCATCAGCCATATACAAGCATCTTCGACGGATGCCTCATCAATCAAAACGTAGAAAAAATGGTGCCGCCATTGGGGATCATGATTTTGCAAAATCCGAGATAACCATCCGATGTAGATAGGGTCTGAGGTAATGCTCGGGTCCGCGCCTTATCAGAACCATGTGCAACAAGGTCCGAAGATGTAATACTCGAAGATCAACTTCACATTCGAAACTGCAGAATAGTATGCCGATCAAATGCCTCAAGCTAAGTAGTAATCTGCGTGAGAGCCAACCTGTGGCGTCGGAGATAACAGACGATGAGTCCATGAATCGGAAACCAGAGGAAACACGACGTGAAGAAGTATTCATACACCGAAAAGTACCCTTTCGGCGGAGAGCTTACTCGGTAACTGGGGGATGGTATCTTGATTTTCGGGAATTCTGAAATCGCGCCGAAGCTTCGCAATCGACTCTGTTGAAGATAATGTCGAACCAAGAGGGTTCAGAGTCCCCTTCTTTTTTCTCAGACGAGCCATCTTCGGCTTCTCCGGAGAGAGATCCCAATGGCGCAGGGCTTCTTCCCAACTAACGCGAATGTCCTCGAAGATAACATTGACCGTTTTCCGGGAACATGGCATCTGCTGCAGCGAGGGACAAGGTCGACTAGCACAAGACCTGGTCGACTGCCAAACCCCGGAAGACTCTCCTTCAATAGAAAAATTAGCATAACCACGATTCGACGCATGATTCGTCATCCTTATGAAAAACGCCGCAAAACAGAAGTCCAAACATGGAAAAGATCCAAAGCTTCTAAATTCACAAGAACGGAGCAGGAAACTTTGGCAAAACTCACAAAAGCTAAGAAGAAATTAGAGAGAGAAGTTACCTTTAAGTTATTTTCTTTGGGGTGAAGAATGAAAAATGAAGTGTGAAGGAGTGGATACTGATAGGTGTCAGGTTTTAACCCTATTCTAACTGCAAGTGCACAGTGATGTAGTTGTAGTACTTAGGGTATCGAATCCACAGGGACTCCGGTCAACGATAGATTTAGAACTATTAAGATTAAACTAGGAGAAAGCAAAGGTGATTAAACTAAAAGCAGAGCAAAAAAGTAAATCAGTAGCAGGCGAGTTTGTGAGCAAGGAAGCGAAGCGTTAGGTTTCAGGAATTCTCAGGAAATCAGGAACACAAGCAATCAATCAGTCTGGATCTAATCAGAAACTGTTCTAGAACTCAAAACACGGATATAGAATTAACCAAATTCCTTTGCAATAATTCTCTAAGTCTAAGTGCAGCAAACCAAACTTTTGTTTACGAGAACTAACAGATTAAACCAGCATTAAATTCCAAGTTTGATATGTTCACAATTAACCTAAACCAAACTTTCGTTTGCGAGAACTTTAATTGCTCATCTAGGTTCTTTCTAGCTAAATTAACCAACTTCCGCTGCATTAATCAGCCTAACATCATAATTCTGATTAGCTACTTCAGATTAAGCATTAAGAACAACCTAAACAAAGAACTAGCAGATATGAATCCCTACAGATTGATTTAAACTATAGTTCCATGAAATCCCTAATGAGAATCCTTCAACCTAACAGGTAAACTACTCAGACATGTTCATCGAGACAGAAAATATCATAAGTAGAAAACCAAATATCATTAAACAGAATAATCAACAGGGGTTCGAAATCAAGTCTCTTTCGAGAACAAGATCAGCCCCTAAGGCTCTCTGAAATAAAATAAAACTTAAGTAAAGCGTAGCCTAAACAAGTGGCTAAAAACCCTAATATATAGTCTAAAACACGTTTTGGGCTTCTGTGTAAATATCTGGGCTTTTCTGCAATATCAGCATTCTTCATTAAACCGTCGTTTGGCCCATCTCGCATATGCAACGATCGATGCTAGTGTGCAACGATCGTTGCGGCTCTGAAATATTGACAGTGAAGTCTATCTCTCGGCCAAATACTCCAATTAGCTCCAGAAAGTGCCATAATCACCACATATGCTCCAAATGTGCTTGTACCTAATAAACACCTGAAAAGACTCTAAAACATAGTAAAAGACTCGATAAAGAACACATATACCATAGTTAAAATCCCTAAAATCCATGGTATATCAACTCCCCCACACTTAGCTCTTGCTTGCCCTCAAGCAAGTAAAGAACCAAAGCATAAGAAAAGAAGTTTGAAAACACAGAAACTCATTTCGTCTTAGGAACTTTCGCATTCACATTCACTTAGTAATCCACTGAAAACTTTCCTACATAACTCAAGACCATAATGTACTTCCCCCACACTTATCAACTGTCTTAAGTAAACTCCACAATCACATTCAAGCATTCAAATTCACCCTACTGACTTCTGCAAGTATTTAAGTGCGGTCTCACCTAAGGAGTATCGATCAAAGGCACATAGATTCTTACTTTATCAGCTCTAGACCACCATACTATCTTTCTCTAGTCCCTTTCTTCTCTTTCCCTTCCTTAACAACTGATTTTTCCCACATTGGGTATCATTATTTTTTTTTATCAGTGTTCTTCCCGTTATGGGGTGTACTTTGGACACATTCCATGGATCGCACAAGAGATAATAGGGGTATCTACCACTCCCATGACCACTTCGGAGTTACTAACTCATCCTCAGTTTATTATCTTTTTTTTTATTTTATGGAAGGGGAGAAGGGGACTAAATAGGATAGGTTGACAGGCTGTGTCAGAACTAACAAGGGAATCCGACACAAAGTATACCAAGCCCTTAGGTGAGAAATCTAAGTCAGTATTAAGGTTGAAGTCAGTAAAAGGATCCTCTGATACCTGAAGTAATGTGGGTGTTCCCAGTAGGTTGATCCGAGTCTGGGTTTTCTAATAGTCATAGAGGCTCTGCAAGTCTGTCCAATGGTCACTTAGTTCCTGTTCAAGCGAAAATTTTCCTCGAAAAATCATAGTTTCATACAAATTTTGACTCAATAAAACAAATTTTGAAAAACTAAGAAAACAAAAGCGTGCGTCAGTAGCTTCCTCCCCCACACTTAAACTACACTGTCCCCAGTGTAATCAAGGCATGAGCTCGGTGAAAGAATAATCAAATTGAAGAACAAACCGAAAAGTTGCAGATTACTTACCTGTCGTCGCCCTGTGTCGATCGATGCCTAAGGGTGTCGATCGATGCAAGGCGATTATCGCTCGCGGTTATGTAGATAACCGATGTCTGAACCGCAATCAATTCGTTAAACCGTAAATCGCGACTGCATTGACCGATGCACAATGTGTGTCGATCGATGCAATGCGATTATTCATGTTTCTCTCGCCTCTGAACACACTTAAACAGAAAAATTAAAAATACCAAAACCAAAACGAAAATTGAAAAACAAAAACGAACCTACTAGTGGGTTGCCTCCCACTCAGCGCTTGTTTTTAGTCATTAGCTTGACTATTGGAAGAGATTTGATTCAAGGCGGTTTCAACAGAGACTTTGAATGTCTCTGTGAGTATCTCTTCATCCAAGGAGGTGTATAGGCATTATGATCATGAGGCTTCCCAAGGAAAGAGAAATCAGAATCAGGGCAGGAGCGAAGCTTGGGCGGTCTACTGCGTTTTCCTGCATTCAAAACAATGTGATCAGAAGGTTTAAGCTTAGGTGATTTGTACCTTACCTTTGATGCAGATCTGATGCTTGGGGCTTTCTGCTTATGAGCAGTTGCAGGTACTGAAGATGTTAGAGCAGGTTCAACAGGAACTGCCATCTTCTTCTTTCCACTATCAGATACTGTAGTTCCACCAATTTGAGCTTTTTCTTTCAGATGACCATCAGTGGAGATCATCTTCTTTGCATGAACTCGCGAAGTTTCAACTGGTGGTGTTTTATTCACCTTCTTATCTATCACTTTCATGCAGTTAGCCACTTCTAGCTCTTGTTTGGAAGGTTTAGGAACCTTAGGATATGGCACAGGGGGCTTATAGACTCGTTCTGGTACTGTTGTAGGTTTCTGGTCATGTCTGCGTTCTGTGTCGATCGTTGCATGATGTGTGTCGATCGATGCAGGGCGATTCTGTTTGTTGAAAGAACTCGAAATTGCCGTCAGAACGGCGTGTCGATCAACACTAAGGGGGTGTCGATCGATGCATGGCTCAGACATACAATATTCATCCAGAAAATCCGAGATTATGCTCTCTTCTTTACCTAGCAACTCAATCTCATCCCTTAAGGTCACAGCTCTGATGGATTTGTACTGTTCAGCTTTCCTAGCTTCATTATGCCTTTGTATTGCTCCAGCTGTCTGCTGAACTTGGACATCTAGCTCCTTCACATGTGTGCTCAAGTATTCAAACTTCTCACTCAGATTTTCATGTATAGCTTCCAGCTTCCTGTCGAAGTCCATAGCAGTCGTAGTCTGGTCCTCTAGCAGCTGCTCCATCATAGATTCCATCTTTCTCTCATAAGCATTAGCAGCAGGAGATGCCTGATAGGAGGGTGATCCATAAGTCCTTTGATAGGAATTACCTTGCTGATTTCCATACCTGTTTCCTTGAAACCCAGAACCATTTATGTAGTTCCTCTCCTCTTCCTGTCTTTCCAGTAACTGCTCCATCATGTTCATTAGCTCATTAGACTGTGTATTGTGAGGAGGAACAGGCTGATATGATGGAGATTCATAGTCTCTGGTGAATGAATTGGAACCATAACCTCTGCAGAACGAGTTATTCTGCTGATTTTCCAACATCCGTTCCATCATTCCCATCATTCTTTCGCACTGTGTCGATCGATGCAGGGTAGCGTCGATCGATGCAAGCTCGAGAATGCAACGATCGACACACATGACAGTGTCGATCGATGCAAGGCGATTACAGGCGTACCTGAAACGCAAGAACAGAAAAAGAAAAAAAAAATTAGTAGCAAAAATTAAAAACGAAAATCTTAGTCTAAACCCTAAGTTCAAATCTATCGAGGACTCAAAAGAGTCCCCGGCAACGGCGCCAAAAACTTGATAGGTGTCAGGTTTTAACCCTATTCTAACTGCAAGTGCACAGTGATGTAGTTGTAGTACTTAGGGTATCGAATCCACAGGGACTCCGGTCAACGATAGATTTAGAACTATTAAGATTAAACTAGGAGAAAGCAAAGGTGATTAAACTAAAAGCAGAGCAAAAAAGTAAATCAGTAGCAGGCGAGTTTGTGAGCAAGGAAGCGAAGCGTTAGGTTTCAGGAATTCTCAGGAAATCAGGAACACAAGCAATCAATCAGTCTGGATCTAATCAGAAACTGTTCTAGAACTCAAAACACGGATATAGAATTAACCAAATTCCTTTGCGATAATTCTCTAAGTCTAAGTGCAGCAAACCAAACTTTCGTTTGCGAGAACTAACAGATTAAACCAGCATTAAATTCCAAGTTTGATATGTTCACAATTAACCTAAACCAAACTTTCGTTTGCGAGAACTTTAATTGCTCATCTAGGTTCTTTCTAGCTAAATTAACCAACTTCCGCTGCATTAATCAGCCTAACATCATAATTCTGATTAGCTACTTCAGATTAAGCATTAAGAACAACCTAAACAAAGAACTAGCAGATATGAATCCCTACAGATTGATTTAAACTATAGTTCCATGAAATCCCTAATGAGAATCCTTCAACCTAACAGGTAAACTACTCAGACATGTTCATCGAGCCAGAAAATATCATAAGTAGAAAACCAAATATCATTAAACAGAATAATCAACAGGGGTTCGAAATCAAGTCTCTTTCGAGAACAAGATCAGCCCCTAAGGCTCTCTGAAATAAAATAAAACTTAAGTAAAGCGTAGCCTAAACAAGTGGCTAAAAACCTTAATATATAGTCTAAAACACGTTTTGGGCTTCTGTGTAAATATCTGGGATTTTCTGCAATATCAGCATTCTTCATTAAACCGTCGTTTGGCCCATCTCGCATATGCAACGATCGATGCTAGTGTGCAACGATCGTTGCGGCTCTGAAATATTGACAGTGAAGTCTATCTCTCGGCCAAATACTCCAATTAGCTCCAGAAAGTGCCATAATCACCACATATGCTCCAAATGTGCTTGTACCTAATAAACACCTGAAAAGACTCTAAAACATAGTAAAAGACTCGATAAAGAACATATATACCATGGTTAAAATCCCTAAAATCCATGGTATATCAGATACTTATAGATTTCACCAAGACATGGAACCTAGAAATGATTACACTTGAATCATTTTTTCATAAGCGTGCTCGAGCAAATCACGATGGAACGGATCATGATTAGGCATGGTGTCGGATTGACTATACACAGAAAAGTAAATTGCGGCCAAAATACGATATTTCGGACAATCCGTTGCCGCAGAGGCAATAACACAAAAAATGATTGATCGAAGTTCTTTCGGACAATTATTTTCATATCAAATACAAAACAACCTCGCCACCGTCGCATTCGAGTCTGATGTGCTGGGGGCTAAATGTTGGGGTCAAATGTCCATTTCGGATAAACAGGACTTCGTATAAATGACGAGTTGTACGAGGTATCGGTAACTTCGTACGAATAACCTTCTATACGAGAAGATTCAACGGACAACATTTCATACAAAACTAATGACATTTCATAAGAAACAGACGACATTTCATACGCAGCGGATCAATCGGACAAACACATCTTTCGACAAGTACTAAGGATTAACGGAACATCCGAACGGACAACAACCGAGCTAAACCAGCTCGGAATTTCCGTGTGGAAATCAGCTCGGACCGAGCTTAACCAGCTCGGAATTTCCAAGCTGAAGTCAGCTCGGACCGTCCGAGCTCGGATTTTCCGAGCTAAACCAGCTCAGATCCGAACTCTTCCCTTCTCATTTTCCGATCATGATTCACTCCTTCGGAAGTTCCGAGCTGAATGCATCTCATGAAAACTTCCGAGCTGGATTTTGCTTCTCCAAACTTTCCGAACCGATAGCGTATGATCAAACAATTGCCGATATTTCATTCTACGGATGCGCAACTAGCCGCAATCCATCTTCGGAAACATCGGCTTATACTTTCTTGGCCGTTAAACCAATTTCTCAGATAAAGTTAGAGGAAATACGAATTTGGGCCCAAACATACAATATTCGTATGTCCGAAACTTTGGGCCGTGCACAAATGGACTCGGACCGTCCGTTCTCGGCCCATTCGGCAAATAGGTCAAGCCGCGGAAAGATAATTGCCGAAAAAGAAGGTAAACTCGAATAAGTGAAGATGAAGATATCTCCTAGCTAAATAGGAAAATTCGAGATGAAAATGTAAATCTTAACGGAAAATAGAAGGAGATAACAACAAGAAGATTTTCGAAAATCGTGCGGAAACTATCCTCGAAGCCGACTTGCCGCAGATATATAAGGAGATGATAGTCATACAATTTATATATTGCAAAAATCCCTAACATCTAGACTTAAAAACTTAGTAATTTTTTTAGTCTCTTTTGTTCTTTGTACTCTCTTTTCCGATCTATTATCAATAAAATATCCTCCGGGTTTACTATTTTGGTGTGTTTACTCGTGAAATTTATGTTCCCTAAAAGTTTGCTCTACAAGTTTTGACAGTGCGAGTTCCGACTCTCACAAGTTAGTTCCAGTATTAAATACACCTTAGATAAGAAACAATAGACAAAATCCCTAAAAGTATCTAAATCAATCAAGCCTAAAACCCTAAAACCCAATTAAGATTTACTCACACAAAGCTATCATGAATGGAGAATAATAAATAATGAAATAAACAATGAAAGAAAGGGTTCTGAAATCTTCTCCAATTATGTCACAAGAAGATCTGAAATCTTCCCCCTCCCCTAAGGGGAAAAGCGGCTGAAAACATAGTTCAAAGGTGTTTTCTTGAATAAATAAAAATGTATGGTGGTTCCAAATAGAGGAGGAGAATAAAGTATATATATATATATGCCACAAAGTCAGCTGGGATAAGATTTGGAGATATTCTGGGCGAATTAGGGCAATTCAAAATTCCCATCCTTTTTGTCGTGGTGTGGTCAGTCTATTGGCTCGAGCGGGCGCTCTAGATGAAGTGCAGGGGATCGTTTGATCCTAGAGGGGATCGGCTGATCTAAAGACTCACATATTCTTCTTGACTTGTGGGATCGATCGATCCTTCCCTGGATGGATCAATCTGTATGAAGTTCGTTGGGAGCGGTTCTCCTCTTCTGAATCAGACAGTCTTGCACGATTTTGAGCTCTTTTGCTCCTTTTTGCTCCAGTAGCTCTAATCTTCATCCTAAAGCATATTTGACCTGAAATGACTCGATAAAGACTAAAAGACACCAAAAAGATTTGAAAATAGTCAAACTAAGGGTTAGAATGTGGTCAAAATGGAGTCTATCACAAACATAACTCGCGAGATCTGGCTCAAGACAGATAGTCTCAATAGATCCTAAGAATTGACCCTACGAGTCGATGTTCCCACTGAAACTGATTCAATATACTCTGGAAACGCAACCCAGCCCTCAAACGTTGTTGCTGATCCGAGTCTATTGTGATCTAAAACTACGCTTGATAAAGTCTCCTGATTGGGATCACCTCTGCAGTGGATCGCACTAACTCACGGGTCTGGATAAGATCCAAAGATATCCCATCTGGTCAGGGATAGAACTTGACCATAACCAATCTCAGGTCATTCTCTCCACGAGTGACTAAGCCAATGAGATCTAACCCTCATAATCTTGATGAGATCCATAACATGCATTCCCTGTTGGGATCCATAACAGAGCTATAATAGCTCGACTGGATTGACAAGAATGAGATCTCATAAGTGGACTCTCCGAGATCTCCCAATCGAATATCCCTAGCGGTTCAAGGCCTCTTCCCAACAAAGGGCATCCACCTCTGCGAACGTGTCTGAATTTCTATGAGGTTTACATCAGCCTGACACCTCAAGGCAATTCACCACCCCAATATGAACTATAGGGTATCCATTGCTCCCTACCTTTGTGAGCTCGCCTTCGTTAACTACAAAAAGGAGCCCTAATGTCACAGGAACAATAGATCACCCAATCACACGTCTACCTTCTCCACCTCTGATGCCACCGGAATGTGAACCAACAAGATCCCAATGGCCCAGATCGTGTGATGTTGCTTCTACATCAAGGCAACCTCCGGAGCTCTCCGTTAGGATCAGGTATGGAACCCCATTCGAATTTAAACCTCCCCAGTTGGAAAACGGTCAGACAAACGGGAAGTTCAACCACCCTATCGACTTATAAGGTACGATCGACCAAAAATATTTTCAAAGATACGTTGATCACACCAATGCTGAGCTCCAGCAGTGAACAATCGAGTTCATTCATGTATAACTTCAGCCCCTGATATTTATATGGTGTTGAGGAAACTCGATAAACTCCCTTCACGTACGGGATCACTAACTTTTGTATCCCAGATGCATCTAAAATCAAATTTTCAGTATACTCTGGGAAAGGTGACCCCGGAGCTCACATCATATCGTTTAGACTGGCAATAGTTTGTGTGCACCTAAAAGATTACAAGAAAGAGATAGGGTACTGCCGTTTCTTTGCTAAAATCTCGTCGGACCTATTCTTGAATGGTTCACAGCTCTAGAAGTAAATTCCATAGAGAACTCTAACCAGCTAGGTGCAGCCTTCCTCAAACAGTACTTTATCTACATATAAGAAAAATCTTCAGAGGCCGACCTTTTGGTCGATCTCGCAAGGGACCAAACGAATACCTTTGAAACTTCATTGATAGTTTCAAGAAATCAAGTCCAAAATAGTGAACCGTAACGAGGTCGTAGCACTCAGAGCATTCAAAAATGGACTCTTGTACACTTCTAGGTTCCGCGAGGAGGTCGCATTCATATCCATAGTTTCTCTCGATGACGCTCTCCATCGAGCATCATCATTTGCGTTTATAGAGAAGATATAAAATCCATTGCAGAAAGCAATAAAAATCAATGGCACTTGCAAACAACTCGAATAAAAATTCAAGAAACGATATAAAGGATAAGGGTCAAGGCCAACACAGCTTTGGCGTCAAGGGCTCGACCAATCCCAAAAAGAAACCGTTTGATGAAAATTTTTTTTGTAAGCATCACAAAAAGAAAGGATATCCCGCCGAGAAATATCGAAGTAAAGCTCGTCTCGCAACTGTAAAAGCTAAAACCGAAAGTTTGAAATAACACTCTTGAAGAAGAAGAGCTCCAACCTAAAACTGATATAAATAAAACTACCTCACGTAAGAGGAATCAAAACACCGAGGAGACCCCTAGTCTCCACCACCTGGTCCACAAAAGCCAAAACATATCAAACTCATCTTTCAGAACCTCACCAACTGTGGTGGCACCACCAAATTTGTGGCCCCCTGCACCTTTAAAACGCACAAGAACGAGCTTCAGCTATGACCCCAGCTCATCTCGCACTTCTCGGTATAGCTGAAGAAATGGGTGGGCTGTCCATGACCGTCCATGTCCAATTCATTATGGACCGGTCATGGACAAGCCCATATTTTGAATGGACTTAAAAAAGCAAAGAAAAATATTGTCAATGGAATAAATGGATCGAACGTGCTTGGACATGGACATCCCACTACATTTAGTTTTGTAGGTTAATAAATTTGGGGTTTTCTTGCCAAAACGCAAAATCGAGTTTTCCAACAAAAACGCAAAATCGAGTTTTCTCACTAGAAACACAAAATCTTGTTTCTCTCCAAAAACGCAAATTCTTTTTTCCCTCCAAAAACACAAATCTCATTTTCCCGCCAAAAAACAAAACCTCATTCTCCTACCAAAGACTTAAAATTTCGTTTTCTCACCTATAACGCAAAAAACTTATTTTCCCGCCAAAAATGCAAAACCTAATATTGTTTTTCCGCCAAAAACGCAAAATCTTGTTTTTCCGCCAAAAATACAAAATTTCGTGTTTCCGCCAAAAACAAAAAATCAAGATTTTCTCCAAAAACATAAAATATCATTTTTCTCGCCAAAACACAAAATCTCATTTTCCCGTCAAAATTTAAAATTTATAGCTTTGAAATTTTAAATTTCTGGTTTTTAGTTAAATATATTAATAAGGTTATATGTTAATATTAAATACAAATTTAAAATTTATAGTTTGGAAAATGATAATGAAATGTCCATTAACGACCATGGACAACTCATTTGGACTGTGTCACTGATGGACATGGACATAGTTATTTATGTGCACAACCAATATTTGTTCCCAAAAGAACAAGACAATATTGGACATGTCGAAATGAACGTGGGCAACCTATTTAACATATTTACTCTTCGAGGGGAGAAGGGCTATGTCTGCCTCCAAAAGCACTTCTCCTGAGAGCACTACACCTAAACGCATCGATCTCATCCGTCGGAAGGTAAAAATATACAGCAGATCGGCCGAAACACATGTCTCTTGCCCACCCACTACCTTGGTTACTCCAAATCGAGTTACAGCTAAGCTCAGCTATCAGCTCTCTTTACACTCTCGGGGGAGAAAAGCATCACAATCACCCTCTGCCTTGGTTAGTGTGAAATCAACCTCCAACTCTGACTTCAGTTCACCTCGCACTTCCTGGGGGGCGGGGGAGGGAAGGGCCATGTCTACCTCCAAAACCATTAACTTCGTTTGTGGAGGTTCCAAACATTTCCGCGAACTGGGAAACTCAATCAAAACATTCCAATGAAAAGTCTTCAAAGACTCTATGAATGAAAGCAACATGTAAGGGATCAACCATAAAATGTCATTTGGGAAAGTGAAACGCTAAGCCTGGATAAACCACATGATGACGCTCTCATAATCCAGATCGACATAGCCGGGTTCGAGCTGTCCAGAATCATGGTCGATACCGGCAGCTCAGTAGATGTACTATTTTATCCCATCTTCAAAAATGGGTTTTACAGAATCTGACCTAAAGGACGAGAAAGCAGCACTCACCGGCTTTGCTGGTGCAATAATGTACTCACTAGGGACGATCCGATTACCATTCGAAACAGTCTAAGAACTAAAGAAGGTTGATTTGACGGTAGTAAAGATGCCATCTCCCTATAAAGCAATTGTAAGGAGGCTGTGGATTTACACCACACAAGCAGTTTTGTCTACGTACCATCAATGCATCAAATTCCCTGCCCCAAAGGGTATTATTTTTTTTACGGAAGCCGAAGGCCTCCTGATATATCATGGTTTTTACTAGTTTTATGCCATGATATAAGTGTGTTTTTAGTGTCTTTTGTGTTCTTTTAGAGTCTTTTACAAGTATAATCAGGTTTGGAGCTGAATTGGAGATAATGGAGCATTTTGGAGATTTTTGGAGTGATTGGCCGAGAGATAGAGTTCACTGTCCGAAACAGAGAAAGGTGTCGATCATTGCATGCCTAGCATCGGTCGATGCACCAGCGAGATGGGCCAAAACTCGGCGGTTTAGAAGAATCAAGATATTGCACTTTGATCCAGAAGTTCCTGATATTTACAAAGAAGCCCTTGGCCGAGATTAGACCTATATAATAGAGTTTTTAGTGTTTTAATTAGATACGCTTTACATAACACTTTCATAATTAAGAGCAGAGGATTTTTAGAGCTTTTGGGGCTGATCTGAACCTATTACTTCATCTGTATTTGGAGAAGATTTCGAACCCCTTTTTACTCTTATTCTTTTATGCAATTTATTCATCATATGATCATGTTTTCATTATCTATGTCTGAGTAGATTCCTAGTTAGGTTTAGGGTTTCTCACATAGGATTTCATGACTTGCTAGACTTGTTCAAATTCAGTTAAGGATTCATAACTATATCTGTTCTTCAATTTAATTGTGCTTAAAGCTAGTTCTAACCTGATCAATTAGAATCTAGATCTTAGGTTGCTAAATACGTCACGGAAGTGAGGTTTAGGAATCTGAACTAATTAAATTGGGCAATTAAACTTTGCGCAAACGGAAGTTTGGTTTAGGATAATTGTGAACATATCAAACTTGGGATTAATGCTAGTTTAATCTGTTAGTTCTCGCAAACGAAAGTTTGGTTTGCTGCACTTAGACTTAGAGAATTATCGCAAAGGAATTTGGTTAATTCTATATCTGTGTTTTGAGTTCTAGAACTGTGCTTAATTAGATCCTTGCTGAATGAACTGTCTGCTTGTCTGATTTCCTGAGAATACCCTAGGCTTGACGCTTTTAGTTTATTGTTTCCACAACCGTTAATCTCTGCTACTGATTTACTTTCTCGCACCGCTTTTAATTCAATTACATTGCTTTCTTTCTAGTATTAGTCTCTACTGTTCTGATCTATTGAGACCAAGTGTCCCTGTGGATTCGATAACCCTATATACTACTTTGACATTGCTGTTCACTTGCAGTTTAGAATAGGGTAAAACTTACAACCTATCAAGTTTTTGGCGCCGTTGCCGGGGACTCTTAGAGTCTTCGATAGGACCGAACTTAGGGTTTTTACTAGAAATTTTTCTTTTTGTTTTTGCTTTTTCGTTACATTTTTATATTTTGCTAACTTTTTCTCTGTTTCTTTCTGTCGCAGGTACGACTTTCGCCTTGCGTCGATCGTTGCATTCCTTGCGTCGATCGTCACTAGGCGATTTTGAGATTGAATCGATCGTTGCACTGATAGCATCGATCGTTGCTGGACGATTACAGACAGTTTATGCCAACGCAGAAAACTCGAAGTAATCCGAACTCGAGCTTGCTTAATCTCGGACTAGAGGAACTTGGACGTCTAGAAAGGACTATCAGAAGAGAAAAGAGAGAGAGAATGGTACGAGAACGTCTGATCTTGATACCAGATGCTGAAGGTACCCTGAGGGACCGAGATAACAACCCGTACAATGCTGCTGGGCATCGGGTTGATGCTGAAGGGAATGTCATCCCTGATCCTCCTGAGCAACAGCAACAGGAGCTGAACCAAAACCAGGGTCAATGACAGGCCCAAGGTAGAGAGATGGTGGTTCATGAGAGGACACTAGCTGACTACAACAGACCTGATGAGTTTCATGCAAACCGAGCAGCTCTAGTGCTTCCTGCTTTTGAGAGGAATGATTTTGAGGTAAAGACCATCTACTACCAGCTGATGAGACAGATTGCTTTTCATGGTCATCAAGCAGAGCAGCCTATGGATCACATTGACAAGTTTGAGGACATAGTCACTGGCATGAAGTATGAAGGAGTATGCCCGGACTATCTGTTCCTTAAGCTATTTCCGCACAGTCTTGCTGGAGACGCTAGTGCATGGCTGAGACAACTGGCACCTGGTCAGTATACTACTTGGGCAGCCTTAAAGAGTGAGTTCCTGCGTCACTTTTATGATGATGCGCGCTCGGATCAGTCCAGACAGGACATACTCACTTTTTCCCAAGGAGCTGTGGAGCCCTTGAAGACTGCCTGGATGAGATTTAAGCAGTATCAGCGTGACTGTCCACACCATGGATTCACAGAAGTACAGCTGATTGGTATCTTCTTCAGAGGCATAGATCTCCCTTATCAGACTGCGCTGGATAATTCCAGTAATGCTAATTTCAACACCAGGACTCCTACACAAGCTAAGCAGTTGATTGGGAACCTTATTAGCAGCTACAGTTGCAAGACTATAGATGAAAAGAGGAAGAAATCCGGTGGAAGTATAGAGGATTCTAACATGAATGAGATTAGATCTAGGCTAGACACAATGTACGATCTCCTAACAAGTAAGAAAGCTGTCCACTCTACCCAAGATGTAGAGGTAATTCAGACTGAGGAGGACACTCAGGAAGAAGAAGTGAATTACATGGGAGGTTCTGGTTTCCAAGGTAGTAGATTTAGAAATCAACAGGGAAACAGATTCTCAAATGGAGTTCAGCAAGGTGGTTTTAAGAAAGCCAATGAGTCTGATAGTAAAGTAGAGATGATGCTAAGACAGCTAATGGAGAGTCAGACTAAGTACGCAGCAGATGCTGACGCGAAGATGGATACAATCTACAGGGAGCTGAATGGGAAGTTTGAGAGTTTGAACACACACATGAAAGAGCTTGATGCTAAGGTTGCAAGAACTGCTGGACATGCTCAAAGGGAAGAGGGATATCTCCCGGGAAGGACTGATGCCAATCCTAAGTACCAATGCAATGCCATGACATTGAGAAGTGGTAAGGAGCTGTCATCTGGCCAGAAAAAGCAGTTAAGCGTTGAGGAACTCGTGGAAATTGAAGAGTTGGAAGATGAGATACGCGATATTCGCCGAGAGTCGATCGATGCATCTAAGCAACGATCGTTGCCCAGCGAAATCAAGGAACCGGAGGTCGTAACAAAGTCGCCTAGCATCGATCGATGCGATAAGAGCAACGATCGACACAAGGTGACTGCAGAAAGTTCGAGTGCTGAAAACCCAAAACAGTCGGCTGAAAGGGTATACAAGCCTAAGATACCTTATCCCAAGAACCCCAGAAAAGCTAAGAATGATAGGCAGTATGCAAAATGGAAGGAGTTCATAAAAAAGGTAAAGGTTGAAGTTCCTTTGTTGGATTCCATTGAAACTTCCCCCATGATGAAGAGATGCCTTAAGGATGCAATTTCTGGAAAATGGTCTGATGAAGAAAGTATAATGATGCTCAATGAAGTATGTAGTGCAGTGGTTCAAGGCAGAATTCCAGAGAAATTAAAAGATCCAGGCAGCTTCGTATTAGATTGTGCTATCTACAAGGAGAGGTTCGAAAGGTCCCTATGTGATCTTGGCTCCAGTGTAAATCTGATGCCCCTTTCAGTTGCTAAAAGACTAGGGATGACAGATTTTATACCAACTAGGATATCACTGGTTTTGGCAGACAGATCAGTCAGGATTCCCGAAGGAGTAATAGAGGATGTGCCTATAACGGTTGGCAAGTGTGTGATCCCAACTGATTTTGTGGTTCTACAATATGGACAGGAGCCAAAAGACCCATTGATTCTAGGCAGATCTTTCTTAGCAACAGCTGGTGCGATGATTGACTGTCAGGGAGGCAAAATAGTTCTAAATGTAGGAGATCTGAAGATGAGTTTGACATGAACAAACTGGTAAAGAGACCAACCATCGACGGGCAAACCTTCTATGTGGACACATTGGGTGATTTGGCTGCAGAGTACTTCCACCAATCACATGCTGAGGACCCACTAGAAAGGGCTTTACTGAGCTCTATTTTGGAGTTGGAATACCTACAAGACGAGCCTGCGATGTGCTATACAAGATTGATGGATTCTGTCGAGGTTGCAATGCAAGTAGAAGTGTCTGACGCGGGACTGCAACGATCGACACAGAACGCAGACATGACCAGAAACCTGCAACAGTGCCAGAACGAGCCTACAAGCCCCCAGTGCCATATCCTAAGGTTCCTAAACCTTCCAGACAAGAGCTAGAAGTGGCTAACTGCATGAAAGTGATGGATAAGAAGGTGAATGAAATACCACCAGTTGAAACTTCGCGAGTTCATGAAAAGAAGGTGATCTCCACTGATGGTCATCTGAAAGAAGAAGTTCAGATTGGTGGAACTACAGTATCTGATAGTGGAGAAAAGAAGATGGCGGTTCCTCTTGAACCTGCTCTAATATCTTCAGTACCTGCAACTGCTCATAAGCAGAAAGCTCCAGACATCAGATATACATCAAAGGTAAGGTACAAATCACATAAGCTTAAACCTTCTGACCACATTATTTTGAATGCAGGAAAACGCAGTAGACCGCCCAAGCTTCACTCCCGCCCTGATTCTGATTACTCATTCCTTGGAAGATCTCATGATCTGAATGCTTATACGCCACCCTGGATGAGGAGACATTCACAGAGACACTCAAAGTCTCTGTTAAAACCGCCATGAGTCCGATCTCTTTCTGATAAGTCAAGCTATTGACCTTAAACAAGCGCTGGGTGGGAGGCAACCCACCATTAGGTACTGGTGTTTTTCTACTTAATTTTTGGTGTTTTTGTTAGGATTTTACGTTTGTTTTTGTTTTTGGTGAGTTTATGTTTGCAGGTCTCGGATGAATTCGCAGTGCAACGATCGACGCACTTCTGTGTCGATCGTCACAACACGAAAGGAATCGCATTGCAGCGATCGTTGCGCTCTTGAGCAACGATCGACCATACACGAAAATCGCCAAGTAACGGTCGATGCACTTAGTGCAACGATCGATGCATGAGCGATGGAGGTAAACCCGACAGAACTCAACAGAACTTTAACAATTTTTCTTTCTTTTTACCGATCCTTCGCTGGACACTACTGGGGACAGTGTGTCTTAAGTGTGGGGGAGGTGCTACTGACTTTTGTTTTCTGTTTTCTTAAGAGTCAGTCCGTTTTTCAAAAAAAAAAAATTGTTTTATTGAGTCAAAATTGTTAAGTAAGAAACTATGATTTTCTGAGAAGATTTACAAGACTTGCAGGAACTTAAGTAACCATTGGGATGAAGTTGCAGGATCTATCTATGACTATTAGAAAACCCCATCACAGATCAACCTACTGGGAACACCCACATCACTTCAGGTATCAGAGGATCCTTTACTGACTTCAACCTTAATACTGACTTAGATTTCTCACCTAAGGGCTTGGTATACTTTGTGTCGGATTCCCTTGTTAGTTCTGACACAACCTGTCAACCTATCCTATTTAGTTCCCTTCTCCCCTTCTATAAAGTAAAAAAAAAAAAAAAGATAATAAACTGAGGATGAGTTAGTAACTCCGAAGTGGTCATGGGAATGGTAGCAAACACTATTTTCTCTCATGTGATCCATGGAATGTGTCCAAAGTACACCCCATAACGGGAAGAACGCTGATAAAAAAAATAAAATGATACCCAGTGGGGAAAAATCAGTTGTTAAAGAAGGGAAAAAGAAGAAAGGGACTAGAGAAAGATAGTATGGTGGTCTAGAGCTGATAAGGTAAGAATCCATGTGCCCTTTGATCGATACTCCTTAGGTGAGACCGCACTTAAATACTTGCAGAAGTCAGTAGGGAGAATTTGAATGCTTGAATGTGATTGTGGAGTTTACCTAGGACAGTTGCTAAGTGTGGGGGAAGTACATGTTGGTCTTGATATCCTGTGATTGATTCTTTCAGTGGTTTACTAAGGGGAATCTGAGTATTGTAGCTTCTAGGATGAAATGAGTTTCTGAAAGTTTTCAAACCTCTTCACCATGTTCTAGTTCTATGTTTTGCTTGAGGGCAAGCAAAGCTAAGTGTGGGGGAGTTGATATATCATGGTTTTTACTAGTTTTATGCCATGATATAAGTGTGTTTTTAGTGTCTTTTGTGTTCTTTTAGAGTCTTTTACAGGTATAATCAGGTTTGGAGCTGAATTGGAGATAATGGAGCATTTTGGAGATTTTTGGAGTGATTGGCCGAGAGATAGAGTTCACTGTCCGAAACAGAGAAAGGTGTCGATCGTTGCACCAGCGAGATGGGCCAAAACTCGGCGGTTTAGAAGAATCAAGATATTGCACTTTGATCCAGAAGTTCCTGATATTTACAAAGAAGCCCTTGGCCGAGATTAGACCTATATAATAGAGTTTTTAGTGTTTTAATTAGATACGCTTTACATAACACTTTCATAATTAAGAGCAGAGGATTTTTAGAGCTTTTGGGGCTGATCTGAACCTATTACTTCATCTGTATTTGGAGAAGATTTGGAACCCCTTTTACTCTTATTCTTTTATGCAATTTATTCATCATATGATCATGTTTTCATTATCTATGTCTGAGTAGATTCCTTGTTAGGTTTAGGGTTTCTCACATAGGATTTCATGACTTGCTAGACTTGTTAAAATTCAGTTAAGGATTCATAACTATATCTGTTCTTCAATTTAATTGTGCTTAAAGCTAGTTCTAACCTGATCAATTAGAATCTAGATCTTAGCTTGCTAAATACGTCACGGAAGTGGGGTTTAGGAATCTGAACTAATTAAATTGGGCAATTAAACTTTGCGCAAACGGAAGTTTGGTTTAGGATAATTGTGAACATATCAAACTTGGGATTAATGCTAGTTTAACCTGTTAGTTCTCGCAAACGAAAGTTTGGTTTGCTGAACTTAGACTTAGAGAATTATCGCAAAGGAATTTGGTTAATTCTATATCTGTGTTTTGAGTTCTAGAACTGTGCTTAATTAGATCCTTGCTGAATGAACTGTCTGCTTGTCTGATTTCCTGAGAATACCCTAGGCTTGACGCTTTTAGTTTATTGTTTCCACAACCGTTAATCTCTGCTACTGATTTACTTTCTCGCACCGCTTTTAATTCAATTACATTGCTTTCTTTCTAGTATTAGTCTCTACTGTTCTGATCTATTGAGACCAAGTGTCCCTGTGGATTCGATAACCCTATATACTACTTTGACATTGCTGTTCACTTGCAGTTTAGAATAGGGTAAAACTTACAACCTATCACCTCCCGAGTATGCAACTTAGAAGGCTATCGACAGATTGAAAAATATGAATTATAGCAATTACAGAAAGTAATGAGCTCGCAGAAATATAGGTCAAGTGCAATAATGATCCTACGATCTACGGACCTCAAGAAGAGCTCGTTATATAGGTATGCATCGACGATTCCAACCCCGAGAGGTGTGTTGGCATCAGAGAGGAATCCACAAGAGCTCGGTCCCTGATACGATCAGAGTTTTAATCCCTAGATCTACACTGCAAGAGCACAGACGTGACAGTAGTATATAGGGTATCGAAATCCACAGAGACTCTAGACCTTACGATAGATTGTAGAATTATCAAGTTAAGCTAGGTGAAATTAATTAGAAACTAAATAGCAAGCAGAAAAGTAAATCAGTAGCAGAAGTGGTTTTGTAAGCAATCAACTAAAAGCGTCAAGTCTAGGGAGTTCTCAGGGAATCAGACAAGCAGATAAACTATTAGTCAGGATCAAATTAAGTCCGGTTCTAGAACTCAAACACATATATAGAATTAACTAACTTTCGTTGCGAGAATTCTCTAAGTCTAATAGCAGAAACCCAAATTTCTTTGCAATTCCTAACGGATTAAACTAGCCTTAAGTGCAAGTTCGATATGCTCACAATTCAATTAAACCAAATTTCTTTGCGGATAATTAAATTGCTCAACCTAAATAGTTTAGATTCTAAATTACACTTTCGTGTCAATTTAATAACCTAACGTCTAGATTCTAAGTGATCAGGTTAGAAACTAGTATTAAGCACAATTCATGTTGAAGAACAATTAAGTTATGAAACCTAAACTGATAAATTAATCTAACAAGTCATGAAAACCTTTAAGAGAATCCCTAAACCTAACTATGAATCTACTCAGACATGATCAATGAAGCACAAATCACTGAATAAATAAATTGCATAAATAGAGAGTAAAGAATAAAAGGGGTTCAAAATCTTCTCCAAAAGCAGAAAGCAGTACAGGTTCAGATCAGCCCCAAAAGCTCTAAAATCTCTATGCTCAAAGTATGAAAGCGTAAGTAGCCTAAAACAATGGCTTAAAAACCATAATATAATGATCTAATCACAGCTGAGGCTTCTCTGTAATTATGAGAAACTTCTGGGATAAAGTGCAATTTCCAAACTCTTCATAAAACCGCCGAGAATTGTCTGACTCGCGTGTGTATCGATCGATGCATGAGATGTGTCGATCGATGCAGATCTCTGTTTTGGACAGTGAACTCTTCCTCTCGGGTTAAATCTCCAAAATTCTCCAGAATGCGCCATAATCTCCAAATCTGCTCCAAACGTACTTAAACCTGATAAACACCTGTAATGACTTTAAAACATAATAAAAGACTCGATAAATAAGACATATACCATGGTTAAAAACCCTAAAATCTATGGTATATCAACTCCCCCACACTTAGCCTTTGCTTGCCCTCAAACAAAACAGATAACTAGAACATGGTGAAGAGGTTTGAAAACCTTCAGAAACTCTTTTCATCTTAGAAGCAACAACACTCAGATTCCCCTTAGTAAGCCAATGAAAGATTCACCTGCAAGACATCAAGACCAACACGTACTTCCCCCACACTTAGCAACTGTCCTGAGTAAACTCCACAATCAATCCAAAGCATTCAAATTCACCCCCACTGACTTCTATAAGCTATTAAGTGCGGTCTCACCTAAGGACTATCGATCAAAGGGCTCATGGATTCTTACTCTGTTAGCTCTAGACCACCATACTATCTTTTTCTGGTTCCTTCTTCTCTTTTCCCTTCCTTAGCATCTGATTTTTCCCCATTGAGTATCATTTTATTTTTTTTATCAGTGCTTTTCCCGTTATGGGGTGTACTTTGGACACATTCCATGGATGCACAGGAGGTAATAGGGGTCTCTACCACTCCCACGACCACTTTGGAGCTACTAGCTCATCCTCGGTTTATTATTCTTTTTTTTTTTTACTTTAAGGAAGGGGAGAAGGGAACCTTACTTGGACAGGTTTACAAGCTGTGTCAGAACTAACAGAGGAATCCGACTCAAGTTATACCAAGCCCTTAGGTGAGAAAATTAAGTCAAAATTAGGGGTGAAGTCAGTTAAGGATCCTCTGATACCTGAATTGATATGGGTGTCCTCAGTAGGCTGATCTGTATTGGGTTTTCTAATAGTCATAAATTGATCATGCAAGCTCATCCCAATGGTTACTTAAGTTCCTGCAAGTGTTGTTAACTTCTCAAAAATTCATTGTTTCTTACTTGGACTGTTTTGACTCGATAAAACAAATTTTTGGACTGACTCTAAGAAAAGAAAAGCGTGCGTCACTAGCTACCTCCCCCACATTTGAAACACACTGTCCCCAGTGGTGTCAAGCTTAGGATTGGTGAGAAAAGAAATCGGAATGAAAACAAACCGAAAAATGGTCAGAACACTTACCTGTCGTCGGCCTGCGTCGACCGATGCACTAAGTGTGTCGGTCGATGCAGTGCGATTCTGCCTGTTTTCTCACGCCTTTGAACACACACAAAAACAGAAGATTAAAAACACTAAATCAAAACGAAAAATGAAAACAAAAACGAACCTAACAGTGGGTTGCCTCACACTCAGCGCTCTTTTAACGTCATTAGCTTGACGTTTCAGCTGAATCAGGCAGAGGGTGCATTATCCAGAGGCAGAATCTGACCTCTCGGAATCTCGGCCTTAGCCCAATAATGGTTCACCCTCTGTCCATTCACAGTAAACTCCTTACCTTCCTGACTTACTAGAACAACGGCTCCATAAGGGCGTACCTCCTTGATCGTGAAAGGACCAGACCACCTTGATCTCAGCTTACCTGGAAACAATTGCAAACGAGAGTTATACAAAAGTACCTGATCATTAGGCTCAAATTGTCTTGAGACAATCTTCTTGTCATGATAAGCTTTGGTCCTCTCCTTGTACAACTTTGAGTTCTCATAAGAAAAATGCCTAATCTCATCCAACTCATTAAGCTGAACCAATCTCCTCTCTGCAGCAGACTTAAGATCGAAATTCATCTGCTTCACAACCCATGCTGCTTTGTGCTCAAGCTCTACTGGCAGATGACATGCTTTTCCATACAGCAGATGAAATGGAGTAGTCCCAAGCAGTGTCTTGAATGCAGTCCGGTAAGCCCATAGTGCTTCATTCAGCTTTGCTGCCCAATCCTTCCTTGTCTTCCCAACTGTCTTCTCCAAGATCTCCTTGATATGTCTGTTAGAGACCTCGACTTGCCCACTAGTCTAAGGTTGATAAGGAGTAGCAACTCGGTGATGAACTCCATGCTTCTATAGCAGCTTCTCGAAGACCTTATTAATAAAATGAGATCCTCCATCACTAATTACTATCTGAGGTACTCCAAATCTAGGGAATATGATGGTCTTAAACAGCTTAATAACCACCGAAGAATCATTGGTTGGACTAGCTATTGCTTCCACCCACTTAGACACATAGTCCACATCAACCAAAATGAACTTATTCCCATAGGATGAGGGAAAAGGACCCATGAAATATATACCACAGCAATCGAAAACCTCAACCTCAAGAATGAAATTCAGAGGCATCTCATGCTTCTTACTAATTTTCCCTCTCCTCTGACAGGCATCACACTGAGAGACAAAAGAATGAGTGTCTCTAAAAATTGTAGGCCACCAGAAACCTGCTTGCAGAACCTTAGACACAGTCTTGAAAGTAGCAAAATGTCCAGCATAATCTGATCCATGACAGTGGAATAAGATATCTGGAACCTCTAATTCAGCAATGCATCTCCTATAAAGACCATCCGAACAGTGCTTGTAGAGATAAGGCTCATCCCAGTAGTATCGTCTGAGCTCTCTGAAGAACTTCTTCTTTGCATACCCCCAGGCCCGTGTCTATGTAGAAAAAATTGAAACATTGGCCTACGGCCCAGATTTTCTTTAAAAAAATATTTACCACTAATATTTATTTATAGCAATATTAAATCCAAATGTAGTAATATAGTTAGAAATGTAAACGGAAGGTAAGAAAATAGACTAACTAGCTTATTAATTTTCTTCTCACTTCAAATTCACGACCACTTTAGCATTGGAACATTAAATATAATGCAGATGTTTACTATAATTTCTTATTTATTTGAAAAGATGAAAGTTTTATTTTATCATATATATACGAATTTTTTATACATAGCTTCGGGTCCCTGTAACTTTAGGCACGGCTCTGCATACCCCTTCAACTCATCTGGTTCGGTCTCTGCAGCCAGGTAATTAGCTATATCTGCATACCAGGGTCGACAGGTCGTCGCGACAGCATCAACTTCGAAGTCGTATTATCCAATTTGAACCTTAAAAGGTTATGGGCTCGTATCCGCAATGCAACGATCGTCGCGTAGGGCAGCATCGATCGTTGCGTCCTCGTCACATGCATCGATTGTCACAGATGTTGCATCGATCGACGCAATGCGATTAATCCGACAATTCTGCAAATTTCTGTCCAAATCCATCTCAAATACTGTCCCAATCATATAGACGTTCTCCTCAGGTAAGAAATCATTAATGGGCACGTCTTCTTCAACCAGAATCCTTGACAGATGGTCAGCAACTCCATTCTCAACTCCCTTCTTGTCCCTCACTTCAATGTCAAACTCTTGAAGCAACATAATCCATCTCAACAATCTTGGCTTAGCATCCTTCTTCTGCATCAGATACTTCAGAGCTGAATAATCAGTGTGTACAATCACTTTAGAACCAAAAAGATACGGCCGAAACTTCTCAAATGCAAAGACAACAACCAAAAACTCTTTCTCCGTAGTGGCATAGTTCCTTTGTGCATCATCTAGTGTCCTGCTGGCATAGTAAATAGCATGAAGCTTTCTGTCCTTCTTCTGCCCCAGAACAGCTCCTACAGCATAATCACTTGCGTCGCACATTACCTCAAAAGGTAAATCCCAATCTGGTGGCTGAACTATAGGAGTACTCACTAATGCTTGCTTGATCTGTTCAAATGCAGTCTGACAATCTGCAGTGAACTCAAACTTGGTATCCTTACACAGCAAAGCAGTTAGTGGTCTAGCAATCTTACTGAAATCCTTGATGAACCGTCTATAGAAACCAACATGTCCAAGAAAGCTCCTCATAGACTTCACAGAATCAGGTGCCTGAAGGCTGGTCATGACCTAAATCTTAGCGCGGTCTACTTCGATCCCTGCTTCAGACACTATATGTCCTAGAACAATGCCATCTCTGACCATGAAATGACACTTCTTCCAATTAAGAACCAAGTGCTTCTCCTCGCATCTAGTTAGCACTTTGCACAGATTATCCAAGCACTCATTATAAGATGACCCGTAGACTGAAAAGTCATCCATAAACACCTCCATAAAGTCCTCAATCATATCAGTAAATATGGACATCATGCATCTCTGGAAGGTGGTTGGTGCATTACAAAGTCCAAAAGGCATCCTGCGGTATGCAAATGTGCCATATGGCCAAGTAAAGGTAGTCTTTCCCTGATCCTCTGGATGGATAAGAATCTGGAAGAAGCCTGAATATCCATCGAGGAAGCAATAGTAAGGGTGATTTGCTAACCTCTCCAGCATCTGATCAATGAAAGGTAAAGGGAAATGATCCTTCCTTGTCGCAGAATTGAGCTTCCTGTAATCTATGCACATCCGGTGTCGAGTCACAGTCTTTGTAGGAATCAGCTCGTTCTTCTCATTCTTCACTACTGTAACTCCACCTTTCTTAGGCACTACATGGACTGGACTAACCCAGTCGCTGTCTAAAATCGGATAGATGATCCCAACATCTAGGAGCTTCATGATCTCCTTCTTTACCACATCCTTAAGATTAGGATACAGCCTCCTCTGATGCTCAACAGATGTCTTAGACTCGTCCTAAAGATGTATCCGATGCATGCACAGCTCCGGAGAGATACCTGAAATGTCATCAAGAGAATAGCCAAGAGCTTTGTGATGCTTGCGCAGCTTACTTAGCAGTAAATTGAGCTCTGCGTTGTTCATACTAGCATTACCAATCACTGGATATGTCGAATTAGGTCCAAGAAATGCGTACCTTAGCCCGGATGGAAGTTGTTTTAGCTCAATCTTCGGGGCTTTATCCTCTGCTCAGTCTCTGTAGACCTGCAACGATCGATGCACTGAAGGTGTCGATCGATGCAGAGTCGTGTCAGACACATCTAACTGCATCACTTGCTCAGCAGAATCCATTAGCCTCGCATAGCAGATTGCGGGCTCGTCTTGCAGAAGCTCCAGCTCCATTATAGAGCTCAGTAAAGCTCTCTCCAGTGGATCCTCAGCATGTGTCTTGTGAAAGTTATCTGCAGCCAAATCACTAAGTGTATCCACATAAAAGGTCTGTCCGTCGATGGTTGGTCTCTTCACCAGTTTGTCTATATCAAAGCTCATCTTCTGATCACCCACATTCAGAATTATCTTACCTCTCTAGCAGTCAATCATCGCACCAGCAGTAGCCAAGAAAGGCCTACCCAAAATCAGTGGATCCTTTGGTTCCTCTCCATACTGCAGAACTAAAAAATCAGTAGGAATCACACATTGGTCGATCATTATAGGCACATCTTCCAATATTCCTTCAGGAATTCTGATTGTTCTGTCTGCTAAGACTAATGAGATCCTAGTGGGCAGGAAGTCAGTCATCCCAAGTCTCTTGGCAACAGAGAAGGGCATAAGGTTCACACTAGAACCAAGATCACATAGAGATCTCTCAAATCCTTTCCTGTAGATACCACAATCCAACACAAAGCTTCTTGGATCTTTCAACTTCTCAGGAATTCTGCCCTGAATCACTGCACTACATACCTCTGTGATCATCATTACACTCTCCTCATCAGACCATTTACCAGCTAGTAAGTCCTTAAGATATCTCTTCATCACAGGAGTAGTCTGCATAGAGTCAATCAAAGGCACGTCAATCTTCACCTTTTTAATGATCTCTTGGCACTTAGCATATTGCCTATCGTTCTTAGCTTTCCTGGGGTTCTTAGGAAAAGGGATCTTAGGCTTGTAGACCCTTTCATTCGACTTCTTCAGCTTTTCTGCATTTGAACTCTCGGCAGTCACCTTGTGTCGATTGTTGCTGGTTGTGCATCGATCGTTGCTAGGTGATTGTGTTACGACCTCTGCGTCGAGCTTCGGTTCAGCATCCTCTTTCTCGCATTGCGTCGATCGTTGCACTGGTGCGTCGATCGATGCATTGCGAATTCCTCGGATTTCATCTTCCATCTCTTCAATTTCCACGATTTCTTCTAAGCTCAACTGCTTTTTCTGGGCAGGAAACAGCTCCTTACCACTTCTCAATGTCACTGCATTGCATTGATATATAGGATTAGCATCAGTTCATCCCGGAAGAGATCCATCTGGCCTCTTAACATATCCAACAGTCTGCGCAACCCGAGCATCAAGCTCTTTCACATGTGTGCTCAAGGATTCAAACTTCCCATTCAAATCTTCATACACATCATCTAACTTCTTGTTGAAGTCCACAACAGTCTTAGTCTGACCTTTCAGCAACTATTCCATCATTGCTTCCATCTTGCTCTCATGAGCACTAGCAGCAGGAGGTGTCTGATATGAGGATGATCCATAAGTCCTCTAATTACCTTGCTGAAAAGGTTTTTGATAACTAGCAGTCTGTCCAAATCCATAAGAGTTTTGGTTGCTTGTGAAAGCACTCCTCTGCCCACCATTAAAGAACATATTACCTTGCTGATTACCAAACATGTTTCCTTGGAATCCAAAGCCACTAATGTAGTTCACATCCTCTTCTTGGTGATCTTCTTCAGCTCCAAACACCTCAACATCCTGAGCAAAGTGGACAGCTTTCTTTCCAGTCAACAAACTATGAACAGTGTCCAACTTGTTCCTAATATCAGCAATCTCCAGATTATCTATCTTCCCACCAGACTCTTTCCTTATCCTATCAGCAGTCTTGGTGCTATTACTGCTCACCAAGTTATCAATCAGTGTCTTAGCCTGCTCAGGAGTCCTTGTATTGAAATTTCCATTGCTAGTATTGTCCAATGCAGGCTGATAGTGCAGATCAATACCTCTGAAGAATAAACCCAGCAGCATCACTTCAGAGAATCCATGGTGAGGACAGTCACGTTGGTACTTCTTAAACCTCATCCAAGCAGACTTATGAGGCTCTGTAGGACCTTGGGTAAAGGGGAGAATATCTTGTCCCGACTGATCAGAGCGAGCATCATCATAAAAGTGCCTCAATAACTCTCTCTTCACAGCATCCCAAATAGTAAACTTCCCAAATGGAAGTTGTTTCAGCCAAGCTGCAGCATCTCCAGCGAGAGAATAAGGGAAAAGCTTGAGAAACAAGTAGTCATAGTTTACCCCATTATACTTCATTCCAGTGATGAAGTCCTCAAACTTGTCAATATGGTCCATGGGTTGCTCATGTGGGAGACCATGGAAAGGATTCTGCCTCAGCAGAGAGTAGTAGACAGTCTTGATCTCGAAGTCATTCCTCTCAAATCCAGGAGGTACAATTGCTGACCGGTTAGCATGGAACTCATCCGGACGGTTGTAGTCAGCAAGAGTCCTCTCAGCAACAACCATCTGCCTCTGAACTTCAGGTTCAGGTTCAGGTTCAGGATCAGGGATCACACGTCCCTCAGCATCAATCCTTTGCCCAGCAGCGTTGTACGGGTTATTCTGTTGGTCTCTCAGAACACCCTGAGAATCAGATATCAGAATCAAGCGATTTTGCACCATCCTTGCTCGTTGGCTTTTTCTGTTTGTTCTCTCTAGTCTAGCAAGCTCCTCAAGTCTGAGATTAACGAGATTGCACTTCGGATTACTTCTGGTCTCACGCGTCTGCATAAACCGTCGGAAATCGCAGTGCAACGATCGATGCTAGGATGCAACGATTGATTCAACTCGAGTCGCCTTGTGTCGATCGCTTCAAAAGAATGCATCGATCGATGCAAAGTGAAAATCAGACCTGCGACAGAGAAAAACAGAGAAAATCAGTAACAAAAACAAAAACGAAAAACCTAGTCTAAACTTTAAATTCAAATCTATCGAAGACTCAAAAGAGTCCCCGGCAACGGCGCCAAAACTTGATACGATCAGAGTTTTAATCCCTAGATCTACACTGCAAGTGCACAGACGTGACAGTAGTATATAGGGTATCGAAATCCACAGAGACTCTAGACCTGACGATATATTGTAGAATTATCAAGTTAAGTTAGGTGAAATTAATTAGAAACTAAATAGCAAGCAGAAAAGTAAATCAGTAGTAGAAGTGGTTTTGTAAGCAATCAACTAAAAGCGCCAAGTCTAGGGAGTTCTCAGGAAATCAGACAAGCAGATAAAATATTAGTCAGGATCAAATTAAGTCCGGTTCTAGAACTCAAACACAGATATAGAATTAACCAACTTTCGTTGCGAGAGTTCTCTAAGTCTAATAGCAGAAACTCAAATTTCTTTGCAATTCCTAACGGATTAAACTAGCCTTAAGTGCAAGTTCGATATGTTCACAATTCAATTAAACCAAATTTCTTTGCGGATAATTAAATTGCTCAACCTAAATAGTTCAGATTCTAAATTACACTTTCGTGTCAATTTAATAACCTAACGTCTAGATTCTAAGTGATCAGGTTAGAAACTAGTATTAAGCACAATTCAGGTTTAAGAACAATTAAGTTATGAATCCTAAACTGATAAATTAATCTAACAAGTTATGAAAACATTTAAGAGAATCCCTAAACCTAACTATGAATCTACTCAGACATGATCAATGAAGCACAAATCAATGAATAAATAAATTGCATAAATAGAGAGTAAAGAATAAAAGGGGTTCGAAATCTTCTCCAAAAGCAGGAAGCAGTACCGGTTCAGATCAGCCCCAAAAGCTCTAAAATCTCTATGCTCAAAGTATGAAGGCATAAGTAAAAGCGTAGCCTAAAACAATGGCTTAAAAACCCTAATATAATGATCTAATCACGGCGGGGCTTCTTTGTAATTATGAGAAACTTCTGGGACAAAGTGCAATTTCCAAACTCTTCATTAAACCGCCGAGAATTGTCTGACTCGCGTGTGCATCGATCGATGCACAAGATGTGTCGATCGATGCAGATCTTTGTTTTGGACAGTGAACTCTTCCTCTCGGGTTAAATCTCCAAAATGCTCCAGAATACGCCATAATCTCCAAATCCGCTCCAAACGTACTTAGACCTGATAAACACCTGTAATGACTCTAAAACATAATAAAAGACTCGATAAATAAGACATATACCATGGTTAAAAACCCTAAAATCCATGGTATATCAGTCCCGGTCGAGCTAAATCAGTAAACGATGAGGTTGACCGATTATTGAATGTAGGTCAGATCATGGAAGTCAAAAACCCCGCCTGGCTTGGTAACCCACTAGTCGTCAAAAAGAAAAATGGGAAGTGGAGAGGTCATCTCGACTTCTTTGACCTCAACAAATATTGTCCCAAAGACGTCTTCCCATTCCCTCACATAAATCGTATGGAAGAATCCACAACTGTCATCAACTCTTATCTTTCATGGACGCGTTTTCTAGGTATAATCAGATCATGATGACCTCAAGACCAAGGAATTTACTTCTACAAGTAATGTTCGACCTATCAACGCCTTGTGCACAAGATGTTCGCAGACAAGCTTGGTAAAATTATGGAAGTTTATATCGACAACATGCTGGTCAAATCTTCCCGGGAATACAATCACATAGATCAAATAAAAGAGTACTGCTTCCTTATCCTAAACGAATATGGGATGAAACTAAACCCAACCAAATATTCCTTCGAAGTATTCTCCGGAGAGGTCTTCGGTTACATCATGACCGAAAGAGGAATCAAAGCTAATCCAAAACATATAACAGTCTTCATAGAGATGCCATCACCAAAGACCACTCGAGATATGCAATGCCTGACCGGGAGAATAGCAGCTCTCGATCGCTTTATCTCCCGATCAACTAAAATTTTTCTCACATGCTATCAGCTCCTCAAAGGGAACAAAAGGTTCTTATGGAAAAAGTGCAAAGAGGCATTCAAACAGCTCAAAGCATATCTGAACGAACCTCCAATATTAGCTAAACCAGTAGAGGGAGAGCCGCTCTACTTCTACATCACTGTGTCATCTATTGCAGTGAGCGGGATACTAGTTTGTGAATAGGAGAACGAGCAGCAGCCAATCTTCCTATGTAAGAAAAACACTAATATATGCGGAGACCCGGTATTCAAACTATACTCCACAGTCAAAGCCAATCAGGCCGACAATCCAAATGATCCATCAAGCTCAGCGAGTATGATATCAAATTCCTAACGACGACATGTGCCAACACTCAAGTCTTAGCTGACTTTGACATCAAGCTAGCACCACAGTCCTCAGAAGAAGCCATTCCCGAAAAAAATGGAAACTCCATGTCGACGGAGCATCCTCCTAACATGGATCAGGAGTTTTCATCAAACTATTTAACCCTAAGGGATAAGTGCTAGAGTAATCCTTCATACTCTGCTTCATAGCATCTAACAACAAAGCAGATTTTAAAGCTCTCATAAGCTCGCACATGGGATTGGAGCTTGAGAGCTAAAAGATTTTAGGGATCCCAACTTGTCACTAGCCAATTACACAGAATAAGGAAAGCCTACCTAAAAATCGTACGCAGATTAACAAATCAGCTCAATTTCTTCGAGCTAACCAGAATCCCTCGAGGTGAGAACACCTTCACAGATTCTCTAGCATCAACCTCTGACCCTCTTGTCAAAAGAAAATACATGTCGAAGGAATTGAAAAACCAAGCATTGACATAATGCTCAAAGCACTAATCTTTAATGAAGTCGAACAACCTTCGACTCAACAACATCGGTGTAACCTAAACCCGATTGAGCAGCCCAAATTCGTTAGAGCTCACTTAATCAATCAAGGACGACTCTTTACCATGTAAATACTTTGACCAGACAAGACAACATGTCTCAAAACTAGTAACATATTCCATTACCTCTTTTGGCTCATCCATCCTCGATCCAAGTTTGAGCTCTTTCAGTTCAGCGATGCTTACATCTAAACTCCTCATATAATTCAGTTCATTGACTTCTGAGTGCAAACTCTGAGCTCACCAGTTCATCGAGTTCTATAACTGAATTCCGAGATCCTATGATTCGTCGACTCCTACGTCTGAACTCGCAGCTCCTTCACTTTCGTCGACTTCATGTCCGAACTCGTAGCTCATATCGTTCGTCAACTTCTATGTACGAACTTGCAGCTAATCTAGTTCGTCAATTTATATGGCCGAACTCGTAGCCCATCCAGTTCATCGAATTCTACGTCTTCACAGCTGATTCAACACTGCATTCTATATGTTGGAACTAAAATACCAATTAGTTTGTTGACCTCTGCTTCCAAACTTGGAGAAATGCTTATGAAGCTTACGCTCCAATCTATGCTTACTGGTTCTACACTCATCGAGTAACGCTCTTCACACTCACCGAGTAACACTCATCGCGCTTATCGATCTTATGCTCATCCCTCTTATCGAGTTTACGCTCTTCACGCTTATCGATATTTTGCATGCTGCGCTTATGTCTGCCGCGCTTATTAATCCATACTCATAATTCTTATTGAGCTACGCTCATCTGACTAAGGTTTACTTCACTTTTCAGCCTTTATCAGCTAAAACTCTTATTGAGTTTCAACTTAGGACGTTGAAACGATCCAAACTTAAATAGAGTTTCACTTTTCAGACTCAAACGACTCCAACTCTTACCGAGTTTCATTTTGCGGCTTCTAACGCTCAAACTCTTATCGAGTTTCACTTTTAGCCTCAAAAGTCTTAAGCTCCTATCGAGTTTCATCTAGCAGCCTCAAAAGGCTAAAGTTCATACCAAGTCATGTTCACACCTTGAAGTCTAGCTCAATTTTACCATCAAAATCGACTAAAGGCACTTTCACAAATTAAAGCCTCGCTCAAGTCGGCATCAAACATGGTGTTCTGTAGATACCGGTCAACTTTCTCAAAATGACACCGCCCACTAAGTTTAATTTTAAAAACTTAATGGGCTGGATGCAATTGTTGGTGCTACAATACACCCCGAATTTAGTCTAGATAAGCCCACAAAATTTGTCAGCAATAAGGCTTAAATTAAGGCCCATATTCCTTTAACATGAGTCAAGCTCAACTGGTTTAATATCTTAAACAGACTAAGACAAATCTATATTGATTAAAAGAGATCGCATGCGGAGGTCGATCTACGAACTCCACAAGCTCTACGAGCTACAATCTGAATAAGTCAAATATTTGGTTGAGATCAGTCCGATATCGCCGCAAATATCCGAAGATCACATAGATCGTTCAAGCATATACCCCGAGATCCGTTGAGTCAAGTGGAGCAGGTGCCGTCCAAGATATGCAGAACTGTTGAGATCGACGAAGAGCTATGAAAGGAACAAGAGGGTTTATGTCAAGGAACTTTATATTGACACACTTTTCATACACAACAGTGCTACGGGCTCACTGTAAAACTCTCATTCGAGACCCCTTTGTAATCTTCTTTCATTCAGTAAGAGATAATTACAAAACCTAGATTCATTTTAGATAGTTCTTTAAAGAATCATGTGACTTTTGAGGTGCTAGCCCATAGATATTTTTTTCCATCCAAAATTAAAAAATTTCTAGTGTGGATTTCTGGATCCACAGATATCCAGTTTGCATTGATATCCTTCCAAAACTATCGGTTCTTTACCGAATTCAGACCATTATTTTCGTGTAATGTAAGTAATTTAATATTATAGTTATAACTTTCTAGTGTTTACGTCTTGGATTAATGGTGTAGCGACTAAATACATTTACTAAGTGCGGTAAATTGGGTCAAATACAATTTGGAAGTACATCGGAATTCTGATCACCTTTGCATAGTCAACTTGCGACCCGGTTCACCTGGATTTTTACTTAAGTGAAGTTGTGCATCAAGTGGAGTTTTTTTCTGTCCCATTTGAATAGGCTTTAAACCTCTCATGTATTTTTCAGCATAATAGATTTGATATATGGTATTCATTCATAATTTATAGTGATCTTGATACCTAAAGTTACGTCCGCAAGTCTCATATCTATCAAGTCAAATTTCTGACTAAGCATGTTCTTAGTCTGATTGATCTGTCTTTATTATTAGTAATGATGACATGTCATCACATACAAACATAGCAAAACATACCCATTTGTATTTTGGCATATATACACTTGTTACATTCATTTATGTTGAATCAATTTGACATCATTACATCGTAAATTTATCATGCCATTGTTTTGAAACTTTCTTAAATCCCTAAAATGACTTCACAAGTTTATCTCCTTTGTGTGCTTTTACAAGGACAACAAAACCCTCATGTTTCTTCATATAAATTTCCTCTTCTAAATATCCGTTTAGAAAAGTAGTTTTGACATCCATTTGATTTATTTCTAGGTATCTTAATGCTGCTATGCCAATCAGCAATCTGATTGAAGTTATTCTCGTTACTGGAGAATAGGTGTCTATGAAATGTAAACCTTATTTTTGCTGGAGACCTTTCACCACAACCCTAGCCTTCTACTTATCAATTGAGCCATTGATTTTCATTTTTTTTCTTAAAAATCCACCTAAACCCTATGTATTTACACCCATGTGGTAAATCAGTTATAAACAATGGATGACTCTACATAATGAAGTCGATTTCACAATTAATGACTTCTTTCTATGAAGGTCCGCCTGGTGTAGACATGTCTTATGTGAATGTTCTTAGCTTGTATTCTAAAAAATACCATCGTGAAATCTACGCCAAAATATTTTTCCTTAAGAGCTCTTTTACTACGTCTAGGTTCATCTTCAATATATTCTATGTCGTCATGGACTGGAGAGCCAGAGGTGTTTGCCTCATTTTCGTCTCTTTGATTGCGTGTCCTCTTTGGATACATATTATTTTTGCAAGGAAACACGTTTTCAAAAAGTGACACATCGAGTGATTCCATTATTGTATTTAAATGGATATCTAGTATGTCTGATTTAGATACCATAAACCGATAAACACTACTGTTGTGCGCATATTTTATGAAAATCACGACCACAATTTTTGGTCCTATTGTAAAATTTTCGGAGATGACACTTGTACTCTTTCTAGGTACCCCCACACTTTAAGGTTTTTGTATGTATATACAACACCTTTACAAAGTTAATAAGGTGTTTTACCCATGAATTTTTGTGGAATTTTGTTACAAATATAATTTGTGGTAATCAATGCTCCCCCCCCCCCCCCCCCCCCACATGTTCTAGGATAACATAGACTCTTACAACATTGCCTTAATCATTTTTGTAGAGTTTGGTTCTTTTATTCCGCAACTCCATTAGATTCTAGTGAATGAGGATAATCTAATGTTCTTGATACAAGGAACTAAACCAACCATCACACTCCCCTTTTTATCGCTTCTGACTATTTAATAATCTAAATTGATTCTCAATTTCCAACTTATATTCTTTAAACTTTTCCAGATTAACGGTCATGTGACCAGTTCATAAGTTCCATAATTACTTTCAAAGGGTAATTTATAACAGAATAAAAGTTTAATCAGTTCAATTTGATTTGTCTAGTCCTTAAAAAACTATTGGCAGCTCAACTTTGTTTTTGATCAGTAGTTTGTAATCAGCTTGATTTCGGTATAATTGAAAATCTGTTAATTAAAGGGATTTGTTTATAAATATCATCCCCACTTCCTCTTGATCCCATTTGTTTTTGGTTTTTATTTTATAATTTTAGTGCATATTTCATTGTCTTTTTGGTTAACACTGATAATATTCATTCATTCAAGGAAGAATACAAGGTCTAATCAAGGGCGCTCGGGTTGTAGCCCCACCGATACTTTGAATTAAGTCTGTAATTACCCGGTTTTGGGATTACATTGTTTAACCAAACAAAATCATTTTCTCGAGTTGTAACCACATAATGTTGACTTTTGGTTGACTTTTAACGATTCTGTTTAACAGACGTCAAATTGATTTTTAAACCGTTAATCTAAATTAAAATTATGAAAAAATCATACCGAAGATGTGAACTGAAGCGAAGCAGGAAATTAAACCGAAGTCAATAATAGTTAACCAAACCTGGTTTTAAAATCAAACCCATCTCTCTCTCTCTCTCTCTCTCTCTCTCTCTCTCTCTCTCTCTCTCTCTCTCTCTCTCTCTCTCTCTTTATCTATGTCGATAAATTCTTCCCCAAATCAGAAGAATCCAAACCCTAACTCTCTCTTTCAACAAAATCAAATTCAACCCATAATCATTAGAACTCTCCTATTCTGGCATTTGAATGCTTCGTTCTTTCTCTGGATCAGTCGTGTCTAACACTGGATCAGTCGTCTCTCTCACTGGATCACTCGACTCTTTCTCTCCATCCATCAGAATCGAGATTGGATCAGTCATGTCTCTCTGGTTCAGTCGTGTCTCTCACTGGATCAGTCTGTTCTCTCTATGTATCCATTGGAACCGAGCTTGGTTCAGTGGGAATCGAGCTTGGATCAGTCCAAAACGAGCTTTGATAAGTAGGAACTTCACTACTATCAGACAAATGAAACCTAAAACAAGAAGAAATTGGGGGAATTTTTTTTGTTACAAATCGACGATTCTCCATCGAAGAAGAAGAAGAATAAGCAAATTGGATAAGATTCTTACCTCATTTCATACGAATTCGTTAATCTGGATGAAATCCTTGAGATAGCCCTAGAAATCGTCGAGCGTGGAGGATGAAGAAGAAATTTGGGAATTTTTTTTGTTAGGGATTTTGACTAGGTTAGACTCGGTTTGGTATGGTTTGGGTGGGTTGATTTTAAGTTTTCTCTTGATTTCGGTTTAAGGATTTAATCAGGGTTAGTTATTAATTTGTCCTGGTTTTAATCTTGTTTTCGGTTTAAAAATGTAATTAACGGTTTAAAAATCAATTTGACGTCTGTTAAACAGAATCGTTTAAAGTCAACCAAAAGTCAACATTATGTGGTTACAACTAGAGAAAATGATTTTGTGTGGTTAAACAATGCGATCCAAAAACCGGATAGTTACAGACTTAATTCAAAGTATCGGTGGGGCTACACCCCGAGCGCCCGTCTAATCCAAAGCCAGCAGACGAGAATGTCCCCGGAAAACCAAAGCCCACAAATGGGAATACAAAAGCCCTACACAAGGGAAACTAAAACCAACAAACAACACATAAAGTCACCAAAATAATTCATGAAAGCAGAAGAGAAAGAGTCGACCCAAAGGAACCACAAACTGGAGATCAAAATAACCATTAAGCCCTATTAACGAGCGGAATATCAGCAGGTCCAGCTCAATATATTGCAATCCTCACACCACAAGGAAGAGGCAGAGCCACGAGCAGAGCAAGCATAAAGAGACCAACCCCAGAATCCGGTTACCTGACCTGATTTAAAACTGGGATTCCATGGAAAAGGACAAACAAGAATCTCTTAGCAAGACAATTGTTTGAGAGAAACTGACTAAAGAGAGAAAACACTATAACATCGAGCGAAGAAGCGGCACTGCCGCACCACATCAAGGCGCAACTCCAGTCACCGGATACTTTGATGGCCTGAATAGAAACTCCAGACAGAGCACCAACTCATTTGACTCCAGACGAACCTCAACTCTCCAACCACAACAGCTTCAGCAAAAAACCCAACAAAGCCCAAAAAATCCAGATTCAGACCAAAATCACGAGGGCAAAAGTAAATAGATCAAAACCTGAACCAGATCTCGCCAAAGCCAGAAGTGAAAGACACAAGAAATACTTCATCACCGTCGTCCCAAAGGACCAGAACTTCAAGCCACCACCGAGAACGAAGCCACCATCAGATCTGCCCAATCGAGAGAAACCAGAGGAAAATGACTGATTGGAGCGAAAGCTTTAGGGAGATAAACCTTAAACCGAACAAGAGAAACCGAAAGCTAGGCACGGCGACAGAGAGAAGCTCTGACGCCGCCTACAAAATACTCCAAGCCGAAAACCCAAGATCGACGTGACTGTCGCACATGAAAGAGAAAGGAGCCGGTCTATTTTTCAAAGCATATTTCATTGTCTAATTTCCGTGATTTTGTTTGGCACCTGCAGGATGGATATGAGTTGCCACTCGTAAAGTATCTCTGCTTCTGTTACTAAGGGTTCTATCTCCTAAACCAATGGAAATCAATTTTAAAACATGAGTTCTAAGTTCTTTCTTACACAACACCAAGGGTTCTATCTCCAAAACCAATGGGAACCAATACTACATGAAATCTGTTGGATATGGGTTTAGCACCCATCCATAAGCCCATTGGAAATATTGTCACCTCATCAAAAACATTTCGGCCCAACAAACGAGCCCGTTAAGAAGTTAAACGGTCCAGCAAGAAGTCAGCCCTTCCACTCTATAAATAGACCCGTCACTCTTCATTTTTAGGCATCTTATAATTTGTGAAGGTTCCGAGCTACATTTATAAAGCTACGAGCCCAAGTAACATTTAGGAAGCATGTCAATCGACGGACTCCCACCTCCTCCATCATTTTCATTTTTCGGCTTCGGCCTTATTATTAATAGAATTGTTTTCGACCTCACTTCACCTCATTAGTTTGGACCCTTTTGATCGTAACCCGAGTTATTTGGATTAGATCGAAATTCCGCAACAACAATTGGCGCCGTCTGTGGGGACGAGAAACTCTTCTACGCTTTAAAACAAAGCCAAAATGACAGGATAGCCCTCAGCCGGTAACAACTCTAAGTCACCAGAGCGGACTCCAAGCTGCTCCTCCAAGCTCGACTTCCCCAAGACCGATGGACAGAGCACTTTCACCAATCTTACCAATCGATACTCCAGTTAAGCAAAGTAGGGTAACCGGCACCCACCAGAACGTCGGACTAACAAACTGGACTTCAGACGCTCAAAATCAAGACTTCTCCTCCCTCATAAAGACCCTGATGACACAAATCGACGAGCTGAATCGAGACAATAACACTCGCTTCGACCTACTCATGAACAATCAAAACACGTGCAGAGAACGGATCGACGACCTTCAAACTCCTGGGCATCAAACATCCCAGGCAACAGGAGACCCCGCCCCGCGGCTCCTAAGGGTTTTGTTCAAGGATCACCAGCTCTAAACACTGAATAAAGCAAGCGACGACCCGCACCCTAAGCACCGTTGCCAACTGGACCTACTCAAATCCAAGCGGAAGCCAGCAAAAATAACGAGCTCGAGTTACTCAAGATGCAGCTGGACTACATGACATCAAGATTTCACAAGGCAACAAGCTCGGCCCCCGAAATAGACCGAGTTCTCAAAGAGACACAAAAACACACTATTCACAAACAAGATAACAGGCATACTGATCAGGCACCCGAAAAAAATTAGGTTGCCAACATACGAGGGGAACTCAGATCCTTGAGAGTCCCTGACGGCTTTCAGCATTGCAATGGGACGAGCTCAGTTCTCGTCCGAAGAACGTGACCCTCAATTGGTTCTCATGTCTGGAGGCGCACTCTATCGACAGCTATCACAAGTTGACAACTACCTTTCTCAAGCATTACTCCATGTTCATCCAGGAGGGATCCTCAAGCGCCGATCTCTGGGATGTGAGCCAAGGACCAAAAGAACCTCTCAGATCGTACATTGACAGGTTGAAGGTTATCGTTTCAAAAATCTCGGTGATCGATAACGAAGGGCTTCCGGCGCAATGAAACAGACTTTGGTACGAATCACCATTCTGCGACAAGATGGCCATAAACAAACCACAAACCCTTGAAGATAACCTTCACCGAGCAACCGTATTTGTCGAAATAGAGGAGGAAAAGGATTTGTTCGCCAAAAAGTTTGCCTAAGTAATAAAGAGGAATGCTTCATCACCCGAGTGCCTTGATGACAAAGGAATAAAGGAAACGACATGCTACGTCAGCGAGCAAAAAATGAACCAACATACAACCCAGCAGCAGGGTCACAACTAACCAAACAACCAACAAAATCGAGCATGGAACAAATACGTGCGAACCGACGATCAAGAAAAATCTTTCTCACCTTGCATAAACACTTTGGGCATAGCATCGCCGAGTGTCAACACCTCCAATGTCTCTTGCTCGCCGAATATCAAAAAGGAGTAACAAACATAACAAATCGGAAAGCGCCAGCAACCCCTCTTGGGAATCGAGAAACACTGCAGCAACCCAAAAACGAGGGGGAGCGGTTCAAGCTCGTTGGGATTATGTCCTGAAATCACATTGTACTTACTCTAACGATAGTTGTGTGTCGAGATCATACATGTTGTATGATACTGGGCGGTTGCAATGTTTTGCTAGAAGCCTCTTACAGTCTGTAAGTTGTAGACTTACTGCCAGTATTATATGATCCTGTAGGGTCACACACCTAAGCAATCTGGAAGCATATATATATGGGAATGATCATCATGGTGGTGATCAAGATGATGTGTATTGGATACATATCAATATCGATTAAAGAGAAGTGTGTCGATCGACACAGTAGGTGTATCGATCGACACGGGGCCGATTCCGAAACTGATGTTTCGGTTTATGACTTAGACTTTTCGGCTAAACCCGAAAGATGGTTTAGTCATAACAGGTCGTATATATAGGCTTATATGATCGACCTGGAAGAGTGCGATTCAGTTTTCTGGATCAGAAAAGTAGAAAAACTCTCTCTTCGGTTCCCAGATCCGGCACTAGCATCCCGGCTTTCCAGGTTGTGTGCGTGTGGACTACGATAGAGGCGAGGTATCTGAATCGCTTCTGATCTCGTCTTACCATTCATTCCGCTGCCAGAACAAGGTAAATGCGAGATCCATGATTCAATAATGCTAGGAATTCAAACTTAGGGTTGGCTAATCGGATTAGGAACTGCTAGGAATTCCATCAGTGGTATTAGAGCCTTAGAGTTTAATCATTGAATCTGAAGCATGGAATTCGAATAATGATGTATTTGAATAGGTTGATGCTTGTTGATTTTTGTTTTGATAAATATAATCTCGGATTTTGTTTGTATCGAAAACGATAAACCTGTGTTTTCGCACAGTGTCGATCGACACAAGTTTGTGTCGGTCGACACACCGCGAAAACGATTATAAAATTTTAGGGTTTTCGCAACCGCGAATACGCTTATTAAAATTTGGGTATCGATCTTAGAGATCGCACTGTGTCGATCGGTTCAATTGGATTGAACCGGTTATCTCGCATGGTTAAATTTCCTGATACCCTACTGTGTCGATCGACATAGGCTTAGTGTCGGTCAACACAGACCTTGCGATTGGTTGATCGGTTCAATTGGATTGAACTGGTTATCATGCTTGGTTAAGGTAGATCAGATCGGTTTAAATAGGATGAATTGGTTCAATTGGATTGGACTGGTTATCTCAATTAATATAAACCGATTTGATTGGATAAGTCGGTTCAATTGGATTGACCGGTTATCGGGTTTTGTTAAGGTTGGATGCGAATCGTAATCGTTTGGTTATTGAACCAAATGATTGAGAATCCGAACAAAATGACCTAACCCACTTTTGTTAGAACAATTAAAACTCAATTAAAATTAAAATTTAAACATGTTCTAAACACATTGAATACACATTGGATGTGTATTAGATCAAAGCTTAGTTTTCAATATGGTCAACTGTCAAGACTCGTTTCGTTGTTGTGATTGTCTTGCCAAGAGCTTGGTGTCCACAATTACACGAGTAAGGCAGATAGTAGTGTTGATGGTCTTGCAGTGCTTGACATCAACAATTACATGACCTAAGAGATTGATTAACTAACCTTTTAAAGTTCCGTTTCCTCAACTAAATATCAAGTGACCATGATGTCTTGCCCAATCTTGTCTACTGTCAAGACTCGTTTCGTTGTTGGATAGTCTTGGAGTCCTTGGTATCCACAATTACATGAGTAAGATAGGTGATCATTGATAGACTTGCAGTGCGACTGTCAGTGATCACAAGACTGAAGAAATTGGTTTACTTGACTGGGCTATCAGAAGTTCTGGGCCCAGAGACGTCAGAGTAGATAAGACATGGATTGTCTTATCTGCGACCAAGAATTGTACTGGGTACAACTAGCAATGATTTGCTTACCTAGATAACTAAATTTTGGGTGATGGCGAGTCGTCCACTCAGATTTTGGTGAAGTATGGATCTTGGATCATTATATTCATAGAGGAAACATTGTTTGAATATAATGCGAGTTTTCTTATTTGATAAGATTTCTCATTTCATGGAATACATAACTAAATCTTTGTTTTCTTGGATTTCAGCTTATGTCTAAAACTACTTTCTCATTGCGATCCGTCCTTGAGAAGGACAAGTTAAATGGATCAAATTTCCTGGATTGGTATCGAAATTTGAGAATAGTTCTCAAGCAAGAGAGTAAGGACTATGTCCTTGAGAAAGCTCTCCCCGAGAAACTTGGGACCAATGCCTCGCATGCAGTATATGATGCTTGGAATAAGCATTATATTGATGTGGTAGATGTGTGTGGTCTGATGTTGGCTACCATAAACTCGGACTTGAAGAGTCAATACAAGAACATGGAGTCGCCCATAGAGATGATCACCAGTCTGAAACTGATGTTTCAGAAACATGCACGAGTTGAGAGATACCAGACGGTTAAGTCTCTCATTGGGTGCAAGCTACCAAAGGATGCTCCAGTGAGTCCTCATGTCATTAAAATGATGGGTTACATTGATAACCTGGGGAAACTGGATTGTCCAGTTAGCCTAGAGTTGGCTACTGAGATCATTTTGTAGTCACTGCTGTCAAGCTATGATAAGTTTATAAAAAGCTATATCAAGAAAAGCTTGACGAAGATGTTGACTGAGCTGCATGGCATGCTTAAGACAGCAGAGCAAAACATCATAAAGGGTAAAAGATTTGAGAAATCTTGTATAGACAAGGGTGGAGGCAAGGCCGTTTAGATTTGGAATCGGGATAAGCCTGTGTCATCCTTTAAGCCCAAGTCAGGCCCATCTGATGTTGGAAAATGCTGCTACTGTAAAGAGTTTGGGCATTGGAAGAGAAATTGTATTAAATTCTTGGAAGATTCACAAGAGATGGAGAAGATGTATGGGACTTCTTCTTCAGGTATTGTGTTATTATTTCAAGTTCTACGTGAGTATTGGATACTAGTTGTGGTACTGATATTTTTGAAATATGCAGGACCTACGCAACAGAAGAACGTTGGAGAAAGGACAAGTGGAACTGCGCGTCTGGAATGAAGCAATGGTTGTTGCATTAGCCGTAGAAATTCTCCACTTGTAGGAGCCTTTCAAGCTTGGTTTTAGAAATTAAGTAATTACCACCATGTACTTGCTATATGCAAAGATGTCTTTCATTTTCTTGTTAGAATTTGGATGTTTTTCATTTTGATAAAAGACAAGTTTTGTTCTTTAGATCTTAATGAAATATTCTATGGTAGCACCCCGTTTAGAATGGGTTTTATGTTTTAAACCAGAGTGATTTTGAATATAACATAAATACTAAAGGTTTGAGTCTGATGACTCGAACCAGTCTTTCCTTTGCATAGTCGTTTTGGCCACATAGAAGTGAAGCAAATTCAGAAGTTCCATAGTTATGGGATTTTGGGCTCATTTGATTATAAATCATATGAGATATGAATTCTGCTTACTGGGCCAAATGACTAAGGCTTCTTTAGCAATGCTAAAGAAAAGGGGGCAGAGGCTTATTGGGCATTATTCATACTGATGTATGTGGCCCGATGAGCATTAATGCCAGAGGAAATCTTCAGGACTTCATTATCTTTACTGATGAATTCAGTAAACATGGCTGTGTTCGTCTGATGAGACACAAGTCGGAATCTTTTGAAATGGTCAAAGGAGTTCCACAATGAAGTATAGAATACACTTGACAGAAGTATTGAAAATCCTCGATTGGATCGCGGAGGAGAATACTTAAGTCAAGAAATAAGTGATCATCTGAATGAGTGTGAAGTTGTTTCACGACTCAATTCTTCTGAAAACCTGGATGGTGTTTCTAAGAAAAGTTACCGGGCCTTATTGGATATGTTCCGATCGATGATGAGTCACACGAATTTTCCAAAATCCTTTAAGAATACGCTCTAAAATGTATGTGTTTGCGCAGAAAAGGGTTTCAATCACAATCAATTGAAAGACACCACATTGGATGTGGACTGGAAGTTTTTCAAGTATGTTGTTTCTGATCATTTGGGGATGATAGCTAACAAGATTGAACCCAAATATGATAAGTTCTACCTCGCTGGTTGTCCTAAGGAAACCGAGGCTTATTACTTTTATAACCAATCCGAGAACAAAGTTTTGTTGTCCGGAACTGTGTCTTTTGAGAAAGATTATACTTTCCAATAAGAACAGTGGGAGTAAAAGTACACATCGAAGAAATTCGATAAACACAGGAGGCTGCTCAACCTGTTGAGGGAGAGCAGCGGTGAGATCTACAAAGTGCTGTAGGACCTACACCTGTGCAGCCTGAAGTTTGCAGATCCGAATGGATCCGTCACTAACCCGAGAGTGATTTCTCGTAAACGATTACCGTGATCATTTGATCATTGAAAAGTGACGAGCCTGCGAAATTCAAGAAGCGATGGTGAGGCCCAACTCCGAAAACTGGCTAGGTATGCATGTTAGCTTCACCGATCCATTTCTGGATTGAAGCAAACATCTTGGAGTTGGAATCAACATTCTGATAAAGTGGTCAAAAGTTTTTACTTGATCAGGAACAAAATGAAACCATGAGTTTATAAGTAGACTAGTGGGAGCGTAGTTGCATTTCTCGTTCTGTATGTAGATGACATACGCATTCTCATAAATGACGTTCCGTCGCTTAAGTCTCATGAGACTTGGGTCGGAAGTCATTCTCATCAAAAAAAGATGGGAGAAGCCGCGTGAATTCTTGGAATAAGAATCTATTGATATAGATTGGGTAGGATAATTGGATCGTGTCAAGATCCTTATGTTGATAAGGTAATGGACTGTTCCAATATGCATGATCCCAAGAATGGCTTCATACCAAAGGTCTTATGGCAATGATCTTAGCAAGACGAAGTGTCTTGGACACTGGCTGAGCTAGTATGTATGAGTATGATTCCTTATGCTTTTGCAATGGAATCCATCATGAATGCCATAATTTACACTCATCCAGATGCAGCTTACGCATTATGAGTAAATACCAAGTTGTTCCGGTAAAATTCACTGAACAGTTGCCAAAAATATTCCAAGTGTTTGAGGAACACTAAGGATAGGTTCCTGGTGAACTAAGGAAGTGACGAACTAGTTGAGAGTAGTTAGACGGACAAAGACGATTTCCGGTTCCCACTTGGTTATGTCTCTTGGTCTGAATAACGGTACTATTTGTTGGAAGGGTTCGAAGCAGAGAACCGTAGAATAGTGCTGTTATCTGAATGGCGGTGTGGTTTGTTGGAATTATTTCAAGCAAAAACACCGCAGTCTCTCCCACAACCTAAGCACGAGATTTATTCTGTTGCTGTAGGTATTAGATATCTGAAGAGATGATCTTGATTCTAGTGGGAGTTATTTTAGTTATGTTATAATCTTTACATAGACATGCTATGGCAATGTTTGTGTAAGTTAAAACTGACATCGGTATTATTTAATTATTGGATGATTGAATAATGGTCCCAAAGTATTTTATGTTCATCTTATAGGTCATCAAGTTGAGGACTTGATCATGAAACCCTATAAGTAAAAGATGACATAAATTATGATTGTCCCTAGTCGAGGTTGTTGAAGTGGGACACCAACAACCGCGCGAGACTAGCATGTGAGGTGACTGTTGGACTAAGTTTCATGGAGTCAATGATATGATTATCACAGTCAATCACATAGATATATGTTGGTGAACATATGATCGGACATGACCCGCTAATGAGAACTCTACAGGATAGTTATATCAGTGTCATGAGAGGTTCTCATTACGACTAGAGTATAGTCCTTAGACCTGAGTTCATCATGCTTCCTAGCACATGAATTGGTGCATTTTTACCTTGTCAAATGTCGATCCGTAAATGGCGGCTATAAAGGCATTGCTTAGGTGTATCATGAAGTGTGTGAAGGAACAGGGATGGAACAAGATGGGATTTGTCCCTCCTATATAACAGGAGATAAATATCTCAGGGCCCATCGAAGATTTGATACTGAGAAAATGCATGGCCGTGCTCAAACGAGGTGATTGTCAGTCGTTTGTTTTATCAGTATAGATCAGGAGTTCGATGAACATGATATTGGCTATAATAAGGATGACACAGTCTCTTGCCTTATGCCATATCGAGATATAGAGACGAAGGGATTATAGGAATAGGTGATTCCAGTACAAGTGGGAGATTGTTAGGATTATGTCCTGAAATCAAATTGTACTTACTCTAACGATAGTTGTGTGTCGAGATCAGACATGTTGTAAGATACTGGGCGGTTGCAATGTTTTGCTAGAAGCCTCTTGCAGTCTATAAGTTGTAGACTTACTGCCAGTATTATATGATCCTATAGGGTCACACACCTAAGCAATCTGGAAGCATATATATATGAGAATGATCATCATGGTGGTGATCAAGATGATGTGTATTGGATACATATCAATATCGATTAAAGAGAGGTGTGTCGATCGACACGGTAGGTGTATCGATCGACACGGTAGGTGTATCGATCGACACGGGGCCGATTCTGAAACTGATGTTTCGGTTTATGACTTAGACTTTTCGGCTAAACCCAAAAGAGTGTTTAGTCATAACAGGTCGTATATATAGGCTTATATGATCGACCTGGAAGAGTGCGATTCAGTTTTCTGGATCAGAAAAGTAGAAAAACTCTCTCTTCGGTTCCCAGATCCGGCACTAGCATCCCGGCTTTCCAGGTTGTGTGCGTGTGGACTACGATAGAGGCGAGGCATCTGAATCGCTCCTGATCTCGTCTTACCATTCATTCCGCTGCCAGAACAAGGTAAACGCGAGATCCATGATTCAATAACACAAACCCTTAGATCCTAGGCTCGGAATTCAAACTTAGGGTTGGCTAATCGGATTAGGAACTGCTAGGAATTCCATCACACAGAACAACCAAAGCGAACTCGCAACGACAACGAAGAGGAATCCCAACCTGCAACGACTCAGTACAATCGATAACAGCTTACGGTCAGAGAGCCGACACACGACAGCAGTGGCATAAGAACATCACCAAAGAGCTAAAAACCGGTACCTAGATAACCTTCAATGCGGAAGATGACGAAGTCCTCGACAAACCACATAACGACCGGACTACATGATTGGCGACTGCAAGGTCACCAAAATCCTGATCGATACGGGAAGCTCGGTCACACTCATCTTTGAAGAAACCCCTGCAAAGAATGGAACTGCGAAACTACATGATGAAGTTCTCGACAAAAACCTCTCACCAAATTCGCCGACGACACGACCACCACGATCGGGGCAATCAAACTACTGGTATACATCGGATGCATAACTAAGGTCATCAAGGTCATAGATCGGCCTGCAATTTACAACGTGATTTTAGGAACTCCAGGATCCACGCCATGAAAGTAGTACCCTCAACTTACCACCAATGCGTAAAATTCCCAACCCCATGAGGAATTTTCTCGCTTCGAGGCAGTCAGAAAATCTCGAGATACTGCTTCGCAGTAGAGCGCAATATACGACAAACATCATGCCTCATAACCGAGCAGGCGACAACAACCTCAACATCAGGAAAAATGGACAAGACTCATCCCTCGGCTGAAAAATTGCCCTAGCAATCTCCATCTCCTACCACAGCTCTACCCAAAATATATACATATAAGTAATCGGTCTCCGACTCAAGACTTGTAAAAGAAAGAACTACGCTCGGCTTGATCTCTCCTCGAAGGTGCAACCTTTACATGGTGCAGCCACCTCTATATCTCAATCTAAAATATTATTTTTTAGATATAACTACACTTTCCAGCACTTTACAATCAACATTCTGGTCAAATGATCGATCAACCAATCATGTGTCTCATGCACAATGACGTTACGTCACATCGTCGATTTTAGCAACCTCAAGCCGGGGACAGACCCGCATAAGTCCTTAGAAAAGTTTCGTAAGCCGAACCTCCTTCCCAAAAATATGTTCAAGGACTTCACAGGATAAGCCGAGCATGTACTCGCACCTAGAAAATTTAAGAAATGACGAGATAAGCCGATCCCAAGCTCGCACTTACAAATATTTGTAAAAAAATGGGCAACGATTCAAGAAAATAAAAAACAGGATAAGCCGAGCACGTACTTGCACCTAAAATTTGATCTTGCCCAAAGCTAAGAATTGCCTCACACCAAAATTTATTTCTTCAAACAAAAATGGGAATAAAACACCCTTACGCATTCACTTAAAGAAAAGGGGGGGGGGGAGAGACGAACACATCACAAGTCGAACATTAACAAAATCTTTCCCTTCTTTTTTTCCATTCTTGTCAAAGTTACAAGGAAACATACAAGAAGAAAGAAAGAAAAAAATCTAATTTTTTGAAAGACGATTTCATCCGAATCGGAGCTCGTGTGCTGAGCGCGATTCCATCCACCAAGGAGCCAAGCTACTTTCTTGAAAGACGATTTCGACGTCTGTTCCTAGCATGGCTATCCTCGAAAGGCAGAGGTCCAATTGGAAACATCAACGAAACCGAGCCAGGGAGGATTGTCATGGGGTAAAATAACCCTGAAAAGTCGACCAAAGAACACCTAAAAGGTCGGCCGGCCTCCAGAGTCGCATCCCATGGTTCCCCTGAACAGCCTAACGTCGACGGCCCCCTCCAAAGGGATAACATCCTTTACACAGAAGAAGAAGGGCATTCCGATGCACCATCCGTAGCCTGCGAACAAAAAAAGAGGCATCATAACAAACTACTAACATCAAGGTAGAAAAAGCAAGAACCCAACACTTACGCGAAGATCGACAAGTTCAAAACGGGACAACCCCTGGCACATTACTGAAACCAATGACGCATCAGACCCACCCAAACGAAAGATCTGTGCGCCGCCCTTAAGTTCAGAAAGGTGACAAACAGGGGCAGCCATCCGTATATTTTCACATATCGATAAGCTCCCCTTTCAAAAAAATTACGAGCTCGGTCAAACACGACGAACTCAAAAACCGCGGAGGTCGGCAATGACCAAAACAAAAGAAGAACGGGAAGCTCATCGGCAGAGCGGCCTTTCTGCCACGATACACCGAGACTCGGCCCTCTGCTTCTCAGAACTCGAACCTACTCAAGAAAGACAAGGCGCAAAAAGAGGAAGATAGCTCTCGAAAGAAATGAAAGGAAGAAAGAAAAGAAAGATGAGTTATGAAAAAATCAAAGAAGAAAGGAGAGTATTTATAGCCAAAGAAAGCAACGGTTACTGAGAACGCATTCAAAGCAATGTGACGGTTACCAACGCAACCTTTAATGAAAAACGGCGGTTCACTTCCCCAAACACGCAAAACAATTATTAAGAAACAATAATGACGCGTGGACCAAGTCTAGGAAATCGAAAGACACGTCTGTCAAAATACTCTGACCAGGAAAACTATTCCAAATCAGCAGCAAGCTCCGAGCACCAACCAACAGAATAATCACAAAATAAAACAACACCCAGACAAAGCAAGATTCGAAAGCTACGAAAGGTCGGGCCTCTAAAGATAAAAGAGCTTGTGAGCGGGACATTGTTCATACAACAGCCAAAACTACAAAACAAACTACTACTATAACAAAAGATTATTCTGAGATGTCGGACATACAAGGATCAATCACATCCTAAAGGTCGTAGACGCCACGTTCTTCCCTCTTCCGCCCCCACTGCTCCTTAGAGAGCAGCAGTACCACTTGACGAATCAGGATGCGGCGACATGCCCATGTCTTCAGGATTCAAGATATCGGGCCTCAACACGTCAACCTCTTGCTCTAGAGGGGTTTTTCCTTTTCAAGCTGGGCAATCAATGCAGGAGGAACCGACACCCCACTCTGTGCAAGCAGCTGATAAGCACTAAGGATGCCGGGGGGTTCAGCTCCAAAAGCTTAAGAGAATAACGCTCCCCTTGATCTCTCTCCGACCTAAGCTTTTCTAAACGATTATAAGCCTTCTTATGCAGCGCCTCTTGCTGAATACGGAGACACTCATCAAAAGAAGCCTGGAATTTGCTGCGTTGAGAAAACAGACGGTTGATCTCCGACTTAAAGGAATTAGCCTGGTACTCGGCTTTGCGCTGAAGGTCACGTTTCTCACCCTCAAGCTCGACCAACATCTTCTCAAGGTCTGTGACCTTTTGCTTCTACAAAGACAAAGCAGCAGCGACTCCCTCCGCCTCGTCAAGTTTCTTACGAAACAGTTTTAGCTCGCGAGCGGAACGTTTCAGCGCGTCAACCTGCTCTCTGAGAACGCCCTCCATTGAATTAGCCTGCTTAATCTCGGATTCATACGAATCCCTGAGCTGTTTCAGGATAGCAATGAACTGTGGAGAAAATAAAACGATCAGCCCGGGCACCAGTCCATGCCTAAAAATATATATATATGTATAATAATAAACTACAAATATGTCAAAGCAAAGCGCATACCATAACGAGGTAATGGCTCAGATCCTCCTATATGTGGGGCTTGTGCATCTCGGCAACCGAAACCAGCTTCCGGAGCGCTCCCACAACAATCTTCTGAATGAGGTTGGCACATGATAACTTGTCACACACCAAGGGATCCTTTCCCTGGTGAAGAAACGACCAAGAATAATCCGACGAATCGGGCTCACGGTCCACTCCCAGCCCGCTGCCGTCCCCTTCAAGAGCACGATCACTAGCAAAAGAAGGAAACCACTAACAAGATCAACATGATCCGGGCTGACAATCGGCTCTTCAACGCGAGCAGGGATATGAGTACAACCTACAGCCTCATCGCTAGATACTGACCTACGCCTTTTGCCGCATACCTGGCAGAACAAACTACTACAAGCCTCAGAATCGGCATTTCACCCCTCAGGAAGTTCCACTTGATTACCTTGCCCGACCTCCTGATTAGGGTCGACCTCCACCTCCTTAGTCATAACTCCTCTACTTTCTGGAGCAACAGGCTGCTCGTTCCTCTCAGCAGCAGCCGGACTCGTCTCATGGTTAATCACTGGAGGGTCTCCCGTAACAGGAGAAGTTCTCCTAACATCACGATCAGGAAAACACACGCCCGCACGACCCATCCCACCACCGGAAACTCTGCACATCTTTCTAAACAACCGAGGAGACGTCGACTTACTCGCCAGATCCAAGGAAAAGCCGACACCAGAAATGCTAAAAGACAAGCAGCATATCAGCAAAAACACCTTTCCCATCCTTAAAAAGGAGGGAGGGAGAAGGAGTATGCATACTCTAATCAATCTCCTTAATGTAATCTCGGACCCTCCGATCAAATAGAGCCTTGGCTTCTTTATTCTTTGACGGAGGCCAATCTATCGCACCGTGAACCTTGAACTTGTCCAAGTCTTTGGAAAAACCCATGGGCCAATGGCCTGAAGTAGACCGAAAAACAAAGCAAAAAAAGAGAGAGAGAGAGTATGAGACTTCCAATATTCAAACAAGTGCATAATAAAATGAAACTACCAAGATCATAATTCCAAGCTGATCTGAAAACCTTGCTCGTATCAAATCACAATGCGTTATTAACCCGCACAAAGAAATAACTGTTCTGCCAATCAGAAGTCTTGTCTGGAGGAGCAGACACGACCTTCAAATAACGGTCGGGCCTAAACGGCACGTAAAAAGTCTCGGACGTCCCCATATTGGTCGAGATCGACGTCCGCTCCTCAAAAAAGTGAGTGTATACAATAACACCACTATCAACCGCCATGATCAAAACACCCAGTATATTACGAATGGCAGCAGGGCAAAGCTTAAAAATGGCCATCTTCCTCGCCTCGCAATATTCAACCAGGATTTTGGGAAGAGGGAAGAGAAGATGACACTCAGTGAACCAACACTCGTACAGGAAAACCCACTCAGGAGGAGCATCCCAAGGTCGCTCATACAAGGTTGGCAGGCGAAGCTCAAGGCCAGAGACACAGGAACAGTTCTGACGGATATTGTCTAGGGAAGGTTTTTCACAAACAGACGAGTGAATCGCTCGGGGAACAACAACCTTCTCTTAAGTTGTCTTCCCTTCTTCCACCACGCCTTCTTCCTCTTCCGCCTTCTTTAATCTCTTCTTCCCTCCCTTCTATGCATTCGTTCGAGAACGATTACCAGAAGCAGCCGCACCGTGCCTCAAGCGATCTCCCGAACCAGCAATCCTAGCACCCTCACTTCGACGACCTAACTCGTCGCCACAACCCGGATTTCGCTCTCCCTCACTTCTCCGACTCTCACCACAAGGCGAATTTAAATTCCCCCTCTCGGAAGGTGGGAGAGGAGAAGCATCAGTGAACGATCGACAACCTAGACGTTTCATCACAATCGAATCACCACACAACCGACGAGGTTTCCACCCAGCAGGCGATTTGAAAAATTCATCGTCTCCCTCTATCGGCCTAGATTCGACAGAACCCTTGCCTAATAACTCGGAGGAGTCAAGGTCGCCGTTACTAGTTGAAGAATGAAAACTAGAATCTACTTGCACACTAACAACTTCAAAGCAAGCAGCAAGAAACTACGGCCAACAACAGAAATGGAAAAGGCAAAGACTACATAAGAAAACAATTACTGGAGAAAGACGACGGGAACTAAAGAGACGAAGGCTCGGAAAAATAGGTTTTTATAGAAACAAAAAAAAATCCGCCTTCTGCAGCCCATGTCTCTACATTCTCCTAAAGTTGTGAAAGAATCCAACGGCCCAAATGGCGCCAATCCACCAGACGAGCCGACCAGATTTATGCCCGACTTAAATGCTCAAAGAAATTCGCCAACTCCGACTCAAGCCGAAGATCGCCGAACTGGGGGGGGGGGCTAATTATTGGATATGGGTTTAAGACCCATCCATTATCATATTGGAAATCTTGCCACCTCATCAAAAACATTTCGGCCCAACAAACGAGCCCGCTAAGGAGTTAAACGGCCCAGCAAGAAGTCAGCCCTTTCACACTATAAATTGACCCCTCACTCTTTATTTTTAGGCATCTTGTAACTTATGAAGGCTCCGAGCTACATTTCTATAGCTACGAGCCCGAGCAACATTTACGAAGCACGTCAATCAGCAAACTCCTAGCTCGTCCATCATGTTCATTGTTCGGCTTCAACCTTATTATTAATACAACAATTTCCGACCTCACTTAAAGTTTATTCTCACCTCGTTAGTTCAGACCCCTTTGATCGTAACCCGAGTTATTTGGATTAGATCGAAATTTCATAACAACAAAATCTAAGCTCTTTATTGCACAAAACTAGTGGTTCTATATTCTACACTAGTGTGTTAAGTTTGGTTCCAAGCTTTTGATCTCAAGATTTTCCAGATGATTGCTATGCATATCGTAGCCTTACCTTTTAGAATTGTACCTTTTGGCTTCAATCTATTGTCAATGACTAGATGCATCTGATAAGGCTGCAAAAACAGAGCCTTCATCGACCATTCTTTCTTCCTCCAGTCTTCCACAACCCACAAATCCACCATACCACTTTCTTTGAGATAGGTGAAGGAAAAAACAACTAATTTTCCACCATACTCTATTTGCCTCACCCACTTGTCTAATCTAGGTAGCACATCTCCGGGCTTGCGAGGTACTTGCAATATATTGAACTCCTAAGAAATGATGTCGAAACTCACAAGCACACAAGTATGCATATCAGTCCAAGCCAGATAATACCAAACACCGTTTGGATTTAGTTCAAGATCTGCAGGAAGATGTGGATGAAACTCCTTTGCAACCCTTTTCCACGAACCACCAGCTTCTATTACAAAGACCCAAAGCTCTGTCATAAACTTTTCCAAATCCTTTATTCTAACTAACGTAATGGTGCAAAGTAGTTTGTACTGATCGTTAACAGGGTCGTGGCCGAGAATGTAGGAGATGTTTTAACCAACTTCTTCAACTACGATTTGGAATCTATGGCGGGTAAAATCACAAGTTGTCCGGTGTTGGGGTTATAGATACGCTCCTTTGAGTAAAATGTGAGGCATATGAAGCCACATAGAATGCGCACGGAGAAACCTTCCATCCTACGGATGGTCAGATCTTGATCTAATGCCAAGGAAGACGTAGAAGAAGTACTTGGAGCTGAAGATAGGAGCAGAGCTTTAGAGTAGTCGTACATGTCAAGTATAGACATGTAAAGACGAGGTTGAGGTGGGGATGGGACCATAAGGAAACGATAGCAAAAATATCTTGAGTTTGAGATGCACTTGAATCTCAACACCGCTTTTGAAGGCAATCTCGCCAGAATCTCGATCAGGAGATCTTGAGGAATCTCTTGTGAGATACAATGTTTTTGAATCCTGGATCGCTTCTCGTGTTTGCGTTCTTCTTCTTCTCGTCCTCCTCTACTGTTTTACGGCGAGATAAAAGACAAACCCATAGCGTCGCACTCTCCATTTCACCACTTTGGACGCACCCACAAACTTTATATATCCCTATGTCCTACTCCTAAATCGTATAGGAAAACGAAACTTTCATTAAGTTTACTCTTTTTCGTCTGAAGTTATACTTTTATTATTACCAAGGATATGATACATGTTTGGGATACAAAAGTCGGCAGAAGACAAAACCTTCTCCGGAAACTAAGCCCAAAAAAAAGGGAAACTAAGCCGGCGGATAAACAGAATATCCCTATTCCCTGGGTGCTAAACCTTACAACTAAAACACACATAGATCAAGAACATCAAAACCTAGCAATAAGAACCACACTTACAATCTAAGATCCCACAAATAACCATGAGAGAGACTTATCGAAGCTGCCCACAACTCGCCAAACGATAACATCCACAACCTAAAGATCCACAAAGAGCAACACTCTCGACCCAAACAAAAAAAACATGGACTTCATAACCCGACAAGACTGAAACACTACTAGTTCCACTACCAATTTCGGATACGGTTGGGACACACATATCATGAGCTCGATAAAAACTTAGATAGAAGCCAAAAACGAAACCCAAATCTTCAACAAAGTGAACCCCACTGAAAACCCAAAATCAAAGAAATCGGAAAAATCAGAAAGACTATCACTCACCAATAAACTCACACCAAAACCAGATCTGCAAGCTAATCAATTAGAACTAAATATTGAATCTTGAGCTGTCTAACTAGAAGAGGAAACTAAGACTTTAAATCTAAAACTGATAACCCAAACTCCACAGAAACACATGCCTAAACCCGGAATTAAACAAAAAAACAGCCCTACAACCTAAACCCGAGACCACTAACCAGTACCTCAGAAAGCCGTCAGCCCGCTGTCCGCCTAAGAACCACCAAAACAACATGGCCAAGCCGTGCGGAGGTCGACAAAGCCCGACCAAAGGCGACGCTTCGTAGATCACCCGAGCAAATTAATAAACTCAATACATCACTTACTATTATTTCTTGAAACTCCCAAAGCATATAAAAGGTTCCTTGTTCCCCACTATAAGCTTGTGTAATCACTACACCACCAAGATCAAAAACTCTACTTATGAAACCTGCATCACTTCCATGAACTTTAGCTAGCCTTTGCACTTCCAACCATGATCAGTGACCATCCTCAGCTGCTCCATTAAGTCTAACTTGCAGTATTTTACCCCAATATATGTTTCTTATATAATTATTGTATGTAGTTGGATCTAAGAAAAAGAGTTGTGAGTGATGTAGCAGCATTAAGAAACGGAAGTTTGTTGTTATTGAGTGCATTGATATGTGATGTATATTTTGTTGATATTGAATGGAGGATTTCCCCACGTTTTATACTTTGACAATTTCCCTTCATATGTTCAAATAAAAATCGCTCTCTGTTGGTATCACAATAAGATTTCGTCACACATTACATGTCAATAAAATGTCTGAGAAAATGAAAATATACAAATGTTTGTATCGTCCATCTCTGTGGCGATAGGAAGTTCAGAAATAAAATAGAGAGAATGCAAATTTCAGGAGAGAAAGGAGAATCCTTTTAACTATAATTCACTAGCAAAAACTCTATTAACTGCCACATTCTCTTTTTGACACCTGTACTATTCCGATGTGTCATTTTCTCAATTTTTTGTAAATTTGGTAGCATTTATTTATTTCTTAAATCTAATTCTAAATAACGTTTTTTCGCAGCTAAAAGCTTTTCGAAAAAAAAAAATTCAGATTACTTTTCTCCATCAGTTACCCACGATCTCCGATCTTTCCATCATCTTCTCCAACTCATCGCCCTAGCAACTATCTCTTACCCAGTATTCCGATTTATATTTGTTGTCTCTATTTTCTCTACAAAGAAAGATCCAAAGAAGCCATTGTAGGTAATTTCTCACCCTTTTAATTTTTATCTTTTATTAGCAGGGAGAGTATATCAGTGGGTAATACAACCTGCACAAGATTAATCTGCAGAGCTTAAGAATGTCTGTCTAAATCACAAACATTCTTTTTACTGTAAGTTTCTCTTTCTCCAAGATTTTGTTCTTACCCGTTGCTTCCTTTAGGTTCTGCGTTTAGCCGTGTTGTTTCTCGGATGATCTAGAATCATTGAAGCTGCAATAAATAAAAGCTTAACAATTAAAAAATGGTGATCTCGAACAAAAAAGCTCATCCTCATTTTATACAATTTCGGATCTGCAATTGATTTCTCCATCAAGGTAAAATTCAAGCTTGAATTTGTTCAATTCCTACCAACAGAAATGATTATTGTTCTATGAATTGAAAGTTGTTTTTGTATTTTTCTTAAATTTCGAGAATTAGGGTTTCTAAAAAAGCTTCAGAAAAAAATCTGATGAAGCGCTCTGATCTCTGGACGACAAAACCGTCCGATCGGAACAATCATCGTCTGATTCCAGTCTTGACATAAACCCTAGGATCAGATAACAATCTCGGTAAAGATAATTATCTTCTACTGTTTGATTCGATTGGTTTAACTTTTGGTTTCTTGCTTTGCTTTTATCACCAATGCAGTTCAATTTCTGTGAAGTTCCGCGTTAGTATCTGTGATAGAGCTTGAGATCTCCATCTCTTTTCAAGTTTCTGCTTGCGCTTAATCCCCTTTTAGCTTTCACCGTGTTTGCTTTTTTAGTCTTGCTAGAAATGGGTTTTGAGCTTCGTAAGTTAGCTTGCTTGATGAGAGAGTGTTTTGTTTGTGGAAAAGATTGCAACTTTTGTCTCTTATACCGTAGTTTTCGTCAACTTCACCAAAAAAATGTTTTGTGTTTCACTTTCTGAAGGAAATTTCACTAGAATGGCAGTGACAGAAGCAATCCGGAAGGGATGGAATGTCCGATAAAGCCCACACCTGCAAAGTTGGGGGACGCTCAAATAATAGATGGTTAATCGTTTCCTCTGGGGCTCCACAACTGGGATAACTCTTGTCCGTGCTGATATGTCGGTAGGCGAGGCGTTGACACGTTGCTCTACATGACGATAAGACATACCACATAAAGTGTCGAGGCTTACCGGGGGTCTTCATCTTCCAAACTTGACTCTTTAGGGGATTTTTACTTGGTTATAGAACCTCATGGTTGGCTAGTTCCATGTTAGTCTTTCGTAAGAGTTCGTAACCCGATTTCACTGTGTAAGCCCCTTAAGTAGTATGGTTCTATATGTATCCATCTATGTGAGACTGCGACTAGGTCTTAGCCCAAGGATTAGTGGCACGTCTTAAGGGTTGGAAAAGTTCTCGTATCATGGGTTCTATCTAATCACTCGTTCCTCGTCTCATCAGTCGGTGCACCAAAAGCTCGAGGTCCCTTGGCACCATCGGATCAGCACCTCTCGGCATACGGGCCGGAATTTCTGGAATCCACTTCTCATCCCACACTCCAGTATTACATCCCAATCCAATCCTCTTCCTTAATCCAAGTTTCAGAATATCTCTTGCGCCAGTAATACTACGCTGACCATATGACGGCGAGGATATTCTGCGATCCTCCAGGGGGTCGGAGTTCTTATAGTACCGTCTTTTTAAGACTCTTTCAAGGAGGGAGTGTAGGTGATCAATCAAACACTACATTTGTTTAGCTAGCAGAGCAAGGTTAAAATCATGAAGCTCTCGGAATCCAATGCCTCCCATATCTTGTGGAATGCAAATCGTATCCCATGCAATCCAGTGGAGTCCCATGCTGTTTTGTTTCGAGCACCACCAGAAGTTTGACATTGCACTCCTCAGTTTATTAATGATACCCTGAGGGAGGAGAAAACAAGACATCACGTGTGTCTGAAAGACTTGGGCCACCGATTTGATTTGTACCTCCTTTCGAGAGTAGGCTTGCAGACCAAGTGAAAACCCGATTATTGAGTCTATCTTGCTCAAAGCAGGATACTTTATTTTTTGAGCGGCATATATGTTCAGGAAGTCCCAGGTACATACCCATACCCCCTTCATTTGTAATGCCAATCAAGACTTTTATTGCTCATCTAGTATCAGAATCCACTTTGCTACCAAAGAAAACTGAATATTTACCGGGGTTTTGTTGTTGACCTGATGCCTCACCATAAACTCGGATAATTTCTAAGATCTCGACACTATGCCGGATACTAGATCTAGAGAAGAAAAAACTATCATCTGCAAACATGAGATGTGAGACGGCTGGACTGGCTCTTGTAATCCTTAGCCCTGTAATCCATTTTTCCTCTTTTGATCCATTTTGAAGGGAGATAAGAGCCTCTGTACATAGAATGAAGAGGAATGGGGATAGTGGGTCCCCTTTTCAGAGTCCTTTGGTGGGCTTTATCCTAACCCTAGTTCTCGGTTTATCAGAACCTGGTACAAGACCGAAGAAATGCAAAACATCAGTAGATCAACCCATTTCCCTGCAAAGCCAAACTTAAGCAAGAGTGCTCGCAGGATATCCCATTCTACTATATCATATGCTTTGCTCATGTTCATTTTAATGGCCATGAAATCATACTGGCACATACGATTCGTCCAGAGGGCGTGGAAATTCTCTTGCGCGAGCAGAATATTATCAGTAATTAGGCGTTTGGCCATAAACGCTGATTGTGTCTCTGGGAATAGTTTTGGGAGAGCCTTCTTCAATATTTTTTCACAAAATCTTCGAAATAGTTTTGTAGCTCATGTTGCAGAGGCTGATTGGTCTAAATTTTGTAATTGCTCTTGGCCGGTCTCTCTTTGAGATTAGACAAATATTTTTCTGGTTAAGCCTAGGGTCAAAACTCCCTGTCTAGAAGAAGTGTCTGACCAGCTTCGTCAAATCATGACCTATCACTTTCCAAAATCTTTGGTAGAAACGACTCGTCATTCCATCTAGACCCGGAGGTTTATCTGGGTTAATATCAAAAAGAGCCGCTTTAATCTCCTCAAGTGAGGGATCCAAAACCAGAATATGATTAACATGTTGGGGTACTTTCTCGGTAATAAACGGGAAGGAATCGGTAAAATATGTGGGATTTGTACTTGTGAAGAGGTCTTTAAAGTAGTCCACCGCGACTCGTTCAACTGCTGCTAGAGTTTACGCCAATTACTTTGGTCGTCCTTAAGAAGATTTAAAAGACTAAAAACGGAAAAAAATTCTTTGATACGATTTAGTCCAAACCGAACAAAACTCGTGGAAGTGGTACGAGTTGAAAAGATTTGTACTATGGAATCTAGGTATATGGAGTCGAGGATGGATGGGTTTGAGCCTATGACTCATACCGGACTGTCCCATGCTTTCGTATCTAGCGAACCCTTCTCGGTTAACTTACATGGGCTCAGCCGGTCATGTTCTTGTTTTATTGTTGACAGGACAGCTCGTCGATCCGGGGATAAACGGGAAGGGAGCGTTAAAAAGGTGGTATTATAGCATAGTTCGTCATGGATTTTAAAATTCTGTTTTTCACAAATTTCAATGTTTTATCGAGTCAAAATATGTCCCAAACGCAACCATTAGAAATCCGAGCCGCCTCTATCTCTGGGGAAAGGGAAAATTTAGAAGTTTTGTTAGGGGTGTAAATTCACTATTTGGTATTTATGTGCAGTCTTGCAGCAGCGTTGTCCCAAGAGGTATGTGTGCGTGGGTGCTCGACCTCGACAGCATGAGCGACAATTCAGTGTACCGAGAGTATATCGGTTCAGTTCTGGCCAATCCATGGCTGCATTTTTGTCAGTGGAGTGTTCTGAAATCTCGATGCCGATTCTGGCATATTTTCTGACAGGCGGGATCCCAGTAGCAGCTCTGCCAGTCTCTGGAAGCCCATACGATACCGCTAATTCATGTGCACCCTATCTCGGGACCATGTACATAGCGTCTCTGAAGGCATCTTTTCAGCGCTATCGTCTTTTGGGACGCCACCACATATGGTTTCTCCTCCACCACCGGAGATCCATATCCCACCAAAGACACTGGACCACATATCGAGTACATTGGCGACATATACATTATGTTTGTTCTGCCACCACCGCCACCAGCGTGTCTCATTGTAGCCGCCTGGGGCATCTTACACTGTCATGCTCCGATGGTCCATTCTAGCAAAGTCACGCTACACTACATGCACCACCACACCCGACACACCCTCCTTGCACACCTGCCGGTTTTGTCCATACGACGAGCCATACTGCACTTAGTGCGGGCATATCGCTCATGTTGAAGATTTTTAGGTTAAGCCTAGAATGGCGCTAACTGATATTTTGTGTATATATAGTAGCGGTATATATTTTGTCGTCGCTGACGATTTAACTTTATGTAGCAGTGATTTTTTTTTTTGGGGGCGGGGGGGGATGTGCGACCGCTTTTTATACCAGACACACCTACCTATTAAAATATTTTACATACATATTTTGGTTAGTATGACATGTAGATATTTATGTATGTGGTAGATATTGGTTTTTTCGTTTTATCATTTCGAGTAACGAGGTAACTCTATTGCATGCATGTATTTATGATGAGTGGTTGATTATGCAATACTGTAACAACATGGGAACAAATGATGGTTCGAAAGGACGGTTTTATCAGGACCCATAAAAATAACAATTTTGCATTTGTGTGTTGCATCATGATAGGGTAGACTCATTGCATTAGATTGTTTGGTTGATTAATCAGCATATTAAGATTGCATTGATAGATTCATTAGGTTGTTAGTATTTTGTATTGATTAAAGGTTAAGCATTTTGGTTAGGACTAGGTTAGTCAGGATTAATTTATTGGTGATTTTTGTAGCATTGCGTTAAATGGGAATTAAACATATTGTTATCAATGTTACATTAGACGGAATTGTAAGTTATTAATTAGTAATTTGGATTTGGTTGAAGGCTTGGTTAGGGAATCGATTTTGGTTTATAATTAACTTTCAGAATTGAGAACCGGTTAGATAAATTACTTATGTATGACAGATATGGAACTATAGGTTAATTATAGTTAGCCACGCATGTTCTTGTTTGATTGGTGTGTGACTAATTACCAATAACTGTGTAGGAAAGTAAGTCGATACATAAGTTAAGTTAGAATGTCTAACCATTCCGGTGTTGGTAACCATGTTGATGCAGGACGTGATTGTGACTGCGAAATGTAAACACGAGACCAAACCCAAATCCCAAAGATTTGGGATTTGTGTATTGGAAGCATCGGTTCAGATTTTATTTTTGGTTCAGTATGGCAGTCAAGATCCGAGTTGGTTGAGTAAAGCATTTCAGTGTAGTTTCATAATGGTGTCATTGATATCAGGAAAAATAGTCATAGGCGTCAGGGATTCAAAGATCATTATTGGAGCGAGATATATTGGGTATTGACGATTCAGAAAAATCAGTCCTTGGCAAAAACTATGTGTGTTGCGGTTTTAAGAGGAGTATCAAATTGGCACAACAAAGTTTGAGATCAGAGATGAGATATTCAAGTGGAGTTCTGGGGTCAGAGTTAGAAAGTTCGAAAGGAATTATTGGATTTGTGGAGTCAGTTCAGAGTGGGGTTACAACGTCAGTATGCAGTGTGGCAACGTTTTGTGGAGCCAGAATTAGACATCAGACTTACAAGAAGTTCGCTTCCGATTTCAAGGTTTAATCAAACAGAGAATTCGGGGGCCGAATTCATGTACTGACTCTGAAGGGGAGAATGTAATAACATGTCTCGTATTATCATAGACACGAAGTTCTGAATCGGAAAAAATCTCCGCAAGGTCATTTATGTAATTTTTGGAAGCAAAAGTGCATTTTTGTAATTTTGAAGAAAATGGAGAAGGGAAGCAAAAGAATAATCTTTAAAATAATTATTAAAATTTATTTAGAAGACAAAAATGCAGAAGATGAATTTTAGAAAGTTTTCGGATTTGTCGGAAAAGGAAACCGATAAACCGAAAAATTGTCGAGAAGCATCTTTTTAGAGTTTTGGAAGCTACAGAAGGCCAGAACGGATCTAATAATGGCGGGGGAATATTTTAGAAGTTCCGAAAAATAAAAATGACGTTTAAAGTTTTTTTCAGAAGTTTTGGGAATTGTGTCCTGAGATCGCTGAGACATATGGCGACTTATGATTGGCTTATGATGCCACTTGTCAGCTGGAGGAGGGTTCAATAAATCCAGCAAACTCATTATATTCATGTTTGATGTGCTGTCAAAATGCATGTAAGTGTGTGTTTGCTTATTAATACTTAAGCAATGAGGTGTAAACACCATATCTTGCATGAGAGTTAAGGATTTACTATAAAAGGGGAGCATGGGCACGAAACCAAAGCACACAAAAAATCCTCCTATCTTCTCTCCTAGACCCGGGACTTTGGTTAAACCAACCAATCAGTTCAGTTAGTTCGGTTAGTCAATTATTTAGATTTTAAAAATATTTACCGAAATGAACTGAAAGCTATTACGGTTCGGTTCGGTTCGATTCGGTTTTCATTTATTTTTAATTCTGAGATTTAACCCAAAAATAGTTGAAGTTTGACCTAAAAAAGAAAGAGGAAGAACTAAATGCAGATCGATCGAGAGAGAGGAAGGAGAGAAGGAGAATAAGATTGTATCACGATTAACTCATCAAATCGATATACAAGAAGACTCGAATCAAAGAAGAGGAACAGTTATACTTGAATCAGATCGAGAAAAAAAAACAGATCTAGAAAGAGGACGAAAGAATCAGATCGAGAGAGTGAAACATAAATTCAATGAAACATCCGATCTGAAAAGAATCAACTATTAGGGTTTGACGGGCTTAGAGAATAGCCGATGCCAGGTTTATATTTTCTTCGCAGATGCTTGATATTTGTTTCTGATCAAATAATACATTTGTAAGAAGAAGCAATAAAAAGATCCTTATTTGATGGGCTTCCATGTAGTACAAATATATTTTGTTTAATTTAATATGTCTAATGTTTCAAGCTACTATTTCCTAGCTCAAAATGCATAAAGCCTGATTGTGTATCTGAGGTGGTTTGTGTATAATATATCCCATATCGGTTGTGAGACTTTTGAAAATCGATACACTTGCGCTATATATAGAATCTCGTATGCTCTTTGGAAAAGTATCTTTGTGCTTACGGTGGAAACGGTTAACCGTTCGGTTATCTCGAACCGAACCGACTCGAACCAAAAACGAATACAATTTATAATTCAACCAATCGGTTCAGTCTCTGTAAACTAAACCAAACTGAAATTCCCAAAACTCGTTTGGTTCGGTTCGAAATTTCGGTTCGGTTTTAAATCACAGGCCTACTCTCTCCCATCGTCACTCACCACCACCTCTCCCCCCTAGTTAGTTACTTCCTCCCCAAGCAATCCACTAATCCATAATTAAACCATAAAAACCTCTTAAAAATATCCCAAAAATCTCTAAATAATTCTCTAAAATCCCTAAACACATAAATTAAGCCCCAAACACCTCCCTAACCTCTTGTTGGAATCTTGCAGGAGCTTCGCCGGCGTCACCACAAGCCTCATCGTCCTCTCCCCGGCCTCCTCCTCAATTGCTGGAAGTTTGCCATGGTCAACTCTGTCAAAACCGGTGGTCAACGCCGCTCAACGGCAGACAACGCCGGAGTCAATGTCGGAGGTCTTGGTCAACCAGTCAGTCAAGGTCAACTCTGTGAGTCAACGGTAAACTATGGTTAAACGCTCGGGTCAACCTTGGTCAAAGCTCAGGTCAACGAGTTCGGGGTTCGTGGGTCTAGAAGTTCCGTCAGCCGTTCTTGGGTCACATCCATCATCCATATCACTGTGAGTTGATATGTTTGATTGATTGTTGCACTAAGAATATATTGAGTCTGCATATAGAGCCCAGAGTTAATAAACCATAGAGTCCTAGGATATTGTACCCAAAATTTGAAAATGGTAGAATGCGGTTAGGTTGATTAAATAATTGAGAAATGGCACGTTTAAATATCAGTAAATGGTATGTTTTGTTTGTGTAGATAAAAATGATTGATGCATGATTGCTTGATTGTTGAGTGTTGCACTGCATTTAGATGGCATGTCTAGGGCAGATATACATATATATATATATATATATATTAAATATAAGAACCATATAAATGAATCATTATATAATGTATTAAAATATAATTTAAATCTTAATTTAAATCTTAATAAACTTTAGAATATTAAATAACTGGACTAGATTAAATAGAATTAATTAATAGGGATAAGATAATTAAAGAATTAAGTAGTTAAGATTGGGGTTAGGAGGTTAGTACTAACCTCAATATGGCAAATAAATAATTGCACTAGAAATTAAAGAGTTAGGAAATTAAAAGACTTAAAGAATAGAGTTAAACCGTCTAGAGGGTTAGTAAGCTTATTAACTCCAATCTTGCGGGTAAATAAATAAAATCATTAATTTGGAATTAAACTAAAGAATTAGAAAACAATAAAATCTAAGAAATTAAAATAAACTTAAATAATTATTGGGGCTACGGGGTTAGTAAGTTTACTAACCCCAATGTAGCGAAATTAAACCGAATTTAGATAATTAGAGGAATTGAATTAAAACTGAGAAATAAACTAAGATAAGAACTAAATGGAACTAATTAAAGTGAATTATTGATTGAATCTAAGCACTTCCTTGTGTGGATTTATTGCATATTGCATGTTGATGATTGGTTAAGTGTTTGATCCGTGAATTATTGTTATATTTATTATTGTGGTCTTATCTACTTCGGTGTTGGGATTGGTAGGTTATGTTATTTGGTACCTATTCTGGTGTGGGGGGGCAAATATATTTTGGTTGTGGATACCCATTCTGGTGTGGGGCCGAATAGGTAGGGTTGAGTTAGTGATTGGTGTTATTGGTGAGGTTGTGGTTAAGGCTTGCAGGATAGCTTTGGAAACTAGGTTAAATCATAATTGATTTTTTGACCTTATCGGTCTTGTGTGGAGTCGTAGAGTCTCAGTGAGTCTGCTTGCGTGTCATAGAGTTTTTTTATTATGGTTAAGATTGTTTATGGTGCGTTAGATCCCGCGAGTCTTGCGGTTTGCGTTCCGGTGCTTCCCTCCCGATTGAATTCTCATGAGATCCTATTCACGGCACATATCTTCGGGTAGTGGTTCTGGCTGTGCATTAACATACGCAGGTAACGTCAGTAGGTGTGTGGCTCGGAGAAACGGGGTCGCGTCCTATGGTCGGGCTGCATGAAAAATTTGGTTATCCGGGGGTAATCCGAGTCACGCGTATCGATGGACAGAGAACGGTGTCCTAGATCGTAAGACCTTGTGTTTACATCTAGGAGTCGTGGGAGGTTTTACTTATCATGAAAAAGGGTAGCTAAGTGTTCCCGTGGAAGTTTACCGAGTTTGCATTACGGGCCCATGGTGTTGAGATTGCGTTAGAGATGCATTTAGTGTAGATCGAGTCTAATCAAGGGAATATGCCGCAGTGTTTTGATTTACTCCATTGATGATCTGTGTTGATAGAGAATGCTTATGTGTTGTGTGAAGCCTATTACGTCATGGTCGTATGTGAACGACTGTTTTATTTCATTGATTGTTATTGCTTGTTATTTTGGGTTTGTCGGGTGGAGTTTGTTTAGCATGTTTAGTTGGGAGCCAACACATTGGATGATCTTAGATTGCTTATCCAACTCTTCTTCGTCTTTTTCAGGTTTTAAAGTAGCTCGGCGGACGCGTAGGCCACTCGGAGTAGATTCGGGTTGCATTTGGCTATAGTTTGTTTTCTAATCGATTTCATGGTTTTATTTCGGCTTCAGACGTAGGGAACCCCATAGATTATTTTAGTAACCCTTAAATTAGTTTAAAATATAGAGTAAAAATATTAAAAGATTTAAAAGACTAAAAACAGAAATATTTGCTGATATACGGTTTAATCCGAACCGAACACAACTGGTGGAAGTGGTACAAGTTGAAAATATTTGTACTCATGAAGCAAGGTAAATGGAGTCAAGGATGGATCGGTTCGAGCCTTGGACTCATACCGGACCGTCCCCGACTTTCGTATGTAGCAAACCTTTCTCGTTTGACCTCCACGGGTTTGGCCGGTCATGATCTTGTTTGATTGATCACCGGACAGCTCGTCGGTCATCGGATAAATGGGAAGGGGCGTTACACGCTGATATCACATGAGCTCTTGTCGGGCGGTACTCCGAACCTCGATATGTTGACGACCAAGGAGACAATGAGATTTTCAACGAGGTATATATTTGTTTCCTTTTACTTAGTTTAAAGATTTTTCAAATTACTTAGGATATTACATATTTGTCATTGCTTTACTTTTTGGTGCCTCCTAGGAAGAAGGGACATATCGTAGCAATTGGATCCGTCCAGGATTCTCCGTTCGCTTCTACGTTACACCCAAAAGGTGTTTACAAGGATGCTGCCATTTTACGGACGGAGCTTCATTCCGCTCATACCGCGATTGCGGAGTTGAAGACGAAGACTGCCGCTTTGGAAGAGAAGACTTATGCTTACGAGGAGCGGATACGAACTCAGGATAGCTTGTTCGATCTTCTAACTGACGATAACCCTTGGTTTGCACGGGGTTTGGAGGAGATAACCCTCTCCTCAGCCTTCACCAGAACAACTTTGAATCAGTTTGACTCTATCCTCAGAAAACGATATAACCATCAAATTTTGAGCATCAATCTTTCGTTCAACATTGGCTTCCAAAAAGAAGGCAGCCAACTTCCAATTCACCGGCAAACGAATATGATTTAGCTTTGAAGCACGACAGGTTCTTCGCAAATATTCTGAATTGGTTATCTCTCACTTGAATCTGTAAATGGGCTTCAAAATCGGGCTTGGTTTAGATATCTTCCAGGTAAATTTCCAAATGTTAAAATGCAAAGGAAAATTACAAGACCTAATGTAAACATATCATCCTTATGCAAAGGAAGAATGCAAGCTTTAGGTTTGTAATATTTCTTTTGAAGTACATATGTACCATAAACATGTAAAATAAAATGGAATAAATCATACATTTATTGATCTACAGAAAAGCTCCCAAGGTTTTCAACCACATCAGTTAATTATTTCATTACTTTAATTTATAGTCTACAAGTTTGGTATGAAGATTTTTGCAAAAATACGTAAGGGTACAAGTGGATGACATGAAAGAAGTTGCTTTGTTAGTTGACACCGGACTCATAGTAGAACTCAGACTAACGGTAGAGAAAACATCATCATCTCATTTGGGGAAAACATGAAAACCAAATCTTTGTTTCAAAAACTGTTTCTGAAGAACCGCTTCTTACCAATGTCATCTAACCTAATCAAATGCTTAGTTGGTTGTACTGGAGCAACACTTTTCTCTTTTGAATTGGAATCAGCTTTGATATTGGACGTTTTGTATAATTGGTTTCTAAGCCTTGGTGTTTGTGCCCATGACTTCAGGTTTTATAGCGTTTTTTGTTTTGCTTTTGTTGTAATTTGGAAGTTTTCTCTGTCGTTGATTATTTGACATAAATTATTTTATATATTGAAACAATAAATCTTGTATTTATTCAACCAAACTAAACATTTGTTTTTCATTATGCGTATTTTATTTACCTAATAGAATTTGAAATAGATGACTATATCATAAATTATTTGGATATAGCTAGATATGTTCAAACAAAATCACTGAGTTAGTTTCGTTTTTAGGAAAAAAGCCTTAGAATTTGCACCAAATCCAAGGGTTGAAATCACTTTCATGCTGGGATCTAAGGTCTTTTCTTTGAACATGCCTTGCTCTACAAGGTTTTTTCAAACATGTTCTTTACGCCAATGACAAGTGCATTATCATCTCCACCATCATCATGACCAAAAAGTTTGAAATCATTCTTACTTCTTCTTTTTCATTTTGTATAATAGGTTTCTCAGTCTTGGTGTTTGTGCACATGACTTCGGGTTTTGTAGCATTTTTTGTTTTGTTTTTGTTGTAACTTGTAAGTTTGCTTCGTCGTTGATTATTTGACATAAATTATTTTATTTATTAAAGCAATAAATTTTGTATTAGTTTAACCAACCTTAACATCTGTTATTTATTATGAGTATTTTATTTACATAATAGAATTTAAAAATAAATAACTATATTATATATTATTTGAATATAGCTAAATATGTTCAAACAAAAGCACTAAATTAGTTTCGTTTCTAGGAGAAAAACATTTGAGGTTGAACCAAATCCAAGGGTTGAAATCACTTTTCATGCCAGGATCAAAGGTCTTTTCCTCGAACATGCCTTGCTCTACAAGATTTTTTTTAAACATGTTCGATACGTCAGTGAGAGGTGCATCATCATCTCCACCATCTCCACCATAATCATGACCAAAAAGTTTGAAATCATTCATACTTCTTCTTCTTCATTTTGTGTAATAGGTTTCTCAGTGTTGGTGTTTGTGCACTTGACTTCGGGTTTTGTAGCGTTTTGGTTTTGTTTTTGTTGTAACTTGGAAGTTTGCTCCGTCGTTGATTATTTGAAATAAATTACTTTATATATTGAAGCAATAATTTTTGTATTGATTCAACCAACCTTAACATCTGTTTTTCATTATGCGTATTTTATTTACCTAATAGAATTTGAAATAGATGACTATATCAAAAAATATTTGGATATAGCTAGATAAGTTCAAACAAAATCACTGAATTGTTTTTTTAATAGAAAAAATATTAGAGTCTAAACCAAATCCAAAGGTTGAAATCACTTTTCATGTCAGGATCCAAAGTCTTTTCCTCGAGCATGCTTTGCTCTACAAGGTTTTTTCAAACATGTTCTATACGCCAATGAGAAGTGAATCACCATCTCCACCATCTCCACTATCTCCACCATCATTATGACCAAAACATTTGAAATCATTATTACTCTTCACGCAAGATTGTTTTTCTTCATCTAGTCAGCGTATTCAAAGAAAAGAATCAAGCAAGAGTATTAAAATTTCCCAATGAAAAAATAAAACATCAAAGATATCAGAAACATATAGACAATATACCAAAGAATTTTAGGATAACTACTTACATTTTTTCAGATTTAACACTTTGTTTAATCAAACTTTAAGGGAGTTCATAAAGTTGTGTAATTCATGGCTTCTCCCTATTTTGTCTTCTCTTCTTTTTGCGTGTCAGGTTGCTGATGTCGTAGGTTCCAAGATCAAAAGTTACAAATCAATTGAAAAGATGAGAAGCTCTTTGACCTACCAAACCAACAGATTCCAAGTTATGATTCAACTCAAAACAGTATAACAATTTGAAAAAAACCATTATCAAACAAGTTGAGCAAGGAGAACACAAATTTCAAGCTATGATTCAACTAAAAAATGCATAATAATTTTAAAAAGCACATTATCAATCAAGTTGAGCAACTACACTTGAGCAGGAAAACACATATTTCAAGCTATGATTTAACTCAAAACAGTATAACAATTTTTTTTTATCCATTATCAACAAGTTAAGAAACTACAATTGAACATGAAAACACATATTTCAAGCTATGATTTAACTATAACAATTTTAAGAAAACTATTATCAAACAAGTTGAGCAACTACAATTGAGCAGGATAAAAACAGATTCCAAGATATGATTCAATTCAAAATAATATAACAATTTTAAGAAAATAATTATCAAACAAGTTAAGCAATTACAATTGAGCATGAAAACACAAATTCCAACTTATGATTCAACTCAAAACAGCATAACATTTTTAAAAAGCACATTATCAAACAAGTTTAGCAACTACAATTGAGCAGTAAAACACATATTGCAAGCTATGAATCAACTCAGGTATAACAATTTAAAAAAAAAATGATTATCAACAAGTTGAGAAACTACAATTGAACATGAAACGCACAGATTTCAAGCTATGATTCAACTCAAAATCGTATAGCACTTTTAAGAAAATCTTTATCAAACAATTTGAACAACTACAATTCAGCAGGAAAACACAGATTACAAGCTATGATTCAACTGAAAACAACATAACAAATTTAAAAGAACATAATAAACTAGTTGAGCAACTACAATTGAGCAGGAAAAACACAAATTCCAAGCTATGATTCCACTCAAATTAGTATAAATTTCTTTTCTTTAAAAACCATTATCAATAAGTTGAAAAACTACAATTAAACAGGAAAACATAAACTACTAGCTATAATTCAACTCAAATTTGTATAACAATTTTAAGAAAACCATTATCAAACAAGTTGGGCAACTAACTTTGACAAGGAAAACACGAATTCCAACCTATAATTCAACTCAAAACAGTATAATATTTTTTTAAAAAAATTATTATCAACAAGTTGAGAAGCTACAATTAAACATGAAAACACAGATTTCAAGCTATAATTTAACTTAAAATAGTATAACAATTTGAAGAAACCAATTATCAAACAAGTTGAATAACTACAATTGAGCAAAAAAACACAGATTCCAAACTATGATTCAACTCATAACAACATATTAATTTTAAAATGCACATGATCAAACAAGTTGATAACTTACAATTGAGCAGGAAAACACAGATTTCAAGCTACGATTCAACACAAAATAGTATAACAGTTTTTTTTTAAACCATTACCAACAAGTTGAAATTTTTTAATTGAATAGGAAAACACAGTTTCCAAGCTATGATTCAGCTCAAAACAGTATAACAATTTTAAGAAAATCATTATCAAACAAGTTTAGCAACTATAATTGAGAAGGAAAACACATATTCCAAGCAATGATTTAACTCAAAACGATATAACAATTTTAAGAAAACCATTATCAAACAAGTTGAGCAACTACAATTCAGCGAGATTACACAGATTCCAAGCTATGATTCAACTCAAAATAGTATAACAATTTTAAGACAATAATTATCAAACAAGTTAAGCAATTACAATTGAGTATGAAAACACAAATTCCAAGTTATGATTCAACTCAAAAGAGTATAACACTTTTAAAAGCACATTACAAAACAAGTTAAGCAACTACAATTGAGCAGTAAAATACATATTGCAAGCTATGAATCAACTCAAGTATAACATTTTTTTTTAAAAGCCATTATCAACAAGTTGAGAAACTACAATTGAACAGGAATTACAAAGATTCCAAGCTATGATTCAACTCAAAACAGTATAGTACTTTTAAGAAAACCATTATCAAACAAGTTGAGCAAATACAATTCAGTAGGAAAACACACATTCTAAGTTATGATTCAACTGAAAAAAACATAATAAATTTAAAAAGCACATAATCAAACTAGTTGAGCAACTACAATTGAGCAGGAAAAACAAAAATTCCAACCTATGATTTCACTCAAATTAGTATAGCAATTTTTTTAAAAAACCATTATCAATAACTTAAGAAACTACAATTAAACAGGAAAACACAATTTACTAGCTATGATTCAACTCAAATTTGTATAACAATTTTAAGAAAACGATTATCAAACAAGTTGGACAACTACGTTTAACCAGAAAAACACGGATTCCAACCTATAATTCAACTCAAAACAGTATAATGATTTAAAAAAAAATCATTATCAACAAGTTGAGAAACTACAATTGAACGGGAAAACACAAATTTCAAGCTATGATTTAACTCAAAACAGTATAACAATTTGAAAAAACTCATTATCAAAGAAGTTGAGCAACTACAATTGAGCAAAAAAGCACATTCCAATCTATGATTCAACTTAAAACAGCATAACAATTTTAAAACGCACATTATTAAACAAGTTAAACAACTACAATTGAGCAGGAAAACACATATTCCAAGCTATGACTCAACTTAAAACAATATAACATTTTTTTTTTTAAACCAATATCAACAAGTTGAGAAATTTTAATTGAACAAGAAAACACAGTTTCCAAGCTATGATTCAGCTCAAAACAGTATAACAATTTTATGAAATCATTATCAAACAACTTGAGCAACTATAATTGAGCAGGAAAACACATATTTCAAGCTATGATTCAACTCAAAACAATATAAATTTTTAAGAAATTCATTATCAAATAAGTTGAGCAACTACAATTGAGCAGAAAAACACAGATTACAAGCTATGATTCAACTCAAAACAGTTTAACAATTTTAAGAAAATCATTATCAAACAAGTTGAGTAACTACAATTGAGGAGAAAAACACAATTTTCAATGTGTGATTCAAATCAAAACAACATAATAATTTAAAAAGCACATTATCAAACAAGTTGAGTAATTACAATTGAGGAGAAAAAACACAATTTTAAAGATGTGATTTAAATCAAAACAACATAATAATTTAAAAAGCACATTATAGCAACTACATGTTAGTAGGAAAACACAGATTCCACACTATAATTCAACTCAAAACAGTCTAAATTTTTTTAAGAAAAATCATTTTCAACAAGTTGAGAAACGACAATTGAATAGGGTAACACAAATTTCAATCTATGATTCAACTAAAAACAGTATAACAATTTTAAGAAAACCATTATCAAACAAGTTGAGGAACTATAATTGAGCAGGAAAACACAGATTTCATACTATGTTTTAACTCAAAAAAGCATAACAATTAAAAACACATGATTAAACAAGTTGAGCAACTACAATTGAGCATGAAAACACAGATTTCAAGCTATCATTTAGCTCAAAACAATATAACAACTTTAAAAAAAAAATCATTATCATCAAGTTGAGAAACTACAATTGAACAGGAAAACACAGATTTCAAGCTATGATTCAGCTCAAGATATATGTTATCCATGAACATTAAGTGTATACACATATTTTAATGATAACATACTTAGTAAAATAGAAACGTAACTTTAAGTAAATTCGTAGTATCATACACTTTACGAACATACCATAATCAGAATAGTATGACTTTATCTATGACACCCATACACTCTACATGACCAATGAACGTCTTGGGTGGTAGTCCCTTAGTTATCGGATCAGCTACCATCATATATGTCCTTATGTGCTCAAATGATACTCTACGATTCTTGAGTTCTTCTTTGATAGATAAGAACTTCATCTCCATGTGCTTAGCACCCTTCGAGTACTTATCATTCTTTGAAAAGAAGACAGTTGCGGAATTAAGACATACATTCTCAGCAGCTTCTCAATATTATCGACAATCGAATCCCTGAGAAAACGTTCTGCAGCCACAACGCGTGAGTTGTGGCCTCATATTATGCCATAAATTCGGCCTCTATAGTGGAAGTATCAATGACAAACTTCTTTCCACTTTTCCATGATATTGCTTCCCCAGCCAGTAGTAACAAATGTCCAAATGTCCATTTTCTACTATCGACGCAGCCACCATATTCTTAATCTGAATATCCAAACACCTCTAGATGATCAGATCTCCTATATGTAAGCTTGTGCTCTTTGGTGCCTTGCAAGTACCTGAGAACCTTCTTTGCAGCTTTCCAGTGGTCCATTTTCGGGATTATTTTGATATTGACCCAACATACCAACAACAAATGTGATATATGATCGAGTACATGTCTGAACATAGTCCAAACTCCCAACCACTGATGCATATGGAACTATTTCCTTATGCTCCAATTCATTTTTATGACATTTCTTTTCATTGAACTTATCCCCCTTCTGAATTGGAGCTATCCTTGCAGAGCATTTTTCCATATTATATCTCTCTAAGTTCTTATTGATAAATCTTTTTGAGACAATTTTAACAGTCCTTGTGATCTATCTCGGATTATTTCTATTCTGATCACAAACGATGCTTCACCCATATCCTTCATATCGAGGTTCTTAGAGAAATACTTCTTTATATCATGTAACATCCCCATGTCATTTGCAGTAAGCAAGATGTCATCAACATATAAGACCAAAATCACAAAATTTCCTTCCACTGACCTTAATGTAGATACATCGATCAACGATGATCTCTACAAAACCGTGTGACGTGATGGTAAAAACAAATTTTAGATATCATTGCCCGGAAGCTTGTTTCAGTCCATATATTGACTTCCTCAGCTTACATACCAGATTATCTTTTCTTATGGCCACAAACCCTTCAGTTTGGTCCATATATACTTCCTCTTCAAGATATCCATTGAGAAAAGCGGTTTTCACATCTATTTGGTGGAGCTCAAGATCGTATTGAGCCACCACTGCCAAAATAATCCTTAGAGAATCCTTCTTAGAAACTGGAGAGAAGGTCTCTTTGTAGTCAATTCCATCTTTTTGAGTGAAACCTTTAGCAACAAGGCAAGCCTTGTACCTTTCATTATTACCTTTCAAGTCGCGTTTAGTCTTAAAGCAATAGTCTTGAAACCGTTAGGAAAATCTACTAAGTCCCAAACATAGTTATCACTCTTAGACTTTATTTCTTCTCTTGCGGCATTAAACCACTTCTTAGAACTGTTAATTTCCATGGCTTTCCTGAATGAGTTCGGATATTCATCAATTCTTAAGTCACTTTCTTCTCAATAGTGTAAAACACATAGTCTTTGAAATGGCAGATCTTATTTCCCTTCCGGATCGCCTCAATGGTTCTTGTGGTGTACAATTCTCTTCTTGAATCATGACATGTTCATTAACCGTACTTTCAACTAGTGGAATTTACATATCATTTTGTTGTTCTATTGTATCACTTGACTGTGATGCAACAATATGAACAAAAAACTTAGGTGGAATGACATGTGGAGGTACTTCCCGTCAACCACCTTAATATACACCTTATGTGGTTCGCCACTCCCACTAGTTTCACCATTATCAATGAACCTCGCATTGCCCATTTTAACTATTCTCGTACTATAGTTAGGGCAATAAAATCTATACCCTTTTGATTTTTCAGGATAGCCAATGAAAACTCCACTGACAGTCCTAGAGTCAAGTTTCTTTTCTTGTGGGTTATATTACCTTACTTCTGCTGGACAACCCTAAACACGTAAATGGTTTAAGCTAGGTTTTCTTATGTCCACAGTTCATAAGGGGTCTTAGGAACTGCCTTACTAAGAACCCGGTTAAGCACTTTCATAGCAGTCCTTAATGCATATACCCACAATGAAAGAGGTAAAGAACAATTACTTAACATGCTCATAATCATATCCATTAGTTTACGGTTCCACCTCTCAGCTACACCATTCTGCTGGGGTGTACCAGGCATTGTGTATTGTGAACAAATGCCCTTACTCTCTAGTAAATTTTCAAATGGACTTGGACATTGTCCACTTTTATTGAATTTTCCATAAAACTCACCACCTCTATCTGGCCTCAAAATCTTTACTTTTCTTTCTAACTGCCTTTCCACCTCATCAATGAACACCTCTAGGACATTCACAGAGTTGTACTTTTCATGTAGTAGATATGTATACCCATAACGTGAGTAGTCATTGATAAAGGTTATATAGTATTTTTCACCGCTCCAAGAAGGAGCATCGAAAGGGCCACATATATCGGTAAGTATTATGTCAAGAAGTTGGTTGCTTCTTGTGGCTGGTTTCTTTACAATATGCTTAGTTTGCTTTCCTTTAATGCAATCTAGACATAAATTTTGATCACTAAAATCCAATTGAGGAAGAATATCAGTCTTTACCAACCTCATAATCCTTTTTTGGAAATGTGACATAATCTTTGTTGCCACAAGAAAGCATAACTTTCATCTGATGAACTATGCTTAATACCTCCATTTTCAATATTAAATAGGGATTCAAAGAAATTTGCATCAGGATTGAACTTTTAAAGTGAATCAATTAAGGTACCACTACCATAAAGTAATCATTCCTGTACAATGAGAAAACACCATATCTAACCTTAATATCGAACCTAAAGTATCCAACATACATAATGAACAATATTTCTAGCACATTCAGGTACATAGAGACATCCTTCAGTATCCACATGACACTTAGTGTCTAAGACCAATCTATACGTCACAATGCCCTCTTCTTGCTTTCATTTTGTTTCCCATGAACAAGTATTGTTCAGGTTCTCTTATAGGTTGGATCAAACTGAATCCATGTTTAATATGAGACACATGAGTAGTTGCACCATAATCTTACCACCAAGTATTATTAGTCACTTCCGTAAGGTTCAATTTAGAGCAAACAAAGCTATGATGTTTACCTTTCTTATCGAACCGTGCCTTTCTTTTCAGAAAATCTTTCTTGAAGTGTCTCATTTACTTGCAAAATAAACACTTCATCTCCTTACGGATTTTACTTTCAGGTCCTTTCATGAAAGCCTTATCCTTCCCTTGTCCTTTCTACTTGGGTTTCCTTTATTGCTGCGAGAAGTACCAAGACCTACGAGTTTAGCAACTTGATCTTTGATCTTCTTTAATCTCCCTTACTCTTGAACAAACATAGCCTTTAACTCCTTAAAGTTCCATTTATCTTTTAAAGTGTTGTAATTCACCTGGAACTGGCTAAACTCGAAAGGTAAGGAGCTCATGATGAGTTGGACCAAGAATTGCGCATGAAGTTCTATTTCCAAGGTCGTTAACTTCACTACCAAGTTAGACATGTGTATCACATGATCATGGATTGGCTGGGACCAGTCAAACTTTATTAGTAATCTCGTTCATTAAGCTTCCTATGGTCGACTTGTCATCCAAATCCGATTAAGAACACTCCTTAATTTTCTGTAAGAATTCCCTTACCTTCTATGTCACGGGAATATATGTCTTAATACTTTCTGCCATCGTAATTTTTATAAGATTCAAGTTAGCATGTTGGATCGCTCCCATCTCTCGTACCGAGACTTTTCAGATTCAGAGTTATCTTCTATAACGGCTGAGGGCACCTCATAAGTTAATATGGCGGGGTCCAATGCCATGACACCCAATGTACACCGGACTGTTCGGATAACTCTCCATAATTAAGCCCATTGAACTTCACGACAGAGTTTGTAGACGCAAACAAATTCGATGAAATTGCAAACATTATACATGTTTACCCATTAATGCTATGAGACTTTAATATATATTTTTAGGAGGCATATTTAATATTTTATACATGAATTTAAGTAACTTTTAGGCAATACTTAAACGCAAGCATTTTTATTGATGTTAAGTTAATACTTTTATAATTAATCAAATCACACACAAGTTAAATAGTATACTATATTTGGATATATATACTATCAACCATAGTGGAAATGGTTAATCCTTTTCATATTACTAATTATATTCAATGATCCACGTTTGGGTGATCTCTTAAAATATAAATAGTAAAATAATTAATCAATCAAATTTTAATGTTATTTTTTTAGCATCTCATTAATCATGACTTATTATATTATATATTATAAATATATATATTATCACTTTTAATATTTATATGCAAGGCTATTTTGGTGACTAATACATTATATACAATATAAATATTAAAAAGTTTTTATATTGTGTTAGTATTTCATAACACAATATTTTTTTCATAACACAAACTACACATCTATTAAAATGCCAGCTAAAGCATTTTAAATCAAATACATAACTTTTTATAATACTTTAAATTAATAAAATGTTATAAATTTAAATTATGACATTAATCATATGGACATCAAACCATATAAATAAACCCATCAAACCATGTTAAACCGCTGGTTTAAATTAATGTACTTCCGATATTTCATTAAGACCACCCACGTCACTTACGCACTAACAAAATGATTCATCCTATGTATGGCATGAGTATATTCATTACTCTATTGTGACTTTTCATATCATGTGACTTTTTATACTTCATCCATGAATAACCGCTATTTTATATGCAAAAGAAAATCAGAGGAAGAGCTTCAGAAGAACGCGGCAGAGAAGAAAGCAACAGAGAAGGCAGCTGGTAAACGGAAAGTGGTGGATATTGTAGTCAACATGCTTAAAACAAGGTCGAATAAGGGCTAGGACTTGGTTGGATGTTAGGACTTTTGTGTTTTTAGTACTATGTTGGTTTTTAAGTACTGTGCATGCTTTTAAAGTACTTCACTGAACTTTGTGGGTTTTAAGTACATTGTCGAACTTTTTACTTGTAGTAATTGGTACTATTAGGTACAACTGGTTATATGCTTAAGTAAAACTGGTATATCTAGGTAAATATACACTTGAAACTATTTTTGAATAAAACTAGTAAAATTGGGTATAACTATTTAAGTACAACTAGTAAACTCGGTAAAACTAGTTACGTAAAACTCGGTATAACTATTTAAGTAAAACTAGGTATAATTGGGTATAACTTGGTAAAACTATTCATCATTAGAACTGAAATGAACATAAATAAATCTTACACACTGATAGAACTAGTTAGCATTGCGAACTGAAATGAACATAAATAAGTCTTCCATAGATAAGTCTTAATATGAATTGACAACATAGACAATTAATCATTGATCCGACCCACAACACTCACCACCACCTCCTTCAGCTTTTCAATATCTTGCCATTTTTTCTTGAGCGTCATTTCCATCTGCTCAATATGATATTCATGGCTTCGAAGCTTCTAATCCTGAGAGTCCACCGTCTTCCTTAAGTTAGTGGCTTCTTCTTCCACGCCTTGAACCCATAGTTTTCGAATATGTAGTTCATTATCCTGCACATAAAGACAATAAAGTTTCAAATGATGCTTAATCACCAAATTAACAAATCAACATATCTCACCTCAAACACATTGCAAACAAAGTACCTCCTTTCCACGTCAGATTCGGGTTGTGTAGGCTCCACAATGATTCGACCACCGCATGTACATCTTGTCGCTATTCCATTGTCACCATCTGCAATTAGGAAAATCTTGTTGTAATCCTTCTTCTCCCTCTTCATCTCATTGTAATAAGGATCGGATTCGAATTTGTCCATATTCAAGAGAGAGAGAAGAAGATGAAATGAGAGACAATGAGTGAAAACCGAGAGAGAATATTGAAGAAACCGATGGGAGAGAGAAGGAGAAGTGGGAAAAGAGATATAGGGAGAGAGAAGAGGAATATTGAAGAAATCGATGGATATGATGGAAGGAGAGTTCCATAACCTTCGTCAAGGAAACAGGGGTGTGCGAGAGTATGGAGAAGAGTTCAACCGTCTTAGGAGGTTTTCTGGTCGGTATTTGACTGAGCGGGAGCTGATCCGTCATTTCCTTGCTGGACTGAAGATCGAGCTCAATATGAGGGATTACTTCGACATCAATGACTTGATCGAGAAGGCAACCGATGCAGAGATTGGGTGGGAAGAGGAGCAGAAACAGACCAAGAGTGTGCATGATAAGGGTACCAATAGGAAATGGGATACCTCTAATGCCGTTAATCCGACCGTTCCATTTGATAGGTTGTATAGTTTTCCCTTTTCTACTGCAAGTGCACAGTTAATGCAATCGTAGTATATAAGGTATTGAATCCCACGAGGACTCTCAGTCACACAATAGATTAATAGCAGTTCAGATTAAATTAAGCGAAGCAGATGTGAAAACAGTAAACGAAATAGCAAAGTAAATCAAGTGAGTTTGTAAGCAAGAAGGCGAGGCGTTAGGTTTCAAGAGTTCTCAGGAAATCAGGAACGCAAGCAATCAATCTATCTAAATCCAATCAATAACTATTCTAGAACTCAAACACTGATATAGAATTAACCAAATTCCTTTGCGATAATTCTCTAAGTCTAAGTGCAGCAAACCAAACTTCCGTTTGCGAGAACTAACAGATTAAACTAGCATTAATTCCAAGTTTGATATGTTCACAATTAACCTGAACCAAACTTCCGTTTGCGAACAGTTTAATTTCTTATCTAAATTCTTTCTAGTTAAATTAACCAACTTCCGCTGAATTAATCAACCTAACATCATAACTCTGATTAGCTACTTCAGATTAAGCATTAAGATCAACTTAGATAAAGAACTAGCAGATATGAATCTCTACAGATCAATTAAACTATAATTCTCTGAAATCCTTAATGAGAATCCTTCAACCTAACAGGTGATCTACTCAGACATACTCATCGAGACAGAAGATATCATAAGTAGAAAACCAAATATCATAAAATCAAATAAGAACTGGGGTTCAAAATCAAGTCTCTTTCGAGAACAAAATCAGCCCCTCCAATCTCCTAAGAGAATAAAACTTAGTTATCAAGCATAGCCTAAACAATGGCTCAAAAACTCTATTTATAACCTAAAACACGTTTTGGGGCTTCTTTGTAAATATTAGGAACTTCTGGGCAGAATTACAATTTCATCATTCTTCATCAAACCGTCGTTTGGCCCATCTCGCTGGTGCATCGATCGTTGCCACAAGTGTGACGATCGTTGCAACTCGGAAATATCAACAGTGAACTCTATCTCTCGGCTAAATACTCCAATTAGCTCCAGAAAGTGCCTAAATCACCAAATATGCTCCAAATGTGCTTGTACCTAATAAACACCTGAAAAGACTCTAAAACATAGTAAAAGACTCGATAAATAACACATATACCATGGTTAAAAGCCCTAAAATCCATGGTATATCAACTCCCCCACACTTAGCTCTTGCTTGTCCTCAAGCAAGACAAAGAACTAAATGCAGATAAGAGGTTTGAAAACTCTTCAGAAACTCTTTTCGTCCTAGAAGCAACAATACTCAGATTCCCCTTAGTAAACCACTGCAAGAATCAATCACAGGATATCAAGACCACAATGTACTTCCCCCACACTTAGCAACTGTCCTAGGTAAACTCCACAATCACATTCAAGCATTCAAATTCTCCCTACTGACTTCTGCAAGTAATTAAGTGCGGTCTCACCTAAGGATTATCGATCAAAGGGCACATGGATTCTTACCTTACCAGCTCTAGACCACCATACTATCTTTCTCTAGTCCCTTTCTTCTCTTTCCCTTCTTTAACAACTGATTTTTCCCCACTGGGTATCATTTTATTTTTTTTATCAGTGTTCTTCCCGTTATGGGGTGTACTTTGGACACATTCCATGGATCACATGAGAGAAAATAGTGTTTGCTACCATTCTCATGACCACTTCGGAGTTACTAACTCATCCTCAGTTTATTATATTTTTTTTTTTTACTTTACAGAAGGGGAGAAGGGAACTAAATAGGACAGGTTTACAGGCTGTGTCAGAACTAACAAGGGAATCCGACACAAAGTATACCAAGCCCTTAGGTGAGAAATCTAAGTCAGTATTAATGTTGAAGTCAGTAAAGGATCCTCTGATACCTGAAGTGATGTGGGTGTTCCTAGTAGGTTGATCTGTGACGGGGTTTTCTAATAGTCAGAGATAGATCCTGCAACTTCATCCCAATGGTTACTTAAGTTCCTGCAAGTCTTGTAAATCTTCTCAGAAAATCATAGTTTCTTACTTAAACAATTTTGACTCAATAAAACAAATTTTTTTTGAAAAACGGACTGACTCTTAAGAAAACAGAAAACAAAAGTCAGTAACACCTCCCCCACACTTAAAACACACTGTCCCCAGTAGTGTCCAGCGAAGGATCGGTAAAAAGAAAGAAAAATTGTTAATGGATGTTTCAGTTCTGTCGGGTTTTTACCTCGTTCGCACAAGCACCGATCGTTGCACTAAGTGCACCGACCGTTGCTGTGCGATTCTTTCGTATTGTAACGATCGACACAATGGTGTATCGATCGACGCACTGCGCTTTCACGAGCAAGTTAGCAGGTTAATCCGTCTGTTTTTGTCAATTTTTGATCCCTGCAGGCTGAAAACACTAGAAACAGAGTAAAACCGAACCAAAAGATGTATCAGGCTGAAAACTTGCAAAGCAAGCTCCAGCACAAGATACGCGAGACATATCGCAGCACCGGATGTCTCATCTGCACTACTGGTGTGGTCCTGGAGTTGTATCGACCGCTGCCAATACTCTCCCAGAATGTGCGAGCCTCCACCGGATCCCACTCGAGTGGCATGGCTATGCGCCTCGGCGCAGTACTGAACCCGTAGATCCTGCAGAGATCAAGTAGAGGAATCCGATACCTGACTCCCCAACTCATGAAGGTGAAAGCACCCACTGTAGCGCTCCTGTGGTCGGGAAGAAACGGATGAGGTCCTCCGGCCACTGTATGGTCGTCTGAAATGGTGTGGCGTCCTCTCTGGGCCAAGGTAAAGCAATTGGTGGCCCATATCTGTTGTACGGTGCGGGTGACTCTGATTCCCTGTTAAACCATTGAGGCGGTGGGGTGTAGTGTCTTGTTGCTGTGGACGATGTGGCTTGCTTCTTGCGGGGTTGCCTTTGAGACGCCATCTGCAAAAACAAAGTTCAAACATTTATAAGTCTCGGCAAAATTTCACAGTGAAATCGCGAAGCATCGATCGTTGCATCTAAGGCATCGATCGTTGCCAGGCGATTTCGCGTTATCGAACATTTCCCAAAATCGCAATGCAACGACCGCTGCTCGAGAGCAACGACCGTTGCAGGGCGATTTTGCCGCAAACAATTCATCAAAAATCGGTCAAATCCAAGCCACATAGTCTCAAATCAGTTCAAAATCATCATCCATCACCCTAAATCGTCCTAATTACGCATGCATCATCAGTTTTTGGTCCAAAAATCAACAACCCTAAAACCCTAAAAATCCAATCCGAAAATTCGAAAATTGAAGAACATTACCTTGATTTCTTGAGATATGGGTTGGGGAAATGGATTGGGATCGTAAAAATAAGTAAATTGCACTTGGAAACAAGAAATTTGACGAAGAAATGTAGGTTTTTGGGTGGAGGTTCTCGGTGTGTCGACCAACAGAAATGGGGAAGAAGAAGAGAAAATAGGGTTTAAGGTGACTTACCTAGTCGTGGGTGCAACGATCGTTGCTTTAGAGGCAACGATCGATGCTGGTTGAACCAGATTGATTCCGGTTTAGCTCAACGTACCTTAATTTCGATTTAAACCAATTGCAACGACCGTTGCACATGTGAGCAACGATCGTCACACATCTTCAGACTTGTGTTCTGTATCTAATATCTAACAAAAACAACTAAAAACGTGAAGTCCTAAGGAAAACACAAAAAAAATGAGAAAGAAAAATAATTAAACCTAACAGTGGGTTGCCTCCCACTCAGCGCTTGTTTTAAGTCATTAGCTTGACTTTTGGAAAGAGGTCAGACTCATGGAGGTTTCAACAGAGACTTTGAGTGTCTCTGTGAATGCCTTATCATCCATGGTGGTGTGTAAGCAGTAGCAGCATGATGTCGTCCAAGAAACGTCGGGATGAATGTAGGGTGAAATTGACACTTGGGCGTTTTAACGCTCTTTCCTGCATTCAAAACGGTGGAGTCAGGAGGTTTAAACTTAGAGGATTTATGCTTCACCTTTGGCAAAGTTTTGATGTTCGGAGCCTTTCGTTTATGAGTAGCTTTAGGCCTTGAAGATGTTAGAATAGGCTCTTGTGGAACCACCATCTTCTTGTCAACCATCACTGTGCACTGATCCACATCTTTAGACTTAACGGGAGCTTTCGGGAATGGTAATGGAGGTTTATAGGTTCTTTCCTTAGCAGGTCCTTGAGATATGAGTGAAACTGGTTCCTCTCGGGGTGCAACGATCGGTGCTTGTGATGCATCGATCGATGCTGTCGTCTCCTCTCGTGTTTCAACCATGGTCTCGGGTTTATCCGCCTCTTGATCCATTCCAGCCATCTCAGACTCAAATTTCTCTTCTTGGCTTGGTCCTACTTCAATCTGAACTATCCAAGTCAAGAGATCCATGTCAATCTCTGTTGAGTCGGGTGCATTGAAGCTTTCAAACTCAGGCAATTCAACATCAAATCCCCCTCTGTCTTCCATAAATTCCACAGCCTTAACCGCTAGACATGATCCATGATCCATCTGTGTGTCTAGCTGCTTCATACGAGTGCTCAAGGATTCAAATTTCTCATTCAGATTAGTGTACAGGTTCTCTAGCTTCGAGCTGAAAGAAGCTGTGTTCTGCTGTTGCTTTTCAATCGATTGTTCTATCATCATCTCTAGTTTGCTCCTTTGTGTAGGTGGCGCTAGATAGGAAGTATAGTTCTGGTCTCTTGATCCTTGAGCATGCCTAGAACCTTGTCTGTGCTGATGTCCCAATGTATATCCATAAGAGTCGGCTCCAGCCATATAATGTACCTCTGTAAATTTATCAGTTTTTGCCTCTGCTCGGAACTGTCTCTCCCTAAGTAAGATGTCATGGATGTCATCTATCTTACTCTGCATCTCAGCTACTTGCCCAACCAATACATGGTAATCTGGTAAGATGGGATTTCCTTCCCCATCTATTTTCTGACCTTTTGCGTTGCATATGTGACCCTCATGGTCTCGTAGAACGCCGTTTTCACCGCGAATCAAAATAACAGGTTCCATGGCGCGGAACCTATTGAACGTCTCAGATCTCAGCATCGCTGTTCTCGCCTTGTGTCGATCGATGCAAGGTGAGCAACGATCGATGCAGTGCGAATCCCTGCGAATCCAAAAATCAAAAACGTGAGTAAACAAGAAAATTAAAAAGAATGCTTAGTCTAAATCCTAGTACTAAATCTATAGGTGAACTCAAAGAGTCCCTGGCAACGGCGCCAAAAACTTGATAGGTTGTATAGTTTTCCCTATTCTACTGCAAGTGCACAGTTAATGCAATCGTAGTATATAAGGTATCGAATCCCACGAGGACTCTCAGTCACACAATAGATTAATAGCAGTTCATATTAAATTAAGCGAAGCAGATGTGAAAACAGTAAACGAAATAGCAAAGTAAATCAAGTGAGTTTGTAAGCAAGAAGGCGAGGCGTTAGGTTTCAAGAGTTCTCAGGAAATCAGGAACGCAAGCAATCAATCTATCTAAATCCAATCAATAACTATTCTAGAACTCAAACACTGATATAGAATTAACCAAATTCCTTTGCGATAATTCTCTAAGTCTAAGTGCAGCAAACCAAACTTCCGTTTGCGAGAACTAACAGATTAAACTAGCATTAATTCCAAGTTTGATATGTTCACAATTAACCTGAACCAAACTTCCGTTTGCGAACAGTTTAATTGCTTATCTAAATTCTTTCTAGTTAAATTAACCAACTTCCGCTGAATTAATCAACCTAACATCATAACTCTGATTAGCTACTTCAGATTAAGCATTAAGATCAACTTAGATAAAGAACTAGCAGATATGAATCTCTACAGATCAATTAAACTATAATTCTCTGAAATCCTTAATGAGAATCCTTCAACCTAACAGGTGATCTACTCAGACATACTCATCGAGACAGAAGATATCATAAGTAGAAAACCAAATATCATAAAATCAAATAAGAACTGGGGTTCAAAATCAAGTCTCTTTCGAGAACAAAATCAGCCCCTCCAATCTCCTAAGAGAATAAAACTTAGTTATCAAGCATAGCCTAAACAATGGCTCAAAAACTCTATTTATAACCTAAAACACGTTTTGGGGCTTCTTTGTAAATATTAGGAACTTCTGGGCAGAATTACAATTTCATCATTCTTCATCAAACCGTCGTTTGGCCCATCTCGCTGGTGCATCGATCGTTGCCACAAGTGTGACGATCGTTGCAACTCGGAAATATCAACAGTGAACTCTATCTCTCGGCTAAATACTCCAATTAGCTCAAGAAAGTGCCTAAATCACCAAATATGCTCCAAATGTGCTTGTACCTAATAAACACCTGAAAAGACTCTAAAACATAGTAAAAGACTCGATAAATAACACATATACCATGGTTAAAAGCCCTAAAATCCATGGTATATCACCATTGCAGCAGGTGCAACCCCTGGTATGCTTCGGGTGCGGACAGTCGGGTCATTATCATAGGCATTGCCCGCGTAACCCTGCCAGGACTGCAGCGCCTACCTACCAAGGAGGAATAACGTGCTTCGGGTGCAGACAAGTGGGTCACATAATGAGGGAGTGTCCAAACCGAGCCGCGAGAGTAGGACCCGGAACTTGAGTGATACCGATACAACCACCCCCACATATGGGTCAAGCTGGAGGGTCTCATGTGCATGTCATGGGGAATCATGAAGGAGGCGAACCAGTCGCGGATATGTAATTTTGCATTCTTGCGTGAATTTATTTTTGTGAAGTCGTATTTGGTAGAATTCCAGTAGCTTAGACCTAAGTGGTGCTACCCTCCTTAAAATGTGTGTCGAGATGTATGTTGGGATCTATGCCGTTAAGTGTATTTTGGGATGTATGTTGAGGTGTATGCCATTGAGGGGTATGGCGAGATGTACATTTCAGAGTGTTCTATCGAGGTGTATGTTGTGATGTATGTCTGTGGTGTATGTTATCGGGGTAGTGAATGTCATTTAAGTGTGTGTTGGGATTAGCGTATGTCTGGAATGTTGATTCAACCAGGTGTGGTAAGGTGATAAGTATGTGGAGAAGTTCACCGGGGAGAGGCTAGTGCAAGAGTTGTAGCAGGAGATGCGAGAGTTGCAGGAAGTGTTAAAGAGATGCAAGAGGTGTTGTAGGAGCTGCTACGAGTGATGCAGGAGCTGCAAGAGGTGACGCTTTGCAATGGAGTTGGATTCCATGCTGGCGCATGTGTAAAATGCATCTTATTGTTAAGTACCATTAGATTTGAGTGAGTCGAATAAGCAGCTAGAGGACCTGATGAAGAAGTGATTAATTGTACCAAGTCGTTCATCATGTAACCATTTGTCATGTTGTAAGGAAGAGTGACAAAGGTTTCAGACTTGCTATGGACTACCAGAGTTTGAATAAGATTGATGTAAGGAAATAACCATCAGAAAAAGGTCGGGGCTTGGGAGGCAGCTATCAGTTGAACCAACGAAGTTGTGGACCAGGAGCAAGAGGTCGATGGAAAGACCGAGTTGCAAGAAAGCCATAGTAGGTGGCGGTGTTCTAATTGGTGTAAGCGTCAAGAGTTATAGTGTCGCAGGTTGCACAAGGAGCAGTAGGAAACTATCCAAATCTATTCTAAGTATGGAATATTGGAATCATATTTGTGACATCAACTTCAATGAGTTATGGACGGCTAGTTTGAAGTATGATCAAGCTGGAAGTGGAGGGGATCTTCGTGGTACTACGGCTAGAGAATCAAAGATAGGAACGGAAAGGTAACAGTCCGCTTTGGAGTTCTTTATGGGTTACCAGAGCAGCTAATGGAATTTCTTCAAGAGGAAAAGGAGATCGTAAAAGGTTTTGGGAAAGTGGAGTTGTGGCATTTGGAATTGCCTAATAAGGTGGACTCATGTTTTTGCAAGCACAAGAGGACAAAGCAGGTTATTGGAGATGGAAATCCAACGGAAGAGTGTTAGGAAAACACTATCGTGAATTGGTATAAAGCTACAAGGGAGAGCAAAGGAGGGCAAGTTAATGGGGAAGGAAATCCAAAGGATGGTGCTTTGAAAACACCACAACATGATCAAAAGGTAAGAAACCTTGTGTTGGAAGTCAGTTTGGAAATCGTTTTGGAAATCAGAGTAAGCAGCGGGGTTGTGTCGCATTTTGGAAGTTGTTGTTGGATTAGTACTGAGGATTAGGACACTTTAGAGCGTGGTTTGGAATTAAGGGGGGTGGGAAGGGGAAGCAATCTTGTAGATTCGATGGCAAGTTCTTTTCAAGAGAGTAAGTTGGTCAAGTTGGATTTGTTCTCGTGTGTTTTGCTGGCAGTTAAGAGATGCAAAGGAAAACTCTCGCCGTGGAATTCGGGACGAATTCCTCTTAAGAGGGGGGGGGGGGAGAATTGTAACTGGCCAATTTTTTGGGCCCAAGAATTTTGGTTAAATGGGCCAAAGCCCGAAGTCCAATTCCAAAACCCTAGTATCCCCATCCCATTTTCCTATAAAAGGAGGTGCAGCCCCATTAGAAATGCAGAGATTTTTGGAGAGGTGAAAACCTGCTCATGACCAGAGCCGAAGACCAGCCAGCTGTTGGTACTGGATTTCCCTCCGGGAAATCTGGCCCATAAAGCAACAAAAATAAAGGCCCAAGCTACAATCTAATCCCATATAGCCATAGATCGATAGAGGCCCAAATGTATCGACCTATCAGATAAAGAAACTCGTGCTCGCATAGGTCGACTTTGACAATGGCTTCAACTAATGACCAAGTCGCTGTCTGTTGAAACGATTTCTGCGAATCGAGGAGAGAAGAGGAGATCGTCGTTGAATGAGATGCTAGAGAACTAGAACAGAAAGATCTAGATCGAGGCTATTTAAAAAAGAAGAGAGATCACTCTAAGTACATTCCAACTTTTACAGAAAACACTTCGACTAGCATCAATCTTATTTGTATACTTCATTCCGATTGTATAAATTCGATCTCATCATTGAGTCCTTAATAAATCTTTTATTCCTAGGAAATCTACACTATTCATTCATTCAAAGTCCAATCCACGAATATAAATCCTTGGTGTGAATCACGATATCACATTTGGCCCCGACTGTGGGGACTACCGTAGATCTTCATGTCTTAAGAATCAGATCTAGGGTTCAATAGATCGAGATTAATCATGACCAACCCGGCTCTTCCGACGCCACTCCTCCAGTCGATCACCAGCAAGTGGTCGGCAACGTTCCTCAGAGCACCATAAGAGTAAACACCATGGGTCAGACCGATGGTGTGATAACGAGCTCAGCCTCTGTCTCCAAGACATCGGCACCAATCGGCCCAATCACTCAAACAGTCACGACGGCCAGGCTCCGAAAAATGTCTTGTCAGGAACTAACAATCCAAACAGGAACTGGGTCTGCATGAGGACTGACTCCACTTCTTCCTCCGCATCAAGAGGCGGATCTGGAACAGTCAGATCCAGCTCACCACAGCCTTATGTTCCTCCGCGACAAAGTCCGGATGACCACGCTGAAATCCATACAATGCTCAACCTCTTGGTAAATTGAATGAGAAGAAACGAGGCTAACGCTCGGGCCCAAGAGATCGCTAACCGTGCCCTAGCCACCCAGCTCGCCGAACAAGAACAACGCATTAATGCCCGTTTCAAAGAGCTCGTTAGCCAAAACCAAGGAGATCGATCAATACGTGATCAACGACCTCCTATAAGTCCTCCACCCCGAAAAAGTTTGGACTTCTCTCAGGTGATATCACCAATATCGGGAAATGTCGCCAGCACATCAAACAACGGTTTTTACCCTACGATGAAATCTACGGTGACACCGACTCCATTCAGCTCGAGCTCGCTAATCGAAGATCCAAACAGATCGGCAAATGACCGCTGCCAGACCGCCTCCCTTGCTGAACGATTCTGGAATTAGGCCAAGGCAGCTCGGGGGCTCGGCTATCGCGTTGAGCTCTGGATATCCCATCGATCTAATCCAACACCATTCCAAAGTCCTCAAGTCGACCATACAAGATTGATTCCAACAATCGACATGGTTGATCTAATACTTAATGGAAAACCGTCGACTCAACCGCAAACACAGTTCGCTCCTGTAGTAGGTGACGAACACGGCATGCTCAGGCAATATATCGAGTAGTCCAATGCCCAATTTGTGAGCTTAAGATCGCGAGTTCACATGGCCACTAGTGCGGCACCCGACATAGACCGAGTGATCGAGGAAACGCGTCAAACACCATTCACAGATCGAATCGCCTTCGCAAGGATACGCGAGTTCAAGAAAACTAAATTCTCACATTTTCCGGGGAAGTCAGACCCTAAAGCTCACATAAGAGCGTTCATATTGGCAATGTTCAGAGTCTACTTGACCAGCGAGGAAAGGGAACCTGCTTTCTGCAGACTCTTCGCAGAGAAACTATCAGGCTCATCTTGAGAATGGTTCGCCGGACTGGAAGAAAAATCTATTGACAATTTTACCCAGTTCATGTCGACGTTCCTCAAGCAGTACTATGTCTATCGAGGTGAAAACCCCTGAGGGAGCCCTATTCGGCGTATATCAGCGACCCAATGATCCTGATGGCGTTCCTCAAGCAGTACTCCCCGTCTATCGAGGTCAAAACCAATGAGACAGCCCTATTCGGCGTATCTCAGCGACCCGATGAGACACTTCGCTTGTATATTGACCGATTCAAGGAAATAAAATCCAAAATCACGAACCCGAACGTCGAAGAAGCAATAGAGGCACTAAGACGCGGGCTATGGTATTCAACCAAGTTCTGTGAGGAAATAACGGTCCGCAAACCGCTAACTCTCGACGATGCTCTGCATCGCGCCTCGGCCTTCGCCCACCTCAAGGAGGAGACTACAACCCTCAGAGAAAAACATTCGAAAAGGGAAGAACCAGACGGCTCACAGAGCTCGAATATCAAAAAGGATTCTCGTAAATCCGGGACCGTTAACGCGGTCGAAAGCCCAAAGAGCTCGCGAAAGTTCGAGTTCGACAAAGACAAATTATGTGACTTTCACAACAAGAAGGGTCATTCGACTGAAGAATGCTTCACCCGAGCCAAGGTCGAAGCCAAGAAAAGAGAGGCTAAAAATAACCAAGAGTCCGCGGTCGAAGAGGAAACTTCTTCCGAAAAAAGGAAACTAGATCGACCAAAGAGTCAAACGTTGAAAATTCTTCGAAGAACAAAAGGGAGCGATCTAAGGAGGAAGGATCGCCCAAGGCTCTTCCCCAGGGGTCGAAAAAACGAGTCGAGGTCATTCTCGGTGAACTCTGTTTATGCGGCACTTCGGGAGGATCAACATTATCCCCACCTCCAGCCCCTAGGAAAAACTTAAGCTCACATATCAATCTCCCTCGTCTTTGCGGGGGGGAAGGGGAGGAGGGGGTGTACGGGCAATACCCCCTAAACGAGTCGACTTCATCTTCGGTGGCTCTAAGCTATGTCGAGACTCGATGAATTCGACTAAAGCTCTCCAAAGGAGAGTCGAGACTGACAAAAGGGAAAAGATCCCGATGCAAGGTTCAAATCATGAGATCACTTTATATGAGAGCGAGACACTCGACCTCGACAAGCCGCATGAAGATACGCTCCTCGTGTGTCTAGTGGTCGGGGATGTCGAACTCTCAAGGATAATGATCGACACAGGAAGTTTGGTAGACGTCCTCTTTTACGACGCATTTAAAAAAATGGAGTTCGAGGACTCCGAAATCGTCAAGGGACAGACACCCCTTGTAGGATTCGCTGGTGAAACAACTTTCTCAATGGGCTCTGTCTTCGCCCCAGTAATAGTTGGAGGAGTACTAAGGATGACAGATTTCGTCATAGTAGACCGACCAGCTCCCTATAATGCCACCCTGGGTCGACCCTAGATATACGATATGAAATCCGTACCGTCGACCTACCACCAGTGTGTTAAGTTTCCAACTCCGAAAAGAGTAAAAACCGTTTACGGAAGTTAAAAGACTTCCAAAAATTGCTACATGAACGGATATAAGCAGATCGAAAAATCCCATGCATAGCAATTACAGAAAGAGGAGGAGCTCGCCAAAATGCGAACTAAAAAATATAACGACCATAGTCAAAGAGGACCCCCAAAGGACCTCACAACTCAAGTTTGTATAGACGAAGCTCATCCCGAGAGACTCGTTGGCATCGGAGCCGACCTATCGGAATCAGTGAAAAATGAGCTGATCACCTTCCTCAAACAAAACGTTGAATCTTTTGCTTGTTCCTCAGCGGACATGACAGGAATCTATATCGACATAACCAGTCAAGAGGTAAATGTTGACCCAAATTACAAACCGGTCAGGCAGAAGCGTCGCAAGCTCGGCTTAGAACGAGCCCAAGCCGTCATTGACGAGGTCGACCATTTTCTAAAAATCGGATCGATCAGGGAAGTAAAATACCCCGGCTGGCTCGCGAACCCTGTGGTGGTTAAGAAAAAGAACGAGAAGTGGATAGTCTGCGTCGACTTCACTGACCTCAATAAGGCATGTCCAAAAGACAGCTTTCCGCTCCCACACATCGACCGTTTGGTCGAGGTTACAGCTGGCCACCAGTTACTGTCCTTTATGGATGCGTTTTCTGGGTATAATCAGACACTGACGAACCCCGAATACCAAGAAAATATCGCGTTCATAACCGATCGAGGCACGTACTGCTATAAAGTCATGCCTTTTGGGCTAAAAAACGCAGGAGCCACCTACCAGAGTCTCGTCAACAAGATGTTCTCTGGACTACTGGGTAAAACCATGGAAGTCTACATCGACGACATGCTGGTCAAATTGTCCAGGTGCGAGGATCACATCCCCCAGATGAAAGAATGCTTCGTCATTCTCAACAAATAAGGGATGAAACTCAGTCCGGCAAAGTGCACCTTCGGTGTCCCGTCGGGGGAATTCCTAGGTTACCTAGTACTTGAAAGAGGGATCAAAGCGAACCCTAAACATATTAAGACATTCTTGGAGATGCAGTCTCTGAAGACGACGCGAGAAGTCTAGCGTTTGAGTGGCAAAATAGCTGCTTTGAATCGCTTCATATCGAGGTCGGCTGATAATGTCTTCCCTTCTACCACCTCCTCAAAGCAAACAAGAAATTACTTTGGGACGAAAAGTGGGAAGAGGAATTCACCCAGCTCAAAACATATCTAAGCGAACCACCGATACTAGCAAAGCCAGTAGAAGGGGCGCGTCCTCGAGGCAAGGATCCGGGGTCGGTGTAAAACTGGTATCCCCCACGGAAGAAGTACTAGAACAATAATTTAGGCTAGGCTTTGCTGCATCAAACAACGAAGCGGAATATGAAGCGTTGATAGCCGTACTCAGGCTAGCTATAGCGATAGGAGCCCGAGAAGTAGACGCTTTCAGCGACTCCCAACTTGTCTCGAGCCAGTTCCACGGTGACTACGAAGCCAAAGATGAGTGAATGGAAGTATATCTACGATTAGTTCATAGTCACTCCGATCAGATTGACTTCATCAATCTAAACCGAATCCCCCGAGGCGAGAACACCGCGGCTGATGCCCTCGCCCCATTGGCCTCCACATCTGATCCCAACCTGAAAAGGATTATACTAGTCGAAGGGATCGATAAGCCAAGCATTGACATAGCATTAAGAGCCCTATCTCTAAAAGGATACGACCCCATCGAGGAAGACGATACTGATAGGCATGCACCACACCAAAATACATGCCCCGACGATATCGAGATCGACGATGATATCGACCCCAGAAAAGTTGTCTGTGTATCTAACGTGCCCGATGGTCCTATCCAGACTGCCTCCACCAGTCAAGGACCAGAGCCCGACACTAAAACTATTGGAGAGCTCCTATCATTTGGTACATCAACAACGGCAAGGCACCCGACGAAAAATGGGAAGCACGAAAACTAAAAGCACCGAGCGCGAGATACTGTGTCACATAAGGAGAACTCTTTAAAAGAAGCCTCTTCAGACCGTATCTCAAATGCCTCGAGAACAAGAAATCTCGAATAGTGATCACATAAGCTTACAAAGGATCATGCGGAAGTCATTCTGGAGGACGAGCTCTAGAAATACGGATCAAGAGGAAAGGCTTTTTCTGGCCGACCATGGCAGCCGAGTGCGAAATCTCGACCGTTCATCTACAACAAAATCTACAGTGTAAACGACGTAATCATTAGGGCACAAATATCCGAGAAGGCGCGCGTTTTTCCAAGAACGTCTACGTCCTATCAACCTCGAATCATCGAGTTAATGCACTGATATACCATGGATTTTAGGGTTTTTAACCATGGTATATGTGTCATTTATCGAGTCTTTTACTATGTTTTAGAGTCTTTTCAGGTGTTTATTAGGTACAAGCACATTTGGAGCATATTTGGTGATTATGGCACTTTCTGGAGCTAATTAGAGTATTTGGCCGAGAGATATACTTCACTGTCAATATTTCAGAGCCGCAACGATCGTCACACTTATGGCGTCGATCGTTGCATATGCGAGTTGGGCCAAACGACGGTTTAATGAAGAATGATGAAATTGCAGTTTTGCCCAGAAGTTCCTGATATTCACAAAGAAGCCCCAAAACGTGTTTTAGGATTATAATTAGGTTTTACAGCCACTTGTTAGGCTACGCTTTTACAAGCTTTTCTTACGATAAGTTTTACTCAGAGAGAGTTGAGGGGCTGATCCTGATCTCGAAAGAGACCTGATTTCGAACCCCAGTTCTTATTTGATTATATGATATTTGGTTTTCTACTTATGATATCTTCTGTCTCGATGAACATGTCTGAGTAGTTTACCTGTTAGGTTGAAGGATTCTCATTAGGGATTTCACGGAACTATAGTTTAATTAATCTGTAGGGATTTATATCTGCTAGTTCTTTGTTTAGGTTGTTCTTAATGCTTAATCTGAAGTAGCTAATCAGAATTATGACGTTAGGTTGATTAATGCAGCGGAAGTTGGTTAATTTAACTAGAAAGAACCTAGATAAGCAATTAAACTTCTCGCAAACGAAAGTTTGGTTTAGGTTAATTGTGAACATATCAAACTTGGAATTAAAGCTGGTTTAATCTGTTAGTTCTCGCAAACGAAAGTTTGGTTTGTTGCACTTAGACTTAGAGAATTATCGCAAAGGAATTTGGTTAGTTCTATATCCGTGTTTGAGTTCTAGAACAGTTATTGATTAGATCCTGATTGATTTATTACTTGCGTTCCTGATTTCCTGAGAACTCCTGAAACCTAACGCTTCGCCTTCTTGCTTACAAACTCACTTGATTTACTTGCTATTTCGTTTACTGTTTTCACACCTGCTTCGCTTAATTTAATCTGAACTACTAATAATCTATTGTGTGACTGAGAGTCCTTGTGGGATTCGATACCTTGTATACTACGATTGCATTAACTGTGCACTTGCAGTAGAATAGGGATAAAACTATACACATATCAAGTTTTTGGCGCCGTTGCCGGGGACTCTTTGAGTTCGCCAATAGATTCAGTACTAGGATTTAGATTAAGCATTCTTTTTAATTTTTCTTGTTTACTCACGTTTTTGATTTTTGGGATTTCAGGGATTCGCACTGCATCGATCGTTGCCTACCTTGCATCGATCGACACAAGGCGAGAACAGCGATGCCAAGATCTGAGACGTTCAATAGGTTCCACCCTATGGAACCTGTGATTCTGATTCGCGGTGAAAGCGGCGTTTTACGAGACCAAGAGGGTCACATATGCAACGCAAAAGGTCAGAAACTAGATGGGGAAGGAAACCCCATCTTGCCAGATTACCATGTATTGGTTGGGCAGGTAGCTGAGATGAGAAATAAGATAGATGATATCCACAACGTCCTACTAAGGGAGAGACAGTTCCGAGCAGATGCAGGAACTGAAGGATTCACAGAGGTAAACTTTATGGCTGGAGCTGATTTTTATGGACATACATTTGGACATCAGCAGAGACAAAGGTCTAGGCATGCTCAAGGATCAAGAGATTATGGTTATACATCCTGCCCAGCATCTCCTGTACCTGCACAGAGGAGCAGATTAGAGATCATTATGGAGCAATCCATTGCAGAACAACAACAGACCACAGCGTCTTTCAGCTCGAAGCTTGAGAGCTTGTATACTAATCTGAATGAGAAATTTGAGTCCTTGAACACTCATATGAAGTTGCTAGATACACAGATGGATCAGATTTCAAGTTCTGCCACAAGGAAGGATACTCAGAAAGCCCATGTCGTTAATATTCCTATTCAGGTTGACCACAGGATGGATCATGGACCATATCTAGCAGTTAAGGCTATGGAATTTGTGGAAAACAGAGGGGAGTCTGATATTGAATTCCATGAGTTTGAGAGCTTCGACGGACCTGACTCAACAGAGATTGACATGGATCTTTTGGCTTGGATAGTTCAAACTGATACTGGACCAAGTCAAGAGGAGAAATTTGAATTTGAGATTGCTGGATTAGACCAGGAAGCTGATGGACCCGAGACTGTAGTTGATACCCGAGCTGAGACATCCGTGTCGATCGTTGCACCATACGCACCGATCGTTGCACCCCGTAAAGAACCAGTTTCACTTATACCTCGTAGAGTTGCTAAGGAAATGATCTACAAACCTCCAATACCATTCCCAAAAGCTCCTGTAAGGTCTAAAGATGTTGTTCAGTGCACAGTAGTGGTTGACAAGAAGATGGTGGTTCCACAGGAGCCTACTCTAACATCTTCAAAACCTAAAGCTACTCATAAGCAGAAGGCTCCGAACATCAAATCTCTGCCAAAGGTAAAGCATAAATCCTCTAAGTTTAAACCTCCTGACTCGACTGTTTTGAATGCAGGAAAAAGCATTAAACCACCCAAGTGTCGATCCCACCCTACATTCCTTCCTACGTTCCTTGGACGACATCATGCTGCTGCTGCTTACACACCACCATGGATGATAAGGCATTCACAGAGACACTCAAAGTCTCTGTTGAAACCTCCATGAGTCTGACCTCTTTCCAAAAGTCAAGCTAATGACTTAAAACAAGCGCTGAGTGGGAGGCAACCCACTGTTAGGTTTATTTGTTTTTCCTTTTCATTTTTGGTGTTTTTCTTAGGATTTCACGTTTTTATTTGTTTTTGCTAGTTTTTAGATACAGAACACAAGTCTGAAGATATGTGACGATCGTTGCCTACATGTGCAACGGTCGTTGCAATTGGTTTAAATCGAAAATTAAGGTATGTCGAGCTAAACCGGAATCGATCTGGTTCAACCAGCATCGATCGTTGCTGCCCTGCAACGATCGTTGCACCCACGACCAAGGTAAGTTGCCTTAAACCCTTTTTCTTCTCTCTTTCTTCTCCATTTCTTTTCGCCGATACACCGAGAACCTCCACCCAAAATCATCATTTCTTTATCGATTTCCTTGTTTCCAAGCACTATTTTCTTATTTTTACACTCTCAATCTATTTCTCCAACCCATATCTCACGAATTCAAGGTAATGTACTTCTATTTTGATGATTTTCGGATTCAACTATTAGGGTTTTAGAAATTGGGAATTTTGGATTGAAATTGATGAATGCAGGCTAAAATGGATATGATTTAGGTTGCTTAGTGGTGGATTGTTGTCGATTTTGTGGTTGATAGCACGAATTTAGAACGATTTTGTTGAATGTTGATTGCGGCCAGAATCGCCTTGCATCGATCGTTGCACTTGTGCAACGGTCGTTGCTCTGCGATTCTGGGGAAATGTTCGATTATACGCAATCGCCTTGCAACGATCGCTGCCTTGGTGCAACGGTCGTTGCACGACGATTTCACAGAGAGTTTGCCGTGACTGATTTATTTAAATTTCTGTTTTGCAGATGGCAACTCAGAATCAACCCCGCAAGCGCAGAGCAACCGCCGCAAGCGCCTCACGACAATACATTCCACCGCCGGAATGGTTACACAGAGATTCTGATCCTCCAGAGCCATATCAGTTGGTTCATGCAACCATTGGACCACCATGGCCGAGGGCAGAGAACCTTCGGATTCGGACTGATCGCAACTGGGGGATGGCTATTAAAAAGCTGCTCACTACGACTGATTTCACAGAGAGGCCGCTACACGAGTACTGGGACGAGTACGATACATTGCTGTATAACGGTTGGTGTGGCATGGAGCTAGCGCCAACCAAGTTTGCGGATTACTCGACCTGTCTGAGTCTCGGCATAGACAAGCAGGTTATGACGCTGTGCAGAGGCATTAGTCTCGGGACAATGCCAATGCAGCCTTACGATCTATACCCAGAGCTGGTGAGACAGTTGCTTGCCACATGCAGGGTTGTCTACCCGAACCCGGACAGCAGGAATGCTCAAGGAGGAACTTTTACTTTCATGTGTCTTGGCGCCAGGTATCGAGTACCCCTTCTAGATATCTGTAGGATATATGGGTTTAGCACTGAGCAGCCACGCACCGATATGTCCCTTCCATGGGAAGCATCCGAGGCTCGGCAGTTCTGGGAGTACATTGGTGGAGGACGGTATCACTCACGGACTACACCTGTGATTCAGGTTAGGCATCCGGCTCTCAGGTATGTCTTGCGTATCTTGGGACGCACTTTATTGTGCAAGCATGAGGCCAACAAGATGCGTAAGAATGAGTTGGAAATACTATTCAGAGGACTGAGGGAGCAGTTCAGGGGTACCGATGTGAGAAACCCAGCTGAGAAAGTCAACCTGGGAGCTGTATTTTCCCATCACCTTTGCGAGCTGCAGAAGAAGCCTTATGACGGCGTGCGCAAAGAGACAGTAGGGAGTCTTCTTACTCCTATTTTCAGACACTGCAGGATCCCTATGGAGGATACAGAGCGCATTACTGAGAGAGAGTTCCTGGATCTCAGTCACTTGCAGAGTGCTAGGTGGCTGAAGGAGGGGCGAGTATGGGTTTACTTCGACCCTGAGTCTACACAGTATGGTATTGATCTTCCTGCTGCTAGGTTGACTCAGATTGATACAATTGATGCTTTGAGTTTCCGCCCTCCTGCCAGAGCTCGACGCGCAGTGCCTACTATGGCTCATCCGCTGGGAGAGCCTTCTACGAGAGCTTCATCTTCCTCTACACTTGCGCCTGCTGCTGATATCGGCCCTTATCCTGAGATTACAGTGCCCTACAGTGATATGTCTGAGGCTGAGTGGAGAGAGCGTAGTGATGGGATATGGAAGACCGTCTGGGAGTGGATGCGAGGCTGCACTTGCAGGAGACAGCCACAGGTTCACCAGCCCGTTCCAGGACCTTCTCGACGCAGACGACGATCTCCGACTCCTACTTCCTCGAGTGGTACTGATCGCATAGCTTAGGCAGCCGATGACGCTGAGCTATATGGTGGGATAGATGATGTGAGCGAGTGAGATTGATCTCCATTTTCAGACATTCGGTTCTGTACTCTTTTATCTTTTTCTTATTTTTCTTTGCACTTTTTCCTTTTGATTTTTAGGATGCTGTTGTTTTTTTGGATGATATGTTTGATATGCTACATTATTTGCTTCGATTTTACTCTGTTTTCAGTGTTTTCAGCTTGCAGGATTCGAAATTTGATAGATTCCAACGGACTAACCTGCTAACTTGCTGACTGATCTGATATACGCATTGCAGCGATCGTTGCAGTCATGAGCAACGATCGACACCCAACGAAAATCGCATAGCAACTATCGATGCACTATGTGCAACGATCGGTGCTTGAGCGACAGAGGTAAAATATGACAGAACTCAAACAACCATTAACAATTTTTATTTCTTTTTACCGATCCTTCGCTTGACACTACTGGGGACAGTGTGTCTTAAGTGTGGGGGAGGTGCTACTGACATCTCTCTTTCTGTTTTCTTAAGAGTCAGTCCAATTTTTTAAAATTTTTGTTTTCTTGAGTCAAAATTGTTTAAGTAAGAAACAGTGAATTTTTGAGAAGTTTTAACAAGACTTGCAGGAACTTAAGTAACCATTGGGATGAAGTTGCAGGATCTATCTCTGACTAATGGAAAACTCAGACACAGATCAACCTACTGGGAACACCCACATCACTTCAGGTATCAGAGGATCCTTTTACTGACTTCAACCTTAATACTGACTTAGATTTCTCACTTAAGGGCTTGGTATACTTTGTGTCGGATTCCCTTGTTAGTTCTGACACAGCCTGTAAACCTATCCTATTTAGTTCCCTTCTCCCCTTCCATAAAGTAAAAAAAAAAAAAAAGATAATAAACTGAGGATGCGTTAGTAACTCCGAAGTGGTCACAAGAGTGGTAGAGACCCCTATTATCTCCTGTGCGATCCATGGAATGTGTCCAAAGTACACCCCATAACGGGAAGAACAATGATAAAAAAAATAAAATGATACCCAATGTGGGAAAAATCAGTTGTTAAGGAAGGGAAAGAGAAGAAAGGGACTAGAGAAAGATAGTATGGTGGTCTAAAGCTGATAAGGTAAGAATCCATGTGCCCTTTGATCGATACTCCTTAGGTGAGACCGCACTTAAATACTTGCAGAAGTCAGTAGGGAGAATTTGAATACTTGAATGTGATTGTGGAGTTTACTTAGGACAGTTGCTAAGTGTGGGGGAAGTACATGTTGGTCTTGATATTCTGCGATTGATTCTTGCAGTGGTTTACTAAGGGGAATCTGAGTGTTGTTTCTTCTATGACAAAAAGAGTTTCTGAAAGTTTTCAAACCTCTTGACTACATTTAGTTCTTTGTTTTGCTTGAGGACAAGCAAAGGCTAAGTGTGGGGGAGTTGATATACCATGGATTTTAGGGTTTTTAACCATGGTATATGTGTCATTTATCGAGTCTTTTACTATGTTTTAGAGTCTTTTCAGGTGTTTATTAGGTACAAGCACATTTGGAGTATATTTGGTGATTATGGCACTTTCTGGAGCTAATTAGAGTATTTGGCCGTGAGATATACTTCACTGTCAATATTTCAGAGCCGCAACGATCGTCACACTTATGGCGTCGATCGTTGCATATGCGAGTTGGGCCAAACGACGGTTTAATAAAGAATGATGAAATTGCAGTTTTGCCCAGAAGTTCCTGATATTAACAAAGAAACCCCAAAACGTGTTTTAAGATTATAATTAGGTTTTACAGCCACTTGTTAGGCTATGCTTTTACAATCTTTTCTTACGATAAGTTTTACTCAGAGAGAGTTGAGGGGCTGATCCTGATCTCGAAAGAGACCTGATTTCGAACCCCAGTTCTTATTTGATTATATGATATTTGGTTTTCTACTTATGATATCTTCTGTCTCGATGAACATGTCTGAGTAGTTTACCTGTTAGGTTTAAGGATTCTCATTAGGGATTTCACGGAACTATAGTTTAATTAATCTGTAGGGATTTATATTTGCTAGTTCTTTGTTTAGGTTGTTCTTAATGCTTAATCTGAAGTGGCTAATCAGAATTATGACGTTAGGTTGATTAATGCAGCGGAAGTTGGTTAATTTAACTAGAAAGAACCTAGATAAGCAATTAAACTTCTCGCAAACGAAAGTTTGGTTTAGGTTAATTGTGAACATATCAAACTTGGAATTAAAGCTGGTTTAATCTGTTAGTTCTCGCAAACGAAAGTTTGGTTTGCTGCACTTAGACTTAGAGAATTATCGCAAAGGAATTTGGTTAGTTCTATATCCGTGTTTGAGTTCTAGAACAGTTATTGATTAGATCCTGATTGATTTATTACTTGCGTTCCTGATTTCCTGAGAACTCCTGAAACCTAACGCTTCGCCTTCTTGCTTACAAACTCACTTGATTTACTTGCTATTTCGTTTACTGTTTTCACACCTGCTTCGCTTAATTTAATCTGAACTACTAATAATCTATTGTGTGACTGAGAGTCCTTGTGGGATTCGATACCTTATATACTACGATTGCATTAACTGTGCACTTGCAATAGAATAGGGATAAAACTATACACATATCATGCACTACAAGAAAACATCGTTTTTACGACTGCACTTTTAATCGCAGAATGGTCGTTAATCTGCGTTTTACGACAAACCTACGACTAAATGTGGTAGTCGTCAATCCATAGTCGCTAAATCTCATATTGTATTATTAATCGGCGAGTTACGACTATTTATACGACCAATATAGGTAATCGTAAAATAGACGTAGTTTCGTCGGGAGATATAGAGACTAATCTGCGACTACGATAGCGACAATTGTGCGACTACAGAGGGTGTCCAGATATGGTCGGAGAAATGTTGTTATCAAATGGTCGTTAAATGAGGTGACCACGGGGCGATTAATATGTGACTGTATTGTATAGTCAGAAAGTGGGCATAAATATTAGCCATTATGGAGCGACTGGGTAACGACCATTTTAACTACTATCCCGCGAGTAAACTGAACATCCATATACAATTATGGTAGTGATCTCGCCACTATGTGGCGACTGTTATGTGACTGATTAGTAAAGTCACGATTTAGTCGTAGACTATGGTGACGTTTTGGCGACTCATCAGTGACACTTTATGGACTGTTTAAGACTATACTAACGACTATGCAGCGACTACGTGGGACATCTAGATACCATTAGTTGACGACTGTTAAGTTTGCGTGAAAATAAGAATGTGGTGTTCTTCCATTTGTCAAATTTACGATTTGGTAATTGGTGATACTTCATTTTGAATGATATAAGCAATGTATAAGATAATTGCTTCAAGAAAACATTGATAACGTTGATAGTTTTGCGTTGCATACATACACAAACGATTATCTACATGTGCAATCTCCAATATTAAGTAGTTTCGAAATCATACACCAAAAATGAAGTTCGGTAGGCAGAGCGACAAGTAACCTATGCAGCAGATGGAGTTAAGTTGTACATGTTGGGGGACGACCGTCTGTATTGGCTGCTGGCCTATGAGTCTGAAGGAAGTCAAGAAAATGCAGATCAATTTCCTTCAAATACTTTTCTACAATGGAAAGGCACTCGATCTTTTCCTTCTACTCATTCGCCACCCGGGAGTGATCTGCTTCACGGGCAGCCAGCTCTTTGATTTTACGTTGAGCTTCCTTCAATTGCTAATGTATGGCCAAAACCCTGAAGTGTCTCCTGACTGCTTGCACTTGCCCCTCGAAAGAGACTCTTTCAGGCTTCCAACTCCATAAGGATTTCCTCGTCTATCCTTCATAGTGGCCTGTTATAATTAAAGACATCCGCAAAACACAATTAAATAAAGAACATGACCTGACTTTATAAATGTGTATTGGGAAAAATATTACTTTACCTCAAGGAAGATGTGCTCATATTCATCTAGTGAGAGTTCCCGATGTTTCGAAGAAACACCTTCGAAACTTCTGAAGTCTATATATTGAGATCTAACAACTTATCGTCTACGATCTTTTGGAAAGCTGCAGCGATATCCTCTGCCTTCCGATCAACAAACGTATTGTCTGCCTTTGTATGTGTCCTGGCGAATACCTCACCAATATTAATCGGTCTTCCATATTCCTCTTCTTGTAGTGTTATACCTCAAACAAGGATTATTACAGAAATTTCTAGTTGCAGTGCTTCCGATAAACAGATATATAATAAAGGTTACTTGCCATTTCGAGCCTGATTTCTAGGTACGACTTGGGCCCTGAGAAATGGACATGATGACCGAGACCTCCACGGTCAGAAATACGACAACTAGCATATGTCTTACTTTTAGCCTTTGCTTCTTCAGTTTCCTAGTAGTCGGTCATCGTTTTCCAGAGAGTCTCGCCGATTATCTTGGGTCACTCTTAGTTAGTCCGCGCAGTGCTAATCATGTCTTTTAACCGTCGTTGACAGGTCTCTTCGAAATAATGTTGAACTGTCCCTGTTATCAAGGGATCCCAATGGTGGGTTTTCTAGAATACAAATAGAATAAGCATAGCATTAGTAATGGCAAAACATGCAAGGTATATATGAAAGGTATAGGAGAGAAAATTGTACAGCGAACTCGAGGAAATATCTTTCTGCTTTATCACGAGGCACACGTGACCAGCTATAGTATGCTTTATCAAATTTGTTCTTAAAAAAAATTTAAATCTTCTGTACCAATTTCGATCCTCTGTCACGAGTAAACCTGAAGTATGTACAAGATTGACATCCTAACCATCAGAGACTCAAACTCTTTAGATCAGCATAAGTCATAAACAAACCAACAGACAGATTCATAAACAAACTAGACGGTTTAAAATCACACCATTGCGAAAGGTATAAGACAAGAACAAAAAAACCATACAGAGAATATCAACAGCTGAAGAAACAGTACATGACAATAGTCATACCAAGCCGTTCCTGGAATCGGTGCGGGAGAGAGTATGGTGGTAAATGTTTCCCTGTCTGGCACTCGAAACAGTGCATTCAGAGCCCCCAGTGGGTCCTCCTCGAGGTCCAGAAAAAAATTAAGAGATTCGTCGAGGAAGTTGTGACCTTCAAAAGATGGAAGACTCTGAGCCTGAGATAGGTGAACTGTTGAAGGTGGGGCGTCCTCAACAAGGTCCTAGTTGTTCTGGACTTCTTCTGACACCGGCGAAGCTACGACTTCAGGCTGATTAGTAGTCGAGTTCTGGAATAGTTGTATTGGCGGTGGATAGTCCTGTACATGGGGTGCTGACATTGACGTTTGGGGGATAGCTGGTTTTTCTTTGGACGTTGAGTGGACTGAGTCGGAGCATCAACGGGATTCAGGGTGAAGGTGTATCGGGATGGCAGAGGGCTCTATGGTTTTCTCAAACCACTAGGATTGGACCCGACGGCTCTCTGAGTGACATTTGGAATGGTTAATATCTTACGACCTCCTCCTCCTTTCTTTGCCTTTTGAGGCATCGTATCACGGAGAGTTTCAGATATGAAATTGAGAGAGTCGATAGCAATGAAACTGAAAACCTCGAATAAGATATTCAAATAAGAGATGCCAGTTATAGATTAGTCGGTAGGGAGGAGGATTTGCAGACAAAAAAAATTCTGAGATGATTCGAAGGCGATTTTGGAGACGGGGAAGAAGAAAATAAAATCAGGGTTTATGTTTGCAGTAAATGATGGTTATTCGACACTTAGTCGAAATTTGTTGGGTTAAGGCGCGTAATTGAAAAGTTTTGGGCTTAATAATTAGGTTTGGTTTCCCTGATTGATTACGCGAAATATTTTTGAATATTTACTCAAGCTGAACAGGCGGTTGTGGTGCTTAATTGAATTGGATTTTTTAGGTTTATGTGTGCTTTATTATTATATATATAATTTTTATAATATTTTATTGAGTATATTATTATTTTATATATATATAATTTTTTTGTATTTTATTAAGTAATAGTGTAATAATTACATTGTTTTAATTAATAATTTTTGACCTAATACCCTAAACTGTTTTTCTCAAACGTTAAACCCTAAACCCTAAATATTGAACCCTAAACCCCAAAACCTTTGACAAGGCTATTAAACCTTAAACCCTAAATAATAAACCATAAGCCCTAAACCATAAACCTTTGATACCACCATTCCTCCCTGTTTCAAAAATAGATATGTGACTCGGTATAATTATTGTACATAAATAGATGACTAAGATGAATTACTAAATAACTATACTATAAACGTTAGACAGAAAGATACGCAGACAAGAAGAATATTGAATGTTCATCACAACCTTTGACACCCCCATTCTTCCCCTGTTTCAAAGATAGATATGTGACTCATTAACACCATGATCATGATCATGAATGCTGTTAGTTGGGACATATTGATAAGAATATATACATAATTAATAAAGACTAGACAACCAAAATGTTGCATTGTCTCCATAAATATACTATGGTGGTTGCTTCAAACTCTCAAATATTGAAAGGCTTTTTTATTTGGCAAAATTCCTTTTGCCTTCCATCTCTTCATTACCAAATTCGCAATGGATTACCTTCCAAATGATGTTCTTTAAGAAATCCTTCTTGACGCCATTGACGGTCAACAAGGTTTATGCTATTTTATAAGGGCGAAGACAACATCAAGGCGCTTCATAGCTTCGGACAGAGTCAAAATTTCTACAAGTCCATCGATTTATACAGCGGTTTTATTAACTTAAATCTCTTTGATTGCCCACCTAATTATAAACAAAATTTATTCGAGAGGTGTCTACAATCAGGAAACCCTGCAGCTCTTCTCCTTCGAGGTATGTGTTGCTTTATCTACAGCGACCGGATGGTTTAAGGAGAGGCAATGATCAAAAGATCAACAGATAGCCGATGGGAAACAGGGATATACGCGTACTCCATGCTTTTGCGTGTTTTTATGGAGATGGTGTAGTGTTGAACAGTGGATATGTCATCGACGTTGAACTTGCCACTCGGATACGTATGAAGATAACTATAAGGGATAGGCGTGTATGGCCAGAAACGCCTTCAGCTCTGTTCTCTGAGAAGGAAGCGAGTGTAGATATCAATGGCCTTTATAGTTGCATGTGTGCTCTGATAACAACCTAGAAGGGTTGGTGGGACTTTGGTTTCAAGGGTTCAACCATGTGAGACAGATGCTTTTGGTCCATAGAGTCGCTATTTTACTTCAAACTCCTGCTGAACAATTTTGGAATTTGGCCCTGTTTAAATTCTTGATTATCCTTCATTTGTGTCGACTAGAATAGAATGTGTTAAACTGCGAATAATATTATATGCTGTTTTCATTTGTGAAAATGGTAATACTACCAGAGTATATTATGACTGAATAGATGACTTTTTACAAAAAAGGCGCGATGATTAAATTGAAAGGACATTTACCTAAATATTTTTTTCAACAATATATCCATGCAAGTAACAACACGTTTTGTGATAAATTTTGAATTACAATAAATAATGAAGCGACATTACATATCACTACCTAGCGAATTAGATTCATCATGTACATATTTACTCCCGCCGAAAATGCATGCCAACAGATGCATATTAATTAATAAATAACAATAACATAAATACTATTTAAACTTATGGAAACCCCAAAGGTTGGATCCGATCTATAAATAAACATCTACGGATGCCTTAGAAACGATACATATCTCTAACAATCTGCAATATTATTATTTTAATTCTTTTTGCTTGTTTCCATATTTTCTAACCAAAATCGGCCATGGATTTCCTTCCTAGTGATATCCTAAAAAAAATCCTTCTTGTCGTCATTGACGATAACCAAGGGATACGCTATTTGGTTCAGATGAAAGCAACATGCACTGCAATGCAAAATGTCGGAGAAAGCAAAAGTCGGTCGATCTGTACTTCCCCAACATTATTGAAGATATCTGGTGCCCACATAGGGTTAAAACTAAATTGGCCAAAAAATGTTTGGAATACGAAAACCCTTCTGCTCTTCTCCTCAGAGGTATGTGTCTTTTTGTATATTGCGACAATTGGGTCGACCAATCGTGGACCTCCATCGACCAGATGGTTAAAAGAGAGGCTATGATCAAAAGCTCGACAGATAGTGGATGGGAGACAGGGATATACGCGTACTTCATGTTCCTGAGGGTGTTTTATGGAGATGGAGAAGTTTTGAACTGTGGGTACATCGTCGAGCGCAAATTTGCAACCCGAGTACGTTTTAAGATAACCAAGAGACAAAGGTATGGATGGTCAGACAGACGGTGTGCACTGTTCTATAAGAAGCGAAAAGGATTATATATCAAAGGGCTTTACAAATGTTTGTGTGCTCCGATAAAGACTGGGTTGAGTTGGTGGGACAATGGTTTCAAAGGTACAAACATCTGCGATACATGCTTTTGGACCCTTTAGTCATTATTCTTTTCACAATCATGAGAGATAATTTTGGAATTTGGCCCCATTATCTTTTTGATGATCCTTATTAATATAATGTTTGTTAAATGTAGTATGTAGCTATCGACCTTTCAAATAATCAAAAATAAGCAAGTTATAAACATACCGAATTTATTTATATTTGCAAGGCAACAGTGGAAATATTAATATAATCTAAACGAATGACGTTGTGGCATGATAAGATCGATAATTGATGGAATCAATTTAATGAAAAACGGAGCAAGTTAACCAAACATCGTAACTCTCCTTTGCATGATATATATTTAACCATGATTAGTGTTGATTTAATGGGGGTCTCGTAGAGAAACACCCATAAGTGCCAGTTTCCTGGTTGGTGTGAAATGTTTTTAATGGTTTTAAGATGGTTTGAGAAATTAAATTAGGATTTTGCAATCTTTCTAGAAATCTGATATTTTTTTGACTATATACGAACTTATCATGTTAAGAAAATTAAATAATATCGGTTGAGAGGAACATTGAATATTCTTCTTGTCTCTCATTTAATTTGTAAGCAATAAGCATAAACCTACCAAATGAACGTTCAAAACAAGATAAGAGGGTGGCTGTAGCATATTAGGAAGTTTATCGAGAATAGGGATTTTTGAATCGTTGTTATTGACATGGATATATGTGATTAGAAATCAAATTTATCTAAACCAAATCGTCATTATTAAAAAAATATGATTAGCGGTTGTGAGATTTGTCTAAACGAAGGGTTGTGAGTTCTAATTTTTACATCTTTTAATATTACTAATTCAAAGGTTTTTCTTTAGTGCTTCACATCTTTTACTCACCAATTTGGGAAATTATTTAATATTAAAACCCTAGACGCTTCATTTTCTTACCGCTTACTGAGAGATAAAAAAAAAACTTATTTTCAAGCTAATTTCTGCAAAAATTTCTCCGTTTCTCAACCATGGCTCCATAGACTTTCAGAAAAATTTCTCAAATCAACAACTTCATTCCTTGCTGATATATGCAATATTTAAAGGTTTTTAACATTAATTTTTGTCTATAAGTTAATATCATTTGCATTATATCATGTTAGTTTCTTAAATCTTTTTATATTTAGAATCCTTAAGTGCATTAAAGTTAGAAAATGCATATTTTAGTATTTTTGGAATTGTTTTGTTTTTATATAGGTACTTGGAATATTTGGAGAGCAAAGAGCAGAGGAAAAATGAGCCTTATGACATAGCAAAGATGTGAAAGCAGTTAAATTAAGGAGAGTACGTTGGTGAAAGAAGTTCCATGCCAACGTGATTCAACGAGACTAGAAGACGAAATAGTCTTGGCCCAACACCTTCGCATGCATGCAAGCCCACTTTCCACCTCCACGTGAAGCCCAAGTTCATGCATGCAACGTCAGTGATTATATCGGCTTCACTCTATCGGCTAAGTCTTGCCGATATTTAAATCTGAGGTCCACTCCCCATATCGCACAGGTAGGGCTGGCCCGGAGTTAAAGCTGGTAAAGTACGGGCTTTAGGCGCCAAAAATAGGTTATGTATTTAAGGGCATCATATAACAAAATTATCATTGTGGTATAGTATTTGACACATCTGGGCTTTAGGCGTCCAATAGTAACGGGCCGGCCCTACGCACAGGGAATCCATCGGTTTCAAGATATCGGACAATCTCTCCCGATGATGTAAGACTTCCTGAATCTATTATATAATGGGAGCTTTTCTCTCCCGTGGTGAAGCCATGTCAGCACCATTTTTAAAAAAAATTATTGGGCCTTCGAATTCCACATTCGTTTTCCTCTATAATCTTAGCCCAAAATTTTTAACTATTTTTTTCCACACAACATGTTTAAGCCCACTAAATTATCTACGCCCAAAACCACATCTCCACCCTTAGCCAATTAGCTTTCTTCGTCGGGTCTGCAACCCTAGCACACCGCAAACTTCACGACGGATCTTCAGCACCAAAAAGTAACCGTCACCAATTAATTCTGGATTTCTCACTTCGGCTCTCATCCTCAAACCTCATTAGAACCCTTCCTCTCAGCCTCATTTATGTTTCCCTGGCTTCTCGATTTCCAATCAATTTCAGGTTACCCGATTGACTTCATTATAAATGCACACTCAACCCCAAACAATTTGGAGTTCTAAGAAATGAGAGAAACCCATTAAAATTGTGATGGATATTGGATCACTGATTCCAGATCGAAAATGGGACTGAAGAAGGCATGTGATCTCCCAAGATGGAAAACGTGACATGGTCTTCAATTTTGGAAATCGGTATATTGATCTGGTCTTCGTCGCAAGGTAAAATCCTTATCTTTTAAATCTAAACCTCAGATACCTATAAAACTTTGTGATTATCCCCTCATCGATATATGGATCAAATTCTCTAGGGCTCTTTGACTCAAAGTCAAAGTCTCATACACTCCTCTCCCATTAATTCATTTTCTTTTCTTTTTTTTTAAATCGCGAGAAGGGGTAAAAGACAGAAAAACCTGGGTTATGTAATTTATTTACAACCCAACCTGGGTTGACCCAAAGAGTTTGGTCGATCCATTTTAGTCGGGTCGGATCTACTCTTTAAATCTTAAAAATGACAAGGTAAGAATCAAAAATCCTTTTTTCTCTTCAGTATATCCGTTCGTCTTCCCTTTCTTCTTACAGTTTTCCCCAGTTTTCCGACTTCATCCGACAAAAAAAAAGTTCAATCCTCCATTTGTAAACATGCGGAGTTATGGGAGAAAGAAATTACAAACCCAGTCGAAGAGAGTAGAGGATAAATCGATTCCTCCAAACGAATCCCCAACCGAGAGAGACCTGAGAGAAGAGGTGAATCGCCAAGTCGAAGTTGTGTGGAAACAAATTGATGAATAAGAAGAAACGGCAGACGTGGAAAAAGAATCCGAGAATGCGGAGGAAGAGGAAGACGACGAAGAGATTGAGAACGAGGAAGAGAAGGACGATGAGGAGGAGGAAGCCGGAGGGATAAACGAGGAGGAGAAAGCCGTAGACGATGAGGAGAAAGACGTAGTCAATGAGGATGAAGTTGTTCGAACCAGTGAAATTCGCTATTTAACCCACCACAGTGATCATCTAGAGGAAGGAACGGTACGTATTTCCATTTATGGGGCCTTGCATTGCATGTCTAATTTTTGTCGATTTCGTATATGTAAAACTTTGTAGGAATTAGTGAAACTTTGATTTGGAAAAAACAGAAAACTTGGTATAACTTAGTGAAACTTGTCTGTAAAACATGGTAGGAATTAGCAAAACTTTATGCGTAATTTGGTAAAACTTTGTAAAACTTGGTAAAACGTAGTAAAACTTGGTAAAACTTGGTATAGTTAGAGTAAAACTTGGTAAAACTTAGTATAACTTTCGTGTAAAACATTGTAAAACTTGGTAAAACCTAGTATAACTGGGTAATACTTGGTCAAACTTTTTGTGTGTGCAGAATTCAGAGGACGAAACCGAACCAATGCAGCCCCTCAAGATGCGTTTTCCTCCCACAGAATATGTGAAGACGATAAAGCTCTCTTCTAAGTGCTACATCGCCAAAGCCGTGAAGACTGTAGACGACATTCTCGAGGATGATGAGCTTGATTGGTTCCATGAGCATCCACAATTCAAGCACTTCTTCCACATGGGTCAGAAGACAACCTCAAAATGGATTGGACTGTGGATGATTCTTGTTAGGGTCAAGGCTGTGGATAAGAAGATGGAGCTATGGTTTATTGTCAACGGCGTTCCAATCCGCTATTCCATTAGGGAGCATGCACTCGTTTCGGGGGTTGTTCTGTCACTCCTATCCAAACCACTACGAATCCTTTGGTGGTGGCTCAGGTTTTATTGCTAAGTACTTTGGTGAAGAGAGGGTTACACATGAAGAAGTTGTAAGGCAGTTCCTAGCTATGAAAACGAAAAAAAAAAATTGGCAAGAGAAAGTATGGCAAGGAGCGTTTGAAGATGGCTATCCTGTACTTCTTGTCATCCGTGATCATTGGGAAGAAGAAGACAGGCAAATGAGCTACTTCCGTTGAGAGTTTCTTCCTCAGAGCCATTGATGATCTCGAGATGTGCAAGACTTTTCCGTGGGGGCGTTTGTCATTCGAGGAGAACGTCAAAGACATATTGCACTTCATTGACCATACCGGAGGAGTGGCACCCACTTCATGGGTATTTTCTGGATGCATTGTTCCTCTTGAGGTACAAACAATATTTCTAGCAATTTAAATTGTATTTTTTAGTTGTTTTCAGTTGTCTGACTTGTAACGAATTTGTGTTGTAGGTCCTTGCATTTGAGGCATTCCCAGTTCTGAAGAACCATATCCGAGAAAGGGTTCAGGGTGCGGATGAGGATTGCCCGCGAATGTGCAAGATGAGGTATAAAACCGTGGGGTCAAGGTTTTTCCGTATCTCAGAGATAAATGAGAAGCTTGGAACTACCAAGGTTAGTATCTCATATCATACTAATAATCCTAGTATCTCATATCATACTTTGAGGTTGATATTAAATTGTTTCTTCTTATATTTCCAGGATATTCAAAGCATCTTGGAGGCATCTCCCATGGAAATGACGCTTCTAGAGAAAACCATGGACGCTGATTCTGGCTGGAATGGTGTGAATGACCCAATAGTCGATGGTTGGAACAGGCTGCTCAAGAAGAAGAAGACAAGCTGGTTTGAAGAACTTTTCAACCAAGATGTGTCTGGTCGTGCTGTTGGAACTTCGAGCCAATTCTACCATATTCAGAATTGCTGTCAGGTTCCCGAGAGCGTAGGATCTAGGGTCTAGTTAATTGAATCAAGGATCTGATGTCTGTTTACCTGGAGATTGGCAGCGGAATAGAGTCAGATAAACAAGATCTACAGCGCCTCAGATGCTGCGCCTCTACTGTAGTCCACACGCACACAAGCTGGAATCCGCCGGGATGCTAGTACCGGTGCTCGGATCTCCTGGGAACTAAGTTTCTAGAGGTTTCTGTGTTTTCTCTCTGAGAAAATACTATATGGCGGCTCACGCTCATGTGGGTCAAAAATCCATAAGCTCACTTATATATGTCGACCTTGACATAAACCGAAACATCAGTTTCGGTTTCGGCCTTGTGTCGACCGACACACTTAGTGGTGTCGATCGACACACATCTTGTGTCGACCGACGCACCCAATGGTGTCGATCGACACACCTCATTAAAACTCATATTCGATGTGTATCCAATACACATCGACCAGACCATATGCCAATGATCAATCCCATACGAACTATGTCCAACTTGCTTAGGTGTGTGACCCTGTAGGTTCACACGATACTGGAAATGAGTTACAACTCATTTGTCATAAGCGGTTTCTAGCAAAACATTATGACTACCCAGTATCATATGAATTGTCCAATCTCGACAATACAACTATCTCTAGAGTGAGTACAATGTGATTTCAGGACATAATCCCAACAATCTCCCACTTGTACTGGAATCACGTATTCCTATAATCCCTTCGTCGCTATATCTCGATATGGCATAAGGCAAGAGACTGTGTCATCCTTATTATAGCCAACATCATGTTCATCGAATTCATGATCTATACTGATAAAACAAACGACTGACAATCACCTCGTTTGAGCACGGCCATGCATTTTCTCAGTATCAAATCTTCGATGGGCCCTGAGATATTTATCTCCCGTTCTAGGAGGGACAAATCCCATCTTGTTCCATCCCTGTTTCTACACATACTTCATGATACGCCTAAGCAATGCCGTTATAGCCGCCAGTTACGGAACGACGTTTGACAAGGTCAAAACGCACCAATTCATATGCTAGAAAGCATGATGAACTCAGGTCTAAGGACTACACTCTATAGTCGTAATGAGAACCTCCCATGACACTGATATAACTATCCTATGGAGTTCTCATTAAGCGGGTCGTCCGATCATATGTTCACCAACATATATCTATGTGACTGACTGTGATAATCATATCATTGACTCCATGAAACTTAGTCCAGCAGTCACCTCACATACTAGTCTCGCGCGGTTATTGGTGCCCCACTTCAATAACCTCGACTAGGGACAATCATAATTTATGTCATCTTTTACTTATAGGGTTTCATGATCAAGTCCTCAACTTGATGACCTATATGATGAACATAAAATACTTTGGGACCATTACCTAATTATCCAATAATTAAATAATACTGATGTCAGTTTGACTTACATAAACACTACCATAGCATGTCTATGTAAAGATTACAACATAACTAGAATTACTCCCACTAGAATCAAGATCATCTCTTCAGATATCTTATACCTACAACAACAGAATAAATCTGGTGCTTAGGTTGTGGGAGAGACTGCGGTGTTTTGTTTGAAACAATTCCAACAAACCACACCGCCATTCAGATAAAAGCACTATTCTACGGTCCACTGCTTGGAGCCTTTCCAACAGATAGCACCGCTATTCAGACAAAGAGACATAACCAGGTGGGAACCGGGAATCGTCTTTGTCCGTCTAACTACTTTCAACTGGTTCGTCACTTCCTCAGTTCACCATGAACCTATCCTTAGTGTTTCTCAAACACTTGGGATATTTCTGGTAACTGATCAGTGAACTTTACCGGAATATATTGGTATTTTCTCGTCATGGTTTATGCGCAAGCTGCATCTTGACGAGTACAAATATGGCATTTATGATGGATTCTATTGCATCAGCATAAGCAATCACACTCATTAATACTAGTTCAGACAGTGTTCAATAACACTTCTTCTTGCTAATATTGTTACTAGCTCAGCCAGTGTCCAAAACACTTCATCTTGCTTAGATTATTTCCATAAGACCTTTGGTATGAAGCCATTCTTGGAATCATGCATATTGGAATTGTCCAATACCTTATCAACATGAGGATTTTGACACGATCCAACTAGCCTTTCTGATCCATTCCAATGGATCCTAATTCCAAGAACTTTCACGACCTTCTCCAATGTCTATCGTTAAATTTGACTTCCGACCCAAATATTGATAAGACTTTGGCGTTGGAACGTCGTTTATGAGATTAAGTATGTTGTCTACATACAGTGTGAGAATTGCAATTACGCTCCCACTAGTCTTCTTGTAAACGCATGGTTTCATTTCTTTATGATCAAGTCAAAACTTTTGACCACATTATCAGAATGTTGATTCCAACTCCAAGATGTTTGCTTCAATCCATAAATGGATCGGTGAAGCTAACATGCATACCCAACCAATTTTCGGAGTTGGGGCTCACCATCGCTTCTTTGAATTTCGCATGCTCGTCACTTTTCAATGATCAATAGATCACGACAATTGGTTACGAGAAATCACTCTCGAGTTAGTGACGGATCCTTTCGGATCTGCGAATTTCAAGCTCCACAGGTGTAGATCCTACAGCACTTTGTAGATCTCACCGCTGCTCTCCCTCAACAGGTTGAGCAGCCTCCTGTGTTTATCGAATTTCTTCGATGTGTACTTTTACTCCCACTGTTCCTTTTGAAAGTACGATCTTTCTCAAAAGACACAGTTCCGAACAACAATACTTTGTCCTCGGATTGGTTGCAAAAGTAGCAAGCCTTGGTTTCCTTAGGACAACCAGCGAGGTAGAACTTATCAGATATGGGTTCAAGTTTGTTTGTTGACTACTGTCTTACACAAACCTTGCAATCCCAATTAATCAGAAAAACAAATTTGGAAATCACCCAGTCCACATCCAATGTGGTGTTTTTCACTGATTCTGATAGAAACTTATTTAGCGTAAACATAGAAATTTTAGAACGTATTCTTAAATGATTATGGAAGATTCCTGTGACTCATCATTAATTGGAGCATATCTAATAAGATCCGATTCATTCTGTTAGATGATCACCCAATTCTTGACTCAAGTATTTTCCTCCGCGATTCAATCAAGGATCTCAATACTTCTGTCAAATCGGTTCTACACTTCATCTTGGAACTCCTCAAGGGGTTCCTGCTCGTGTCTCATCAAATGAACACAGCCTTACTTATTGATGTCATCAATAAGGTAATGAAGTACAGAAGATTTCCTTTTGCACTAATGCTCATCGGGCCGCATACATCAGTATGTGTAAGGCCCAATAAGCCTCTGGCCCGTTTTCTTTAGCTTTGCTAAAAGGGCCTTAGTCATTTGGCCCAGTGAGCAGAATTCATATCTCAAATGATTAATAATCAAATGAGTCCAAAACTATGTAACTTCTGAATCCGCTTCACTTTGTGTGGTTAAATGACTATGCTAAGGAAAAATCGACTTCAAGTCATCAGACTTTAAGTGTTTGGTATTTATGTTATGTGTACAAGCGTACATTGGTTCAAGATATAAAACCCATTCCAAATGGGGTGCTACCATAGAATATTTCATTAAGATCTAAAGAACAAAACTTGTCTTTTATCAAAATGAAAAACATCCAAATTCTTACAAGAAAATGAAAGACATTTCTGCACAAGGCAGATACATAGTAGCAATTACTTAATTTATAAAACCAAGTATGAAAGGCTCCTACAAGTGGAGAATCTCTACCAGACACGCAGTTCCACTTGTCCTTTCTTCAACGTTCTACTATTGCTTAGGTCCTGCATATTTCCAAAATATCAGTACCACAACTAGTATCCAATACTAACGTAGAACTTGAATTATTAACACAATACCTGAAGAAGAAGTATCATACATCTCCTTCATCTCTTGTGAATCTTCCAAGAATTTAATGCAATCTCTTTTCCAATGCCCTGACTCATCGCAGTAGAAGCACTTTCTAACACCAGATGGGCCTGACTTGGGCTTATAAGATGACACAGGCTTATCCTGATTCCAAATCTGGACGGCCCTGCCTCTACCCTTACCAACACAAGATTTCTCAAATCTTTTACCCTTTATGATGTTTTGCTCTGCTGTTTTGAGCATGCCATGCAGCTCAGTCAACGTCTTCGTCAAGCCTTTCTTGATATAGTTCTTAATGAACTCATCATAGCTTGACGGCAGTGACTGCAGAATGATATCAGTGGCCAACTCTAAGCTGACAGGACATTCCAGTCTCCCCAGGTTATCAATGTAACCCATCAGTTTAATGACATGAGGACTTACTGGAGCATCCTCTGGTAGCTTGCACTCAGTTAGAGACTTCACCATCTGGAATCTCTCAACTCGTGCCAGATCCTGAAACTTCAGTTTCAGGCTGGTGATCATCTCTATTGGCGACTTCATGTTCTCGTATTGACTCTTCAAGTCAGAGTTCATGGTAGCCAACATCAGATCACGCACATCTACCACATCAATATAATGCTTATTCCAAGCATTATATGCTGCATGCGAGCGATTGGTCCCAAGCCTTTCTGGAATAGCCTTTTCAAGGACATAGTCCTTGCTCTCCTGCTTGAGAATGAATCTCAGATTCCGATTCCAATCCAGGAAGTTGGATCCATTTAACCTGTCCTTCTCAAGGACGGATCGCAACGAGAAAGTAGTCATGGACATAAGCTGAAATCCAAGAAAAACAAAGATTTAGTTATGTATATGATGAGAAATCTTATCTAATAAGAGAACCCGCATTATATTCAAACAACGTTTCCTCTATGAATATAATGATCCAAGATCCATACTTCACTAAAATCTGAGTGGACGACTCGCCATCACCCAAAATTCAGTTATCTAGGTAAGCAATCATTGCTAATTGTACCCAGTACAACTCTTGGTCGCAGATAAGACAATCCATGTCTCATCTCCACTGACGTCTCTGGGCCCAGAACTTCTGATGGCCCAGTCAAGTAAACCAATCTCTTTAGTCTTGTGATCATTGATAGTCGCACTGCAAGTCTATCAATGATCACCTGCCTTACTCATGTAGCAGTGGATACCAAGGACTCCAAGGCTATCCAACAAACGAAACAAGTCTTGACAGTAGACAAGATTGGGCAAGACATCAAGGTTACTTGATATTTAGTTGAGGAAACTAAACTCTGAAAGGTTAGCAAATCAATCTTTTAGGTCATGTAATTGTTGATGTCAAGCACTGCAAGTCCATCAACATAATTACCTGCCTTACTCACGTAATTGTGGACACCAAGCTCTTGGCTAGACCATCACACAACGAAATGAGTCTTGACAGTTGACCATATTGAAGCTAAGCTTTGATCAAAGTTTAAGTCTAGTTTGGTTTCTGCAAATTCAAGGTTCAATAACCAGAATTTCGAGCTCTGTGTCGATCGACGCAGACTATGTCTGTCGATCGACAACACCAAACTTATCCGGACTTCAATAACCGATTAATCCAATTATCCCAGTTTATTTAACCGGTCATGTCGATCGACACAACCCATGTGTGACGGTCGACATGGACCTAAACCGAAAACAGTTTTGATAACCGGTCCAATCCAATTGAACCGACTTATCAGATCAAACTGATCTTAACCATTCAAATCGGTTTATACTAATTGCGATGACTGGTTCAATCCAATTGAATCAATTCATCCAATTTAAACCGTTTTAATCAGTTTTATCTAATTGCGATAACCGGTCCAATTCAATTGAACCGTATTATCCAATCAAACTGATTTTAATCAATCGGTTCATGCTAATTGAGATAATCAGTTCAATCCAATTGAACCAATTCATCCAATTTAAACCGATCTATTTGGACTTAACCAAGCATGATAACCGGTCCAATTCAATTGAACCGATTAACCATTCGCTAGGTCTGTGTCGACCGACACTCAAACTGTGTCGATCGATACTCGACCGAATCTGCTCTGTGTCGACCGACACTCAACCTGTGTCGATCGACACAGAAGGCTTTCGGTTTTTCTTCGCGAAAAACCCTAGCCGCCGAATCTGTCGTTTTCGCTGTTCTGTGTCGACCGACACACCTAGTGTGTCGATCGACACTGTGCGAAAACACAGACTCGATCTTGATCGAAATCGATCTGACCTGTTCTAACCAAACAACCTAGTTTGCAAATCTAAATCATCAAATTCAATAAACAGGTCTGATTCAATGATAAAACCCTAAGGCTCTGATACCACTGTTGGAACTTCGAGCCAATTCTACCATATTTAGAATTGCTGTCAGGTTCCCGATAGCCTAGGATCTAGGGTCTAGTTAATTGAATCAAGGATCTGATCTCTGTTTACCTGGAGATTGGCAGCGGAATAGAGTCAGATAAACAAGATCTCCAGCGCCTCAGATGCTGCGCCTCTACTGTAGTCCACACGCACACAAGCTGGAATCCGCCGGGATGCTAGTACCGGTGCTCGGATCTCCTGGGAACTAAGTTTCTAGAGGTTTCTGTGTTTTCTCTCTGAGAAAATACTATCTGGCGGCTCACGCTCATGTGGGTCGAAAATCCATAAGCTCACTTATATATGTCGACCTTGACATAAACCGAAACATCAGTTTCGGTTTTGGCCTTGTGTCGACCGACACACTTAGTGGTGTCGATCGACACACATCTTGTGTCGACCGACGCACCCAATGGTGTCGATCGACACACCTCATTAAAACTCATATTCGATGTGTATCCAATACACATCGACCAGACCATATGCCAATGATCAATCCCATACGAACTATGTCCAACTTGCTTAGGTTTGTGACCCTGTAGGTTCACACGATACTGGAAATGAGTTACAACTCATTTGTCATAAGCGGTTTCTAGCAAAACATTATGACTACCCAGTATCATATGAATTGTCCGATCTCGACAATACAACTATCTCTAGAGTGAGTACAATGTGATTTCAGGACATAATCCCAACACGTGCGTCTCAGGCTTAAGAGCAACCTCGTGCGATTCATGAGGCGTCTGAGAGTGATGCTGGGAATGAGGCTGCGAAGTATCCGGAATGGGCTCCTACTCCTACTGTTTTAAGTCTTGCGGATGTGGAGGAATTAATCAACAAGAGAAATGAGGAAACAGAGTCTCGAATGAAGATGTATTACGACGCTCAGTTCAAGGAGTTGAATGAGACGTATAACGGTAGATTAACCGATATGGAATCGGTTGTGAATGCACTAAGAGCGGGTGTTAAGGAGACATTACCAAGAGAGCCTGAGGCTACTGCCGATGATGGTGTTTTTGAAGGAATCGTTTGTGAGCCTAGTGTTGTTAAAGTGCAAGAGGAAAGAAAGGGAAGAAAGGGAAGAAAGAAGAATGCGAAGAAAAGTAGTAAGAAGGGAGAAAAAGAACAAGAGAAGAAGAAACCGTGGAAGATAAGGGGGAAACAGAGCAAGCAAAGGAAGTAACAGAGGCTGAGAAGGTAGTATCTGAGGCCGAGAAGAACGAGGACAGAAAAGGTAAAAAGAGAGCTGTTGAACCCGTTGAGAACGTTCCAACAAAAAAGATAAAGATTAGGAGTCTCGTGATGACTAGGGGGAAGAAAATGGAGAACCAAGTTGCTGAGAAAACCACCAAACCGTGATCTTCACTGTTTTTAGTACTTTTGGTTTTGAATTATCTACGTTTGAGTACTTTGGATATTTTGGCTTGAATTATCTATGTTTAACATAATAGTTTTACCAAGTTTTCCAAAGTAGTTTTACCCAGTTATGCCAAGTTATCCAGAATACATCCATTTAAACTTAGACACTAGCAATAAGCATTCAACATACAAAATCCCATAGAAACAAACACAGAATTCAAACATAGAGATCCAGACATAGTAGATCTTAAACCACATCAGCTTTGCATCCCTTCGATTGTCTCCTTTAACTTGGCAATCTCTCTTTGGTTGCTTTGAATCTCCAGATGCATGCCTGCGATTTTGACCTCTTGCATATCAATCTTGTGCAGCAATTTCTCAAACTCTTGTTGGACACCATGCACCCATGGTTGCCGAAAATGGAGTCCATCGGCCTACAAAAAAAAATCAAAAAATTCGGAGTTACATGGAAAATGGAGGGTCAATCGTCAAAACACCAAATTCAGAGTTCCATTTACCCTGTATTGTTGACAAGTAAAGAAGGTACGGCCCGGTGTAGTATCCACATGCGTAACCATATCGACCTCGCGTACGATACCGCCACCACATGGGCATTTCTTTGGGATGCCGTATTCCGCATCGGCGACTGCGTAAAGACGATCGGAGTATTCCTTGTGCCTCCTTTCCTCTTCATAGGGATCGAGCATGAAATTCTTTGTACTCATTGGAGATAGATCGGAAAGGGAGAAAGAGGAGAGAGAGAGAGAGAAAAGAGAGAGATTCGGGGGTTAGAGAGAGAGGGAGAAGAACGAAAAATGAGAGAAAAATAGATATTAGGTTTTCTAGAAAAGGGGGGGGGAGATTTAATTTTAGTATTTTGGGGGGCGGGAGTTTCAAAATTTTTAGGCGGGAATCAAAGTTTTACCAAGTTTCCAGTTTTACCAAAAATTGTCAAGTTTTACTTCTGCCAAAATTCAGTACTAGTGGTTATACTCTATCTTTAATCAAAAAAAATGGTTATACTCACGATCTATGGCTATTTATATGCATTAAAAATTAATTCATGAAATAATATTTGAAAATACATATATTATCTGACTTTTTGTAGATTAAGATGATTCACATAGATAAATAACTCTTAGATGTTTATGATATTTGCTTGCTAATAGACAAATCTACAATATTTACCTTAAATTATGAAAGTGTATATTTTGTTTTAGTTTGATTGTTATATTTAACATTATTATAAAAATTGAATTTCACAAAGAATTATAGTTCTACAAATCTTGGTTTTACCAAGTTTTCCAAAGTTACACAACAAATAACACAACAAATGAAAATTGAAGAGATACAAATATAACTAAGTTCCTTCTTGGCTCACGTCAGTTTGGCTCTCATTACTGCAATTAAACCAGCTCTCTAAATTCTTTCTTGCCTTCCTCTTGCTCCTTCTCCGTCCGTGCTCCCCAATTGACGTATATCTTGTTTCTTGGACTCTTCCCTTTCTTTTCACATAGTTTGGAGGAAAAGCGTACAACTTTTCTACCTCTTCTGGAATAATCCACTCAGACATATGCGGAACTGGAAAAATTGTCCTCGTATAAGCCAAAGCCCATAATTCTATCATGTAATAACGCGAACACAGACCATACAAATCCTTCAATTCTGTCGGCATAATGTCTTGCTTCAAGAATTTAGTAGTAGCTGATATTGCGTGGACACATGGGTACCTGTCAATATCAAAGAGTCTGCAGCTGCACTTGTTATGTCTCAAATCCACCACATAAGTAATTCCGTTGTCTCCAACAACACCGTATTCAAGCTCGAAAGCACTAAGTTCAAATGTCGTAAGTTTGGCCGCTTTCACAATTCTAGAGTGCAACGCAAGTTCCACTACCGGCACCAATTTTCGCGCGCTCGATCCAGAAACGGAATCTTTCCTATGACTGTTAAACCACTCAACAAATTTTCCAATAAGTGCATCGATCATAGGTAGTAGATGATACCTTCTGGCCTTCTTAAAAACTGCATTCATAGACTCCACACAATTAGAGGTGTCTATGTTGTACCTTGCACCGGGAGAATAACACCTTGCCCATTTCTTCACTTCTACACTTTTGTCAAGATATTCAGCTGCTTGAGGATATATGTTCCTATAATCGCCATATTGCCTTAGGAAATCAGACTCAGAATATATCCGAGCAATTTCCCTGAATTTTTTTCCAACTTCATCCTTGTTCTCGTAGGAAACTGCTCCTCTCACATTCTGTGACAGGTGGTAGATGCAATAACCATGATCCGAGAGAGGGTACACTAGAGCTATTGCCTTGATAAGACTTGCATTTCTGTCACTAATAAAAACTAACTCACGACTATCCGGTATAACGGTTTTCAGCGTATTGAAAAACCACATCCAACTTTCTTCCTTTTCACCATCAACTAGAGCAAAAGCAATGGGATAGTGGTGATGATTCGGATCCTGCGCAGTGGCGAATATTAAACAACCTCCATATACATTCTTAATGAAAGTTGCGTCAACGATGAGCACTTTCCTCATGGCTACAAACTTTTCGATGGAAGCTCCCAAAGCCACAAATAGATACCTGAACCTTCTTTCTTCATCCAAAACCAAATCGGTTTTTGTTCCTTGATTCACCTTTTCCAACATATGCAAATAAGAAGGCAACATCTTGAAACCATCAACTGGACTACCACGGATATCAGAAACAGCTAGGTTTTTCCCTCTAAAAGCCGTAGAATATGACACTTCCATACCGGCTCTTCTTTGGACAAGGTGCACAATAGTTTTAGGACATGGAGTATCGAAGTTACCGGGATAGTCTTTTTTTAAGACACTTGCAACTAACCGTGGTGTACCTTTCCTCTTGTTGCTTATACCACTAGTACTTGTCCGAGAGCATGAATGCATATTCGTGTATGTTCTAACCGAGAACATGGTTGAATTCTTAATCTTTGCAGCCTCAACTGCCATTTACAACCTTGCTTCGCTTCACGGCATTTCACCACGTATCGACTCTTATCTGAATTGCCTATTAAGATCCCATAACAGTTCAGATTTGCGGCTTTATCAACCAAATACTGCACATCTTCTTTACATTTAAATTCTTGACCTATTTCAAAACCCAAGCCATCTTCCCATTCATCTAAACGCCTTGTCTCTTCCACAACCCGGGGAAGCTCAACTGATTCAACCATATCCATATCATGCATATTATCATGTTGTGCAATATCACCATCTCCAATAGCAACATTCTCCAACGGCTCAATCGGCTCAGTATGCTCATGAGGTTGTTCTGCTGATTCCTCGCCAGTAACATGAGTAGGATCACCAGCATTAATTACCCCAATATTATCCAGGGCACTAGAAATAAGCTCACCATAACTCCCACCATCTCGTTTCCCCCTCTCTACTCTTGAAAGTTGCTCGGTGATCGGAAATATTTCCAAATCTGTGACAACCTCTACATGCAAAACACTTCTCTGTTGCTCTTTATCCACAGAGGTTAGATACACATAAACATCCTCGTCATCAAAAATATACGATTGCCTTTGAGGTTTAACTACCAATGGAATATAACTCAAATCCAGCCTCTTTGTAGAATCATCTATTGAAATCTTTCTGCGTATCGTATCCACTAACAACGAATACGTTATCTCCTCCATAGATGATGTCTTAAACGATATACCATACAACCGAGCTTCTCTAGGAATCCATTCATAGTCATCTCCGGTCTTTGAATAATGTCCTTCAAAATCAAAATGTATGTTTGTGATAGGAGAGCTCATCCTCTTCTGAAAATGACATAAAAATATCAGTTAGCACTCAGATTTAAACAGTAATACCAAGTTATACCAGTTCTACCACAGTAGTTTTACCAAGTTTTACCAAGTTGTACCAGTTCCACCACAGTAGTTTTACCTAGTTGTACCAAGTTGTACCAGTTCTACCATAGTAGTTTTACCAAGTTGTACCGGTTCTTACGAATCTATTATTACCAAGTTTTACTAAGTTGAGCAACTTTATCTTCAGATACAAAATATCCCCAAAATCCCCAAATCGACAAATGCGATAACAACAATAGGATTCAGTACGATTAAACCACAAATTTTGATTTATTATCAATTCAGTTGTCTAATTCACATCAGAAACATGGATTCCAACACAATGTTCTAAAGTTACCAACCAGAAATTAAAATCGACATCCAATCAAGCTCAAGCAATAAAAGAGAAAAAAAGAGAGAAGCAACGGCAATAAAGGGGGAGGAACTAACCTGGGTTGACCGGAATCCCGAATAGAAATGGTTGGGATGGTTGAATTGTGATAGATTGGCGCATTCAAAAGCTGGTTTTTGGAGCTGAAATCGAACTGGAGAGAGAGAGAGAGAGAGAGCGTCGTATGGGGAGGAGAGAGAAGCTATTTTATGATTGGTTGATTAATTAATTAATTTTAGATTTTCTTAATTAGTTCATTAAGGGTAGAATGGAGTTAACCTTACAAGGGGAGGAGTAGGGGAGTATGGTAGATTAGGCAAGAGTATGAGAGAAATTGACTTTGAGTCAAGGAGCTCCTCAGAATTTGACCCTGGATCAAATTCTCTAGGGCTCTTTGACTCAAAGTCAAAATCTCATATACTCCTCTCCCATGAATTCATAATTTTTTTTTTTAAATTCGCTAGAAGGGGTAAAAGACAGAAAAACCTGGGTTATGTAATTTATTTACAACCCAACCTGGGTTGACCCAAAGAGTTTGGTCGATCCATTTTAGTCGGGTCGGATCTACTCTTTAAATCTTAAAAATGACAAGGTAAGAATCAAAAATCCTTTTTCTCTTCAGTATATCCGTTCGTCTTCCCTTTCTTCTTACAGTTTTCCCCAGTTTTCCGACTTCATCCGACAAAAAAAAAGTTCAATCCTCCATTTGTAAACATGCGGAGTTATGGGAGAAAGAAATTACAAACCCAGTCGAAGAGAGTAGAGGATAAATCGATTCCTTCAAACGAATCCCCAACCGAGAGAGACCTGAGAGAAGAGGTGAATCGCCAAGCCGAAGTTGTGTGGAAACAAATTGATGAATAAGAAGAAACGGCAGACGTGGAAAAAGAATCCGAGAATGCGGAGGAAGAGGAAGACGACGAAGAGATTGAGAACGAGGAAGAGAAGGACGATGAAAAGGAGGAAGCCGGAGGGATAAACGAGGAGGAGAAAGTCGTAGACGATGAGGAGAAAGACGTAGTCAATGAGGATGAAGTTTAAGATTCCCGTGTTCCGGGAGGGAAGTTGTTCGAACCAGTGAAATCCGCTATTTAACCCACCATAGTGATCATCTAGAGGAAGGAACGATACATATTTCCATTTATGGGGCCTTGCATTGCATGTCTAATTTTTGTCGATTTCGTATATGTAAAACTTTGTAGGAATTAGTGAAACTTTGATTTGGAAAAAACAGAAAACTTGGTATAACTTAGTGAAACTTGTCTGTAAAACATGGTAGGAATTAGGAAAATTTTATGCGTAATTTGGTACAACTTTATAAAACTTGGTAAAACGTAGTAAAACTTGGTAAAACCTGGTATAGTTAGAGTAAAACTTGGTAAAACTTAGTATAACTTTCGTGTAAAACATTGTAAAACTTGGTAAAACCTAGTATAATGGGGTAATACTTGGTCAAACTTTTTGTGTGTGCAGAATTCAGAGGACGAAACCGAACCAATGCAGCCCCTCAAGATGTGTTTTCCTCCCACAGAATATGTGAAGACGATAAAGCTCTCTTCTAAGTGCTACATCGCCAAAGCCGTGAAGACTGTAGACGACATTCTCGAGGATGATGAGCTTGATTGGTTCCATGAGCATCCACAATTCAAGCACTTCTTCCACATGGGTCAGAAGACAAGCTCAAAATGGATGGGACTGTGGATGATTCTTGTTAGGGTCACGGCTGTGGATAAGAAGATGGAGCTATGGTTTATTGTCAACGGCGTTCCAATCCGCTATTCCATTAGGGAGCATGCACTCGTTTCGGGGTTGTTCTGTCACTCCTATCCAAACCACTACGAATCCTTTGGTGGTGGCTCAGGTTTTATTGCTAAGTACTTTGGTGAAGAGAGGGTTACACATGAAGAAGTTGTAAGGCAGTTCCAAGCTATGAAAACGAAAAAAAAAATTGGCAAGAGAAAGTATGGCAAGGATCGTTTGAAGATGGCTGTCATGTACTTCTTGTCATCCGTGATCATTGGGAAGAAGAAGACAGGCAAAGGAGCTACTTCCGTTGAGAGTTTCTTCCTCAGGGCCATTGATGATCTCGAGATGTGCAAGACTTTTCCGTGGGGGCGTTTGTCATTCGAGGAGAACGTCAAAGACATATTGCACTTCATTGACCATACCGGAGGAGTGGAAAACGTGACATGGTCTTCAATTTTGGAAATCGGTATATTGATCTGGTCTTCGTCGCAAGGTAAAATCCTCATCTTTTAAATCTAAACCTCAGATACCTATAAAACTTTGTGATTATCCCCTCATCGATATATGGATCAAATTCTCTAGGGCTCTTTGACTCAAAGTCAAAGTCTCATACACTCCTCTCCCATTAATTCATTTTCTTTTCTTTTTTTTTTAATTCGTGAGAAGGGGTAAAAGACAGAAAAACCTGGGTTATGTAATTTATTTACAACCCAACCTGGGTTGACCCAAAGAGTTTGGTCGATCCATTTTAGTCGGGTCGGATCTACTCTTTAAATCCTAAAAATGACAAGGTAAGAATCAAAAATCCGTTTTTCTCTTCAGTATATATGTTCGTCTTCCCTTTCTTCTTACAGTTTTCCCCAGTTTTCCGACTTCATCCGACAAAAAAAGTTCAATCCTCCATTTGTAAACATGCGGAGTTATAGGAGAAACAAATTACGAACCCAGTCGAAGAGAGTAGAGGATAAATCGATTCCTCCAAACGAATCCCCAACCGAGAGAGACCCGAGAGAAGAGGCGAATCGCCAAGCCGAAGTTGTGTGGAAACAAATTGATGAAGAAGAAGAAACGGCAGACTTGGAAAAAGAATCCGAGAATGCGGAGGAAGAGGAAGATGACGAAGAGATTGAGAACGAGGAAGAGAAGGACGATGAGGAGGAGGAAGCCGGAGGGATAAACGAGGAGGAGAAAGCCGTAGACGATGAGGAGAAAGCCGTAGTCAATGAGGATGAAGTTGAAGATTCCCGCGTTCCGGGACTAGGATTTCACGAAGAAGAAGAAGTTGTTCGAACCAGTGAAATCCGCTATTTAACACACCACAGTGATCATCTAGAGGAAGGAACGGTACGTATTTCTATTTATGGGGCCTTGCATTGCATGTCTATTTTTTGTCGATTTCGGATATGTAAAACTTTGTAGGAATTAGTGAAACTTTGATTTGGAAAAAACAGAAAACTTGGTATAACTTAGTGAAACTTGTCTGTAAAACATGGTAGGAATTAGCAAAACTTTATGCGTAATTTGGTAAAACTTTGTAAAACTTGGTAAATCGTAGTAAAACTTGGTAAAACTTGGTATAGTTAGAGTAAAACTTGGTAAAACTTAGTATAACTTTCGTGTAAAACATTGTAAAACTTGGTAAAACTTAGTGTAACTGGGTAATACTTGGTCAAACTTTTTTGTGTGTGCAGAATTCAAAGGACGAAACCGAACCAATGCAGCCCCTCAAGATGTGTTTCCCTCCCACAGAATATGTGAAGACGATAAAGCTCTCTTCTAAGTGCTACATCGCCAAAGCCGTGAAGACTGTAGACGACATTCTCGAGGATGATGAGCTTGATTGGTTCCATGAGCATCCACAATTCAAGCATTTCTTCCACATGGGTCAGAAGACAAACTCAAAATGGATGGGATTGTGGATGATTCTTGTTAGGGTCATGTCTGTGGATAAGAAGATGGAGCTATGGTTTATTGTTAACGGCGTTCCAATCCGCTATTCATTTAGGGAGCATGCACTCGTTTCGGGGTTGTTCTGTCACTCCTATCCAAACCACTATGAATCCCTTGGTGGTGGCTCAGGTTTTATTGCTAAGTACTTTGGTGAAGAGAGGGTTACACATGAAGAAGTTGTGAGGCAGTTCCTAGCTATGAAAACAAAAAAAAATTTGGCAAGAGAAAGTATGGCAAGGATCGTTTGAAGATGGTTGTCCTGTACTTCTTGTCATCCGTGATCATTGGGAAGAAGAAGACAGGCAAAGGAACTACTTCCGTTGAGAGTTTCTTCCTAAGAGCCATTGATGATCTCGAGATGTTCAAGACTTTTCCGTGGGGGCGTTTGTCATTCGAGGAGAACGTCAAAGACATATTGCACTTCATTGACCATACCGGAGGAGTGGCACCCACTTCATGGGTATTTCCTGGATGCATTGTTCCTTTGGAGGTACAAACAATATTTCTAGCAATTTAAATTGTATTTTTTTAGTTGTTTTTAGTTGTCTGACTTGTAACGAATTTGTGTTGTAGGTCCTTGCATTTGAGGCAATCCCAGTTCTGAAGAACCATTTCCGAGAAAGGGTTCAGGGTGCGGATGAGGATTGCCCGCGAATGTGCAAGATGAGGTATAAAACCGTGGGGTCAAGGTTTTTCCGTATCTCAGAGATAAATGAGAAGCTTGGAAATACCAAGGTTAGTATCTCATATCATACTAATAATCCTAGTATCTCATATCATACTTTGAGGTTGATATTAAATTGTTTCTTCTTATATTTCCAGGATATTCAAAGCATCTTGGAGGCATCTCCCATGGAAATGACGCTTCTAGAGAATACCATGGACGCTGATTCTGGCTGGAATGATGTGGATGACCCAATAGTCGATGGTTGGAACAGGCTACTCAAGAAGAAGAAGACAATCTGGTTTGAAGAACTTTTAAACCAAGATGTGTCTGGTCGTGCGTCTCAGGCTCAAGAGCAACCTCGTGCGATTCATGAGGTGCCTGAGAGTGATGCTGGGAATGAGGCTGCGAAGTATCCGGAAGGAGCTCCTACTCCTACTGTTTTAAGTCTTGCGGATGTGGAGGAATTAATCAAGAAGAAAAATGAGGAAACAGAGTCTTGAATGAAGATGTATTACGACGCTCAGTTCAAGGAGTTGACTGAGACGTATAACGGTAGATTAACCGATATGGAATCGGTTGTGAATGCACTAAGAGCGGGTGTTAAGGAGACATTACCAAGAGAGCTTGAGGCTACTGCCGATGATGGTGTTTTTGAAGGAATCGTTTGTGAGCCTAGTGTTGTTAAAGTGCAAGAGGAAAGAAAGGGAAGAAAGGGAAGAAAGAAGAATGCGAAGAAAAGCAGTAAGAAGGGAGAAAAATAACAAGAGAAGGAAGAAACCGTGGAAGATAAGGGGGAAACAGAGCAAGCAAAGGAAGTAACAGAGGCTGAGAAGGTAGTATCTGTGGCCGAGAAGAACGAGGACAGAAAAGGTAAAAAGAGAGCTGTTGAACCCGTTGAGAACGTTCCAACAAAAAATATAAAGATTAGGAGTCCTGTGATGACTAGGGGGAAGAAAATGGAGAACCAAGTTGTTGAGGGAACCACCAAACCGTGATCTTCTCTGTTTTTAGTACTTTTGGTTTTGAATTATCTACGTTTGAGTACTTTGGATATTTTGGTTTGAATTATCTATGTTTAACATAATAGTTTTACCAAGTTTTCCAAAGTAGTTTTACCTAGTTATGCCAAGTTATCCAGAATACATCCATTCAAACTTAAACACTAGCAATAAGCATTCAACATACAAAATCCCATAGAAACAAACACATAATTCAAACATAGATATCCAGACATAGTAGATCTTAAACCACATCAGCTTTGCATCCCTTCGATTGTCTCCTTTAACTTGGCAATCTCTCTTTGGTTGCTTTGAATCTCCAGATGCATGTCTGCGATTTTGACCTCTTTCATATCAATCTTGTGCAGCAACTTCTCAAACTCTTGTTCGACACCATGCACCCATGGTTGCCGAAAATGGAGTCCATCGGCCTACAAAAAAAAAATCAAAAAATTCGGAGTTACATGGAAAATTGAGGGTCAATCGTCAAAACACCAAATTCAGAGTTCCATTTACCCTGTATTGTTGACAAGTAAAGAAGGTACGGCCCGGTGTAGTATCCACATGCGTAACCATATCGACCTCGCGTACGATACCGCCACCACAAGAGAATTTCTTTGGGATGCCGTATTCCGCATCGGCGACTGCGTAAAGACGATCGGAGTATTCCTTGTGCCTCTTTTCCTCTTCATAGGGATCGAGCATGAAATTCTCTGTACTCATTGGAGATAGATACGAAAGGGAGAAAGGGGAGAGAGAGAGAGAGAGAGAGAGAGAGAGAGAGAGAGAGAGAGAGAGAGAAGAGAGAGATTCGGGGGTTAGAGAGAGAGGGAGAAAAACGAAAAATGAGAGAAAAATAGATATTAGGTTTTCTAGAAAAGGGGGGGGGAGATTTAATTTTAGTATTTTGGGGGGCGGGAGTTTCAAAATTTTTAGGCGGGAATCAAAGTTTTACCAAGTTTCCAGTTTTACCAAAAATTGTCAAGTTTTACTTCTGCCTAAATTCAGTACTAGTAGTTATACTCTATCTTTAATCAAAAAAAAAAAGGTTATACTCACAATCTATGGCTATTTATATGCATTAAAATTAATTCATGAAATAATATTTGACAATACATATATTATCTGACTTTTTGTAGATTAAGATGATTCACATAGATAAATAACTCTTACATGTTTATGATATTTGCTTGCTAATAGACAAATCTACAATATTTACCTTAAATTATGAAAGTGTATATTTTGTTTTAGTTTGATTGTTATATTTAACATTATTATAAAAATTGAATTTCACAAAGAATTATAGTTCTACAAATCTTGGTTTTACCAAGTTTTCCAAAGTTACACAACAAATAACACAACAAATGAAAATTGAAGAGATACAAATACAACTAAGTTCCTTCTTGGCTTACGTCAGTTTGGCTCCCATTACTGCAATTAAACCAGCTCTCTAAATTCTTTTTTGCCTTCCTCTTACTCCTTCTCCGTCCGTGCTTCCCAATTGACGTATATCTTGTTTCTTGGACTCTTCCCTTTCTTTTCACATAGTTTGGAGGAAAAGCGTACAACTTTTCTACCTCTTCTGGAATAATCCACTCAGACATATACGGAACTGGAAAAATTGTCCTCGTATAAGCCAAAGCCCATAATTCTATCATGTAATAACGCGAACACAGACCATACAAATCCTTCAATTATGTTGGCCTAATGTCTTGCTTCAAGAATTTAGTAGTAGCAGCTATTGCGTGGACACATGGGTACCTGTCAATATCAAAGAGTCTGCAGCTGCACTTGTTATGTCTCAAATCCACCACATAAGTAATCCAGTCGTCTCCAACAACACCGTATTCAAGCTCGAAAGCACTAGGTTCAAATGTCGTAAGTTTGGCCGCTTTCACAATTCTAGCGTGCAACGCAAGTTCCACTACCGGCACCAATTTTCGCGCGCTCAATCCAAAAACGGAATCTTTCCTATGACTGTTAAACCACTCAGCAAATTTTCTAATAAGTGCATCGATCATAGGTAGTAGATGATACCTTCTGGCCTTCTTAAAAACTGCATTCATAGACTCCACACAATTAGAGGTGTCTATGTTGTACCTTGCAACGGGAGAATAACACCTTGCCCATTTCTTCACTTCTACACTTTTGTCAAGATATTCAGCTGCTTGAGGATATATGTTCCTATAATCGCCATATTGCCTTAGGAAATCAGACTCAGAGTATATCTGAGCAATTTCCCTGAATTTTTTTCCAACTTCATCCTTGTTCTCGTAGGAAACTGCTCCTCTCACATTCTGTGACAGGTGGTAGATGCAATAACCATGATCCGAGAGAGGGTACACTAGAGCTATTGCCTTGATAAGACTTTCATTTCTGTCACTAATAAAAACTAACTCACGACTATCCGGTATAACGGTTTTCAGCGTATTGAAAAACCACATCCAACTTTCTTTCTTTTCACCATCAACTAGAGAAAAAGCAATGGGATAGTGGTGATGATTCGGATCCTGCGCAGTGGCGAATATTAAACAACCTCCATATACATTCTTAATGAAAGTTGCGTCAACGATGAGCACTTTCCTAATGGCTACAAACCCTTCGATGGAAGCTCCCAAAGCCACAAATAGATACCTGAACCTTCTTTCTTCATCTAAAACCAAATCGGTTTTTGTTCCTTGATTCACCTTTTCCAACATATGCAAATAAGAAGGCAACATCTTGAAACCATCAACTGGACTACCACAGATATCAGAAACAGCTAGGTTTTTCCCTCTAAAAGCCGTAGAATACGACACTTCCACACCGGCTCTTCTTTGGACAAGGTGCACAATAGTTTTAGGACATGGAGTATCGAAGTTACCGGGATAGTCTTCGTTTAAGACGCTTGCAACTAACCGTGGTGTACCTTTCCTCTTGTTGATTATACCACTAGTACTTGTCCGGGAGCATGAATGCATATTCGTGTATGTTCTAACCGAGAACATGGTTGAATTCTTAATCTTTGCAGCTCTCAACTGCCATTTACAACCTTGCTTCGCTTCACAGCATTTCACCATGTATCGACTCTTATCTGAATTGCCTATTAAGATCCCATAACAGTTCAGATTTGCGGCTTTATCAACCAAATACTGCACATCTTCTTTACATTTAAATTCTTGACCTATTTCAAAACCCAAGCCATCTTCCCATTCATCTAAACGCCTTGTCTCTTCCACAACCCGGGGAAGCTCAACTGATTCAACTATATCCATATCATGCATATTATCATGTTGTAGAATATCACCATCTCCAATAGCAACATTCTCCAACGGCTCAATCGGCTCAGTATGCTCATGAGGTTGTTCTGCTGATTCCTCGCCAGTAACATGAGTAGGATCACCAGCATTAATTACCCCAATATTATCCCGGGCACTAGAAATAAGCTCACCATAACTCCCACCATCTCGTTTCCCCCTTTCTACTCTTGAAAGTTGCTCGGTAATCGGAAATATTTCCAAATTTGTGACAACCTCTACATGCAAAACACTTCTCCGTTGCTCTTTATCCACAGAGGTTAGATACACATAAACATCCTCGTCATCAAAAATATATGATTGCCTTTGAGGTTTCACTACCAATGGAATATAACTCAAATTCAGACTCTTTGTAGAAGCATTTATTGAAATCTTTCTGCGTATCCTATCCACTAACAATGAATATGTTATCTCCTCCATAGATGATGTCTTAAACGATATACCATACAACCGAGCTTCTCTAGGAATCCATTCATAGTCATCTCCGGTCTTTGAATAATGTCCTTCAAAATCAAAATGTATGTTTGTGATAGGAGAACTCATCCTCTTCTGAAAATGACATAAGAATATCAATTAGCACTCAGATTTCAACAGTAATACCAAGTTATACCAAGTTATACCAGTTCTACCACAGTATTTTTACAAAGTTTTACCAAGTTGTACCAGTTCCACCACAGTAGTTTTACCTAGTTGTACCAAGTTGTACAAGTTCCACCATAGTAGTTTTACCAAGTTGTACTGGTTCTTACGAATCTATTATTACCAAGTTTTACTAAGTTGAGCAACTTTATCTTCAGATACAAAATATACCCAAAATCCCCAAATCGACAAATGCGATAACAACAATAGGATTCAGTACGATTAAACCACAAATTTCGATTTATTATCAATTCAGTTGTCTAATTCACATCAGAAACATGGATTCCAACACAATGTTCTAAAGTTACCAACCAGAAATTAAAATCGACCTCCAATCGAGCTCAAGCAATAAAAGAGAAAAAAAGAGAGAAGCGACGGCAAGAAAGGGGGAGGAACTAACCTGGGTTGACCGGAATCCCGAATAGAAGTGGCTGGGATGGTTGAATTGTGATAGATTGGCGCATTCAAAATCTGGTTTTTGGCGCTGAAATCGAATTGGAGAGAGAGAGAGCGTCGTATGGGGAGGAGAGAGAAACTATTTTCTGATTGGTTGATTAATTAATTAATTTTAGATTTTTTTAATTAGTTCATTAAGGGTAGAATGGGGATAACTTTACAAGGGGAGGAATAGGGGAGTATGGTAGATTAGGCAAGAGTATGAGAGAAATTGACTTTGAGTCAAGGAGCTCCTCAGAATTTGACCCTCGATATATGATCACAAGTCTTTTACTTCCTGCAGAACTACTATTCGGGATGGATATTGAACACTCGAGCGAGGAAAGTGTTATTCAGGAGAGTTGAAGAAATCGTAGACGACTTGACAGACGGCGAAAGCAAGAGCTAACACGGTGAAAAACGCAGCCGGAGAAAGACCTGTGTAAGCTGTAATGGTTTCCTTCAGCGTGTCCCATACTTTCACCACCATTGATTCAGCCAATCTAGAGAGGGAAGCGTTTGTCACTGGTTCTCACTCCGTCTTTCGTATCGAGGTAATTAACATGCTCCGAGTCCAACCTGATTTATCGTGTTTACGCTTCTGAAAGTTCTAATGGGTCTTCGTCTAATAACGATGGAGGGGTTTCATGTGTGAGATTGACGCCGTCTCTTCGTGTTACAGTGGAGCGGTTTAGGGAGAAGATCGGAGTCTGTAAAGAAGGCAATCGGGTTCAACTCGGAAGAAGCAGGTGCGAGAGTTAATGACTATGTGGATCGAGTAATGGATAGCATGCAGAGGGGCCAGGATGAGTTTATTCACTTTGAGACTGAGAGAGTGCCATCGTTTATTGATTGGAACAAATGGGAGCACTGGAAGGTAAGATTTTCAGGTTTTTAATCTCTGATTCTGAAGTATCGGCAGACTGTGGTTATATTTGTGTATAGAAACACTGAGGAAAAATGTTTTGTATCTCTTCATTTTTGTTGATGATTTGGATGCAATATTTTTGGAGGAGGCTAATGGAGATGACTGACTAACAACTTTGCTAATTAGGACTCGAGAAACTGAGTTTTTTTTTCCTTCTGGTAGTCCATGTGGTGTATTAGCCGTAGTTTCTTAGTGAGAGTAGTGGTGGTCAAACCGGAGTGAAGTTCCATATAAACATATCCTGACACATAATCACATATCAGTGAGCTCGACATTTCAGATCCATATAAAAAGATATTCATGTGATTCCATCTCAAAACACAGGTCTATATATATATATATATATATATTTATATATTCGAATCATCATATTCATACCATATCCGCCTACTATGCTTTTTGCTTATTACTTGAGATTATGCATCGAGCCTTTTTGGATTCTGATAATTTGGTTAAAGTTTGGATTTTAATGGTTGAGCTTGCGGCCAATTCATAAGAGATAACACACTAGCCTATTGCTCGCAGATATGTTACAGCTCAGAGATTCTATGAAGCTCTTGATATCCTCTTCTCTGGGTCATGCATTGAACTAGAACATGGCCAGGTTTGTTCACTCTCCTTTTGTTATTACATAAGCTCTTCTTGGAACCTGTAATCACAAAGTTTTAAGTAAGGGGCAAATATCTTTATTATAGAATCTTTCAGTTTCGTAATTGTGGTTTTTCTTATTAAAAAAATTAATCCTCAGGTGAATTGTGGGGCAGGCCTTGCTTTTTTCTTTCAGTCTAGGATTGATTTTTCTTTTGGAAATTTCTGACTGACTTAATCATAATCTTCTATGAATCCAATCACGATATCTGGCGTGAATGAAGCTGTCGTAGTACCAAATATATAAATTACAGAACAAAGCTTAAAAGAGGTTTCATTGTTTTGGCTCTATTGACAGCTTAGATCTAAAGTAGTGAGAAGCAACAATAGCTTAACTGGTTTGTACCTTTTCTTGCTTCCTTTTTCCAATGTACAAAAAATTAGAAATGATTTGCGAGGCTCTGTGTCTTGGTGGTTGCAGATCCGTAAGACAACGTGGCAGATTATTACCAGCAACAGGTCGAGATGCTTGAAGGCTTTACTGAAATGGATGAACTTGCAGAACGTGGCTTTCTCTCTGGAATGTCAAAGGTTAGCTTAGATGATGTTGCACTTGAGTCTTCTTCCTTGGTTATTCTCTTTGTGTCAATATAGGTGTGTCCACTGCAAGAAACTTGCTCCAGAATATGAAAAGCTTGGGGCTAGCTTCAAGAAAGCTAAGTCAGTGTTGATTGCAAAGGTCAGTGTGTTGGGATTATGTCCTGAAATCACATTGTACTCACTCTAGAGATAGTTGTATTGTCGAGATCGGACAATTCATGTGATACTGGGTAGTCATAATGTTTTGCTAGAAACCGCTTATGACAAATGAGTTGTAACTCATTTCCAGTATCGTGTGAACCTACAGGGTCACACACCTAAGCAAGTTGGACATAGTTCGTATGGGATTGATCATTGGCATATGGTCTGGTCGATGTGTATTGGATACACATCGAATATGAGTTTTAATGAGGTGTGTCGATCGACACCATTGGGTGCGTCGGTCGACACAAGATGTGTGTCGATCGACACCACTAAGTGTGTCGGTCGACACAAGGCCGAAACCGAAACTGATGTTTCGGTTTATGTCGAGGTCGATATATAAAATGATTTGTAGATTCGACCTAAATAGATGTGCGCCGCCCAGACAGTGTTTTCTAGAGAGAAAACACAGAAACCTCAAAAAACTCAGTTCCCAGGAAATCCGAGCCCCGGCACTAGCATCCCGGTGGATTCCAGCTTGTGTGCATGTGGACTGCAGTAGAGGCGCAGCATCTGAGGCGCTCCAGAGATCTCGTTTACCTGATTCATCTTCCGCTGCCAAACTCCAGGTAATCACGAGATCCATGATTCAATTACTTAAACCCTGAGATCCTAGGCTCGGAATTCAGACTTAGGGTTGCTTAATCGGATTAGGAACTGCTAGGCATTCCAACAGTGGTATCAGAGCCTTAGGGTTTTATCATTGAATCTGCATGTTTAGTAGAATTTAATGATTTAAATTCGTTCATAAGATAGTATGAATAAGAACAGGTTAGATCGATTCAGATCGAAAATGATTCTGTGTTTTCGCACAATGTCGATCGACACACTAGGTGTGTCGGTCGACACAGAAGTGTGTCGGTCGACACAGAAGTGTGTCGGTCGACACAGAGATGTGAATTCGACAGAATCGGCGGCTAGGGTTTTTCGCGAAGAAAAATTAGAAAAGCTGCTGTGTCGATCGACACAGGTCAAGTGTCGGTCGACACAGAACAGATTCGGTCAAGTGTCGATCGACCCAGGTTAGTGTCGGTCGACACAGACCTTGCGATTGGTTAATCGGTTCAATTGGATTGGACCGGTTATCATGCTTGGTTAAGTCCGAACAGATCGGTTTAAATTGGATGAATTGGTTCAAATTGATTGAACTGATTATCTCAATTAGCATAAACCGATTGGTTAAAATCAGTTTGATTGGATAAAACGGTTCAATTGAATTGGACCGATTATCACAATTAGTTGAAAATGGTTGAAACAGTTTGAATTGGATGAATTGATTCAATTGGATTGAACCAGTTATCTCAATTCGTATAAACCGATTTAAATAGTAAAGATCAGTTTGATCTGATAAGTCGGTTCAATTGGATTGGACCGATTATCAAAACTATATTCGGTTTAGGTCTATGTCGACCGTCACACATGGGTTGTGTCGATCGACATGACCGTTTCAATGAACCGGGTTAATTGGATTAACCGGTTATTGAAGTCCGGTTTCATTTGGTGGTGTCGATCGACAGACATGGTATGCGTCGATCGACACAGTGCTCGCAATTCTGGTTATTGAACCTTGAATTTGCAGAAACCAAACTAGACTTAAACCTTGATCAAATCTTAGCTTCAATATGGTCAACTGTCAAGACTTATTTCATTGTGTGATGGTCTAGCCAAGAGCTTGGTGTCCACAATTACTTGAGTAAGGCAGGTAATTATGTTGATGGACTTGCAGTACTTGACATCAACAATTATATGACCTAAGAGATTGATATGCTAACTTTTCAGAGTTTAGTTTCCTCAACTAAATATCAAGTAACCTTGATGTCTTGCCCAAATCTTGTCTACTGTCAAGACTTGTGTCGTTTGTTGGATAGCCTTGGAGTCCTTGGTATCCACTACTACATGAGTAAGGCAGGTGATCATTGATAGACTTGCAGTGCGACTGTCAATGATCACAAGACTAAAGAGATTGATTTACTTGACTGGGCCATCAGAAGTTCTGGGCCCAGAGACGTCAGAGTAGATGAGACATGGATTCTCTTATCTGCGACCAAGAGTTGTACTGGGTACAATTAGCAATGATTTGCTTACCTAGATAACTGAATTTTTGGTGATGACGAGTCGTCCTCTCAGTATTTGGTGAAGTATGGGTCTTGGATCATTATATTCATTGAGGAAACATTGTTTGAATATAATGCGAGTTTTCTTATTAGATAAGATTTCTCATGGAAAGCATAACTAAATCTTTGTTTTTCTTGGATTTCAGCTTATGTCTGAGACTACTTTCTCATTGCGATCCGTCCTTGAGAAGGACAAGTTAAATGGATCGAATTTCCTGGATTGGTATCGGAATTTGAGATTGATTCTCAAGCAGGAGAGTAAGGACTATGTCCTTGAGAAAGCTCTTCCAGAAAGGCTTGGGACCAATCGCTCGCATGCAGTATATAATGCTTGGAACAAGCATTATATAGATGTGGTAGATGTGCGTGGTCTAATGTTGGCTACCATGAACTCGGACTTGAAGAGTCAATACGAGAACATGGAGTCGCCAATAGAGATGATCACCAGCCTGAAACTGAAGTTTCAGGATCTGGCACGAGTTGAGAGATTCCAAATGGTGAAGTCTCTCACTGGGTGCAAGCTACCAGAGGATGCTCCAGTAAGTCCTCATGTCATTAAACTGATGGGTTACATTGATAACCTGGGGAAACTGGAATGTCCTGTCAGCTTAGAGTTGGCTACTGACATCATTCTGCAGTCACTGCCGTCTAGTTAGGATAAGTTTATCAAAAGCTATATCAAGAATAACTTGACCAAGACGTTGACTGAACTGCATGGCATGCTCAAAACAGCAGAGCAAGACATCATAAAGGGTAAAAGATTTGAGAAATCTTGTGTTGGCAAGGGTAGAGGCAGGGCCGTCCAGATTTGGAATCAGGATAAGCCTGTGTTATCTTATAAGCCCAAGTCAGGCCCGTCTGGTGTTAGAAAGTGCTTCTACTGTGATGAGTCAGGGCATTGGAAGAGAGATTGCATTAAGTTCTTGGAAGATTCACAAGAGATGAAGGAGATGTATGGTACTTCTTCTTCAGGTACTGTGTTATTACTTCAAGTTCTACGTTTGTATTGGATACTAGTTGTGGTACTGATATTTTGGAAATATGCAGGACCTAAGCAACAGTAGAACGTTGAAGAAAGAACAAGTGGAACTGCGTGTCTGGTATGAAGCAATGGTTGCTGCATGAGCCGTAGAGATTCTCCACTTGTAGGAGCTTTTCATACTTGGTTTTAGAAATTAAGTAATTGCTACTATGTATCTGCCTTGTGCAGAGATGTCTTTCATTTTCTTGTAAAAGAATTTGGATGTTTTTCATTTTGATAAAAGACAAGTTTTGTTCTTTAGATCTTAATGAAATATCATATGGTAGCACCCTGTTTAGAATGGGTTTTATATCTTAAACCAGCGTGAGTTTGAATATAACACCAATACTGAAGGTTTAAGTCTGATGACTCGAACTCGACTTTTCCTTGGCATAGCCGTTTAACCACATAAAGTGAAACGGAATCAAAAGTTCCATAGTTTTGGACTTATTTGATTATTAATCATTTGAGATATGAATTCTGGTCACTGGGCCAAATGACTAAGGCCCCTTTTAGCAGAGCTAAAGGAAACGGGCCAAAGGCTTATTGGGCTTTACACATACTGATGTATGCGGCCCGATGAGCATTAGTGCCAAAGGAAATCTTTTGTACTTCATTACCTTATTGATGGCATCAATAAGTATGGCTGTGTTCATTTGATGAGACACGAGCAGGAATCCCTTGAGGAGTTCCAAGATGAAGTGAAGAACCGATTTAACAGAAATATTGAGATTCTCGATTAGATCGCGGAGGAAAATACTTTAGTCAAGAATTGGGTGATCATCTGACAGAATGAATCGGATCTTATTAGATATGCTCCGATTAATGATGAGTCACAGGAATCTTCCATAATCATTTAAGAATACGTTCTAGAATGTCTGTCTTTGCGCAGAAAAGGGTTTCAATCAGAATCAATTGAAAGACACCACATTGGATGTGGACTGGAAGTTTTTCAAGTAAGTTGTTTCTGATGATTTGGGGATGATAACTAATAAGCTTGAACCCAAATCTGATAAGTGCTACCTCGCTGGTTGTCCTAGGGAAACCGAGGCTTAGTGCTTATATGACCAATCCGAGAACAAAGTTTTGTTGTTCGAAACTATGTCTTTTGAGAAAGATCATACTTTCAAAAGGGAAAAATGGGAGTAAAAGTACAGATCGAAGAAATTCGATAAACACAGGAGGCTGCTCAACCTGTTGAGGGAGAGCAGCGGTGAGATCTACAAAGTGCTGTAGGATCTACACCTGTGGAGCCTGAAATTCGCAGATCCGAAAGGATCCGTCACTAACTCGAGAGTGATTTCTCGTAGCCGATTGTCGTGATCTGTTGATCATTGAAAAGTGACGAGCATGCGAAATTCAAAGAAGCGATGGTGAACCCCAACTCCGAAAAATTGGCTGGGTATGCATGTTAGCTTCACCGATCCATTTCTGGATTGAAGCAAACATCTTGGAGTTGGAATCAACATTCTGATAATGTGGTCAAGAGTTTTGACTTGATCAGAATAGAAATGAAACCATGCGTTTACAAGAAGACTAGTGGGAGCGTAATTGCAATTCTCACACCGTATGTACGTAATGTACTTAATCTCATAAACGACGTTCTGACGCTAAAGTCTTGTCAAGATTTGGGTCGGAAGTCAAATTTAACGATGGACATGGGAGAAGGCCGTAAAAGTTCTTGGAATAAGGATCCATTGGAATGGATCAGAAAGGCTAATTGGATCGTGTCAAAATCCTTATGTTAATAAGGTATTGGACAGTTCAAATGTGCTTGATTCCAAGAATGGCTTCACACCAAAGGTCTTATGGCAATAATCTAAGCAAGATGAAGTGTCTTGGACACTGGCTGAGCTAGTAACAATATTAGCAAGATGAAGTGTTTTTGAACACTGGCTGAACTAGTATTAATGAGTGTGATTGCTTATGCTGCTGCAATAGAATCCATCATAAATGTCATATTTTGCGCTCGTCTAGATGCAGCTCACGCATAGAGCATGACGAGAAAATACCAATATGTTCCGGTAATAGTCACTGAACAGTTACCAGAAATATCCCAAGTGTTTGAGGAACTCTAAGGATAGTTTCGTGGTGAACTGAGGAAGTGACGAACCAGTTGAAAGTAGTTAGACGGACAAAGACGATTCCCGGTTCCCACCTGGTTATGTCTCTTTGTCTGAATGGCGGTGTGGTTTGTTGAAATTGTTTCAAGCGAAACACCGCAGAGTCTCCCACAACCTAAGCACGAGATTTATTCTCTTGCTGTAGGTATTAGATATCTGAAGAGATGATATTGATTCTAGTGGGAGTTATTTAGTTATGTTATGATCTTTACATAGACATGCTATGGCAAAGTTTGTGTAAGCTAAAACTGACATCGGTATTATTTAATTATTGGATAATTAAGTAATGGTCCCAAAGTATTTTATGGTCATCATATAGGTCATCAAGTTGAGGACTTGATCATGAAACCCTATAAGTAAAAGATGACATAAATTATGATTGTCCCTAGTCGAGATTGTCAAAGTGGGACACTGACAACCGCGAGAGACTAGCTTGTGAGGTGACTGTTGACTAAGTTTCATGGAGTCAATGATATGAGTATCACAGTCAGTCACATAGATATATGTTGGTGAACATATGATCGGACATGACCCGCTAATGAGAACTCTACAGGATAGTTATATATGTGTCATGAGAGTTTCTCATTACGACTATAGAGTATAGTCCTTAGACCTAAGTTCATCATGCTTTCTAGCATATGAATTGGTACGTTTTGACCTTGTCAAACGTCGTTCCGTAACTGGCGGCTATAACGGCATTGCTTATATGTATCATGAAGTATGTGTAGAAACAGGGATGGAACAAGATGGGATTTGTCCCTCCTGTAACAGGAGATAAATATCTCAGGGCCCATCGAAGATTTGATACTGATAAAATGCATGGATGTGCTCAAACGAGGTGATTGTCAGTCGTTTGTCTTATCAGTATAGATCAGGAGTTCGATGAACATGATATTGGCTATAATAAGGATGACACAGTCTCTTGCCTTATGCCATATCGAGATATAGAGACGAAGGGATTATAGGAATAGGTGATTCCAGTACAAGTGGGAGATTGTTGGGATTATGTCCTGAAATCACATTGTACTCACTCTAGAGTTAGTTGTATTGTCGAGATCGGACAATTCATGTGATACTGGGTAGTCATAATGTTTTGCTAGAAACCGCTTATGACAAATGAGTTGTAACTCATTTCCAGTATCGTGTGAACCTACAGGGTCACACACCTAAGCAAGTTGGACATAGTTCGTATGGGATTGATCATTGGCATATGGTCTGGTCGATGTGTATTGGATACACATCGAATATGAGTTTTAATGAGGTGTGTCGATCGACACCATTGGGTGCGTCGGTCGACGCGTCGGTCGACACAAGATGTGTGTCGATCGACACCACTAAGTGTGTCGGTCGACACAAGGCCAAAACCGAAACTGTTGTTTCGGTTTATGTCGAGGTCGATATATAAATGGATTTGTAGATTCGACCTAAATAGATGTGCGCCGCCCAGACAGTGTTTTCTAGAGAGAAAACACAGAAACCGCGAAAAACTCAGTTCCCACGAAATCCGAGCCCCGGCACTAGCATCCCGGCGGATTCCAGCTTGTGTGCGTGTGGACTGCAAAAGAGGCGCAGCATCTGAGGCGCTCCAGAGATCTCGTTTACCTGATTCATCATCCGCTGCCAAACTCCAGGTAATCACGAGATCCATGATTCAATTACTTAAACCCTGAGATCCTAGGCTCGGAATTCAGACTTAGGGTTGCTTAATCGGATTAGGAACTGCTAGGAATTCCAACACAGTGTCATTCCCTTTTTTGTATGTAGCTCCTGTTAAGAGAGATATAGATTATGATGATGGATTCTTTATTTAACTTGTGTATTGTGTTGCATATCGATTTTGATGAGGAAAAGAGTGTCTGCACTAAATATGGCGTTAGTGGATATCCGACCATTGAATGGTTTTCTAAAGGATCTCTTGAACCCCCAAAGTATGCATTTTTTACAGATTCCTGAAGCAAATCCATTCGTGGACACAAAGTTTTGTTTATAGATAGTGAATGATGTTTTCTTATGTATCTATTGACAGGTACGAGGGTCCACGCAATGCTGAAGCATTGGCTGAGTATGTGCACAAGGAAGGAGGTAGTCTTATTGATGATAGTAGCTAATAAGAACTGTGAATTACCAATGGAATTGGAGAGATAAGTGATTGTAATGGTGTTACAAGTCTTATGTATATATTGTGTATACTATTATTACAAAGGGCAATAATAAAAGCCAAAGACATTTAAGCAACATGATCCCGCGGAGATGGAAACACAACTAGTTGCCTTTAATTACAACTTTGTCACTATGGGCCAAAAAGGCTATAAACATGTTTTAAACATAATTTTGAAATCATTTTCTATCTTATGTTCTTCTTTTATCCCTTTTGAATCAAAAATATTTTATAAATTTTTTTTTAAAGTTTTTGTCAAATATTGTTAAGATTTTTGGCATTTAGGAGTTTAAGTGTGTTATAGTTAGGATTTGCATATTATTATCTTTGGAAGTTTTTATTATAATTTGTAGGTCTTAAAATATAATTGGAGTTGGAAAAAAAAAAGAGTAAAATAAATGAAGATGGGATCTGATGCAAGTTCATTAGAAGCAACCGATGACGTTGAACCAACCAAACCGATGTCGTGGACCAACCAAACCGATGTGAAGAACACACAAGAGCTCAGCCCAAAACCATGACGTGGCCAGCCCAACTCCATAACGACAAGACAAAATAGGGTACGAGACAAAATAACCATCTTCACATATCAGATCACGCTTTTGAGTTTTGACACACAGATTTTATCGGCTGTGACCTATCGGTTTGCTCGACCCGATACGAGTCCCCGCGTCAAGACCAATATTTGGGCCAGAGATTATATCGACTAAGGGCCATTACGCAAACCCCAACCGATATGCACCCAATTTTTTTTTATCGGTTTGACTACACCGATTAATCCAACCGATAAAAGACCATTTCGGATCAACTTAATTATCAAAATGTCACTATGGGCAAAAACACTTGATATATGATTTTAGATTCATTTTGGAGGATCTATTGTGGATCTTTGTTCTTGAGCTAAACACTCTAAGTGGGCCTCAGCTTAAGCCCAGCTCAATCCGGTTCAGAACTGATATTTCGCAGGATTGGCCCATGATCTCAACGGCTCGGTTTGCTTTATTAATCTCGGTCAAGAGGTTGTTAAAGTTGTTACAACAGAGCAAACAGATCGAAACAGAGAGAGAGAGTGAAAGAGAGAAGAGAGTCCGCGTTAAGTCGTCTTCTTCAGGTCACCTTCTCGTCTCCGGCAGTCGATTGATCAAGTTCCGATCATCAAGAGAGTCTGCAGCAGCTGGTTGAAGTTGCGGAGTTGGTGTTGCTCGGTGTTGAACGCAGGATCAATCATTCTAGATTGATCAGTTAGATGTATATTGAATTGGCTTTACCGCCTGTAAGTTCTTGGTATAGTGGAAGCTTGAGAGTTTTGATCTCTCCCCAGACGTACCTGCAAAGGGAACTGGGTAAACAAATTGCGTGTCTTGTTCTTCATATTGCACTCAAATCATCAAAAACTTAAGAACGTCAATCGAAACTCTAAAGTAAATCAAGCTTAAAACCTCACAAGTGGTATCAGAGCATTGGTTTGTGCTAAAGATTCAGAGGCGACTCGGTGTATTGAGATTACTGGTTCTGAGTTGAAAGTCAGAAGATCAAAGTATCCGTGGTCAATTGGTAAAAGATTGTGTTAGAGTTAAGATTGCAAAGAGGTTCTTGCAATGGAGGCGATCCACAAATTCAAGATGGAGAAGTTTGATGGGAGTGGAGACTTTGGTATGTGGAAGTTCAAAATGTTGATGCAACTTGAACTTCAAGGCTTGGGAGATATCATTCAAGAGTTCACAGAGAAAGAAGGCTCAAAAGAAAAAGTAGTTGAGGAGGAAACCGATGACAAGAAGCCACCAGTGACATTAACTGACAAGGAAAAACGTGAAAGAGACTTAAGGGCCAAGAACTTGATCTGCTCAAGTCTCACCACGATGGTGATCACGAAAGTCATGAAGGAAACCTCAGCTCTTGGAGTATGGAGAGCTCTGGAAAGAGATTATCAACAGAAGACTCTGCCTAACCGGATCTACTTGAAACAACAGTTTGCAAGTTACAAGATGGATGAACAAAAGAGCATTGAGAAGAATATGGATGTGTTTCTAAGGATGGTGGATGAACTCGAAAGCCTAGGCATAATGGTGAGTGATGAGGATCAGGCGGTTCAAGTCCTATCAGGATTGCCCCGAGCTTATGCCCCTCTAGTTCATACCCTGAAATATGGAAACAAGAAAGAATCCCTTACACTATCAGAGGTAGTTAACTCTGCTCATGCCAAAGAAGTTGAATTGAAACAAGCTGGGATTCTAGGAAAGTCCAAATCAGAAGCTGAGGGACTGTATGTGGAACAAGGCAGGTATGATAAGAAAGGGAACTCTCAGTCTAAGAAGAAAGACAAGGGCCGTGACAGCAAGTCAAAGAACAAACCAAAGGGTAACAAGAAGCCACGAGAATGCTGGATTTGTGGAAAAGAAGGACATTTCAAGAAAGAATGTCCTGAAAGAAAAAATGGAGCAAGACAAAACACTGCAAATATGGCTTATGATGAAGAACCTATGATCCTAACTGCCAGTGTATTTGACACCAGAAATGAATGGGTGATGGATTCTGGTTGTACCTTTCATATAACACCAGATAGAGGAGTCTTGTTTGATTTCCAGGAAATAGAAGGTGGTAAAGTCTTGATGGGTAACAACACACACAGTGAGATCAAGGGGATTGGTAAGTTGAGGATAGTGAATCCAGACGGTTCAGTGATTGTCCTAACAGAGGTCAGATATATGCCAGAGATGGGGAGAAATCTGATTTTCTATGGACAATTGGAGAAAAATGGGTGTGACTACAAAGGAGAAGGCTTCAAGGTGAAGTTCTACAAGAATGGTAAACAAGTCATTTCAGGAAAGTATAAAGATGGGCTATATTACTTGGAAGGCAGTGTGGAACGAGGATCAGCCTCGGTGTCAAGGCCAGTAGTTGACACAACTAAGAGATGGCACACAAGGCTCGGCCACATGAGCCTAAAGTGCATGAACATTCTGGTAAAAGAGAAGTATCTGGATGAGAAAGAAGTACACACACTAGAATTCTGTGAAGAGTGTGTCCTAGGAAAATCCCCGAAGCAAAGCTTTCCAACAGGAAAACATACTTCAAAGGAAGTATTGGAATACATTCATTCGGATCTCTGGGGTTCCCCACAAATGGAAGAAAGCTTGAGTGGTTGTAAATACTTTATCACGTTCATAGATGACTACTCTAGAAAGGTTTGGATTCGGTTTCTTAAAACCAAAGATGAGGCCTTTCAGAACTTCAAAGAGTGGAAACAGCTAGTTGAAACTCAGTCAAATAGAAGAGTGAAGTGTTTAAGGACTGACAACGGATTGGAGTTCTGTAATACAGAATTTGATAACCTCTGTAAGTCTTCAGGGATAAAAAGGCATAAGACATGCTCTTATACTCCCCAACAGAATGGGGTTGCAGAGAGAATGAACCGCACCATCATGAATAAGGTACGGTGCATGTTGGCAGAGACTGGGTTTGGGAGACAGTTTTGGGCAGAAGCAGCCTCCACAGCTGCATACTTGATAAACAGATCACCTACAGCAGCTCTAGACTTCAAGATACCAGAAGAGTTATGGACAGGAGGGAAGATCAGTTTGAATCACCTAAGAAGGTTTGGATGTGTAGCCTATGTCCATGTAACCCAAGACAAGGTTAGCCCCAGAGCAGTGAAAGGGTACTTCATGGGCTACCCTCAGGGAGTCAAAGGGTACAGGATCTGGATCCCTGAACAAGGTAAATGTGTCATTAACAGGAATGTCACATTCAATGAAGAACTAGTCTTCAAAGACAGAAGTCCAGAGATGGTCTCGGGAAAAAGGAAAGCAACAAGAAGGGTTACTTTCAATCATGATCACGACACTACAGGGTCAGAATCAGGTGGAGCAAGCTCAAGCTCTAAGGAAGCAGGTTCAGAAAAAGAATCAGCTAAAGAGATATCTGAGGAAGCAGGGTCAGGATCAGGTGGAGATCTATCAGAGGAAGAGGACTCAGGGTCAGAACAGGATTCAGAGGAGGAGTCAGATATCAGTACAGAATATCCACTATGTGGAGGAAGTTCAAATCTACAAAATGTCAGAAACTACCTTCTGGTCAGAGATAGAAGCACAAGGATCAAGAAGAAACCAGCAAAGTTTGCTAGTGGAGACTATGTGGCTTATGCTCTCTCATGTGCTCAGGACATTAACATCCTTGAGCCAAGAACAGTAGAGGAAGCAGTAAGAAGTAAAAACTGGAAGGAATGGGAACAAGCTATGAAAGAAGAAATGGACTCCTTGTATAAAAATGATACATGGAAGGTTGTTTCTAAACCAGACAGGAAAAAGATAGTGCAATGCAAGTGGATATTCAAGTACAAGGAAGGAATTACAGGGGTTGAAGCTCCACGGTTTAAAGCCAGGCTAGTAGCTAAAGGCTTCACACAAATAGAAGGCATCGACTATAATGAAGTGTTCTCACCAGTGGTTAAACACATTTCAATAAGAATCCTTCTATCTATGGTAGTGAATTTTGGGATGGAACTTGAGCAGTTGGATGTTAAGACAGCCTTTCTTCATGGAACATTGGAGGAAGAAATCTACATGAACCAGCCAGAAAGGTTTGTAGAGAAAGGAAAGGAATCAGGAGTATGTCTTCTCAAGAAGTCGTTATACGGCTTAAAGCAATCACCACGACAATGGAATCAGCGCTTTGATGAATTCATGAAAGCTCAGAAATTCACTCAAAGCCTGCGTGATTCTTGTGTTTACTTCAAGGGTACTACAATTCAAGACAAGGTATTCCTACTTCTCAATGTTGACGATATGCTAATAGCTTCAAAGGATTCTAAGAGAATTCAAAGATTGAAGGAAAGCCTAAAGAAAGAATTCGAGATGAAGGACTTAGGCCCTGCAACCAGGATCCTAGGCATGGACATCATCAGGGACAGAGAAAAGGAAACATTGAAGCTTTCACAAGGAAAGTACCTCAGACAAGTGTTGAAGACATTTAACATGGAAGAAGCTAAACCAGTGGTAACCCCAGTCAGTTCTCAGTTTAAACTCAGAAAACTGACAAAGGAAGAAGAGCTAGAGGAAGAAGAATACATGAAGAAAGTTCCTTACGCCAGTGCTGTGGGAAGTTTGATGTACGCCATGATTGGTTCACGTCCAGACTTAGGATATTCCATATGCTTGGTCAGCAGGTTTATGGCATCACCAGGAAGGGTACACTGGGCTGCAGTCAGGTGGATAATGAAGTACCTAACAGGGGTATTGGATATCTCCCTGACGTTTACAAGAGCTAAAGAAGGATTTGAGGTAACTGGCTACAGTGACTCAGACTATGCAACTGACCTAGACAGGCGTAGGTCAGTCTCTGCATACACCTTTCAGGTGGGAGGAAACACAGTGAGCTGGAAAGCTCAACTGCAACCTGTGGTTGGCTGAATACATTTCCCTAACAGAAGCAGCTAAGGAAGGAATGTGGATAAGAGGAATGTGTGATGAATTGGGGTTCTATTCAGAGAGCTTTGATCTACATTGTGACTCTCAGAGTGCCCTATGTTTAGCAAGGAACTCAGTCTACCATGGCAGAACAAAGCATTTCGACACTAAGTACCATTTTATCAGGGACATGGTCAATGAAGGTACAATAAAACTTCACAAGATTCACACAAGTCTAAATCCTGCAGATTTCTTAACTAAGTGTGTACCTGGGAAGTGTTTTGAGCGTTGCTTAGCTTCGCTCAAAGTCATCGCCTAAGAAGCTGTATGAGGTGGTGGAGATGCCTTGTCGATTGGTATCTCGCACCAAAGAAAGGGGAACAGTTAGTTCTCCAAAGGGATTCAATTAAATCGGCGCTTTCAAGGTTAAGTCGTAAGAAGATTGGTTCAGGTCTAAGGAAGACTTAATCTCAAGGATACAAGATGAGTGAGATATTTACCTTTAGGTTCAGGTCCCGGAGAAGCTCATCTACAACCTAGTCCTCAGCTAACTGGATCGCAACAAGGGTTAGATTGGAAAGAAAGGGTTGTGATCAATAGAAAGGAAAGATGAATCTGAGTTTTACCGTTCTATGATGTGAAGCCTGTCGTCGGTGAAGATGGCAGTGGTTGATGGCTGATGTTGAATCAGGTAAAGCCATCGAACAAGAGAGATCCGAATTTGGCGGAGACGAGCTTAGGGTTTGTCGGAATCGCCTTAGAGTGTCTAAAGAGCTCATTCGGCCAAGGTGGAGTTTGTGGATCTTTGGTCTTGAGCTAAACACTCCAAGTGGGCCTCAGCTTAAGCCCAGCTCAATCCGGTTCAGAACTGATATTTCGCAGGAATTGCCCATGATCTCAACGGCTCGGTTTGCTTTATTAATCTCGGTCAAGAGGTTGTTAAAGTTGTTACAACAGAGCAAACAGATCGAAACAGAGAGAGAGTGAAAGAGAGAAGAGAGTCCGCGTTAAGTCGTCTTCTTCAGGTCACCTTCTCGTCTCCGGCAGTCGATTGATCAAGTTCCGATCATCAAGAGAGTCTGCAGCAGCTGGTTGAAGTTGCGGAGTTGGTGTTGCTCGGTGTTGAACGCAGGATCAATCATTCTAGATTGATCAGTTAGCTGTATCTTGAATTGGCTTTACCGCCTGTAAGTTCTTGGTATAGTGGAAGCTTGAGAGTTTTGATCTCTCCCCAGACGTACCTGCAAAGGGAACTGGGTAAACAAATCGCGTGTCTTGTTCTTCATATTGCACTCAAATCATCAAAAACTTAAGAACGTCAATCGAAACTCTAAAGTAAATCAAGCTTAAAACCTCACAAGTGGTATCAGAGCATTGGTTTGTGCTAAAGATTCAGAGGCGACTCGGTGTATTGAGATTACTGGTTCTGAGTTGAAAGTCAGAAGATCAAAGTATCCGTGGTCAATTGGTAAAAGATTGTGTTAGAGTTAAGATTGCAAAGAGGTTCTTGCAATGGAGGCGATCCACAAATTCAAGATGGAGAAGTTTGATGGGAGTGGAGACTTTGGTATGTGGAAGTTCAAAATGTTGATGCAACTTGAACTTCAAGGCTTGGGAGATATCATTCAAGAGTTCACAGAGAAAGAAGGCTCAAAAGAAAAAGTAGTTGAGGAGGAAACCGATGACAAGAAGCCACTAGTGATTGATAAACACCTAGATAAGATCATCCCTTGATAGACCTAACTCTTTGACCTCATCTTAGACCCTTTTCTTCTATCTATTTTTTAATCTCTTATTTCATTTGCTTACTTGTTTGCTTTCTTTTGTCATTTAGGTTGTTAGCTTAAAATCAACTTTAATTGGTTTAGCTCATTTAGTTGTATATATTCTTTTTGGCTAGACTCACACTCAATTAGGATTGATACATCAACCTATACTACATTGACATTTGTCTTTTAGGTTGAGTAATTGACTACAAGATACAAGACCCAAAAATCTTATTATCAATTTGGCGCTGTTGCCAATTGGATTTAGCTTTAGTCATTAGGATTTTACTTCTTTTTGAGAATAAGATTTTCTTTTTCTTTGCTTTGGTTTATTCATCTCAAGTTAATATGATGAACTTCCTTTCATTTGTTGTTACTAACTTGGTTTATTTGATTCTCTTGTGCTTTCAAAGGTACCCAACCAAAAGGAAGAGACATGACAAACCAAGTTCACTTGAAGTGTTGGAGATTGACAATAAAAAAAGCAACACTAAATCTCCACAACCTTAAGCAACTTCACCACAACCTCAACCTCAAGAAGCTTCCTTGACACCCCCATTGATACCCACTACAACTCAAGAGAAAAAGGCAACAATGGGAAGTTTTGACACTCCTCAATGTCTTATGAGCTATGGGATCCATCCTCCTCCTATCATAGCCAATGCTTACACGATCGAGCCAAGTTTTATTAGATTAATTCAAGACTTAAGGTTCTTAGGGACAAGAGTGGAGAATCCCTATAATCACTTGTACTACTTTGAGAGGTTGTGCAACACATTTAGGATTGAAGATGTGGATGAGGATAGTGTCAAGCTCCTTTTGTTCTCATTCTCACTTGGAGATAAAGCTAGCCAATGGGAGAGATCATTGCCATCTCACTTGGTGCATTCTTGGGATGATTGCAAGAGGATCTTCCTCCTAAAGTTCTACCCTCCACAAAGAACATCCCAAGCTAGAAAAGACATCTTGAGCTTCAAACAAGACTACAATGAAACTTTTCATGAAGCATGGGAGAGACTCAAGGGCTACACTTATGATTGTCCCCACCATGGGTTCAACAAAGAAGTTATCCTTAGCACCTTCTATCATGGAGTGATTAAAGAGCACCAATGGACTTTAGATGCAGCTAGCAACGGAAGGTTTTGAACCTCACAGTTGATCAAGGGGAACTACTTGTTGAGAATCTAGCCCAAAGTGAGGAGAACTATGTTGGTGGGTTTGGGAAATTTCTAATGGACAATGTAGAAATTGAGGATAAAGTGAGAAAGGAGTTGGAAGCACTTAATGATCATTTAGATGAAGTCTTACAAGCTACCCAAGAGTCATCTACCATTGTAAGGGACGAGAGTAAAGGCTACAACATCCGCCAACAAAGCTTTGAACCAACAATTCATGGTGACACAACCACAAGTCACAATTTGGACATGGAAAGGATTCTCCAACAACTATTAGAGGGACAAGCTTGTGCGGTCATTGAGATTAACAAACAATTTGATAACATTCACACTAAGATGATATCTTCTCAACATGATCTCTACACAAGACTTAAAACTTATCTTCTAGGCTTAACCACTTGGAGAATCAAGTTTCTCTAGAGAGTGATCTCATTAGAAAACCCATGGATGAAATAAAGGGTGAGGTTGAATCAAGTCTCAAGGAGTATTGTAGTGCAATCTTTTCAAGAGAGGTTAACTTGCTTGATGAGAATGATGGAGATCATGCTAAGGAAGTGAAGTATGTGGGAATTTGTGAGATATTTTATAAGTCTTCACCCCCAATAGCTTTTGAAAGAAAGAAGAAGTCTCATAAGGAGGAAGCTTTGGGTTATGGTAATGTTGAAGAACCTTTAGCTTTGTATGGAGTTTCTTTAGAAGCTCTTTTCTCTACCCCAATTGAGCAAGTGAGTAGGAGTATCAAGGGAGACAAGAAGAGTAGAGGCACTAAGGCCAATGAACCACACAAATATGATGTGGCTCATACCATGACTCTCACACCTTGAAAATATGAGGATGGTGTGATTGAGTATAAAGTCAAATGCAAAGGAAGATTCAAGCCTTTCTCAAGTTCCAAGACAATACTGAGCCATGAACTACAAGGAGACCCTATCAAGCTCCAAGAGCATCTCACTAAGGTCTTGACCATCACCCAAATGGTCAAGACTCCTCCACCTCTCCATTAAAAGAGATGGTAGTCAAGCTTAGTGACTTAAAACAAGCTCACTTGGGAGGAAGTCCCATGTCTATCTCTTGTATATATTGCTTTAAGTTTCATATTTACTAGTCAATGTTGATCTCTCTACTAGATCTCTATAGGTATTAGGCCCTATGGTCAAGGCATTGGGAGAAAGAAAGAGTGAAGGTCATGGCGAAATCAAAGAAGAACCGGGCTTTCATCCAAGTTTGGGGGAACTCTATAGCTCCATCCCATTTCACTCCACTTAAAGCTCCAAGTAACTCACTCCAATCTCTTTTTCACCTCTTTGTTTCATTTTGCATTTTTACCTTTCTCTTTGGTCTCTTTCTCTTGCTTCTTTCACACAAGGGACTGTGTGATTTAAGTTTGGGGAGGAGACTAGTTGCTAATGATGTGTTTTGTGTTATTATCTTCTTTTCTTGCATCTTGAGTCTCATTCATGCATGTAAGGCATAGAAAACCATAAAAATTTGAAAATTTTTGAAAAAAATTCACAAAAAGACAGCATATAATTGCATTAACATGCTTAGGATTGAGTCTAGAAGTCATTTAGGATTGCATTCATTAATGTTTGAGAGCTAAAGCTTGTGTTCTTTATAAAACAAAATTTGTTTGAGCATGTGGTTATAGGATGCATCTTGTGAACTTGAAATTAAGGAAGAACCCTTCTTGGATCTCATGCATTATTGTTCACCTCTTGATTGAAACATGTTTTGATTTGAATCATTCCCTATCTATTAGAACTCTTAATCTTGACTTGAATTATCATGTTGTGCAATGAAAGGTGAACTCATGGATATATGATACATACTTGGACTATCTTCTCCCTTTCTACCACTCTCTTGTTAGTCCAAGTAGATTTCCCCACTTTGAACCAAACTTTCCTTCAAGCCTAAAGACTCTAGTGAGAGATGAGAGGCCTTTTTCTTGAAACAACTAGGCAAAAAGTGTTGAGTTTGGAACGACAACGATAGGTCTTCATTGTAGAGCTAGCCTTGTATCATTGGGCTATGCATAGGATATGAAACAAGTTTGGGGGAATTGGGAAGAAAAGGAAAAAGGGAATAAGGAAAAGATTGAGAAAAATAAAGAGGGGGTTGGAAAAGAAAACGAAAAGTTGATAGCTCTAAGTGTTTATGAAAGATAAGTCTCAAGTTTTAAAGAAAGAAAAGAAGCCAAAGTTGGCTCAAGCATTAAAAGAAAAGAGACTAGAGAAAAAAAAAAAAGAGCTAAGCAAAGAGAAGAAATCCTCTAAGTGTTTAAAGAAGAAAGAAATGATCAAAATTGGGATAAGAAGGCAAAAATGCCTTAAGGAAAGGGTAGCTTAGGAAGGGAATCTTGGGTTTAGAAAAAAAGTTAAGATCATTATAGGGATTTGGGTAGAATGATCTATCCTTGTAGGCATGAGTTGTTTCTTACTTTTAGCATTTTGCTATAGTTCATTCCTTTCTTGAGAGATCCTTTGTTTTTGAAACCCACACTTCTTTTGAGATCATTTTTATCTCAAAACCTTAACCCCTTAGCCAAATGTGTTCATTTGATTTGCATAATCATGATCCACCATTGCTTAGTGAATGTAAAAGGGAATGAGGATATGAATTCATATGTAGGTTGAGACTTGAACTTGATTTATGTATTGCTGGGAATGGCTAACTCTTTTGAAGTAGAGTAAACTTGATTGTAGCTCTTAATTGCTTGTCTTGACTTTGTTTCCACTTATGCTTAACAATTGCTTTTAAAAGCTTTTAACTCTCACTTTCAACCTTTCTCCCATCTTAACTTTGATTGTTTGCTTGCGAACAAGCAAATGATAAATTTGGGGGAATTGATATATGCAATATTTAAAGGTTTTTAACATTAATTTTTGTCTTTAAGTTAATATCATTTGCATTATATCATGTTAGTTTTTTAAATCTTTTTATATTTAGAATCCTTAAGTGTATTAGAGTTAAGAAATGCATATTTTAGTATTTTTGGAATTGTTTTGTTTTCATATAGGTACTTGGAATATTTGGAGAGCAAAGAGCAGAGGAAAAATGAGTCTTATGACATAGCAAAGATGTGAAAGCAGCTAAATTATGGAGAGTACGTTGGTGAAAGAAGTTCCATACCAACGTGATTCAACGAGATTAGAAGACGAAATAGTCTTGGCCCAACACTTTCGCATGCATGCAAGCCCACTTTCCACCTTCACGTGAAGCCCAAGTTCATGCATGCAACGTCAGTGCTTATATCGGCTTCACTCTATCGGCTAAGTCTTGCCGATATTTAAATCTGAGGTCCACTCCCCATATCGCACAGGGAATCCATCGGTTTCAAGATATCGGGCAATCTCTCCCGATGATGCAAGACTTCCTGAATTGCCTTTAATTACAACTTGCCACTATGGGCCAAAAAGCTATAAACATGTTTTAGACATAATTTTGAAATCATCTTCTATCTTATGTTTTTCTTTTATCCCTTTTGAATCAAAAACATTTTGTAAAGTTTTATTTTAAGTCTTAGTCAAATATTGTTATCTTTTTAATTTAATCTTTCTAATCATGATTTTCATTATTATCTCTATGAGTTTTAATGGGATCAATATGATTAGTGAGTAGTCTTTTTGGGTTTTGAGATGAGGTAGAATAGAATTTGATTAGGGATAATCTAAAGATGTTTAGTGCTTAATTTTTATTAATTCTTCTCTATTAGATTGTTCTCTATGCTAGGTTGCAAGAAATTGTTGAATCTAGACATTAGGCTTTTCCTTGCCCACAAGGTGTTTGATGAAATGCTTGTTAGAACCTAATTAAATATTTTGCATGCTTAGCCAATGAGAATTGATGTCTAAAATGTTTAATAGTCAATTGAACTTGTTTTTCATGCTTAATTGATTTTTGATCACAATTGATAGACTGTTCTTGGTTAGGAATTGATTAAAGGGATCTTTGCTTAGAGATATGATTGATCTAATGTTTTGAGATCTAGACTAGGATTAAAGCTTGCTTGAATGGTTAAATGATTGATAATGAATGCATGCTATCTTGGATTTGATATTGAGAAATGGATTAATGCTTGATTAGCATAGAATTAGTTCTATGGGAATGTGATTAGCTACTTGATAGTTCATTTAATTATCTTCTTGAGCTTAATTTATTGATAAATACCTAGATAATATCATCCCTTTATAGACCTAACTCCTTGACCTCATCTTAGACCCTTTTCTTTTACCTATTGCTTAATCTCTTATTTCATTTGCTTACTTGTTTGCTTTCTTTTGTCACTTAGGTTGTTAGCTTAAAATCAATTTTAATTGGCTTAGCTGATTTAGTTGTATGTATTCTTTTTGGCTAGACTCACACCCAGTTAGGATTGATACCTCAACCTATACTACATTGACATTTGTCTTGTAGGTTGAGTAATTGACTACAAGATACAAGACCCAAAAATCTTGTTATCACTTGCTTTTGAGACCTAAAAGTTCCTCTTTTGCGTGTTTGGATGTGTTTTCATCCATTGGAGAACCAATAATCCAAATAATTTTGTCGATGATGCGGTAATCTTTCTTTGATATTATAATATGTTTTATTTATTGGGTCATTGCATATTTTATTAAGGTATTCGTTTAAGGATTGATGATACTTTTCTGTCCACTATATATCTAAATTTCCTTTTTATTACATTATGTAAATAGCATATATGGAAACCCTAATCAATTTGGTTATTGTTAAATTCAAATATCAAATTATATATTTCATTTGTGATACGACAATAAAAGTTTTTGCACATTTATAGTTTGCATTCAAAACACATTGTATGCATGGACTCCAGAAGATCAAACTATCTCATATTATTATTACTTAATCCAAAAATACTATATGATACGACCCATATCCGACTACTTTGCGATACGAATAATGAGTTGAATATTAGTCATATCAATAGCGACAAATAAACAACTTGGTTACTACTATACCCGAAGTACCAAATTATTCGCCCATGTGCTGACCAATTCGTGATTGTTCTATGACTCTTAACATCAGACGCAAAAATAGTTTCCATATCACCGACTAGCCTGCGACTATTGTTTCCGGTCTCGACGATGGTTGTTAATCAGTCGTAAATCGACGACTACATTGGCGACAATCATTTTTGGTCGTATATAAGCGACTAATAAACGTCCATATATCCGTTGTCGCACAATAGTAGCTATATTCCCCTAATAGTGGCCAAATGTTACGACTACAAGTATAGTCGCAAGGTCCAGTCGTAAAAAACGTTGTTTTCTTGTAGTGATGGGTTGGGGGGCTATTGTTGGTACTGGATTTCCTTCCAGGAAATCCGGCCCATAAAACAACGAAAATTAAGGCCCAAGATACGATCTAAGCCCATCTAGCCATAGATTGATAGAGGCCCAAATGTATCGACGTATCAGATAAAATAAAGTCGAGCTCGCTTAGGTCGACTTCGACAATGGCTTCGACTAATGACCAATTCGCTGTCTGTTGAAACGATTTCCGCGAATCGAGGAGAGAAGAGGAGACTCCTAGAGAATCGGAACATAAAGATCTAGATCGAGTCTATTTAAAGGAGAATAGAGGTCACTCTATGAACATTCCAACTTTTACAGAAAACACTTCGACTAATAGCTTCAATCTTGTTTGTATACTTCATTCCGATTGTATAAGTTCGATCTCGATTTCAGTCCTTAATATATCTTTGATTTCTAGGAAATCTACATTATTCATTCATTCAAAGTCCAAATCCACGAATACAAATCCTTGGTTTTAATCACGATCTCACACCAGCCAACCGCCCCGACCAAAGCCACCGCCGAGCGCCAGAGCCGCTGGCCGACCACCGCCCGAAGCCTCTGCCGGACCCCCCCCCCCCCCCCCCCCCCCCGGCTGTCGCTGGAAAATCTCGCCGGAAAACTAGATTTTGCCAGAATCTTCTACTCGTCCCCGTTTTCACTCCCGAACCCCCAATCGTCGCCTTCTAAAGTTGTTTAAGTGCCAAATCCTCTATTCTTCTCGTTCGTAAAGGATCTCCATATATGTCGCCGGAATCTCCAGATCTACTCTCGTATCTCAGATCTACACTAAGGTGAGGACCGGTCGTGATCTCTACCCTATTATATCTCAATATCAGGACATGAGTCCTTGTTTAATAGCGTCTTTCCTAGGTAGTGTAGATCTAGCGGATGATTTATGTTGATGCGATTGAAAGCACATAGAAGCTAGGTTATAACTTAAACCGAAAACGTTGATTGTGATTGATGGCTTGTGTGAGTTAATCGTGAGCAGGGTTGTGGCCCGAGTTGGTTGTGGTGTGAGTAGGGTTGTTGCCTGAGTCGGTTATGGCCGAGTGGATGCCGGATGGTGCCGGCTGAGTAATGTTTTGGCTTGAATCAGTTCATGGGTGCGTGCTTGGAGGTTGGGGTCCGAGCTCGCACCTATGGACAAATAGTTTGTGTCTAGGTTGATTGAGTGCCTTTGGGCGTTTGGTGCAAGGTGATATTAGCCTTGGACTTATTTCTTTTTGTTGTGATAGTGTATGATGAGATCGTGAGTTCCTATAGCATGCAATCACGGGGTATTGGTGTTGAACCAATTACTCAGACCTCCTTTGTTGATTTTTTTGCAGGTAATCCGGAGAGTTGCAGGAGTAGACTGTCGGGTGTGGTGTCATGTTTTGGGAAGCGGAATCACTAGGTGTTTTATATATTTCAGTAAGACTTATGCGTTATTTCGTCTTTCTGTTAAGTCCGTTTCAGTTCAGTTTTTCTTTGTAAGACTCGGGTTTTGATTTTTTAATAAAGTAAACCGTTTAGAATTAAGTGTTGGATTGTGTTCTATGACTTGGTTCACGGGTTGTGGAGAATGGCTTGAGAAGCCGATGAGTCGTTTGCTGGATCCGACGGAATGGGTGTTACAAAAAGGTTATAACACAAAAATTGGAAAACATAGTCATTTTATTAATCTTATAGTTCAAAAATTAATTTTTCAATCTTTTTGTTCTGGAGTAAATAAAGTATAAAATAATATTTTCTTGTGCATGAAAAATATATTTGTTTAAAAAAAATATGTTAAATTCATATATTCTCTATGATATGTATACTATTAAATCATGATTAATTGCACCCAGTGTATCTTTTTGAAAGATTAATAGCAAAGTTGTATCTTCTGAAAAGTTTGTGCATTTTTGTATCTTTTTTTGTCTTTTAGCGAGTGGAAATGACAACTTTATCCTTCCCTTTTTATTCAATTTATCTTTCTATTTAGTTAGCCCTCTTAACTATTTCATCTTGTTAGTTATATACTTTTAACTAAATTCATTTAGTTAGTTTGGTTATGAACTACTTGTATCTAAACTAGATTGATGAATAGAAATTGTAATACATACATATATTCTCTGTTTATATATTTTGTTATGTACAAGTCGAGATCTCATGGATACCGAAGTTCATCCACCCACAAATATGAATTGTGTAGTCGTTTGCGGTTCATGGTTGCTCACCGGTGACGGCTCTTGGAGATTCATCGTAGACATAGAGAGATTATCTCGTACTGTTCCAATGAAGCTGGGCATGAAGATCGAAGCCTTGGTCGCGATTGTTATGGCAGAGTTTGGCTTGGAACGTACTTCGAAACTAAAGTTCAGCTACTCGCCGGTCATTACCTCTTCCTCTATTATTGTAACAACCGATTTTGGGCGAACCTGTTTCCTGGAAATTTTGTCATCTAACAGCTCAATGAAGCTATTTCTGTCCCTTGGAAAGATAGTTAGGAAAGAAGGCGATTCTGCAAAGAAAAAGGCGTCTAAAGTAGCTCTCCAAGGGAGGTTTATGACCCCTGTTAGACTATTTGATGACACACCTGCGTCTGGTAGCAGAGTTTCTCCGGTCATGCTTGACGAAGACACTGTTGAAACGCTAGACTCGATATTTCGTAGTTGTTCACCTTTAATCGTCAAACAAGAACCTGTTGATACAGTTGCAGACCAACGCTCACCGTCATTCACTTATGCCAACTACCCGAAAAACCATTCTACGGTCAACCATGGTATGTTTTTCAGCCATGTTTTCAATTCCCAAGCTTTTTAGAATTCTTTGAACTTCGTTCCCAAACACAAACCCCTGATAACAATCATTACTGTCTCTGTTTCAGACTACCCTTCCAACGCAGATTTAATAGAAAGAACCGACGAACGTTTTCCAAACAACAAGCAACCATTCAATTTCGGATTATTAGACCAAGATACCCAAGATGATGACCATACCGACGGTGGTATCATAATGAAATCTATTCCAAACAATCCACCAAGCGATGATTTAGTGGATATAGATGTTACTTACGTCGCAGGTGACATTCCTCAAGCCACCTCCGAGCTACGAGAAAAATCTGGGCGTGAAAAGTACCCCATTAACTCCGGGAGAAAAAAACAAACGCCTTCCAACAGCCCCCCTCGTACCGTATTAGTGGATAGTTCTGTTGAACCCATTCTAGCCAAGAGGCCTCCATTCAGTTTCAATTTACTGGATAGCCCTGAAGATGTATCCACGAACACTGCCATTGTTAGTAACGCGTTTCCTAGCCATCCATCCGGCGATGCTGATATGTCAGGAGGAGAAGAATATTGCACACCAGTATATGATGAGAATGGAACGTCAGACGAAGTACCCGTGGATGTCGGCAATGTGGATCGTGATTTTTGGTCCAACCTCATCGATGATGAATATGGTGGGTCCAACGCACTGGATGTGATGACTGAAACCCCTGTAGGAGCAGGTAATAGATCCAAACGGAAGTCTGGTGAAGATTGTCCAGTACAGGAAGACTACATGTACAGGTGGAATGCTTCTGAATTTGTTGGCAACTCCTACCCTACTGAAGGCAAACAAGCCGATATTCCGCCAATGGTGGATGACACCAATTATCAACGAGATCCTATCCCTGATTTAGATTTAGACTCAATTTGCGATGATCTTTACAAGGGTAAAATTTTCAAGGACAAAGAAGATTTCTTGGTATGGTTAGCGATCCATGCTATAAAGAACAAGTTTCATTATGTAAAACCTGTGTCCACTCTTCACAAAATTGTTATTAATTGCCCGGATAAGACTTGCAACTGGCGTGTTATGGTTCATGAGACGAAGGACACTGGGTATTGGGAGGTACGCAAGGCTGATTTAGACCACTCTTTCTGTACTGATACTAGGAACAAGTACATGAAACTTGGGACTTCCAAGGTCATTACCTATGCTTTCAAAGATAGATACTCAGACCCGGGATCTGGTCCCAAACCATCTGGACTCCAAGCATTATTGATGAAGGAACTAGGTATCCATACACTATATAACAAATGCTGGTGTGCACGGGCAAAGGCACTGACAATGCTACGAGGTACAGATGATTGATCTTATAGGAAGCTACCAGAGTTTTTGCATATGCTTAAACTTGCTAATCCTGGTACAATTGCTGATCTCGAGACTGAGGTAGACACATTAGGCTGCGAGCGCTTTCTATATATGTTTATGGCATTTGGCGCATCCATTAAAGGTTTTGCAAAACTACGCAGAATGATTATCGTGGATGGTACACATTTGAGTGGTAGATATGGTGGAGTCCTTGTAACGGCAAGTGGACATGATGCTAATTTCTAAGTCTTTCCATTGGCTTTCTGTGTAGTGGACAAAGAGAATGAGGAGTCTTGGACATATTTCTTTTACAAGCTCGAAAAGATTATTGCTGACAGCCCCACATTGACATTCATATCGGACAGATGTCAGTCAATATACAAAGCAAAGGGAAGGATTTTCCCCCGAGCCCACCATGGAGCATGTCTTGAGAACGTTCAGAGAAATGTCAAAGCCAGGTTCAAATCCGCAGGACTTGCGCAACTAGTCAAGTCGGCGGGGAATACTTACATGATTGGTGGATACCGCGAAGTATACAATCGTATACGTAACAACAATGCAGCTTGCGCTAAGTATCTTGACAATATAGGTGTTGGTCACTGGACTAGAGCATATTTCAAAGCAGAACGTTAAAATCTTATGACAAGCAATGTTGCTGAGACATTGAATAAGGCGTTACTTGATGGGTGGAGCCAACCCATTGTCGATCTTGTCAAATGTATACGGTCTATGTTAACCAGGTGGTTCCATGATCGACGTAAGAAATCCGCGGCACACCAGGATGTTGTTTCTATCGAGGTTCTCATGGATGAACATATGAATTCAGTTCACGGATCTAAGATAGCGAGTGTTCCGAATTGGAATTTCGAGATTGTTGGACAATTTGGCGGGGAATCGATTCATGTTCTTCTGGATGACAAGCGCTGCACATGCAAGATGTTTGAAAAGCTTAAAATCCCATGCGGTCACGCGTTAATTGCTGCGGACAGTCTTGACCAGCGCTACGCGACCCTATGCGATTCTCATTATAAGACAACTACGTAGAGGGCAACTTACGAAGGGGTGGTAAACCCTGTGGGAAATCCGGACGACTTCGATATACCGGATGATGTTCGCAACCGTTACATGTATCCACCAGATGTCGACAGACGATCTGGTAGACCTAAAGAAGGAAGGTATCCATCCATCGGCGAATACCAGGTAATATCCTTCACTTTAGATATTTGTTAATATCTACGCCTCTAATTGTTCTAAATTTCATCTTTGCAATATTGCTTTCAGAAGGAGAAGACTCCTCGATCAACACCAAACAGATGTTCCAAATGCGGAGGTGCCAATCACAACCGTACTACTTACAAAGCCTAACGACAATCAGTTTGAAATTCGTTTTTTTGGTATAACTATCCATCATGTTATGCTTTTTTAATGGATACATGTTAAACTCCTGCTTTTGGATGGCCCTATATGTTGGTACTAAGCATCATCCTTAATGGAGAGAATTAGCTGTTTACTTACATCATTTAAAATAACCTGTTTATTAATTTCCTTATGTCCCTTCCTACATACTGAACATGTTATAAATTAGTTTCTATCACTATATTCCTATTTCACAAACCCCAAATCAGCGTTTTACAAAAAATGAGTTTAACGTCTGTCTCAGTTGTTCCTGATTCTGTTCAACTATTACCCTGTAGGTCGATAGGCATTGCAGCCCCAACTATGTGTTGGTGTGGGGAACGCATTGAAGTAGGATATGGTAGGACTCGCGCTAACCTTCACCATAGGTGGTTCAAGTGTCCCCAAGCTAGCCGGGTTAGATCAAAATAAGATTCCTTGTTTGTTTAATTTTGGTTTTTTGTTTCCAACCTTCGTTTTCAAAAGTCCCTCTTTCTTTAACAACAGTTCCCAAGTGAAGGTCACTTACGCGAGTGGGTTGACGACGCGATTATGAAAAAGTTGATAGGGTTTCCAAGGATGTCAAGGAAATGGAACAAAACCTAAAGGTTTTACAAAAGTTGTCGAATTCTGTCAGAGACAAATTAGCTATCAAAATGGCTAGAAAGATATCCGTTGAGGTTGCGAGGAACAACAATGTTTTTTGTTCCCAGAAGCATGTGCATGAAAAGATGAACAAGCTGCACATTCTCTGGTTTGCAGCCGTGTCTTTTTGTGCAGCCGCTTGGTCGTTTGACCAGTTAAAGGCACACATATATTCTTCAGTCGGGTAGTCTGTAGTGTTTTTATTCAGGATTAGACAGTGTCCATGGTTACTCCGATCCAATTAATATGGACACTCAACTATTACTGAATTTTTCATGTTTAAGTCAATGGATACTCAATTACCTTTCTTACCAACTATAACTCAGTATTTACTATCTATCCTTTAATTTAATTTCTCGATTTTGATTTTTTAATCTACTCAAATCGTTACCTTCTTGTTAGTTATGTGCAATCCAAATAGTGGAATCAATCTATAAATATATTATGTCCCCCACCCCTAACCCTCTGTCCACCCTTCCTCTGCGCATTACCTAAGATGAGTTCAGTCAATCCCCCCCCCCCCATCGTTCCCTCTCTCAATTTATTAGATTTGCCGGCTTCATTAAGGAGGTCAATACTTGCCAGAAACGCAAGCGAGAACATACGTGAGCACTTCAAAATCAGAGCTGTCTGCAAGACACTTCGTGACGATGTTGATCACAAGGATACCTTGTTCCAGGTCGACCTCATCAAGACTCACCACAATTATCAAGAGATACTCTATCTGGAACGTGCATGCCTAGATGCCCAGAATCCAACTGCTATTTTCTTGAAAGCAATATCGGATTTCATGTACACAGATGGAAGAGTTGATGCCTTTGCCCGTCTCAAACACTGCGCCGTCTTTGGAGTCAAATCGGCCTTATATTGCTACGAAGTTATACGCCGTTCCATCTTTCCTGACCTTGATTCAGGTTCAACGATTCCTATGCTCTCTCGTTTTGCTATCCGTGTGCTTAGAAAGCATGTCCCGGAATTTCAACGAATAACTTGGCCCATGAACATTTCCGTCGCTCTTACCACGGTATCTGCCTCTGTCAACCTTGAAAGGATTGCATCGTGCCCTTGCTCTGTCTATCGCTATTGGCTTGACTTCCTAAAAGAAAACGTCAAAGGTCTCGGTATGTGCGAGCTCTGTTTTTGGTCTATTGAAACCTCAGTCTTCTTTTGTGTAATCTCGGGGACATTTTTCAAATGGATTGAGCTCATAGACTGGGAAGAACATGTCCGACTACATGAAGAACATTACGAAAACGAGGCTGTAGTTTGGGTTGCCATGGACGATGGGGTCGTTGCTCACGAACAAGGCACCACCGTCTGCGCCGGCGGTGATGGAAACACCATTCCTGCGGTTTGGGGCGCTTGAAGATTACGCTTTTAGCCCCTTATAAATTAAACAGTATTTTATTTTTTGTCGTTCTATCCACTGCTATAATACAATGTTGATGTAACAGTCTTTTCTAATGTGTTCTCAACTTCTACTTCATGTCCTATCCAATCTCGTATTAGTTAACTATCCAGTATTTCGAACTCGTTCCTATTACAATAGACTATCCACAATCTCACCAGCTTATCTATTAATATCCACTAGCCAACGTCCCATCTTGTCTAGCGTTTATTTATTGTTCACGTCTTTCAAGTCACTCAGGAGGCTAATCCTATCAAATGTTGCCGCCACTAATTTCTAATTTCCAATGCTTTCTCTGTTAATTACTAGAAAATACTTATCGTCATACGTTTCTCTGCTATATGTGTCAGAATGCATGCTTAAACACCTTTTCAGGCACTTCACTAGTCAAATCGCAGTTATTTACTATTCCAAACTGTCTTTATCGTACCTTTTTGTCTACTACTAATAATTACTAACCATTTTCCCTTGCTCTCCACTTCCTAACGGTGGATTCAAAACCAACTCCTATCCCTACTCTTAACTATACATGCCTTCAGTTCATACTCTTAACTACCAAAGAACATGGTGGATACCGTTTATTACTTATAACCCAGTAACCTTTCTATCAACGCCCTTGTTCAACCCCGAAAGTATTCATACTATCCATTAATAAACGCTGCATATTGACATACTCCACCAATGTCGTCTACTTTTTACACTGGAGCAATCACGTTTTTAGCTCTCTAATAATCATATTAAACAGTTTTGTTATTTTTTTTCTTGTTACCCTCTATCCTATGCTATCTAAAGAACCGCAACCCCTTATCTAAACAACCGCAACGTCCTTTCTATTATTATATTCTAAGGTTTATTTATTGTTCATGTTTTCCAAGCGGAGGCTTTTCAAATATTGCCGCCACTAATTTCGAATTACCATTGCTTTTATGTTAATTACTAGAAAATACTGATCGTTATACTTTTCTATGCTCTACGTGTCAGAATGCATGCTTAAACTCCTCTCAGACACTTCACTTGTCAAATCGCAGTTTCTGTGCCTTTTGCAATCTCTGTTTATCCTACGATTTTACCTTCTACTCATAATTAGAAATATTATTCCCTACCCTCCACTTTCTAACGGTAGATTCAAAACTCACTCATATCCACCATCTGTTACCATCTTTAAATGTTCTCTTAAACTCATTTCATAACTATACAAGTTTATTAATTATTTCCAATGAACATTATGGATACCGTTTATTAATTATTTCCCAGTAACGTCTCTATCATCCCTTAAGTGTAACCCCGAAACTATCCTTGCTATCCATTAATAAACCCTTCATATTGACATACTCCCCCAACGTCGTCTGCCTTTTACTATCAGATCGGGTATTTTTCTTGTTCAATAAACTCTTTTCTAAATCTCTGGTTACCCAATCATCCAACAAATTTTAGTTTCGGTTATATTTGCTGAATTATTAATTGAAATACATAAAATGAAATTCCTCTCCCTCATTAAATGCCTACTCCTCTACTCTATATGGAGTACCCTCTATACGTCAATCAAGATTCAGGACATTTCAGTAGTCAAATCACTATTATCTTTATCAACACGATACCAGTTGCTTGTCCATCTTTCTTGTTAGACCCCCACTAACCTATCTATATTATTTATTTTTCCTCAGTATCTTAATTTAAATAATAACTATATTGGAGCTCTTTTCACGTATCTATTTAATGTAAAATCGACGGAAACACCATCCCATCCACTTTAACTTAAACGTTCACTAACTTAAATATTTCATTCCTAGCACACAAATCAATTTCCACTACCCCTAAAACATTTTTCACTATATATTTTTGCCCTTAGCTATATTCGAATGGTGGATACATTGAACGTATCCGTTATATGTACTTCACGGCTCTGTTAGTCATTCGGGTTCTAACCATAGTTGTACTACATCTTTTATCCAACTAATTTCAACTTTCTTTTTTAACATTTCCACCGTACTGATTATATCATTGTGGATGTTAACAAGAAATGGGCTTTCAAACACGCAATGTCATTGGTAGATTTATATTAAAAGTCATGGATACACACCAGTTACATCAAAATATATTACATGGATACTATCTACGACATCTTCCTGATTGCAATGGATAGGAAATAGAAGTAACAATCCTCGCACCTATCATCACTATTCTCACCCATCATCGTGTGTACCCACTAACAGTCCTCTAAATCGCTGCATCTCCAAGAATTATGCCAGCTGTCAACTTGTTTTGGACTGACCGCACGCACCTGGTACCCAAGCATCTTTCCGATAGCCATTGCCTCATCATACGATCGTCTAGATCTGAAAACCTTATACTCGGCCTTGCATTCTCTCCCTGTGCACCAGTTAAGCATAATATACATGAGCTCCGCATGCGGATACACACCTCTCACTTCATGTAATATAGCGATAGTTGTATCAGGATCGCCCAATTTGAATGCAATTCGCAGGCTTTCGGTGTACATTGCATACATATTTTTATTCTCCAAGCACTTTCTGGAGAACTTGTAATACCACGAATATTGTTCGTCTGATAACCAAGTGAAGTCATGCCGCCTGTCCAGCCGAACCCTCGAGTACACCTCTGGTGAACATACGGCAGTCACGCCCTCAGGCCCCGCTTTAAGTAGGTTCGCACACGCATTCGGCGACCCTAGCTGCAATATCTGCCAGTAGCGAATTTGGTAACCACATTATTGATACCCAATTATGGATCAGTTATTTTTCTTACTTCGGCTCTAATTTATGTTCCCCCCCTCCCCCCCCCCCCCCCCCCCCCCTCAAATTTGTTAAGGCTTTTTTTGTTAGGTGTGTGACACCCAAACAGAAACATAGGACGTCGCTTAAAACTTTACACCTTTTCCATTCAGATGATGTTCTTTTCTCTTTAGTCAGACCCTATCTATGACGGTTTGACTGGTTTTAGTCATAGGCTGGCAACAACTTTATTACCTCTACCTTCATAGATGATAATTCGCTTAATAACTTTCAGCTTTTACACACACCAGGTGGATGCCTCAGCTTATGTTTTTACTATCCGTATCGTTGACACCTAAAGCCCTATCTTTTATTATCTATCCATTACTATATTATCTATCTAATGGAATTAAAAAATGCCAAATTTCTCCACTTTTAATACCTCTTTTTATACGCAGTTTAGCCGCATAACGACTAAACCAACTCACTTTCTCATCATGTTTTTCCCCCTCCCCCCAAAAAGAGTGATGCAGATGACAAAATTTGCTACAGATGGGGACATCCTGTCTCTGGTATAAGGCCCATTATTCAAGCAACCTATGAATTAGGTATTCCTAAGACTTGCTATTGCAAGTCTTCCTTGTTCATAACCGCCTCGACATCATGTCTCAGTAAAGAAAGGTGCTTCTATTCTTGCCATTACGATATTTATGATGTACATTTCTTAATGTATTCCTATCGTACCCATGAATCCTTATCTCTTTATTTTAACCAATTTTAAACGTGTAGGGTCCGGGTCATGGTTGTGGATTTAAGAAGTGGTGGGATGACGCGATTACTGAGGAAATTGAGAAGCTCAAGCTTGAGTATCAACTTAAAGAAGAAACCAACAAGTCCCAAGTTTTAGGATTAATTGCTAGGGTCGACTTTCTGCTTTCGAAGATTAAAGACCTTGAAAAAAATTAGCAGATATGCGCTATTTACTTTATCGAGATTGTTAAGCTAGCAAAACAGTCAACTATTCAGATATCTATCCATCTAGATACAAGTATAACCTCTATTTGTTTCCTCCCCCGTATCCATCAACAAATATAACATATAGGATTATTACCTTTAACACCGAACTTATCAATTGCTTAAACACTGCCGTGTTCGCAAAACAAATTTTTCTTACGCTCAACTGTTTTAAGGGTAAACAACTTTTCTAAATCAATATAGACTAACTCCTGTTTCACTGTCTTCAACCCAATTATGCTATCCACCAGTCGCTATATCTGACAGTCATCCATCCAATACGAGAGCGGCTTTCACTATAATACATATACTTTATATAACCCATATAATATAATTAATTTAACCTGCTAACGAACACTTGTTCTTTTTTCGAAATAATTAATACTCAAATGCTTATGGCGACTCAGGAATCTTCCAATTATCAAACTTTACTTATACCTCAAACGCTTATGGATACTTATTACAGAGTCCTGCATTTAATTTCTCACAGGAAACCGAAACGTTTCGCATCTATAAATAATATATGTCTGCGCATTCCATATGTCCACACACAAAATAAAGATCAACAAGCAATGAGTAGCCTTAACCTTCTAGACCTTCCATCGGACGTACGAAGAATAATCTTTGCGAAGAATGCGAGTGATCATGTTCGAGAACATTTTAAAGTATGCGCTGTTTGCAGGACCCTTTGCGCAGACGCCGATCATGTGGATACACACTCTCAAATAAACCTTATCCAGGAGGGCCTTCAGTAGGATACCACAGAGGCATTAAGCTTATGTACAATGCCTGCTTGGATGCCAACAACGTATCTGCTCGGTTTCTTAAGGCCATCTCCGACTTCATGTACACATACGATGAAGACTAGAAGCTTTTCACGAGATCAAAGATTGTGCCATCGCTGGATGCAAACCAGCAGTGTATTGCTACGAAGTAATCCGGCGATCCATTTTCCCACACTTTGATTCAGGTTTGACAATCCCATTCCTTTCCCGTTCTGCTATCCGTGCTCTTAGGACCTATGTGAGGAAATTCGAACGCTACTCATGGCCTATCGGTATCGATGTGGATCTCGCGCATATAAGGGATACGCTTGATGTTGTCGTAAATTTAAGTTCATGTCTTTGTTCCGTTTATAGATATTGGCTTAGCATCACCCACGAGAATATCAAAGGCATCGGCATGTGCAATTCTTGTTTTTGGATTATCGAGACAAGTGTCTTCTTCGAGATTATACCCCAGACTTTTGTTGAATGGCCTAAGGTAGAAGACATTCCACCCAATGGCGGTTGGGGTGAAGATATAGACCAAAACAACGGCGGTTGGGATCAGGTCCCAGTTCATAACGGTGAAGAACAAAACGAAGTCGGTTGGGCTGATGTTGCAGACCAGAACGTTGGGGGTTGAGGCAACGGCGAAGGGTAAAACGCTGCCATTTATGTTGTTTGCGCTGCGTAAATATTTTTCTTCAAAACTTTTTGCCTAAGTATGTTTCATTTTATTGGGGCTGCATTTTCACTTTGCTTTATTATCCATCAAAAACACCTCATGGTATCCATCAAATATTATTATAACCTATCCACAATTTTAATCTATTTGATCGATTCCTTTTATCCTACATAATTTAACATTAATAAATACCCACCATAATAAATAGCTGATATTTATTAAAACTTCGACTTTTCAATTTTTCCCACCCACTCACACTTCTCGATACCTGGACTCCTCGAAAACCCTACTCCTGAACGGCGTCTAATCATCTTTTCAATTCTCAAAGCGTCATTATCACAATAATATATTTATATTAACCTATATATCTAATAAAAACAATGGATACTAAAATATTGGTTGTTGTTGTCTTAGAGTTAAATTCCTTTCACACGCGTCGTTGTTATAAACTATCCACAAAACGTTTCATGTCGCATTTTTAACTTTCAGAATTATTGTTGCCGTTCACTTAATCTGGAATCAAACATATTCCACAGTAATCATCACAACCCTTGAAACCCTTACTCCTAATTTTCCTATCCATTTGTATTTACCATTTAAATATCAGTAACGATGCCAATTATGTACCCACTATCCATTTACAAATTGCTTATAAACTTGACTGTTATAGTATATTTACAAGTTTACAAAACAAAAATTTTGCAAAATTAAATTTTCAAATTGCCAAACTTGTATTGTTCTGTCAAATCCTATATAAAATCTAACTTCTATATTGGTAGGGTCCCTATTTTTAGGACACTTTCGAGAGGCACACCCCACTTTGTAAAAGACTTGACGGACTGACATATCTATATGTGACATATACCGACATAACTCCTCCCATCTAGTCAATACCTCTAATGGAAATTTAATAATCCAATATATAAATATTTTACTAACTCACTACTCATTAGTCATTAGTAGATACAAAACCATGCTTTTCTAGTGGATACCTTTTTTGTGGATACAAAACCATTCTTTTCTCTCCTACCTCCTTTCCAAGTATTTCTAGGCTTTTTGCTGCATTCAGAACATCCTTCGACTGCTCTTCATCCTCCCCTTCGGTAGTTAAACTCACAGCCTGCTTCTCCTTACCGACAATCGACTCATCACTTGTTTTACAAGTATCAGTCGGGTCAGCCAGCTGAGTACAAAAGTTTCCAATGTTAAATTCAAATCCCAGATTTTCTTGATCGAAAAAGATTCATCAACACAGTTGTTAACTTGAGAAATAATAGAATTCACATTATTCCAAATTGGGTCGCTGTTGCTGGCCGGAGTTTCTAAGGTTTGATCCCCAACACCACTATTAAGATTCTCAGGCCCTCCAGTATTAGATTTTTCCTTCTTTACCGCTTTAGTTTGACCTAAGACTACTTTCTTCATTCCTGTTAAAGTTAGCTTCTGAGTGGGGCTGTTCAGACGTTTATTACCACGCAATCTACAATCTTTGGTCGTCTTTTTCGCTGTAACAAGTTCACATCCCTTTGCAAAGCTTTAATTGAATCCACCACCCAACGGTTGTACTGGTCATTACCAAAAGAGTCGGCCTCACTGCTGGTCCCATCTTCAATTGCTTGAAACGCCTTTATCTTTTTTCTTGTTCTCCCCAAAAGGCTTGGGGACGTGTTCAATAAGTGCATGATAAGAATCACCACCAGGCCACTCTTCCTTCTTAAACTTGTGATGATTATCCACGAGTTCTTCAAGATAAACAACTTTCTTATCTATTACCTTGTCTATCCATTCTCCCCAACCCTCTCCTAATGGCCTCGTTTGGGGCTTTAAACAAGGCACCACTTTTACCAGTACATAGTAGAAAAACACATTTATGTTGAATAAAAATTTTGTATCCAAATGGATGGTACTAATATAGACTTCAGGAGATGAAGACAAGAAATTTCTAGCCTGATTCTGATGGAAGAGGGAGGAAATGGGGCTCACCCGACGCGAGGAGGCAAAGCTAAGACTGGGCAAGTCGAGACGGTGGACACGGAGAGGCAACAGAGATGCTCTTAATTGGGATTTGGAGGGGGAAAGTATGGACAAAAACGGTGGTTGCAGAAGCCTTTCCATGAGTTCGAGAGAGGGAGACTGTGCTCTCTCTCATTCGGCGAGGATAAACTTTAAATGTTATTTTGTTGATTCTTGTAAATAAATAAAAATATTAAGAGAAAAATCATAAAATAGCATAAAAAACATACTTTGTCATAAATATAGCACCAAAGAGAATAATTTATATTTTTAGCATTATTTGAATTACAAAGACTTTTATAGCATTATATAATTTAGGGTTTAGGGTTTATTTTTTAGGGTTTAAGGTTTATTATTTAGGATTTAGGGTTTAGTATTTAGGGTTAGGGTTTATTATTTAGAGTTTAGGGTTTAGTATTTAGGGTTTGGGGTTTAGGGTTTAGGATTAGGGTTAATTTAGTCTTTATCCTTAAATAAATGCTATTTTGGTGATTTTTACTTCTTGTTGCTATATTTGTGACAATGCATATTTTGGTGTTATTTTTGTGATTTACCCAAATATTAAATAGGAAAATATCGGGAAAGTATAAATAAATTGTGTTTTCTTTAAAAGATGATTTTGGCACACCATTTTTACGATTTGATTTTTTCTTTTAATTTTTTCCGCCTAAAAAATCGATTTTATTAATAGTAAAAAATTACAAAGCTTGAATACATAATGCTTAAGCAACAAAGCATTATATACAATTGAAGAAACATATGAAAACAACTGTTTTCGCAAATAGAGGAAATTGAAACAATTTCAATGATGAAGTGGAATATAACCCTGCTCTCTTAACAAAAGCTTTACGGGCTAACAAAATATATCTGTTATGCCCCCCCTTCATACACTTGATATTGGCTAACAGCATATAGCTGAGACTCCAAAATGCATATAGACCTTTATGAGTTTATTTGATTCTGATGTTGTTGTAGATGTTTCTTGATATTGATATTGCTTGAAATTTAACTTGCTTGATGTATTGTGTCTTTTACTAACCGCCAATTCCCTAAACGGTTTAGTCCCCATCGTCATATTGAACATTTCTTTGACGTAATAAATTCATGGTGGCTTCCATGTCGGTCTTCGTTTACACAACAAATCCATAATGATTGGTTTTGGTCTTCGAACCGTCACCAAACGATAACGATGATGGCCGGAAACTAACTCAATACTAATATCGAATATTAGCATTGACGGAATATCGACAAAACTTGACGTAATAACCACAGCATAATTGCCGTGAAAATTCTTCATAAAAGGAGTTGGAGTACGGTGCTTTAACACGACGGACATGGATCCAATGGTAGAGTTTCGACCCGAGACGAAATTCGGAGAGATTTGCTGATCATGTGAACTACATAATCGATTCATGGTGATAGACTGAACTAGCGACAAAGATGACAATCGGAGAACGCCAAAGAAGAGGATTTTGATCGTGAACATCACGACGAGACACCACGTCGTTAACGTCATGCGTTTGTGATATTTGATTAGATGTGTAACCTGAAACGAGAGTATATGAAACTAAATGATGGAGACCAACCAACGTCGGAAAACCAGCGCCGGCCGGTGATGGAAATATGTCGGAGAAGACTCTGAAGAAAAACGGTTGGATCGCCCTTAGTATCCACGAATAGCATATAATGTGGATATCTAGTCTAAACTGTCCATTTGCAATTTCCGTATTAAGTCTGATTTTTTTTTTGAGTTCCGGTAGATCGACCGATTTTATCTCCATTCCGGTGGTCTATATGGCCGGAAACCTCACCTATTGCATCTTATCCACCATCAAAAAAACGAGGGATTGAAAATAAAGATAAAGTGGGAAAGAGAGTGAAAGGAGAAAAGAACGGGAAAAACGAATGGATAGAATGGATATGCGTGGAGAAACTATCCATCCACGGCCATTTCATGCTTATAAGGGTAAAATGGACTTTCTCACGCCTAGAAAAAACATGAAAGATACATAACTGCACAAACTTTTGCAAAGATACAACTTTGCAATTATTTTATAAAAAAAATACATTGGGTGCAATATTCCTTCGTATTTAACCCTTATCTCATAATAAGCAATACTTTCAAAGTATTCAAGTTTTGATTGAACAACTTTCATATGAATTCATTAATTTTTTATACACAATGTTTTATCCTTTTTCAGTTTTATTTCTTCTACAATTTGTTCATATATTAACATGAACAGCAAAATTTTAAATATTACCCATACTGAAACTTTTAATTTCAAAAAGTAAGGCCTCAAAATTCAAAAATGGCTTCAATATTTTTTGGGTCAAATTAACATTTATATATTATACAATAAGAGTTACGGAGGACCACTTTACATCCAAAAGAGCTGATTTTGCGGGAAATCGTCCAATTCCTACCTCAACATTTGTATGCGGTCCCAATCCGTACCTAAATTTATAGTTTGTGCTAATTTATACATCAACTCATCAAATTTTAAAATAACATACCTAAACTTCAAAAATGTGGCCAAATTCTACAAAATCGTTAACTCCGTCAAGTAGCCGTTTGTAAAAGCTTACATTGTTATGACGTGGTAAAATGAGTCAACAGTTTGCATGACTAGGCCATGACGTGGTAAAATGAGTCAAGAGTTTGCATGACTAAGTCGTGATGTGACTAATTGGCTTCGATTGGTAACACTCGTGGAATCGCGGAATGGTGGAAAATAAAATAAAGCTGCGGAAATAATTTTAAATTTGCTGAATAAAAGTTGTGGAATAAGTTTTGTGTGATTGAATGGGTTTTGCGGAATGGCGGAATATTAAGATTCCACAAATAATTTACATATAGTTCACTTTTCCATTTAATGACTTTTTCTTTGTATTTTTTTAAGCGAAAATACAGACTTTGCGTTCTCGCATTTTTTTTCCTATTCCACAAATTTTCTTGATTGGCAAAATTCTTGCGGAATCGCGTTTTCCGCAAGTTACCAATCAAGGCCATTAAATCATAAAAATTCAGATTAAATATATCGCTAACCTAAAAATGACAGCATCTTGTGGATTCTATGAAATAAAATAACATTCGAGCTTCTTATATGATCAAGATCGACCATTACATGAATAAAAATATATTATTTTTAGTAAAACACATTGTTTTTGTCAAATTATAAAAAGCAATAAATCAAAACCTCATTAAAATAAACAAAACAAACAAGATTTCAAAGCGATGACGGAATCACAAGTTACGGTGGATAGCTCTATCAAAGAAAAGAAGGAGTCCACCTGGACCCAAGATAGAATGCTTGGAAAGGGTTTCTTCGGTTGGTTGGATCAAGTTCACTGACCTAGAAAATTGTGCATTTAATGAATATTATGAGACTGCGAGACCAGGAAAAAGGTGCAAAAAACAGCTTAAACGGTTAAAACCATTGAGAAAAAACGGTTAGTTTCAGAAGAAGAGAAAAAATATTGTGATCTTGTTTTGTCTGCAAAGAGTGTCAAGGTTCAATTTTTTTCATTCTGATGTAAGATCCTCACCTAGAAAAATGCAGAATCATGACATATAAGAGTATTTCCACTGAGAATTTCTCAATAGGATTCTCATATTAGAATAATAATAAAAGTTTAGAAAAAGAAGAGAGAATAAAGAGAGGTTCTCATTCATGAGATCTTGTTGAGAAATCTCAAATTAATTCAACGAATATATTATAAATATTATTATTATATTGGTTGAGTACCCCTTAGAGGTTCTAAACCAATATAGATGCTCTAAATTAATTATATTCTTCTCAGTCTGCAACAGGTTGGACAATGCAATTCTCTCTCGTAGGCGACTTCTAAGGTGACTCAACGAAACAAAGTGATCTTTAACTTGTACCTCTTCGGACCTCTGCCGGAGCGATTTCCCTACCTGTCAATGGTAGTCTCTCCGTGTAACGATAATCGTTGAACGGTTGGAGACTCATTAACTATCCCTTCTTGGCTATTTAAGACTCATGATATCTTTTTAGGCATGTGTTGACAAGAAAAATCCAAAATATTTCCCCTTGTTTCTCTTGATAATGGCGGATAAGATTCGGAGGAAGTTACAAAATGTTTCGATTTGGATTGATAAAGTCATTAATTTACCGATTGAAATTTGCGAAGAAGCGGAGAATCATTTCTCTTTGATGGTGAAACATCTGAATATCTGTAAAAATAAACTATGTGTCTTATGGCATCGATGTCGCGTCTATGGGGCGTTGTGGATGAAGTTACAGGATGTATTGTTGGCAACAATAAAGTGCAGTTCATTTTACGAACAGAGGAATCTCTCCTCTTTGTCCTCAAGCGCAGACTTGGGTCCTTTAGCGACTGGAAGACGATCACACAAGGATGGTCTCCTGATCACACTGATGAAGATTTGAAATTCATAACTTTTTGGGTCCAGATACGCAGAATTCCGCTTTCCTCACAAGTAAAGTTGTTTCACACATTGGTTTTTGCAATCAGACAAAGTGTAAGGTGTGATGCGAGAAGATGGACCAAATCTCCTTCAGGATGGATCAATTGTAATTTTTATGTGATTCATCACATCAGTTATGTATAGTCTGGACTTGGTTGGATCATTCGAGATAGAAATGGGACTTTTCTCGATGTGGCTTCGGGAAAATTTCAGGGACGGTTTTTGGTTGCAGAATTCGAATGCTCGGCTTTGATCTGAGCTTTGCAAGCTTGTTGGTCCTTCAGTTATGACAAAATTGAATTTGAGGGAGATTGTTTGACCATCATTAACATTCTCAATGGAGGCGTTAAGAACCTTAAACTGCAACATTTCATCGCTAACATTCAGGCATGGCAACACATGTTTACTGAAATTCGCTTTGTTTATCGTCCACATGATACGAATGTCACATCAGATTATTTAGTAAAAGCTGTTATAAATACATTATCACAATATTCTTTGTATCACTTATGTCCATCATTCCTTCGAAATATTGTATTTGAAGATATTAATGAATCAAAATTTTGGCTGGCAAAAAAAATGTTTGCCTACAAAACATTTATGCATATGATTAGGAACTTCAGAGAGAGAAAATCTTAAACAAGTTGATTTTACCCTAAAAGGAAGCATTTTCAGAGAAACAAGAAGCTAATAATTCAACATCAAGATGAAGGCAGCCAAAAAGTAATTTGTTTAACCAAGATGCAATTAAGAAACCACAATATGGGGAATGGACTAAGAACTAAGTCTGATGTCCAAAATTCCACTAAGACTATACAAGCATCAATGTCAAGGCACATACACAAGAATCAAGAGAACCTCAAAGGTCCAAATGCATTGGTAATGCTCATTCCAAATTTCAAAATTCAATATCCGGTGAGCCAATAATAATCTCATCAACGAGAGAAGAACAAGTTCGAGAGCATAAAAAAACAATCAAAGACAGCTCGATAGAGTAATCTTAAATCACAATCAAAGTCGAGTACGAATACCAAACCTGTTTGAGGATATTATATGTGATCTAAAAGTAAAATCTGAGAGAATACGATTGATTGTCTACGCCTATTCTCTGAGCACTAGTAAAGATATCTATGATCTCAGAAGACGGCTCCATAGTTGCTCGGACCAATAAAAGTAATCTTCCATCCCACTTTATGTATAAATTTGGGACTAAATAAAGAGTACAACGTTGAGAAGCAGATCTCGGAGCTCTGTGCCAATCGGTGATGGAATCATCACAAATGGGTGGAAAACCAACAGCGAGAGGTCAAGAGGCCGCTGATATATCATGGTTTTATGTGTTTTAAGCCATGGTATAAGTCCTAATCTAGAGTATTTTAGGTGTTTTCGAGTCTTTTCCAAGTCTTTTCAGGTATTGACACGTTTGGAGCATATTTGGATATTTTTAATCTCTTTGGAGATTTGGAGAAAGTTAAGCCGTGAAGATCAAGTTGGAGTCAATATTCGAGGTTGGTGTCAGTTGACTTTGTGCGCGAGGGAGGATTTAGACGAGAGACTTAATGATCTTTGGAGATAGTGCAAAGCGCCCATAAGTTTGAATTATTTATATTATGACCCAAAATCGTGTTAAATGCTTTAATTAGGTTTTACAACTATTGTTTAGGAAACACTTTTCATACTTTGAGATTTGGAGATTTTGACAGCTACGGGCTGATCCGAGACTTTGTTCGTCTGAGAGAAGATTTCTAACACATGTTTTTATTAATCTATTCATTACTTTCTATTCAAATATATCTTTTATGATTTATATGTTTGAGTAGTTTTTTTAGTTGGATTCATGGATTCTCAAAAGGGATTATATGCTTTGTTAGGTTATCAGCTTGATTAGTATTCATCATTTTATTAGTTCAACGCCATAAGTTTTCCTAAAGCTAGTTTTACATTGATCAAATGTAATTTAGATCATAGATTATAAAATTGACAAGAAAGTGTGATTGATAATCTGAAACAACTTAGGGTAAACAAATTCGCAAAGACATTTGGCTTAGAGAACTTGTGAACAAATCAGACTAGGAATTAATCCATGTTTAGAACTCTAGGATCGCAAAGAAATATGAATCTCTAGGTTGTTAGACATAGTTAATATTCGCAACGAAATTGGCTTGTTATATTTTCGTGTTCGAGTTCTTGAATCTGCACTTCATATGAATTATGATTGGTTAGTAATTTACATTACATAACTTCCTGAGAAATTCCATGAGTCTGACGTTTTCTCTCATTGATTACATTCCGTTTTACTTTATTTTCATTATTTACTTGATTTCCTCCATTTGCACTGCTTAATTCTAATTGAAAACGAACAATATATTGAGTGATATATGGTTCATTGTTAGATACCCTACATACTTCAATTGATTTGCTATACACTTGCAGTTATATCTTAAGGATTAAAACATTGACCTATCAAGTGTTCGGTGTCGTTGCTCTAGGCCTCTGTTTTTACCATTGGGAGTTCTAAATTTCTACTAAGCTTTATATTTTTTATTTTTACCTACATCTTTCTTTCTTGCTTGTCTTTGGTGTTTCAGGTTTTCACGAACATAATTGCACAGCATCGACCGACACTGCAATGGCATTGTTCGACACTGAGTTAAACCACAGATACCAGACTTTGTGCATGTCTATTCGTGCAAACAGAAGAAAAACAGACAAAGAGCTTTTGTTTCTTCATAATCAGGAGCTTGCTAAGTTAGAAAGAACCGGAAAGCGAAGAAACGAGGGGAAATGATGCAAGCCATGATTGTAGTCGCAGATGAGAATAGTGTTCTTCGTGACCGTCAGGGTCAAGCGTACGACGAACATGGACAGAGGTTGGACGCGGAAGGAAACATCATTCATGCTCCTGCCATTAAAGCCGTTGCGGGCGTAGGGATTAATTAGCATGGGGTGGTGAAGCGCAAGCGGCTGAACAAGCTGGCAGAACACTTGGAGACTATAAAAAGCTTGAATTCAATGAAAACAAGTCTATGATCAGACTTCTTGCAATCCATAGAAATGACATGGAGCTGAAATGAGCTATTACACTCTTGTTGGACATAATCAAATCCAAGGTCTTTCTCATGAACATCCCATGGATCACGTAGAGAGGTTCAAGGACTTGGTAACTAGCATGAAGTATGATGGTGGGGATGCTGCTTACTGGTTGAAGCAGTTGCCAACATGTTCTCTAACGAACCGAGATGACACTAAGAAGGCGTTTCTAAGGAACTTCTATGATGATGCGCGATCAGAAAATCTGAGGAACTTGATTTCTCAGTTCAAACAAGCTCCTGCAGAAGCCTTTAAGGCTTCTTGGGTGCGCTTTAGAGGGTAGCAATGTGACTGTCCACACCATGGTTTCTCACAAGTTCATCTAATGGGAATTTTCTTCAGACGTGTGGATTAGAGATATTTTATGGCTTTAGATTCTGCTATAAATGGAAAATTCAACACGAGTTCTCCTGAACAAGCTGCTGAGCTGATTGAGAACTTGGCGTTTAACAATAGCACAAAGAATTTTGATTTTGAAACGCAGCAGCTAGCTGGAAATATGGATGGAGCTCAGATAGCTGAAATGAAGAATAAGATGGATTATGTGCACAATATTTTGGTGGACAAGAAAAAAGTTCAGTTTGCTGCAGAATCGAGACGTATGAGCTAGTTTCTGAGTATTTAGAATATGATGTCAACTACATTGGTTGGACTGGTTTTCAGGGTTAGAGATTTGAAAATCAACAAAGCAGATGTGGTTATAATGAGAATGGTCAGAAGAGTACCTTTACAGGTAATCAACACTCTGCAGCTTATGTTCCTAAGCCGCTGTAACAAACACCTTTCAAGAATAACAACATCAATTTCAGAAGAAACTATGGATATTTATCCTACCATACAGTTGATGAACAAAAGCGAGCAGAGAGAGATGAAATCCATGCTTGAGAAGTTGCTTCCTGGTAAGTAAAAGATAGCAGTAGAGTTCAGTGGAAAAACTGACGCCCTATAAGAAACATATATCAACGTATTCATATTGCGGGACAAAAATCTTGCTACGCTTGCATAAGTTTTTGCAATGGCCAACCAATCAATTTTGCATGCATGAATACACTTTTTCAGCTACGCCAATAATTTGGATATGCCTTATGTTCAATGAGATTATTTCAGTAAATGACAAAGCCATGTGAAGTCAAGCGTATAGATAATGTGATTAAGAGTTATGGTATATGAAACTACAAATTTATTAAATAGGGCGTTAATAATACTACTGAAAATGGTATAAGATTAATCTTAAACTTTACATATTTGTCATGGACAAGGCTTAGCATGGGCGTTCGGGTTCAGATCAGGTTTTTGGGTTTTCGGGTTTAGGGCTAGAGAACTCGTTCAGGTATTTCTATATATCGATCGGGTTCGATTCGGGATTTATCGGGTTCGGATCTGGAAACTATTTTTGAAAACTCAAAAACATTACTCAACAATATTTGAAATACCCGAAAATCCCTTAAAAAAAACTCAAATTACCTAAAAGTATTCGAAACTACTCAAAAATATATTTATTACCCAAAATATAAAAACAAAAACTACCCAAAAATACTCGAAAGTATCAGAACTAACCGAAATTAGATAAAACTTTGAGTTACTTCGGGTATCTATTCATATTCGGGATCGGGTATTATTCGATACCCGAAATACCTTGACTTAAGCTCTATTCGAATAATTTGTTTTTAAAATCGGTTTGAATTGGAATCAGGTTTTTTGGGTCGGGTTCGAATTCAGGTTTCGGGTAAATTTCCCAGGCCTAACAAGGTCACACAAAAATATTTTTGATAATTTACTCAAAATAAAATGCATATGTGACGTCTTCAAACGGTCAATAAGTCATCTTTTTCTCTCTCCTTTAAGCTTCACTCCCAAATATCTCTTTCTCTGTTACTGTATCAAATCCGTAATTTACGGCGAGCCATCGCCGGTGGCGGGTGTCTCTCACGCCGGTGATGTGCTTGATGGTCTTGCCATCCTCTTTAGTTTGTATAGTGGTTCTCCGGTTGAAGGTCGCCGGCTCGGGTTGTGCGGTCTTTTCGCCATTGTCAAAGCTTAGGCTTCTCCTGCCCCCTCTCTCCACTGGTTGTGAGTCTCTGTTTCCTGGTGGCTAGCTAGGTGACTCGCTGCTCGATGCTTTATGGTCTGCTTCGTTCGGAGTTGGTCGCAGTTGTGGTCGGAGATTAGTTTTCATTTTTCGAGCGGCGTGGCTATCGTTGACGGCGTGGTCTCGTTTTGCTCCGGTCACTTTTGTACTTCCTCCACCGGTGGCTTTGGTCTTGGTTAGCGGCTATTTTTGAGTTAGCTTGTTGGGTTTCCGTGCTTGCTCGTGGTTAGGGTTGGGTAGATCCGATGTTGGATTTTGTTTCTGGTTTTTGTCTCAATTCTCCCGTCTGGAATTTTATGAATCAAGTAGGTTCTTCTTTGAGCTGATATGATTTACCCTGATTTCGGAGTATTGTTTTATTTTGTGTCTCCAGTCTAGGCTTTCGATTTTGTTAGACTAAATTATCATGGCTTATCGGGTTATCGCGTGTATTGTTGTTTGGTTTGATTTGGGCTAGGTTTATCTTCGATTTTCTCTTATTCTCTTGACTCTTAAAGCATATTCCTTCCACCGCTTTCGTTTAGTTCAATAATTAGGTTTCATCTTAGGTCTGTCCTGGTCACTTCTTGTAAGGTTAATCCTTGTGTGGGAAGGCATTGTTTGTGATTTAGACTTTTAGTTGGAATTTAGGTGGATAGGTTTTAGATTCTTAAGTGCTCTTACTTGTTTCGATGATCGTTGTTTGTGGTTTCTTTTCGCGGCTCCCCTTGCCCTTGGAGTTCTTGTCTTCTCGGCTTGTTGCTCCATCTACTTGCGACTTTGAGGCTCGCCGTTCCGTGACTTCTCTTCTCTTCCGTGATACCCGTGTTTCTGCTAGTTTATTTGAAATTCAAGATTCGATTAGCCTCTTTTAGTGTTGTCGGCTTTAAAAAGTTTCGACCTTGCTGTATTTTCTTTCGGTAACGGAGGTTTAGATCCTCCGGTTTGGGCTTCCATTATTCCAATAGGGCTTTGACTCCCATAAAACTCTCGGGCTATGTTTTCGGTGTGATCCGGCTTTGTATTTCGTTTTGTATCTTTCTATGGTTAATATTATGATCCTTCAGACGGAAAAAAGTCGTCTTCAAACGATATGACGTAATCACCTCAAATTCTAATAAGCATTATCCAATCAATATAACATTATAGAATATATGTAATTATTAAATTTATGGCCGAATAGCGAAAATAAAACTCAAGAAACTATTAACACAATAAACCTTCGCGCGTGCGCGGAAGCTGAAGATCAACTAGGTCCTTAATATAAGTACTATGTATTGACATATAAGTTGGTAAATTATTTAAGAGTAACGCAAAGAGGCCTACTAATAGAATACACATACATCCTGGATTCCTGGTCCGCAACTGAAAAACGCCACAACGTTCATTTGTAGAAAGCACAAACAACTCGCTTCCGCGTTTTAGACCGCCAAGTTTCTCTTCGTCTATTTGGCGGGAAAATAGAACAGAAAAAACCCTCGAGACAGGCATCAAAGAGGGAAAAGAGGAGAGAGAAAATTTGAGAGTAGAGAGAGAGCAAGATGGCAGATGAAGGTAAGGAGGATGTGGGAATGGATCAGTTGGAGGAGGATTTCTCTGTAAGAAGAACACACCGTTCCTCTACGACCTTATGATCTCTAACCCGCTCGAATGGCCGTCTCTCACCGTCCATTGGGTTCCATCGACGCCGAATCCTTACGTGGCGGACCCTTACTTCAGTGTCCACAAGCTTATATTCGGAACCCACACTTCCGGTGGTGCTGAAGATTTCCTCATGATTGCCGACGCAGTTATCCCAACATCCGACGCTGAACTTGGGTTAGGTGGCACAAATCAGGATCCCATAGTCCCTAAGGTATTTGATTCCTCATTTGTTGTGATATTCGTAGCTCGTGTTCTATGCGCACCATGTGTTTGATAAAATTACTTGCTGAAAGTGTAAGAACATTGTCCTTGTCTTCGGGAAATGAAACTGATAAGATTAATGCGTTTTGGTTCTTAGATATGAAATTTGGATATTTTTTTATTTATGTTTGGTTTAGGCTAATCTCCATCTGATTTGTCACAGGTGGAGATTAGGCAGAAGATACGTGTTGATGGAGAAGTAAACAGAGCGCGGTGCATGCCTCAAAAGCCGACGCTTGTCGGTGCAAAGACAAGTGGGTGTGAGTTGTTTCTGTTTGATTACGCCAAACATGCTTCAAAACCCCAAACAAGTGATTGTGATCCTGATCTGAGGCTGGTGGGACATGACATGGAAGGGTATGGATTGTCTTGGAGTCCATTCAAGGAAGGTTATCTTCTGAGCGGTTCGCAGGATAAAAAGATCTGCCTTTGGGATGTTTCAGCTACACCACAAGATAGGGTTCTGAATGCAATGTTTGTGTACGAGGTAAGTGGAACAATGCTGTTGTTTATCTTTCTCGTGTTTCTAGAAGATGAGGTTTGCCTACATCTGAATTTACTCCCTTCGTATGGTTCTAGGGACATGAATGCGCTGTGGAAGATGTTTCGTGGCACATGAAGAACGAGAACCTTTTTGGTTCTGCGGGTGATGATGGTCGATTGGTGATTTGGGACACACGGACAAACCAAATGCAACACCAAGTGAAAGTTCACAATAAAGAGGTAGAAACCAGGCCTGTTCTTTTTGTTAACGCTTGACGCAGCGTCAGCGTCAAAGAATTAAGTAGCCACCCAAGCAAGCAGAGAACTAGAAAATGTAAAAGGTTGACGCTGCAACTGTTTTTAGGGCCAATTACGGTGGTGCTTTTAACGCTGAGAAAACAAGGCGTCAAGTTAAATGCGGCTGCGGCCACTTTTGTCTCTAACTTACGGCACTGGTTTTCTGTTACGAAGCCATCTTTTCATACACAAAGCTTGTTTTCTCTCTTATTGACGCTGACTGACGCTTGCGTTAATGAAAAGAACAGGCCTACCATCTCTAATTTCTCTGCATATATCTAATGACTTGAGGATTAATATGGCAAGCTTGCATGTCCTGTATTAATGGTAACCAGAAGTCATTGACCAGATACTTAATTGCAGACACGAGTCCTCCAAGGCTGCATTCTAATTGACCATGCTTTCTTGTGTGTTCTCAGGTGAACTATCTGTCTTTCAATCAATTCAACGAATGGATTTTAGCCACAGCTTCCTCAGACTCAACTGTTGCCTTGTTTGACCTCCGGAAGCTGTTGAGCAGCCACGAGTATGTTCTTTTACATTTTCTTACATTCCCCGGACATGTATATATTGTGTTAAAACCAAATGTTTTATAGCTGTGCTCTGAGTACCACTGAAATGAAAGATTATGAGTACAGGGGAGAGGTTTTCCAAGTAGAGTGGGATCCTAACCATGAAACAGTGCTTGCATCTTCCGGTGAAGACAGAAGGCTGATGGTCTGGGACCTGAACAGGTACAATCATCTCCTGAATATAAAATTTTAATTCTGAAGATTGGTCAACGTTTGAGTAAGACTTCTTATGATTGAGTTTTTTTTTTACAGGGTTGGAGAAGAGCAGCTTGAGATAGAATTAGATGCAGAAGATGGTCCACCAGAGTTGCTCTTCTCTCACGGAGGACACAAGGCTAAGATATCAGATTTTGCTTGGAACAAAAACGAGCCTTGGGTCATTGCAAGTGTGGCAGAAGACAACAGTCTTCAGATCTGGCAAATGGCAGAAAGCATCTATGGAGATGAAGATGAGGACATCAAACAAGATACTACATAACAGCCATGAAAATTAAGAAATGATTTAATGCAGTTTCTAAAAGACAATCTTTTGTCATATTAGGAGGACTAACATGAATGAATGATTTTCATGTTTGGAACTTGTTGGTTTCTTCTTATAAATTAGAATGAGACATGATATTTATTTGCCATAACAAGGGGACAAAGTTGAGTTATCTGTGTTACTACTTACTACAGAAACTGGGTAATTGGGTATAGTAAGCAATAAGAATCAGAGATGTCACTCATCAGATTTCAGCAAAACTTAATTTTCCAAATATGCAAACTCCTCCGTAAGAGCTTAAAGAAAGAACACTGGCATAATTCAATTTGAATATTAACAAGTCTTACTTCTAGCTTCGACGAGCTTAACAAGGAAACGCAATTACATGAGAAAAAACAAAAAAAAAAAATGATAATAGCACAAAGGGACCTGAGGAAGCTGGTAATGCAGTTGAAAGCTCTAGCCTTATGAAAATGGATTGATAATACTTCAAACTGCATTAGGTGCACCTGTTGCAAAACAAAAGCAAACACCATGAGTTCAAAGCACAAGTCAAAAACATATAAACAACCTCTATTTAAAGAGAGATTCACCTTTTCTCTTATTAACACTAGAGCCAGGTAAGTTCTGATTACCCAAGCATTGAAACTGATCAAACTCACAGCCATTTAGCCCTTGCTCATTCATCAACGTACCTTCTTCGTTGTTCCCATTTTGAAGACAGTACAAGTTGTCAACATCGCATGGCATATTGCAAGGCTGCATCGTATACGAGAAAGGTGCGTTAGGTTTTTGATAAGGGAACGCACCAATCTCTCCTTCTATTCTTCCTCTTATATCCACAAGCAAACACTTGAGCCTCGTAACCTCAGCTTCCAATGCAGCTTGACCTTGCAACCTCTTCATCAGCTGATTATTCACAGCCCTAAGCCTTATGACTTCATCCTCCAAAGAAGCCGCTTTAGCCTTCTTCTTCTCTCTATACTTTCTAACCGCTTCTCTGTTCCCCAAAGGTCTCTTTTTGCTCTTCTTCCCTGAAGATTCCGAAGTGTCATCGCTCTGAGCGGGAAGAATCTTGGTGTGGACATGGAGACATGTATGCGTATGTGTGTTCTCTGGTCCCGGAGGGTTACAAGTGTGAGTGTGACTACAAGCATGAGAATCCTTAAGAAGCTCATCGAAGAAAGAATCCATGCTAGGTGGAAACTCAGGCATGTTCGTGTTCGAGAACTCAAGCTCACCGTCGTCCATTATTACAGAAACCTCTTGCTGATACAATTATGCTCGAAGCCAAACAAGACTCGAGCTTTTCCGATCAAGTAAAAGACCTGATTTCAGACGGAAGAAGTCAAACATTCAATCATCAATACTGAATCATCGGCTGATACAATTCAATCGATATCAGGGGAAAACATAATCAAATTACCAATAGCTAATCATCGGCTGATACTAAATAGGAGAAACTTCGTACCTTTGAAACCTTAGAATCTCGAAACAAGTGAAGAGTCAGCAAGCAGTTCGATGAAAGAAGTTCACGAGAATCGCCATTAAAAGCCCTAATTTGGAATTGAGAAACTTAGGCGGCGAAACGGCGAGAAGGGTTTCAGAGAGAAAGATGCGAGGATTAGAAAAATGAAACCCTAGAGACGAAAAGGTGCTGGTACATTGATGATAGGAAGGTAATAACAGATGGCACTATTTCCATGGCGGAAAGACACGGGACGTACGAAAAGCCATTTCGAGTTGCAGAGATTTCTTTTTCTTTTTGTTTTGCTAATTAAACCGCTGCTTAGATAGATTAAAGAACGAGATATACGGGTTCGCCCTAATAGATCTTTTTCTTCCAGGCCCTTAGATAGATTAAAGAACAAGATACACGGGTTCCCCTAATAGATCTTTTCTCCTAGGCCCTTTTTCGAGACTAAAGTAGCCGCATCTGCAGTTTCTTTTCCGACGGTCGGCGTGTCTTGCCGGTGACACGCCGGCCGCCGGAGAAAACCCTTAGTGAGTGTTTTAGTTGGTTTACTCATGGTTTCTCCGGCGTTCCTTCGCTCTCTTCTATGGAGCTCATGCTTACGTGCGTCGTTGCTCGTCTCTGGTAGGTGTCGCTGGCGGTGGTTATCGGTGTAAAGGTGGGCTCCGGTTGCTGCTCTGTATGTGTGGTGGAAGGTCTCGCCGGTGCTCCCTTGTTTCTCTTGTCGGTGGTTGTCATCTTCCCCTCTGTGCTTTTTGGTCTTTTCGGCGATTAAGCGTCTCGATTGAAAAACCTTTGGCGAGGTTATGGCGAGCGTCTCTCCGTCAGATTTAGTCGGATTCGCGATGTTAGTGACTAGCGATTGGTGATCTTCATGTAAGTCGGCTTTTTTTTTGTCTGATTTTGGAAGACGGTTTTGTTGGTTTGACTATGATAGACTGGGGTAGGTTGGTTTATTGTGTTGGTTTGTCTCGGTCTTGCTAGGCGGATTTGTTTAGCCTAGACTGTGTTGGTGCTTTGGTCAGTTCGTGTGTTAGAGTTTCAGGTTCCTGTTCGAGGCCTTCGCGGTTAGCGGTTTGGTTAGTGTGGAAGGTTGTTTGTGTTAGGTTTAGCTGGTGTTCCTTTAGATTAGTATGCTTCAGGTGGTATTTTTGCTTGGCAGTTGAGAGTGTGCTTGTCCTTTTCTTTGGTTGCGACGGTTTGGTTCTTGTGGTTATGTTGCTTATCTTCTGCCTTTGGTTTTCTACCTCGGGCAAGGGTTCTTCGGCTCATTCTTAAGGACTTGAGGCTTCGGCCTTCTTCGCATCTTGTCGTTGGTAGGCGATTGGTAAATGATAGTCCCTCTGTTGGGAATGTCCTGAAATCTACTGTGCTATCTCTAGAAAGTATGATAAGTGTCGAGATCAGACATAAGTCATAAATACTGGGTGGTCATGATGACTTGCTAGAGCCCGCTCTTGATCTATAAGTTAAGTACTTATTACCAGTATTGTATGATCCCAAAGGGTCACACACCATAGCTAACGGGAAAGTTAAAAAGGAATTAATACAGTAAGATGCAAGACATTTACTGTATTTGTACAGAGAATTGAGCCAGACAAAATACAGTCTTTTGTCTGATTTGGGTCTTGGGCCCAAAATCCTAATAGGCCATTAGTTTAATTACTTGGGCCCATATAAGGGAAGAGGTGGCGCCAGTTAGCCTTAAGGTTCTGCGATTTTTAGGTCTGGCCGTCCTCCTCTCTCTCTGTTGTTCCAGCTTGGTCTAGCAACCTGATCCAGTAGCTTGTAAGCGTGTGGATACCTAGGAGGAGCCGGTAATCATCAGCTCTTGCAGATCTCGATATTCCCTTGATCAATCTGCTGCAATCATAAGGTAATGATCCTGATCTGTTTATGATTCAACTGCAAATCACCTAGATCCTAGTTGATTATGTGATAGGTTGTAATCTGATAATTAAACCTATGAACTAACATAATCCTACAGTGGTATCAGAGCCTAGGTCGTTAGGTTTTTGCTGTTTGGATCATATTTAGGTTGTTTTAAATGTTTAGAATCGAATTTGTGTTAAGAAATTTGATTAGAAAACTTGAAAACCTAATATGTAAATCGCATGAACCGATTGAATCCCATCGGTATGCGAAGTGGACGCCCGTATCGATCGACGAGGGAGCGTGATATCGATCGATATCAATCGGATCGATTGCTTCTCGCTGTCCCGATGACCCGATCGCAACGAGCTGATGCACGCGAGTATCGATCGACGAGTGAGCGTCATATCGATCGATATGCTGGCGAGGCATACGTTCCGCGAGTAGCCAATCGGTTCAGCCGAGCTTCGCGGTTCGTCCTTCCCTAACCCGCGACAATGAACCGATCAATCCGATTGTGTTTCATTGTTAGCTTAAGCTTAACCCGCAAGTTAGGTCAAAATCAGCTAAAATTGATTGGTTAGACCAATCTATTTCTTCCTGATTTTGGACTTAACCGAACCGATCCAATTTAATTGGTGGTTCAAGCGGTTAACCAAATCGCGGTTTGCTGGAAATTATTTAATACAATTGGTATTATTTAATTTCTGGTTAAACCGGATTTAAATTCAAAAATTGAATTTTAACCTAAACCGAAGGCTGGTCTAAGTTTGATTTGGTTGGACCAAATAATTTAGAGCTGGTCTGGTTTAGTAAATAACCAGTTGGATTTAGTAGTTAATTTGGTCTTGGACCAGAATTAATGAACCGACTCGGTTATGTCAAATTATTGGGCCAATTGGAATTTTGTGGTTTTGGGCCAAGAATTGGGCCTATAATTTGTGACCCAACCGAAAACTTTAATAAAACATTAAATTAGAAGTTTCTATTTTTGGCATGTTTCTAGATTTAGAAAGTTTCTAAAATAAGTAAGTTTCCCAAAATAGTAATCTTCTATTTTTGGAAAGAAAAACCTAAAATCCTCAAAACCAATATCAAGCTTGGATGTCTTGCCCAATCTTGTCAGCTACTTAACGCTTATTCAATTACAGATATGGCTTACAGTGTGAGGTGTCTGTTTTTGCGTAAGTAAAGTAGTATATAGTCACTAATTTCATTGGGAGTCCCAGACTTTAGTGATTATTTGGCTGTAAGAGATTGGTTTCCTTGACTGGGCCATCGGGAGTCCCGGGCCTTGAGACATCTGGTGAATTGGGCCTTGGGCCCAATTCACAACCGAGAGTTATATAGATATAACTAGCTGTATGCATGCTTACCAAGTAAAGCTAATTCCGGGTGACGGCCAGTGGCCCACTTTGGTTTTGGTTGAACATGGGTCTCGGAATCATTGCATTCTTATGAGGTTAAACAAAGAAATTTTGAATGCAATGCGAGTTTTCTTATAAGTTATTAAGATTACTCTTTTATGAACTAAATAACTAAAACTCTATTGTCTCATAATTTCAGCTATGTCAAGCACAACAACACAAAACACTTTCTCGATCCGGTCTGCCCTTGAGAAGGACAAACTGAACGGATCAAACTTCCTGAACTGGTCCAGGAACCTGAGACTTGTGCTCAGGCAGGAGAAGAAGGCTTATGTCCTTGAAAGAGTTCTCCCCCCTAGACCTGCGAATAATGCCGCACAAGCTGTGAAGAATGCTTGGGATACACATTCTTCAGATGATAATGACCTGGTTTGCCTAATGTTGGCGACAATGGCTCCCGAACTGCAGATTCAGTGGAAGGCCTGACTTGTCCCATGGAACTGATGGCAAACCTGAAAGCGTTGTTTCAGGAGCAGGCTCGTACAGAGAGATTCCAAACTGTAAAGAATCTCTTGGACTGTAAAATGGCTAAGGATGCAGCAGTGAGTCCACATGTTCTGAAAATGATGGGTTATCTCGATCATTTGACTAGACTCGACTGTCCTATAAGCCAAGAGCTTGCTTGTGATATCGTTCTGCAGTCTCTTACTCCTGCATATGACCAGTTCACCTTGAACTATAATATGCATGGGTTGACAAAGACTTTGCCTGAGCTACATGGTATGCTCAAGACTGCAGAACCTAATCTGAAGAAGGCCAAGGACCCGTCTGTACTCATGGTGCAGAAGGGCAAGGGTTTCAAGAAATCCGCTGCAGACAAAGGAAAGGGCAAGGCAGTCCACAAAGAAAAGGCCAAGCCCAAGCCCGTGTCTAAAGCTGGGCCTTCTGATATCTGCCACTTTTGCAAAGAGGCAGGGCATTATCGCAGGGACTGTAAGAAATACCAGGAAAGTCTGAAGGATAAGAAGAAGTCCTTCGCGACTACTGCTTCAGGTATTTTTGTTATTGAAGTAAATACTACTACTTCTGATAATACCACTTGGGTATTAGATACTGGATGTGGGGCTCATATTTGTACTAATGTGCAGGCGCTCAGCAACAGTAGAAGGTTGAAGCAAGGGCAAGTAGAGTTGCGGGTTGGCAATGGAGCGAAGGTTCCAGCACTGGCCGTTGGCACTTACTTGTTATCTTTACCTTCTGGATTGATTTTAGAACTTGAGAATTGTTATTTTGTACCTGCTATAAGCAGAAATATCATTTCAGTTTCATTATTGGATTTACAAGGATTTGATTTTTCTATTAAGAATAAATTGTGTTCCTTTAATCTTAATGATATGTTCTATGGCTGTGCCCCTCTTATTAATGGGCTGTACATGCTGGATCAATCTACTCCAGTATATAACATTAATACAAAACGGTTCAAATCTAACGAAGAAAATGAAACGTTTCTCTGGCATTGTCGTTTGGGGCACATTAGTGAGAAACGCGTCAAGAGGCTCCATTCAAATGGACTCTTAGGCTCATTTGACTTTGAGTCTTGTGAGCAATGCGAATCTTGCCTAATGGGCAAAATGACACGGGCCCCTTTTAATAAACCCACAGAAAGGGCCAGTGAACTATTGGGCCTGATACATACTGACGTGTGTGGCCCAATGTCCACAAATGCTAGAGGAAACTATCAGTACTTCATCACATTCACTGATGATTTCAGTAGATATGGATATGTCTACTTGATGAAACATAAGTCGGAAACCTTTGAGAAGTTCAAAGAATTCCAAAATGAAGTACAGAACCAGCTTGGTAAAAGTATTAAGGCTCTTCGGTCGGACCGAGGAGGAGAATACTTGAGCCAAGAATTCCGTGATCATCTGAGTGAGTGTGGGATCATCTCCCAACTCACACCTCCTGGAACACCTCAGTGGAATGGTGTGTCTGAGAGAAGGAATCGGACATTGTTAGATATGGTCTGATCCATGATGAGTCACACAGACCTTCCTATATCCCTTTGGGGATATGCTTTGCTGACCGCAACGTTCACACTGAACAGAGTGCCATCAAAAGCAGTAGCAAAGACACCATATGAATTATGGACTGGAAAGGCTCCAGTAATGTCTTTTCTCAGAATTTGGGGTTGTGAAGCCTATGTCAAAAGATTAATCTCAGACAAGCTTACACCAAAATCTGACAAGTGCTACTTCATTGGTTATCCTAGGGATACCAAGGCTTATTACTTCTATCTGCAATCCGAGAACAAGATCTTTGTTGCTCGGGATTGTACCTTTCTTGAGAGGGAATTTCTCTCTAAGAAAGATAGTGGGAGTAAGGTACAACTTGATGAAATTCAAGAAGGACAGGAACCTGTTCAACCTAATGAGGGAGAACAGCAGGATGAATTACATGAAGTTGTAATAGAACCTGAACCTGAAGTACCTGAAGTTCGAAGATCCGGAAGGATCCGTCACGAACCCGATAGATATCAGGGATTCCTCGTGACTAATTGCCATGATCTTTTGATCATTGACGGTGATGAACCCTCGAACTTTGAAGAAGCCATGATAGGCCCTGACTCCTCAAAGTGGCGTGAAGCCACTGAATCCGAGATGGACTCCATGTCTGTCAACCGAGTGTTCTCACTGGTTGACTTACCCGCTGGTTCTAAAGCCATCGAGTGTAAATGGATCTTCAAGAAGAAGATTGACATGGATGGAAATGTCCAGATTTACAAGGCCAGGTTGGTGGCAAAAGGTTTCAAACAAATTCATGGTATAGACTATGATGAAACCTATTCACAAATGGCCATGATGAAATCAATTCGGATTCTCCTAGCAACTGCCGCTTATTATGATTATGAGATTTGGCAGATGGATGTGAAAACCGCCTTCCTGAATGGAATCTTGGAGGAGGATGTGTATATGACACAGCCTGACGGTTACATTGATCCTAAGAATGCTGGGAAAGTATGCAAGCTTCACAAATCCATTTATGGATTGAAGCAAGCATCGAGTAGTTGGAATCTTCGTTTTGATGAAGCAATAAAGAATTTTGACTTCATCAGAAACAAGGAAGAACAATGTGTGTATAAGAAAACTAGTGGGAGCAAAGTGGCGTTTCTTATTCTATATGTCGATGACATATTGCTTCTTGGAAATGATATTCCAATGCTGAAGTCTGTTAAAGACTGGCTGGGAAGTTGTTTTTCCATGAAGGACATGGGTGAAGCCGCGTATATTCTTGGAATCCGAATCTTTAGAGACATATCTCAAAGGCTGATTGGACTTTGTCAAGATTCTTATATAGACAAAATCCTGCATCGATTCGGAATGGATAAATCCAAGAAGGGATTCACGCCAATGATACATGGTGCTACACTAAGCAAGACTCAGTGTCCTAAAACACCTGATGAGCTTAAGCGCATGAGTAGGATACCTTATGCTTCGGCTATAGGATCTATCATGTACGCCATGATCTGTACTCGTCCTGATGTTGCTTATGCACTAAGCATGACGAGTAGGTACCAGTCTAATCCAAGTGAGAATCACTGGATTGCCGTAAAGAATATCCTGAAGTATTTGAGGAATACTAAGGATAAGTTCTTGGTTTACGGAGGAAGTGAAGTGCTTGAAATGAGTGGATTCACGGATGCAAGTTTTCAGACAGATAAAGATGATTTCCGGTCACAGTCTGGTTACATCTTCTGTCTGAATGGCGGTGCAGTAAGTTGGAAGAGCTCCAAGCAGAGCACCATGGCAGATTCCACAACTGAAGCTGAATACATCGCTGCTTCAGAAGCTGCGAAGGAAGGAGTTTGGATAAGGAACTTCATGATTGAACTCGGTGTATTCCCAAATGCCACTGAGCCTTTAACACTGTATTGTGACAACAATGGTGCAATTGCTCAAGCTAAGGAACCGAGACATCATCAGAAATCAAAACATATTATGAGAAGGTATCACCTGATTCGTGATATAGTGAATAGAAGTGAAGTGATGGTCAGCAGAGTTCCCACTGATGAGAACGTGGCTGACCCGTTGACAAAGCCACTCCCGAAACCTAAGCACGAGTTGCATACTGCTGCTGTAGGAATTAGAGATATTCAAATGTAATCTCTTTTTGAGTGGGAGTTGTGAGGGCTTTATTTTAGTTATTTTGATTGGTTCATGTAAACATTTTAATGTTAATGAAATTTTATTTCTGGATTATTTTTTAACTGTGATATAAAATAATCGTTCCAAAATGATTCATGTCGTTATATATGGGCCATCGAAGTACATGAGAAAGACTTGATCATGAAACCCCATATTTAACGAAATGACATAAATCATAGTGTCCATAGTCGAAGGTTGTTGAAATTGGAACACCAACAACAACTTGATACTAGAGTGTGTTGAGACTTATGACCAAGTTTCATGGGTCATGGATGCGCGGCATCAAAGTCAACACATAGGTATATGTAGGGAGCATATGACCGGACATGGCCCGCTGATGAGAACTCTACAAGATATTGTGATCTGTGTCATAAAAGGTTCTCATTTACGACTATAGAGTATAGTCCTTAGACCTGAGTTCGCATGCATGTGGCTGCACATGGATTGATGCACTTTGATCATTGTCTAACGCTGTTTCGTAACTGGGAGCTATAAGGACCTTGGTTGGGTGTATTATAAAGTGTGTAGTTCATAGTGATGGAACAAGATGGGATTTGTCCCTGCCGTTTAACGGAGGTAATATTTCTAGGCCAATCGGAGACTTGATAGCTGGTAAGAGAGTGGCCACTCCCAAACGGACTTGCCCAAGTCGTTTGAATTGTCAGTATCAAATCTGGTCCGATGAACATGGTCTGGCTATATAAGGATGACACGCATCTTGCCTTATGCCAGATCGAGATATTGAGACAAAAGGATTAGGGAATGTAGGATTCCAGTACAAGTGGGAGATTGTTGGGAATGTCCTGAAATCTACTGTGCTATCTCTAGAAAGTATGATAAGTGTCGAGATCAGACATAAGTCATAAATACTGGGTGGTCATGATGACTTGCTAGAGCCCGCTCTTGATCTATAAGTTAAGTACTTATTACCAGTATTGTATGATCCCAAAGGGTCACACACCATAGCTAACGGGAAAGTTAAAAAGGAATTAATACAGTAAGATGCAAGACATTTACTGTATTTGTACAGAGAATTGGGCCAGACAAAATACAGTCTTTTGTCTGATTTGGGTCTTGGGCCCAAAAGCCTAATAGGCCATTAGTTTAATTACTTGGGCCCATATAAGGGAAGAGGTGGCGCCAGTTAGCCTTAAGGTTCTGCGATTTTTAGGTCTGGCCGTCCTCCTCTCTCTCTATTGTTCCAGCTTGGTCTAGCAGCCTGATCCAGTAGCTTGTAAGCGTGTGGATACCTAGGAGGAGCCGGTAATCATCAGCTCTTGCAGATCTCGATATTCCCTTGATCAATCCGCTGCAATCATAAGGTAATGATCCTGATCTGTTTATGATTCAACTGCAAATCACCTAGATCCTAGTTGATTATGTGATAGGTTGTAATCTGATAATTAAACCTATGAACTAACATAATCCTACACCCTCCCCCGCTTTGGTTTGGTCTGCACACGGCCTGCTCGTGGCTCTTTTTGGTGGAGCAATGTAATGAGTGTCGGTGGATCAACTTCAATAATTATCGGCTTCAGATGTTTTGCTCCTCTTCTCTCTCGTTGCTTGGTGGTCACTGCCTCTTCGATGTCATCTTTGCTTATCCTCGTTCTGACCCTTGGTGGTTATCGGTTCATGCTAACTTGTTTTGTCTAGTGATTTTATGTTTTGTGATTTTGTGTGTATTGTGTCTCTGAGGATTTCTTTTAATCTGCCGGCTCTTGACTCCGGTAACGGGTTGTGATAGACGGCTTTAGTCTTCTTTGTTTGTATTCGAAAAACGCATCCGACCTCTGTTATGAAATGATAAATATTCCAGTGAAAAAAAAGATAGATTAAAGAACATAAAAACAACGAAAGACTACTTACAATGGTCACCATTCATGATTTTTGGATGGTTTATATAAATTCACACGGATTTGTTACGACGAAGACCATTTAAAAAACCTTCATAGAATCAGTACATTGTGGAGGACGAGTATATAACAAGGCCTGGGCGTTTGGGTACCCGTTCGGGTCTTTCGGATTTTCGGGTTTAGACATGTAAGATCCATTAGAGTATTTTAGAATTTCGATTCGGGTTCGGTTCGATTCGGGTTTGGTTCGGGTTCGGTTACCCAAAAAATCATAAAACAAAAATAAAAATTTGTTATATTTAAATAAAAGTTTGTCAAATTTTGACAAATATAACAAAAACTTTCATGTGTACTTTTTAGGTTCAGGTTCGGTTCGGTATTTCGGGTCCGGGTATTTTGCCCAGGCCTATATACAACGACAATCTCAAACACAATTGGGAAATTTTCGCTGGGAAATATTACTTTCAACAACAAAACAAGTATTACAGACAACATTCATCAAAAAGATTTTGATACGGAAGTGTTGGTATCAATGTGTATTTTCCTCAGATTACTATTGCGACACATCAGGTTTCAGGATGTGTTTGGTTAAAAGAATGTTCAGTTAAAAGATGTTGCATACATATCACATCAGAGAAAGATCAAATATGAAGTTGGACAATAACTGATATTGATTGGGCATCTATGTACAGAGGGAAAATTGAGACCTGAGATTTATATATAATCCAGATCTTACCCAAATCTGAATGCTGGTAGTTTGCAGGAACATTCCAGTCTGAACCAAAAGCCGCAATAATATTATTTTTCTTTAGCTCCCTTACTTGCGTTTCCAAAAGAGCACCAAAGCTAATATTCCTAGACCGTACCCATGATACTAGAGGGCGATGCTTTGCTAAGTCATTGATGCCACACACGTTCCAAAAAATTGCGTCTACCATAAGATAATTAGGAAGAGTGGTGATCCCCTAGATACAGGGGAGGGCCGCCGTCTTGGACAGGGGATCGTTGAGACACTGTCCTCTTCTTATTTGATTGATTAAGCGAGGGAGAGATCGAGTGGTTTGTACCACAAGGAGCAGATGAGAAGACCATAATTGCTAACTGATCTTTCGAAGCTTGTCTAGTAGCCATTTCTGCACAATCCTCTTTTACTTCCTCTTGCAAGACCCCAAAGGAGTTTGAGAGTACTGCCTTTGAGTAGGAATGCTCCTTAGAGGCAAGACGCTTCAGAGAAATTGCTTTAGATACTGGTAGAAAAGGAAACTCCTCTACCGAGTTAATTATAGCATCCTTAGGAGATTTTTGAGATGCTTCTGAGGTCTGAGACATAATCGTAATAGCTGCAGGATTCTCAGAATCAGAGGACAAGCCTTTTTTCCTTTGCTGAGACCAAGGGAGTCTTAACCAGCTTCGAATTCAGAGTCACAGATGAGCTCTCAGCGAGGGCTGGTTCCACTAGTGAAGGGGCTGCTGGACTCACAACCACTTTATCAAGAACCAGTGGATTCTTTACGGGAGCGACAGAGGAGTTGGCCACCTGTTTTCCTTTATCTAGATTCTTATCCAAATTAGATATCACCTTTGAGAGACCAGGGGCAAGAGGGATTGAGGATGCAGCTTTCTTAGCCACCTTTTCTTTCTGCTTGTAGATAACCGACGAGCCCCTTGACTTGCTCTTAGTGAATTCTATGAGCACCAAATTCAATAATGAGCAAATCTGATATTAGAAGCAACAATATTACAGATTATAATGATTAAAACATGATGGAAATAATCAAAATATGAACCCAACTACCGTAAACTGATTGAAGAAGAACCGGAAGGTGAGTAGAGTCGAGACAAAGATCTCTCTCCTTAATTCTTTAAACGCCCGTAGTGCTCCGGTTTGATACGCTCAAGAATCCCAGGATAAAACTACTCTATTCTCTGCTTCGATGCACTCGAGAACAAAGCTAACGAACCAAAAAATCTGTGTTGTACTCTCAGACACTAAGAAAACATGGAGAAGAAGAAGAGAGGAGATTGTGTGGTAATGAGATTGATCAAGAAGAGGAGTCAAGGCTTGTTTTAAATAGCCACATTTCAAAAAAAAGTAACATACTCCACATTAATGAGAATTATTCTCATAACTGAATTTTTTGAATTGATTCACACCATTATGTGTGTTGATTGTATGTTAGAAACTTTTAATTATAGGAGATATTTTAGTTGACCAAATCAACAAAATTTTTAGAATAGATTTAGGCCAAAATTAAATTAATCTTTGAACCTACAATCTTATTCAAGGCCATAAAGCTTAAATCCCGAGCCCATATCTCCTTTACATTCCAAGTTGTCCATTCAGACTTCAATTTCTCATTCAACCGAACTTCGTTTTTATCGTTCTTATACACCACCTTGTAGTGGACGCAGCGACGATTCTATTGTGCCTAAGAACTAGTCATTCCGATGAACGTCTTCACCGGAAATCTTACCGGAATATGGTCGTAAACCATTTCCATAAAAACGAGTTCTAACAAATTCTTGCTTCCTATTTTCTTGATCCGAAGAAGGAGCTTGCGGACAGAATGAGGCTTTGTGTCCAATCTCCTTGCATAATGGGCAGAGGGGAGGGAGCCACAGATAAGAAACCGAGATTTTATCCACAATTCCATTTTCCCTTTCGACTTCCACAAAGATAGGAAGAGGAGCTGTCAAGTCAGCCACCACCTTGATTTATACAGAGCTAATACTCGAGAAAGGCTTTGCATCCACTATTTCTCCTAGTGGTTTAGAAATAATCGCGAGGCCTTCGTTTGTAAGAAGATCAAAAAGAACCTGATTGCACTTAACTCAGACTGGCGCAAAACGCAGAGAAGGAGGATCCAAACTGAATGAGGCTTTCCATTCAGTCACAAAAAGAGAGAGTCCCCAACCCTCCAAAGTTCATGCTGTAGAATTTTCCGTCGCAGAACAACATATGGGATATGGAAGAGAAAGGCATTTTTTGTCAAGTTAAGTATTGTCACCCGCCTATCCTTACCCCATAAATAGTTAAGTACTCCCCAAATCTTACCATAAGATGGAGGGTTACCGTAGAAGATCCCAACAATGTAATCTGAATGGAGCTTGGCACCCTTTTCAAAAACAGCGTTTGGTACTTTAACTCGGGGATTTCCATCTGCCGAGATCGAGACTGACACTGGAGGTCGAGGAAATTTCGAGGAAGATTTAGCTTTGGAAGCCCAACTGAAAGAAGCTGCTTCTTCTGAAACTGGCTGATTGGAATCCTTACCAAGCGGAGGGACCACCTTCGATCGAGTACCATCACCATTAGCCATACCCGAGGAGGTCAAGAGAGAAGCATTAACAGGAACCTGTGAGGGACCTGGATGTGCTAAAGGAGAACCAGTAACCTTTTCGGAGCCTGGCACAGAGGAAGGAGATGAATCCTTCATTTCCACATCTTGTGGATATTTCAATTTCACCGGAGAAGGGGAGATAGCCGAGCTGGCAGTGGGTGAAAGGAAGAGGAGGTCAGGGGGAAGAGGGGGAACCGGAGGAGAGTCTGGTACACCGGACATCGGCGGGCAGAAAGGGCAGTCAAAAGAAAATTAGGGATTTTGACTTTTCTCTTTCTTTCTCTACGAGCTGTAGACTAAGTATTTGAAACTCGATGGACTGATTTGTAAATTAAAAAATACACCTCTATTATAGAGGAAAAAATAGAATTCTTCTATATATAGAGGAAAAAATAGAGATCTCTATTTTAGAGGTGAAAATAGAGATGGGTTGGAGTAGATTTGCCTCTAAAATAGAGTTTAGAGGCAAATATAGAGGTGGGCTGGAGATGCCCTAATAAAACCAATTAACGTTAGGAGTCATATTGCATGATTTTTTTTTTCTGACCAAATTTTATGATTAAACTAGGAGAGAACCCGCGCAAATGCGCGGATTTTGTTTTATTATAAATATTTAATATATTTTTGATATTTATTGTGAATACTAATATGTTTTATAAGTTTTTATTATCAATTTTTCATAATTTTTAAATTTTTAAACTTTTTATCATGCTTTTATTTTTTATGCGTTATTTAAAATATATGTATTTGTTGTTTATACATTTTGCGTTATCCTAATCTTAATATTATAATAATATTTTAATTTTTATTTATTATATTGAATTTCGTTAAATTTCTTATTTGTATCTTTAAATTATTTCTTTGTTTCTATTATCATCTTATTTCCTTTATCACATCTTTCATTACATTCATAAATCCTAATAATTACTAATTATATTATTTTTTAAATATTTTTGTTATAATTTTATTTAAAACTTTTTTATTATTTTAAATTTATTTTTAGTTTTACAATTTTTATTTCCACTTATATTAAGATTTAATTATATTTGTTCTTTCATTGCATAAAATATAAAAGATGTATTTAAATCTTATAATATATAATATTTATTTATGAAACTTTATACTATTTTAATATATAATATTTATTTATGAAACTTTATATTAAATTTTATTTTCAAATTAATTTATATTTATGTTTTAATGATTTTAACTAATTATATTTAAATTAAATGATTTTAAATAGTTGATTTTAGATTTATTTAAGTAATGATGATTTGGAAAATTAATTAATGAGTTGGACTAATGAAGAGGGGGCTGATGTGACAGCTTGAGAGAGCCCCCTCTTCATCTTTTATATATAGGATTTAAAAGTCATATTCTTGCATTTCCTTCATGTGGAGGATATATTGATTTTCAACAAGCAAAAAGGTTGCTGTCTTTTAAACCTTTGTAATTATTTATGAACAAATCCCTTTTGTGTTACTTCCAAAGAGAATAAAATGTGGCCACCAAGGGAAGGTTGAAAACAATAGATGTGTTGGTGCGATGAACACTTTAATCTTTTTTTTGTTGTTGATAAAAACACTTTTAATCATTTTTTTTCCAAATCTTATTCTCCTCCTCTAATCTGGAAAAAAAAAAAAAAACTTCCGACGATGGTTGCAAAAGCCAAGTCAGAGTAGTGATATATATCTTGATTTGATTGCATAATTAAGACTGAAGCTCCTGAGAGGAAGAAGAAGAAGAAGAAAAGAGGCTATTGTTACTTCTCTCCAAGCAGCTGCCTACTGAAACAGAGTCATTATCCTCCATGTCGAGCATCGCTAGGCTCAAGTGTAATTCTTTGTTCGAATTTGGGTAAACCTCGTCATCGAAACAATCTTCATCTTCTTCTACTCTCTTCACCCATTTATCTACTTCATCTTCCCCTCTTAGAAGCTTGAGTATCTAGCAGAAATGTAATTAAAAAAAAAAAAGAGACGAGATGGTCAGATCTTACCGCAATTCATGGATAAAACAGAGGATTCAACACTTCAATTCTGGGATGATTATAAGTCTGCAAAATTAACCTCTCCGATATTGGGACGATGAGTAGCTGCTCTTGTAAGACAATGTTTAGCAGCAAGAACCATTTTCTGAAACTGAGCCTCATCGAAAGTCCCTGAAATGTTCGGATCCAAGAGCTCTTTTGCATCACCTTTTTCCATCGCCGGTTTTGCCTGCAACCCACGTAATCTCTTTTTGAAAATTTCAGAGGATTTGCTTACACTACAAGTAACTAAAACCAAACACTTACCCACATGACCAAGCTCTCTTGTCCTCTTGGGCTATCAGACGAAATAGAAGTTCTTCCTGATATGAGTTCAAGCAAAACTACTCCGAAGGCATAAACATCAACTTTATCGCTGACCTTTCCGTACATGAAGTACGCAGGAGCTAGGTATCCAAACGTCCCCACCACGTCTCTTTGTATCGTGTATAGACTGGACTTCGATCCCCACATCGAGAGTCCGAAATCCGAAAGCTATTCTCGCAAGACAATATCCGAATTTTTTTTACTTTCTTATGAAGTTTTCTTTACTAGTTCTGAGTTATTAGTTCTCAATACCTGAGGTTCGAACTCATCTGAGAGAAGAACATTCGAAGATTTGACATCTCTGTGGATCACAGGATTAGAACATTGGTTATGAAGATAATCAAGAGCTTCCCCTAACCCAATTGCTATTTTGACTCTCTCTTCCCATCTCAATACATGCTTACCTGCATATATATATTGAATCAACATACTTAATGCCTCTGTGTCAACATGATACAGAGAATAGAGTAGTATTGTGCTAACCCTGAAGGGTTTCCTCTAAACTTCCTCCGGATGAGAGATTGTAAACCGAGATTAGGTCGTTGTACTGAACGCAGACACCGATCAGAGGAGAGATGTTTTGGTGAGTCAAAGAAGAGATTATATTCACTTCTTGAACAAAATCCTTCACTGCTTCTTTTCCGGATGATTTCAATATCTTCACTGCCACGGCTTTCCCATCTTCAAGAACCCCTTTATAGACTTCGTTACAACCTCCTTTTCCGATTAGATTCTCTGTAATCAACAAAAACCAAGAATCAGATAAACATAAAGTGACTTAGAAAAGCAGAGTTGTTAGTTAGTACCTGAAGAGAAATCCGAAGTTGCTGTCTTAAGAACATCATAGCTAAACCACCTGTTTATTTCCTTTAATATGTCTTTGAGTTGTGAATCGCCAGAGCTCGGATGATGAGGAAACCGTTCAGGCAAGCTCATGACCCAGTTGACAACTGATATTTTCCGAGTCTGATGTTGAACCACAGGAGTAGCTAAAGTGGTTGTTCTTAGCAGTGGCCAACCCGGTTTCTGGTCCATGACCTCTACTGATGGCAGAGAAAGCGATCTAATCGATACTACATAAATATATATAAATCCATAATTTATGTTTGTTCTTTAAATACTATTTTTTTTTTCTTTTTTTGTAGGGAAGTTGAGAGATTGAAAAGTCAGAAACTTAGGTTGCAACTACTATCAGATACAAACAAACACTAACTCCATGAGTAGAGAAAGAGAGAGAGACACTTGAAAATCCAAAGGCATTTAAAGATAATAAAATAAGCAAATTGGATTTAAAGAAGAAACACGATGAGCATTAAGAGACAAGGTAGTATAACCTAAATCCTCTTTATTTATTATTAAATTTTTGTCTTACATTACAAAAAGAAAAGAAAAATTGATGGTTTTGCAGCCATGTGCCATCAGCATTTGTACCTGCTTCTGTCACGACTAATAAAACCAGATAGATTGACCCAAATAGAATATATAAAATACTTACATTAAAAAGGACCTGGATTTTTCTCAGAGGTGAATGCTGATTTTCTTCTCTTATTTTTTTTCAAGGAAAATAAAGAAGATTGGCTTTTATTTTATTGATATGATCAGAGAAGAAGGAAGGAATAGAAGTGAGAAGAAAGTGTCGGTGAGAAGAAAGAGAGAGATTTTGAGAGAAGCCAAGAAAAGGGTCCAGTGAGCAAAAGAAGACAGGGGACCAATTTTGTTTTTCAGATTTTTACTTCTGTTTTTTTTTCCTTCTAATTTTTACTTTTTTTTTTATAAATGAAAGTGAAAAAAGAATCAAAAAGGTGAACAAATGTGAGGGTTTTTTTTGTGCGTTGTTGTTGGTTTTATACTTTTATTATATGGAATAAATGAGTTTGTTAGAGGAAACCGGCAAATTTAGCGGGAAGGGAGGAGATTTTAAAAGGGCCAAGTCACAAGTAAATGTGTGTGGCCACCGGCTATTGCGAGTTATGAGCGTGACGAAGACGGCCTTAAAGCCTTTAAAGCTGCCTCATTTACTTACGGCACGGAAACGGTTTTTAAATAATTTGAGAGTCAAATAGTATTAACCAAAATATTGTTTACTAATAAATGAGACTAAAGTCATTTCTTTAATTACGAGAAATGTAGAGAGTCTTGCATCTTTTTGCATTTCCCAAAAAGATGTTTGGTGGCTGTAAACTCCCGTAATGAACTATGGTGGACCAACTCATCTCAGGAGATGCGAGAACGCAATCTGTTTACCTTTTTGCTGGTGTTGGTGCCTCTTGTCAGAGTTGTTCTGATGGTGATTTTTCAGAACGGCGGTGAGTATCTGGCTGGCCCGGCCTAGACAGTTTTGCTGCCTAAAGCAAAAAAAATTGTTGGGCTTTAGCCACGAGCCGGCCCTGGTATCTGGGACCAAAGACTTGGTGGTTCCATGCAACTGCCACATGGATCTTTTTTTCAGTTTGCAGACACGTGTGTTTGTATGTGTTTGTTTTGTATTGTTATCGATCCATTATATTTGGGTTTTAAATGGTTTTTGTGTTTTTGCATTTGTCCATTGTGGACTTTAATTAAAATTGGCATGTGGTTTTGTTGACAAAAATGTATATATATATATCATTTCATTGAATTAGTTTATACTAGATTTTGATCTGCGCTAAACAAATGTGGATATGTATTTTAATTTTTTTTTTTTAAACCAATTTATTTTGTTTGAAAATAATTTTACAGTATTTTGTTTCTATTAAAATAATTATTTTAAAAGTTATATGATATAAGTATACTATGTATTATGTTGATTTAAAATATTTGATAAAATATCATATGCTCATATATGAAGTTTATTTATGTTTTTAATATTTTAATAATTAAATTTATAATTTTACATAAATATAATTACATAATTATAAAAATCAAAACATGATAATTTATATTTCAACTCATCTTATAGTAGTTTTAGTATTTCAAAAATTTGATAAAATACCCTTTAAAAACATCGATGGTAATCTAACTCATCATATATTAGAATACTATAAATATTGAATAATTTTAATATTTTATCAAACTAAAAATATATCAATTTAAATTGATTAATATATCTTTTTAATCTGTCTTTTAGTAGATAAATTTTCTTTAATAGTATAGATAATTGAAATTGGTTAATATATTTTTCAACTCGTTTTATAATGGTCTAAATATAAATATTTTAATGTTTATTTTATAGATCAAAATGTATATAAAATAGAATAATCTGTTTATTTATTATTTTTGGATTGGTTTAAGTTTATTTTAATATTTATATAATTAAAATTAGTTAATTCACTTTTTAACTTGTCTTTCACTGAATATAAATTTAAATAAATATTATTTTATTCGAAACAAATTAATCTATATTTCAACCCATCATATAATAGTCTAAGTATTTTCAAAATTTAATAGAACAACCATTTAAAAATTGCGATCATAAGAAATCAACTGTAATCTAACTCATCATACTCAAATAATATAAATATTTAATAATTTTAATACGTTTATCAAATTAAGAATATATCAATTGAAATTTGTTAATACGTCCTTTTAACCATCTTTCAGTAGACAAAGTTTGTTTTAACAATAATTGAAATTAATTAATTTATTTTTAAACCTGTTTTATAATAGTCTAAATGTAAAAAGAATTGTGTTTATTTTATAGATTAAAATATAATTGAAGTTATTTTTCAATAAATTATAATAATAAATAAAAATTTAGTAATTATTTTCTAAAGAAATAAAAAAACTAAAATATTTTGTAAGATTTTGTTATAAAATAAAATACATATATTTATATCTGAAAAACGATTAAAAGATATTATGAATATTTTTAGATTAAAATATAATTAAAATTATTTTATAATAGATTTTATTAATATATACGAAATTAATAATTATTTCTTTTTAGAAATCGAAAAACAAAAATATTTATTTATATTTAAGACAAAAGATATTATAAATAAATTTTGGAATGAAATCATTAATTAGAAAATATTTAGCATGATTCACATATAATCTAACTTTATTAAACCCAATAATGACAGTAATGAATAATTAAAATACCTATTAATTCTAATGTCATACATCGTAATAAACACGTAAACTAAATGTTAGTTTCAAAAAATCTTCCTATAGTATAATTTTTTTATTTTAATTTATATATTAACAAATGAGAAAACATAATAAAAGAGTGAATAAACTCTTTGGATTGTGGTTCGTGACTTTAGTGTGATTTTGTCTTCGGAAGAACATTTACGTGGGCTTGAATTTTTGGGAGACCCAATCGGGTATGAGAGATTTCCAAGACCTTGTTTCTGATTGTGAACTTATTGATATTGCCTATATTGTCCTAAATATACATAGTGGAACAACAAAGAGTTATATCCTATTGGCAAGAAGTTGGATATGGCTCTAGTTAATAATGCACGATGCTCTAAATTCCCTCATTTTTATGCGTCGAAGCAAATGGTATATCAGATCATGCGAGATGGGTGGTCCGTCCTAATAATGCGAGAGTTGAGAAAAATAGACACTTTTAATTCTTCAATTTCCTATAAGAGCTTTATGATTTCTTGGACATAGTTTCTCGGAGTTGGGAAGGGATTGAACCGCTTCATCATTCAAGGTCCGCGCTCTTTAGATTCCATAAGAAGCTGAAACTCTTGAAGCCTCTTCTTCGGAATCTAAATATAGAGAGATATGGTGAGATTACGAAAAAAACAACAATGGAGGCCTTCGGTGATCTTGATCTTTGTGATAAGCAGTTGCAAGTGCTGATTTTTCCTTCCTCAGCTAATGTAGCAACAGCAGATGAAGCTTCAAACACTTGGAACCATTACACTGGAGCAGACGAAAATTTCTTCCACCAAAAATCTCGGATTAATTGGATGAGTTATTGAGACCACAACACTCCTTTCTTCCATAATATGGTGCAAACACGTAAGACTAAGAATGCAATTCTTAGATTGGTGGATGATGAGGCAGCTGAGATCACATATTAAGAATGTAGTAGTCGATCACTACTGCAACTTTCTCAATCGTGAGGAACATGATGCTCATGTACTAGATCAAAAATTTCTTGACGATCTGATCACTTATCGATGTCCATTGGACCACTTGATGAAGATGATCAGACTTGTTCCTGAAACAGAAATATTGGCTACTCTGAAATCCATGCTTTCAAACAAAACTCTCGGTCAAGATGGTTATACGAAAAAAATTCTATTTAGCGGCTTGGCCTATTTTGGGGTCTCACTTTCTGGTGGTGATGGTACAGTTCTTTTTCCTTACGGGTTTCATGCCTTATGAGGTTAATGTGATAACTCTGGTACTTGCGGAAAAGAAGATAGAAGCAAACACCATTCGAGATTATCGACCTATAGCTTTCTGTAAAACGATCTATAAGATCATATACAAACTGATTGTGAACCGTCTTAGGACGCTTCTTCTGAAGGCAAGCTCTCACAGGAAAATGTGATGCTTGCTTGCTACTGAGCTAACTAAAGATTATCACATGACTCTATTTAAGCATGATGTGCTTTAAAAATCGACATTGCAAAAGCCTTTGACACACTGTGATGAGATTTTATTATCAAGGTATTTCGTACAATGGGTTTCCCTGATATTTTGGTTATGTGGATCTAGGCTTGCATATTCACAGCATCATTCTCTGTTTTGATCAACGATGACTTGGACAGTTTCTTAAAAAGTTCTCGCGTATTGCTGTAGGGATGTTCATTGTCGCCATATATGTTTGTTATGGAGATCAACATAATGTATTTGCTCCTCAACAAAGCTATGATGCCCTGACCTCCACCGTCCATGGGCCTCACACCTGCTCACTCGGCCCGTGGGTCCACCCTCGTCTATGTCAGTTTATATTTTTGGGAGGCATTAAAAAATTGTTTACTATCCCTGCAATCACCACATAACCGTTCCCATGATGTGTCCTCACTCGCAAGATACCGCGAATCAGTTTCTGGTAGGTCACCCATCTTCAACTACTCGAGATCAAGCTTAACTCTAGACAGGTGACCGAAAAGGTAAGTGCACTTTGATGGCATAGGCAGCCAAATAAATTCTTTTAAGCCTCTCTGCATATACCACAAACCGGGATGTTACAAAAGCCTCCATTGATAGCAAGATAGGTTATCACCCTATGTGTGTAAGGATGCCCAGCTCACCCACATGAGCTTTGCAGACGATTTGCTAGTCTTCATGGATGGTAACGCTGATTCTATTAAAGGAACCATGGAATTTATCTCAAAGTTTGTAGATGTATCTGGTCTGCCATTAACGCAGAAAAGTCGTCTCTTTTATGGAGGGGAAAATACATCATTCCCTATGCGAAATCGCCACAGTATTGGGCTTCCCTATTCATAAGCTTTCGATTTGATACCTAGGTCTACCGCTCACTACAAAGAGTTCGATTACAGTTGAGTATGGATATTGATAAAATAATAACTAGTATAATCTCATGGAAAAGCAAGGCACTAAAATTTTCGGGGAGACTTCTCGTTATCAAATCTGTCATTGCAAGCATCTCAAAATTTTGGTGCAATGCATTATGGTTGCCTCATCAATATTTTGATGTGATTAGGAGTATAGGTCTGCGTTCTTGTGGTCGGGTTCGCCGCACACCAAAACTAAAGCAAAAAGAGTCTGGTCAGAAGTATGTAAGCCCAAGGGAGAAGGGGGTTTGGGGATAAGAAGGCTCAAAGATACTTCACGTATGTTTGCACTGAAGTTGATTTGGAATATCGTAAGTAATACCAACACGCTATGGGCGCAATGAACTTGACAGTATATGCTAGGGTACTTTTATTTTTGGGATGTTTAATCGGGAACTCGAGGTTCATAGATTTGGAAAACGCTTCTTAAGCTTAGACCAAGGCTGTGAACTTCGTGAAATATGTTATAGGTAACAGCGAGAGTACCTTTTTATGGCTCGACAAATGGCTCGATATCAGTACACTTATCAAGGTTCTTGGTGAACTGGTACACATAACATGGGAATTATCCGTTCTGCTACTGTCACCAACACGATTAATCACTACAAGAAATTTGACTATTGATAGCATAAACCGATAGCGTTTTTGATGTTTATGCTATCTTTGATTGAACATTGAATTAAACATAGCGTTTGGTAATATAGAAACGCTATTTATGGTATGAGCGAGACAAAATAAAAACACGCGGCCAAAATTTTAACTAAACCGCTATGTTTTTGTTTAGCGGGACAAAATTTTTTGGTTCCCCCGTGTTTGTACTCTTAACTCTAAACTGTTTTTTTTTCGTAGCCAAAATTATAGATCTAATTCTCTCACTCTCTCTTCTTCGTTCTTGCATGTTCATCATCTTGGCTCGATTTCACATTTTTCACTCAATTACTCAGTTTTATCGCGAAATCGAAACCTTTATTTGACACTTAGTTGCATATTTGATATGCATTCAATATCGAGTTTCTGAGGCAGTGTCGATCGACACAGAATGTGCATCGATCGACACAGATCGCGAATGGCCAAATTAACTTCGGTTTAATTGTTGGTTATTCGGGTCGTGGTTTAAGTCAGCATATATAGGTATATGGTCGACTCTTACACATGACCTGACCTAATTCACAGCCAAAAAGTGAAACTAGAAACCTCTCAAGAGATCTGATCTCAAAAGGCACTAGCATTCCAACTATTCAGTTCGTGTGCGTGTGGATACCAGTAGAGGCGCAGCAATTGAGGTGCTCTAGATCTCGAATACTCACTAATTTCCGCTGCTAATCTCCAGGTAATTCGATATCTGTTGTAGATTCAATTACATGAACCCTAGATCCTAAGCTTGGAATTTATACCTAGGGTTGCCTAATTGGATTAGGAACTGCTAGAAATTCCTTTCAGTGGTATCAGAGCCTTAGGGTTCTATTGAATCAGTAGCATGTTGATTAGATTAGTTGAATCTGAATCTCTGTATAGTTGATACAAGCATGCTAAAACTCGTTTTCATCAAAGTAATCTAGTTTTAGGTTTTTGCTTGAAAACGATTAGGGTTTATCGCACTGTGTCGATCGACACCAATCCGGTGTCGGTCGACACATAAGGATAACCCGAATAAGATACAAGTTTAACATAACTGTGACGATCGACACAAGAGTTGTGTCGGTCGACACAGACCTCGCGATCAGGATAGTCGGTTCAATTGGATTGAACCGATCATCGAGCTTGGTTAAAATTGGTTAAACTTCTAAACGGTTTAAAGCGATTAATTTGATAAGGTTAACATCGACCGACACTAATGTAGTGTCGATCGACACTGACTGGTTATTATAAAACCGGATCAATTGGATTGATCGGTTATCGCAAATTGGTTTTGGTTAACCTGCGTCGATCGACACTAAAGTAGTGTCGGTCGACACAAGGTCCGATGGTTTAGGTTATTGAACCTGAAATCACAGAACCAAACCAAAATGAACCACTTTAATTAGAAGAATTAAAACTTAATAAAACTGAACGTTTTAAATGGTTCCGTTCCTCAACCAAATATCAAGTAATCCTTGATGTCTTCCTGATCTTTTCAACTGTCAAGACTCGTTTCATTGTGCGATAGATTTTCAGTGCAAGGTGTCCACAATTACATGAGTAAGACAAGAGGTAATCGTGTTGATGGACTTGCAGTGCAAGACATCAACAATTACATGACTTAAGAGATTGGTTTACTTGACTGGGCCATCAAAATCGTTTTGGGCTTAGAGACATCAGGTGGATTGGACATTAGATGTCAATCCACAACCAAGAGTTATATTGGATATAACTAGCAAAGTTGTTGCTTACCTAGATAGCTAAAATTTGGGTGATAGCCAGTGGCTCGCTCAAGTTTAGTGAAGTATGGGTCTTGGATCATAATATTCATTTGAGGAAACATTGTTTGAATATAATGCGAGTTTTCTTAATAGTTAAGACTTCTCATTTCTTGAACATCATAACTAAACCTCCCTTGTTTTTCAGCTATGTCTAGCACAAACCATCATAACAATTTCTCCCTGCGATCCGTCGTTGAGAAGGACAAGTTAAATGTATCCAATTTTCTTGAATGGTATCGGAACTTGAGAATTGTTCTCAAACAGGAGAAAAAGGACTATGTCCTTGAGAAAGTTCTCCCCAAGAAGTACCGAGCCAATGCCTGGCAGTCAGATAAGGATGCTTGGGATAAGCATTCTAATGATGTGGTCGATGTGAGTTGTCTCATGTTGGCTACCATGAACTCGGAATTGCAGAAGCAATATGAGTACGTGGAGTCGCCAATAGAGATGATCACTGGCCTGAAAAGTATGTTTCAGGAACAGGCGCGAACTCAGAGATACCAGACGGTTAAGTCTCTGATTGAGTGCAAGCTACCAAAGGACGAACCAGTGAGTCCTCATGTCATTAAGATGATGGGTTATATTGATAACCTGGGGAAACTGGATTGTCCTATTAGCCAAGAGTTGGCTACTGACATCATTTTACAGTCATTGCCGTCAAGCTATGATCAGTTTGTTATGAACTATAACATGAACAACTTGACAAAGACTTTGACTGAGTTGCATGGGATGCTCAAGACTGCGGAACCTAACATCAAGAAGGACACCCCAAATGTCCTTATGGTACAAAAGGGTAAAAAGTTTAAGAAACTTGGTAAGAACAAAGGTAATGGCAAGACGAGATCGATTGTGAATCCAAGCGAGTCCAACCATGTTCCTAAGGTTAAAACCAGCCCTTCTGAAGATGTTAAGTGCCGTTATTGTAATGGTTATGGGCATTTGAAAAGAAACTGCAATAAATTCTTGGAAGATTATGAGAAGCTGAAGAAGACGTACGAGACTTCTTCTTTAGGTATTATGTTATATAAGTAAATGTTACTTCTTATGGTCCTACTTATTGGGTATTAGATACCAGCTGTGGTACTCATATTTTGTGAAAATATGCAGGGCTTGAGCAAAAGTAGGACTATGGAAAAAGGACAAGTGGATCTACGCGTGGGAAATGGAGCAAGAGTTGCTGCATTAGCCGTAAGAGTATTTCATTTGTTTTCTTTATGGCATGGTTTTAGAACTTAAGAACTGCTACTATGTATCTGCTATGAGCAGAAATATTATTTCTATTCCTTGTTTGGATATGGAAGGATATCAATTTTCAAATTAAGAATAAGTGTTATTCATTTGATTACAATGATATATTTATAAGTAGCAATCCATTAGAGAATGGACTTTATGTTCTAAACCAAAACGTGCCTAACTATAACATTAGTACCAAGAGATTCGAGTCAAATTATACGAATCAAACTTTTCTCTGGCATTGTCGTTTGGGCCACATAAATGAGAGCGGATTCAGAAGCTCCATAGTGATGGACTTTTGGTCTCATTTGATTATGAATCATCTGAGAAATGTGAACCTTGTTTATTTAGGTAAAACGACAAAGGCCCCTTTCAACAAAAGGTAGTGTCGATCGACACAAACGGTGCGTCGGTCGACACAGGTCGCGAACGAACAAAATGAAAGGGCTAGTAACTTATTGGGCTTTGTACATACGGATGTGTATGGCCCGATGAGCACAAGTGCTAGAGAAAACTTTCAGTACTTCAATACCTTTATTGATGATTTCAGTAGGTAAGGTTATGTCTTATTAATGAGACATAAGTCAGAATCTTTGAAAAGTTCAAAGAGTTCCAGAATGAAGTACAAAATCAATTTGGCAAAAGTATTAAAGCTCTACGATGAGATCATGGAGGTGAATACTTGAGTCAAGAATTTAGTGATCATCTGAGAGATTGTGAAAGTGTTTCGCAATTCACTCCTCCTGAATCGGACTTTATTAGATATGGTTCGATCAATGATGAGTCACTTAGATCTTCCATTATCCTTATAAGAACACGCTCTAGAAACGTATGCGTTTACATTAAATAGGGTTCTATCAAAATCAGTTACAGAGATACCACATGAGATGTGGAATGGAAATGTTCCTGATTTATCCTTCATGAAGATTTGGGGTTGCGAGGCTTATATAAAACGTTTAATCTCTGATAAGCTCACACCCAAATCCGATAAGTGTTAGGATGGTGTCCTGAAATCACACTTGTACTCACTCCTGATGATAGTTGTGTGTCGAGATCAGACATTCGTATAATACTGAGCGGTTGCAATATTTTGCTAGAAGCCTCTTGCAATTTGTAAGTTGTAGACTTACTGCCAGTATTATATGATCCTATAGGGTCACACACCTAAGCAAACTGGAAGCTAAAATGTGGGAATGATCATTATGGTAATGATCATGTTAATGTGTATTGGATACACATTAATATAGAGAAAATGGTGTTGTGTCGATCGACACAGTATGTGTGTCGGTCGACACAGTTCGGGTTTTCGAAACAGTAGTTTCGATTTGTGACTTAAAAGTTGGCCCGTTAAGAATGATCCGAAGTCTTAATAAAACCTAAGGGTTTCGACCTGGATCGTGAGCCGTCGTCTTTTTCTTGACAGAAGAAGTAGAAACACCAGAACTCAGAGATCCCAAAAGATCCGACACTAGCATCCCGGTTTCCAGGTTTGTGTGCGTGTGTATCTAGTAGAGGCGAAGCATCTGAGTCGCTTACTGATCTCGTCACCAATCATTCCGCTGCCAGTTCAAAGGTAAGAACGAGGTTGGTAAATTTCAATATAACAAACCCTAGATCCTAAGGAGATCCAACAGTGGAATCAGAGCTTGTTAGGGTTTAGTCTATTGAATCTAAGGCATTTAAATCGAATACTGATGAATTTGATTAGTTAATTGCCTGTTGAATTGTGTTTTATAGAAATTAATCTCGGATTAAAGTTTCTGTTGAAAACGACGAACTGCTGTTGTCGCACTGTGTCGATCGACACTAAGCTTGTGTCGGTCGACACGCCGCGAAACGTACAATAAAATTTTAGGGTTTGTCGCATGGTGTCGATCGACACTAATCTTGTGTCGGTCGACACACCGCGAAAACTCGTAAAAGATTTTGAGGTTTGTCGCATAGTGTCGATCGACACTAATCTTGTCTCGGTCGACACACCGCGAAAACGCTCACTCGATCTTGGAGATCGTTCTGTGTCGGTCGATACACTGGGTGTGTCGGTCGACATAGACTAAGCGAATGGATAGATTGGTTCAATTGGATTAAACCGGTTATCTCGCTCGGTTAATTTTAATTAACCAATTTGGTTCTGTTTTGGTAATGTCGATCGACACAGAGTTGTGTGACGAACGATATGGACCGTTAAACCGGACCGGTTCAATTAGATTGAATCGGTTAAGGAAATTTGATCCGGTTTGACCGGTTATCGAAGACCGGTTTAAATGGGTTGTGTCGACCGATGCCGATGGTTGGCGTCGATCGACACACCATTCGCAAAATTGCTAGTTGGACCTCAAATTTGCATATACCAGACCAAATTTAATCCTTAAGTTCTAAATGAACCTAAACTTAATAAAACTGAAAGTTTTGATTAATTTAATAACTTTTTGGATGTATATTGGATATACATCAAGATTAAATAGTTCATTTCCTCAACTAAATATCAAGTGATATTGATGTCTTGCCTGATCTCGTCTACTGTCAAGACTTGTTTCGTTGTTGGATAGCCTTAGAGTCCTTGGTATCCACAGCAACATGAGTAAGGCAGGTGATCATTGTTAGACTTGCAGTGCAACTGTTAGTAATCACAAGACAGAAAGAGATTGGTTTACTTGACTGGGCCATCAGAAGTTCTGGGCCCAGAGACATCAGAGTGGATGAGACATGGATTGTCTTATCTGCGACCAAGAGTTGTACTAGGTACACTTAGCAATGATTTGCTTACCTAGATAACTAAAGTCTGAGTAATGGCGAGTCGCCCATTCAAATTTTGGTGATCTGAGGATCTTGGTTCATTGTATTCATCTGAGGAAACATAGTTTTGAATACAATGCGAGATTTCTTATTAGATAAGAATTCTCATTTCCTTGAGCATTATAACTAAAACCTCTACCTCTTTTAATTACAGCTATGTCTGTCTCAACTCACATCAACACTTTCTCGCTAAGATCCGTCCTTGAGAAGGACAAGCTAAATGGATCTAATTTCTTGGAATGGTATCGGAACCTGAGAATAGTTCTCAGGCAGTAGAACAAGGAATATGTCCTTGAAAAGGTTCTCCCCGAGAGGCCACGTTCCAATGCCACGCAGGCAGATAAGAATGCTTATGATAAGCATTCAGCTGATGTCAAAGACGTTAATTGTCTAATGCTGGTGACTATGAACTCTGAGCTGCAGAAGCAATATGAGAACGTGATGTCACCCATTGAGATGATTAACAGCCTGAAAGCTTTGTTTCAGGAGCAAGCTCGCACAGAGAGATACCAGACGGTTAAATCTCTCATGGATTGCAAGCTGGCTAAGGACAGTCCAGTAAGTCCTCATGTCCTTAAAATGATGGGTTACATTGATAACCTGGGGAAACTGGACTGTGCCATTAGCCAGGAGCTAGCCACTGACATGATTCTGCAGTCTTTGCCGTCGTGTTTTGATCAGTTCATCATGAACTACAACATGGAAAACATGACTAAGACATTGACTGGGTTGCACGGCATGCTGAAGACAGCAGAGCCGAATCTCAAGAACGCAACTCCCAGTGTACTGAAGGTACAAGGGGGTAAAAGGTTTAAGAAACCTAAGAAGGGTAAGGGAAAGGCCAAGGTTGTCCAGACTGAAAGTCAGGACAAGCCCAAGCCGAAGCCCAAATCCGGGCCTTCTCATGAGGATAAGTGCAACTACTGCAAGCAGTTGGGGCATTGGAAGAAAGACTGCAAGAAGTTCATGGAAGATTACAAGAAGCTGAAGAAGACGTATGATGCGTCTGACTCAGGTATGTATGTTATCGAACTTAATGTTATGTCTTCTAGTTCTACTTCGTGGGTATTGGATACCGGCTGCGGTGCTCATATTTGTACTAATGTGCAGGCACTAAGAAACAGTAGGACGCTGAAGAAAGGACAAGTGGAGCTACGGGTCGGGAATGGAGCTAAGGTTGCTGCACTGGCCGTAGGCACCTACGAGTTTTCCTTACCTTCGGGCATGGTTTTAATTTTAAATAATTGCTACTTTGTACCTGCGATTAGCAGAAACATAATTTCAGTTTCCGTTTTGGATTTGGAAGGTTTTGATTTTTCTGTTAAGAATAAAGTTTGTTCTTTTAATCGTGATGGTACGTATTATGGTAGCGCCCCATTAGACAATGGGTTATATGTTTTAAACCAAGAATTGCCTGTCTTTAACATAAATACAAAGCGGTTTAAGTCCAATGACGAAAACCCGACTTTCTTATGGCATTGTCGTTTGGGCCATATCAATGAGAAACGCATCCAAAGGCTCCATCGAAATGGGCTTCTGGGCTCATTTGATTTTGAATCATGTGAGAAATGCGAATCTTGTTTGATGGGCAAAATGGCTAGAGCCTCTTTCAACAAACCAAATGAAAGGGCCAGTGACTTATTGGGCCTTGTTCATACTGATGTATGTGGGCCGATGAGTACTGTTGCCAGAGGAAATTACAAGTACTTCATTACCTTCACTGATGATTTCAGTAGGTATGGCTATGTCTATTTGATGAGACACAAGTCGGAATCCTTTGATAGATTCAAGGAATTAAAGAATGAAGAGCAGAACCAACTTGGCAAAAGTATCAAAGTTCTGCGATCGGATCGCGGAGGAGAATACTTAAGTCAAGAGTTCAGCGACTATCTGAGCGAGTGTGGAATTATTTCACAACTCACTCCTCCTGGAACACCCCAATGGAATGGAGTGTCAGAGAGGAGGAATCGAAGCTTATTGGATATGGTTCGGTCTATGATGAGTCATTCAAATCTTCCATTATCCTTTTGGGGATACGCTCTAGAAACGTCTGCGTTTACACTAAATAGGGTACCATCTAAATCAGTGGAAAAGACACCACATGAATTGTGGACTGGGAACATTCCTACTCTGTCTTTCCTAAAGATTTAGGGTTGTGAGGCTTATGTCAAACGTTTAATCTCTGACAAGCTTGCACCCAAATTAGATAAATGCTACTTTGTTGGTTATCCTATGGAAACCAAGGCATACTACTTTTACAACCAATCTGAGAACAAAGTATTTGTTGCTCGGGACTGTTCTTTTCTTGAGAGGGAGTTTCTCTCTAAGAAAAACAGTGGGAGTAAAGTACATCTTGAAGAAATTCGAGATGCACAGGAGACTGCTCAACCTGCTGAGGAAGAGAAGCAGTTGGATCCACAAAGTTATGTGGAACCGGCGCCTGTGGAGCCTGAAGTTCGCAGATCCGGAAGGATCCGTCACGAACCCGAGAGATACTATGGATTTCTCGTGACCAATTCAAATGATCTGATGATCATTGATAGTGACGAACCAGCGACCTTCGCGGAAGCAATGATGGGCCCGGACTCCGAAAAATGGCTTGGAGCCTCTAAATCCGAAATGGGATCCATGTCAGAAAACCAAGTATGGTCCTTGGTCGATTTACCTAATGGTGCAAAAGCCATTGAGTGTAAATGGATCTTCAAGAAGAAGATTGACGTGGATGGCAATGTACAGATTTACAAAGCGAGGTTGGTGGCTAAAGGTTTCAAGCAAATTCATGGTATTGACTATGATGAAACCTATTCCCCAGTCGTTATGCTTAAATCCATTCAAATTCTTCTAGCGATTGCCGCTCATTATGATTATGAGATTTGGCAAATGGATGTCAAAACCGCATTCCTGTATGGTATTCTGGAAGAGGATGTGTATATGACACAGTGATATACCATGGATTTTAGGGATTTTAACCATGGTATATGTGTTATTTATCGAGTCTTTTACTATGTTTTAGAGTCTTTTCAGGTGTTTATTAGGTACAAGCACATTTGGAGCATATTTGGTGATTTAGGCACTTTCTGGAGCTAATTGGAGTATTTGGCCGAGAGATAGAGTTTACTGTCCGAAACAGAGAAAGGTGTCGATCGTTGCATGCCTAGCATCGATCGATGCACCAGAGAGATGGGCCAAAAGACAGTTTAATAAAGAATGATGAAATTGCATTTTTGCTCAGAAGTTCCTGATATTTACAAAGAAGCCCCAAAAACGTGTTTTAGGATTATAATTAGGTTTTACAGCCACTTGTGAGGCTAAGCTTTTCTTACGTTAAGTTTTACTCAGAGAGAGTTGAGGGGCTGATCCTGATCTCGAAAGAGACTTGATTTTGAACCCCAGTTCTTATTTGATTATATGATATTTGGTTTTCTACTTATGATATTTTCTGTCTCGATGAATATGTCTGAGTAGATCACCTGTTAGGTTGAAGGATTCTCATTAAGGATTTTAGAGAATTATAGTTTAATAAATCTGTAGAGATTCAAATCTGCTAGTTCTTTATCTAAGTTGTTCTTAATGCTTAATCTGAAGTAGCTAATCAGAGTTATGATGTTAGGTTGATTAATTCAACGGAAGTTGGTTGATTTAACTAGAAAGAACTTAGATAAGCAATTAAACTGCTCGCAAACGGAAGTTTGGTTCAGGTTAATTGTGAACATATCAAACTTGGAATCAATGCTAGTTTAATCTGTTAGTCTCGCAAACGGAAGTTTGGTTTGCTGCACTTAGACTTAGAGAATTATCGCAAAGGAATTTGGTTAATTCTATATCAGTGTTTGAGTTCTAGAATAGTTATTGATTAGGTCTAGATAGATTGATTGCTTGCGTTCCTGATTTCCTGAGAATTCCTGAAACCTAACGCTTCGCCTTCTTGCTCACAAACTCACTTGATTTACTTTGCTATTTTGTTACTGTTTTCACATCTGCTTTGCTTAATTTAATCTGAACTGCTATTAAACTATTGTGTGACTGAGAGTCCTCGTGGGATTCGATACCTTATATACTACGATTGCATTGACTGTGCACTTGCAGTAGAATAGGGAAAACTATACACCTATCAAGTTTTTGGCGCCGTTGCCGGGGACTCTTTGAGTTCACCTATAGATTTAGTACTAGGAATTAGACTAAGCATTCCTTTTAATTTTCTTGTTTACTCACGTTTTTGCTTTTTGGATTCGCAGGGATTCGCACTGCATCGATCGTTGCTCACCTTGCATCGATCGACACAAGGCGAGAACAGCGATGCTGAGATCTGAGACGTTCAATAGGTTCCGCGCCATGGAACCTGTGATTTTGATTCGCGGTGAAAACGGCGTTCTACGAGACCAAGAGGGTCATATATGCAACGCAAAAGGTCAGAAAATAGATGGGGAAGGAAATCCCATCTTACCAGATTACCATGTATTGGTCGGGCAAGTAGCTGAGATGCAGAGTAAGATAGATGACATCCACGACATCTTACTTAGGGAGAGACAGTTCCGAGCAGAGGCAGAAACTGATAAATTTGCGGAGGTACACTATATGGCTGGAGCCAACTCTTATGGACATACATTGGGACATCAGCAGAGACAAGGTTCTAGGCATGCTCAAGGATCAAGAGACCATAACTATACTTCCTATCTGGCACCTCCTACACAAAGGAGCAAACTGGAGATGATGATAGAACAATCAATTGAAAAGCAACAGCAGAACACAGCTTCTTTCAGCTCGAAGCTAGAGAACCTGTACACTAATTTGAATGAGAAATTTGAATCCTTGAGCACTCGTATGAAGCAGCTTGACACACAGATGGATCAAGTTTCATACTCTACCTCAAGGAAGGATCCTCAAGAAGCTCATGCCAGCAACATTCCCATTCAGGATGACACACAGATAGATCATGGATCATGTCTAGCCGTTAAGGCTGTGGAATTTGTGGAAGACAGAGAGGGATTTGATTTACCTGAGTTTGAAAGTTTCGATGCACCTGACTCAACAGAGATTGACATGGATCTTTTGACTTGGATAGTTCAGATTGAAGTGGGACCAAGCCAAGGAGAGAAATTTGAGTCTGAGATGGCTGGAATGGACCAAGAAGCGGATAAACCCGAGACTATAGTTGAAACACGAGCTGAGACGATAGCATCGATCGATGCATCACAAGCACCGATCGTTGCAAGCCGAAAGGAACCATTTTCACTCATATCTCAAGGACCTGCTAAGGAAAGAACCTATAAACCTCCATTGCCATTCCCGAAAGCTCCCGTTAAGTCCAAAGATGTGGTTTGGTGCACAGTGGTGGTTGACAAGAAGATGGTGGTTCCACAAGAGCCTATTCTAACATCTTCAAGGCCTAAAACCACTCATAAACAGAAGGCTCCGAACATCAAATCTTTGCCAAAGGTAAAGCATAAATCCTCTAAGTTTAAACCTTCTGACTCCACTGTTTTGAATGCAGGAAAGAGCGTTAAAACACCCAAGTGTCAATCTCACCCTACATTCCTCCCGACGTTCCTTGGACGACATCATGCTGCTACTGCTTACACACCACCATGGATGATAAGGCATTCACAGAGACACGCAAAGTCTCTGTTGAAACCTCCATGAGTCTGACCCCTTTCCAAAAAGTCAAGCTAATGACTTGAAACAAGCGCTGAGTGGGAGGCAACCCACTGCTAGGTTTAATTGTTTTTCCTTTTCATTTTTGGTGTTTTCTTAGGATTTCACGTTTATATTTGTTTTTGTTAGTTATTAGATACAGAACACAAGTCTGGAGACGAGTGACGATCGTTGCTCACATGTGCAACGGTCGTTGCAATTGGTTTAAATCGAAAATTAAGGTACGTTGAGCTAAACCGGAATCAATCTGGTTCAACCAGCATCGATCGTTGCCCCTAAAGCAACGATCGTTGCACCCACGACCAGGTAAGTCACCTTAAACCCTATTTTCTCTTCTTCTTCCCCATTTCTGTTGGTCGACACACCGAGAACCTCCACCCAAAAATCATCATTTCTTCGTCAAATTTCTTGTTTCCAAGTGCTATTTACTTATTTTTACGCTCCCAGTCCATTTCCCCAACCCATATCTCAAGAAATCAAGATGGCGTCTCAAAGGCAACCCCGCAAGAAGCGAGCCACAGCTTCCACAGCAACAAGACACTACACCCCACCGCCTCAATGGTTCAGCAGAGAGTCAGAGGCACCCGCACCATACAACAGATACGGGCCGCCGGTTGCCTTACCTTGGCCCAGAGAGGATGCCACACCGATGCAGACGACCAGACAGTGGCCGGAGGACCAGATATGCTTCTTCAAGTCTTCTGAGTTCACCGAGCGGCCGTTGCTCAGTCGATGGGACGAGTATGACTCGCTTCTCTACAGTGGTTGGTGTGGGATGATCATCAAGCCGACCAAGTTCGCGGACTACTCCACCTGCAGGATTCTGGGGATCGATGAGCAGGTGCTAGCTGTGTGCAGAGGCATTGGTCTAGGGACAATGCCGATGCGACACTATGACCTCTATCCTGAGCTGGTCAGGCAGCTATTGGCCACTTGCAGAGTGATTTACTCGGATCCCGACCACAGGAGCGCTACAGTGAGTGCTTTCACCTTCATGAGTTGGGGAGTCAGGTATCGGATTCCTCTACTTGATCTCTGCAGGATCTACGGGTTCAGTACTGAGCCGAGGCGCATAGCCATGCCACTCGAGTGGGATCCGGTTGAGGCTCGCACATTCTGGGAGAGTATTGGCAGCGGTCGATACAACTCCAGGACCACACCAGTAGTGCAGATGAGACATCCGGTGCTGCGATATGTCTCGCGTATCTTGTGCTGGAGCTTGCTTTGCAAGTTTGAGGCCAACAAGATGCGCAAACTTGAGATGGAGTTGCTGTTTATGGGGCTGAGAGATCAGTTTAGAGGTTCTGGCGTGAGAGATCCGACTGCGGGTCTCAACTTGGGAGCTATTTTCGCACAGCATTTGGTTGATCTGCAGCTGAAGCCGTTTGATGGAGCTGGTACTGAGACGGTAGGGAGTTTACTTACTCCCATTTTTGAGTATTGTGGGATTCCTCTTCATGGCACAGAGCGTGATACAGCTCGAGAGTTCCTGGATCTCAGCCATTTGCAGAGCGCTACCTGGCTCAAGGAGGGGCGCATTTGGGTTTACACTGATCCGACCACTGGGAGGACTGGTATCGAGCTTCCTGCTGCCAGATGGACACAGATTGACACATTAGAGGCACTGAGATTTCAGCCTCCTGAGTCTGCGTAGCGAGGGATTCCGACTATGGCTCATCCGCTGGGAGAGCCTTCCTCACGAGCTTCGACTTCTTCTGCCCCTGCTCCTGCGCCAGCACCTGCCCCGGTCGACATTGTGGGTCCCTTTCCAGAGCCTGCGATGGCTTACGGTGCATACTCTGAGGCAGAGTGGAGAGAGAGATCAGATGGTATGTTTCGAGTTCTTTGGAACTTCGTGCGTACTTGCAGCTGCAGGAGGCCACCACAGATCCATCAGCCCGTACCTGACCGTCGTCGACAGCGATCTCCGACTGATACTGATCCCGCACCCGAGGCAGCCGATGATGATGCACTGTATGGTGGGATAGATGATGTTAGCGAGTGAGAGTAGTCTCCATGTTCAGTCTTTCGGTTCTGTATTCTGACTTTTTCTTTTCTTTTGCACTTTTCTTCTTTGATTTTTAGGATTCTACTATGTTTGGATGATTTGCACTTTATTTGGTACATCTTTTGTTTCGGTTTTACTCTGTTTCTAGTGTTCTCAGCTTGCAGGGATCAAAATTGACAAAAACAGACGGACTAACTTGCTAACTTGATGACTGTTCGTGAAAGCGCAGTGCGTCGATCGACACACCATTGTGTCGATCGTCACAATACGAAAGAATCGCACAGCAACGGTCGGTGCACCTAGTGCAACGATCGATGCTTGAGCGACAGAGGTAAAACCCGACAGAACTAAAACATCCATTAACAATTTTTCTTTCTTTTTACCGATCCTTCGCTGGACACTACTGGGGACAGTGTGTCTTAAGTGTGGGGGAGGTGCTACTGACTTATATCTTTCTGTTTTCTTAAGAGTCAGTCCGTTTTTCAAAAAATTCTTGTTTTATTGAGTCAAAATTGTTTAAGTAAGAAGCTATGATTTTCTGAGAAGATTTACAAGACTTGCAGGAACTTAAGTAACCATTGGGATGAAGTTGCAGGATCTATCTCTGACTATTAGAAAACCCCATCACAGATCAACCTACTGGGAACACCCACATCACTTCAGGTATCAGAGGATCCTTTACTGACTTCAACCTTAATACTGACTTAGATTTCTCACCTAAGGGCTTGGTATACTTTGTGTCGGATTCCCTTGTTAGTTCTGACACAGCCTGTCAACCTATCCTATTCAGTTCCCTTCTCCCCTTCTATAAAGTAAAAAAAAAATATATATATATAATAAACTGAGGATGAGTTAGTAACTCCGAAGTGGTCATGGGAATAGTAGCAAACACTATTATCTCTCATGTGATCCATGGAATGTGTCCAAAGTACACCCCATAACGGGAAGAACACTGATAAAAAAAATAAAATGATACCCAGTGGGGAAAAATCAGTTGTTAAAGAAGGGAAAGAGAAGAAAGGGACTAGAGAAAGATAGTATGGTGGTCTAGAGCTGATAAGGTAAGAATCCATGTGCCCTTTGATCGATACTCCTTAGGTGAGACCGCACTTAAATACTTGCAGAAGTCAGTAGGGAGAATTTGAATGCGTGAATGTGATTGTGGAGTTTACCTAGGACAGTTGCTAAGTGTGGGGGAAGTACATGTTGGTCTTGATATCCTGTGATTGATTCTTTCAGTGGTTTACTAAGGGGAATCTGAGTATTGTAGCTACTAGGATGAAATGAGTTTCTGAAGAGTTTTCAAACCTCTTATCTACATTTAGTTCTTTGTCTTGCTTGAGGACAAGCAAGAGCTAAGTGTGGGGGAGTTGATATACCATGGATTTTAGGGATTTTAACCATGGTATATGTGTTATTTATCGAGTCTTTTACTATATTTTAGAGTCTTTTCAGGTGTTTATTAGGTACAAGCACATTTGGAGCATATTTGGTGATTTAGGCACTTTCTGGAGCTAATTGGAGTATTTGGCCGAGAGATAGAGTTTACTGTCCGAAACAGAGAAAGGTGTCGATCGTTGCATGCCTAGCATCGATCGATGCACCAGCGAGATGGGCCAAAAGACAGTTTAATAAAGAATGATGAAATTGCAGTTTTGCTCAGAAGTTCCTGATATTTACAAAGAAGCCCCAAAAACGTGTTTTAGGATTATAATTAGGTTTTACAGCCACTTGTGAGGCTAAGCTTTTCTTACGTTAAGTTTTACTCAGAGAGAGTTGAGGGGCTGATCATGATCTCGAAAGAGACTTGATTTTGAACCCCAGTTCTTATTTGATTATATGATATTTGGTTTTCTACTTATGATATTTTCTGTCTCGATGAATATGTCTGAGTAGATCACCTGTTAGGTTGAAGGATTCTCATTAAGGATTTCAGAGAATTATAGTTTAATAAATCTGTAGAGATTCAAATCTGCTAGTTCTTTATCTAAGTTGTTCTTAATGCTTAATCTGAAGTAGCTAATCAGAGTTATGATGTTAGGTTGATTAATTCAACGGAAGTTGGTTGATTTAACTAGAAAGAACTTATATAAGCAATTAAACTGCTCGCAAACGGAAGTTTGGTTCAGGTTAATTGTGAACATATCAAACTTGGAATCAATGCTAGTTTAATCTGTTAGTTCTCGCAAACGGAAGTTTGGTTTGCTGCACTTAGACTTAGAGAATTATCGCAAAGGAATTTGGTTAATTCTATATCAGTGTTTGAGTTCTAGAATAGTTATTGATTAGGTCTAGATAGATTGATTGCTTGCGTTCCTGATTTCCTGAGAATTCCTGAAACCTAACGCTTCGCCTTCTTGCTCACAAACTCACTTGATTTACTTTGCTATTTTGTTACTGTTTTCACATCTGCTTTGCTTAATTTAATCTGAACTGCTATTAAACTATTGTGTGACTGAGAGTCCTAGTGGGATTCGATACCTTATATACTACGATTGCATTGACTGTGCACTTGCAGTAGAATAGGGAAAACTATACACCTATCACACAGCCTGAAGGTTTTGTCGATCCTTAGAACGCTGGAAAGGTATGCAAGCTTCATAAATCCATTTATGGATTGAAGCAAGCATCACGGAATTGGAATCTTCGTTTTGATGAAGCAGTAAAACAATTTGGTTTCATCAAGAACGAAGAGGAACCATGTGTTTACAAGAAGACTAGTGGGAGAAAAATTGCATTTCTTGTACTGTATGTCGATGACATACTCCTCATCGGTAATGACGTTCCGTTGCTTCAGTCTGTTAAGACTTGGCTCGGAAGTTGTTTTTCCATGAAAGACATGGGAGAAGCCGCGTATATTCTTGGAATCAGAATCTACAGAGATAGAATGAACATGCTGATTGGATTGTGCCAGGACACTTATATTGATAAGGTACTGCACAGATTCAGGATGCACGATTCCAAGAAGGGCTTCATACCGATGTCTCATGGCACAAGTCTCAGCAAGAAGCAGTGTCCGGCGACACATGCTGAGCGAGAACGCATGAATAGGATTTCTTATGCTTCTGCAATAGGATCTATTATGTATGCCATGCTCTGCACTCGCCCAGATGTAGCTTACGCGTTAAGCATGACGAGTAGATACCAATCTGATCCAGGTGAAGATCACTGGACAGCTGTCAAGAATATTCTCAAGTATTTGAGACATACTAAGGATAAATTCCTGGTGTGTGGAGGAAGTGAAGAACTTGTGGTGAATGGATTCACCGATGCGAGTTTTCAGACGGACAGAGACGATTTCCGATCACAATCTGGATATGTCTTCTGTCTAAATGGCGATGCAGTGAGCTGGAAGAGCTCTAAGCAGAATACCGTAGTTGATTCCACCACGGAAGCTGAATATGTTGCTGCTTCAGAAGCGGCAAAGGAAGCTGTTTGGATCAAGAAGTTCATGACTGAACTTGGTGTGGTTCCTAGTATCTTGGAGTCAGTGGCTTTTTTTTGTGACAACAATGGAGCCATTGCTCAAGCAAAAGAACCCAGGTCACACCAGAAGTCCAAACACGTGGAGAGAAGATATCACCTGATTCGTGATATCGTCAATAGAGGTGATGTGAAGATCAGCCGAGTTCCGACATACGAGAATGTCGCTGATCCTCTGACCAAGTCACTCCCAAGGCCTAAGCATGAGAGTCATACGACTGCTGTAGGCATTAGAGATCTTAAGATGTAATCTTGATTCTAGTGGGAGTTTTAGTTTTATTTTAGTTATAATAAGACGCTCTTGTAAACATTCTTTTGGAAGTGTTTAATGAAATTTGATTTCAGCATTATTTATTGTGATCTAAATAATGGTCCCAAAATAAGTTTATGACATATTATAGGTCATCAAGTTGAGGACTTGATCATGAAACCCTATAAGTTAATAAATTATGTTTTGTCCCTGGTCGAGGCTGTCAAAGTGGGACACTGACAACCGTGAGAGACTAGATTGTGAGGTGACTGTTGGCTAAGTTTCATGGAGTCAATGATATGATTATCGCAGTCAGTCACATAGATATATGTTAGTGAACGTATGATCGGGCATGATCCGCTAATGAGAAGTCTACAAGATAGTTATATCTGTGTCATAAAAGGTTCTCATTACGACTATAGAGTATAGTCCTTAGACCTGAGTTCATCATGCTTTCTTGCATATGAATTGGTACACTTTGACTTTGTCAAACGTCGACCCGTAACTGGCGACTATAACGGCACTTTTCAAGTATATCATGAAGTGTGCGTTGAAACAGGGAAGGAACAAGATGGGATTTGTCCATCCTGTATAACGGGAGATAAATATCTCAGGGCCTATCGAAGATTGAATACTGAGAGAATGTGTGGCCGCACTCAAACGAACTATAATTCAGTTGTTTGTAATGTTCAGTATGAGATCATGAGTTAGATAAACACGATGTTGGCTTAATAAGGATGACACCAATCTTGCCTTATGCCAAATCGAGATATAGAGACAAAAGGATTATAGGAATAGATGATTCCAGTACAAGTGGGAGATTGTTGGGATAGTGTCCTGAAATCACACTTGTACTAACTCCTGATGATAGTTGTGTGTCGAGATCAGACATTCGTATAATACTGGGCGGTTGCAATGTTTTGCTAGAAGCCTCTTGCAATCTGTAAGTTGTAAACTTACTGCCAGTATTATATGATCCTATAGGGTCACACACCTAAGCAAACTGGAAGCTACGACATGGGAATGATCATTATGGCAATGATCATATTAATGTGTATTGGATGCACATTATAATCGATATAATGGTGTTGTGTCGATCGACACAGCTTGTGTGTCGGTCGACACAGTTCAGGTTTTTCGGAAAGGCTTTCCGAATTAAGACTTAATTAAGTCTGGCCCGTTAAGCAAGTTTAGGTCGAATAAAACTTGAGAGTTTCGACCTAAACAGCAAGCCGTCCACTTTTCTTGACAGAAAAAGTAGAAACACCAGAGAGATTCGATTCCCGTTGATCCGGCACTAGCATCCCGTTTCCAGCTTGTGTGCGTGTGTATCTGGTAGAGGCAAGACATCTGCGTTGCTCCACTGATCTCGTTCACCATTCTCATTCCGCTGCCAGTTCAAAGGTAAGAACGAGGTTGGTTTTAATTCAATATATCAAACCCTAGATCCTAGGAGATCCAACATTATTCTCTGTAGTTATTATGTTGAATAGAGAGAACGTAGTTGTAACTCAAAGCTATTTGATATAGTGGATTTTTAGTGGACTAAGGTCTCGTGGTTTTTCCTACTCAAATCGAGGAGGTTTTCCACGTAAAAATTGTGGTATTGTTTACTTTGCGTTTTGAGATTGTTTCTGCCATCGTATTTATTTTTATCACAGACTCACACAAATGTGGAAAACTATACACTACAAGAAAACAACCGGGAACCGACGGGCATAAACGTCGGTAATCCGTCGGAAACACCGTTTACCGACAGAATTTCGACAAAAAAAGTCCAACGGTTCTATGTTGTCGGAAACTAATATCCGTCGGAAAATTGTCGGTTATTTCCGACAGCTTTCCGACAAACCATTTTTCCGACGGTTTACCGACGAAATGTAAACCGACGGTTTACCGACGACGGACCGACGGTAGATATTCCGACGGTAAAACCGACGGTTATTCACCGACGGTAAACCGACGGTTATTCACCGACGGTTATTTACCGACGGTAAACCGACGGAATTTCACCGACGGTAAACCGACGGTTGTCACCGACGGTTGTTCACCGACGGTTATTTACCGACGGTAAACCGACGGAATTTCACCGACGGTAAACCGACGGTTGTTTACCGACGGTAAACCGACGGTTATTTACCGACGGTAAACCGACAGAATTTCACCGACGGTAAACCGACGGTTGTTTACCGATGGTTGTTTACCGACGGTAAACCGACGGTAAATTACCGACCGTAAACCGACAGCAAAAAAAAAATTATTTTTAAAAAAATTTATTATATTTATAATTAAAAGTATTTAAAAATTATAAAATTTTAATTTAAAAGTATTTTATATACGATATATCTTATAAAATTTATATTAAATTTATTAAAAGTTTTTATTTAAACTACATAACATTGGGTCTGGGACCCAATCCCGATCCCGATCCCAATCCCGTTCCCGAAGCTCCTGTTCCCAGTCCCGGTTCCATCACTTGTGTTGCCCCGCCCGATCCTCCTTCTGGTGCATGTCTGCTATGCTGGATGTAGTACATGATTCGATCATGCATCTCTGCCATCTTTCTTTCATTTTCCGTCCTTCCTCTTGCAACCGAGCTTCAAAACTCGTCTTCAGAGCTGCAATTTCGATGTCTTTCTCGCGCAAAGCTTCAGTGAAGAGGTCGTTTTCGGGTCGGAAGCGGGAATGCGGAGTCGAGCATCCTTCCCCTAAGTTGCCTAACCCGAAAACACGGCCCTTCCTGCGCTGTGTTTCCTGCAAAGTACATATCAAATATGAATTACACAACCAAGTAAATAAGAAGTTATGTAAATTTTTTAGTTAACTCAAAGATTTACCTCGAGAAAGATCTCGTTGATCCTTTGCGACGCTTCATCAACCCTCGGTCCTACCATCCACGATCTGAAATAATTAGATGAAGACATTTTGGCCTGACAAGATATATTATTAGAGAGAGTGCGGAGAGAGAGAGAGAGAGAGAGAGAGTGAGTGAGAGAGAGAGAGAGAGAGAGAGAGAGAGAGAGAGAGAGAGAGTTGTGTGGAGGAGAAGGGAGAAATGCTTGGTATATATTGAAAATTAACCGACGGAAAACCGAGAGAAAACCGACAGAACAAGCCGTCGGAAATTTTGTCGGCCCAACGGTAATATAAACGACTATGTTGGCCCAACAGTACCAAAAAATTACCGACGGATTTCCGACGAAGTTACGCACTTCTCTTCCCAAGGTAACGTATAGGTAAGTGTCGCTTCGGAAATAAATCCCAAAACCGACAGAAAACCTACGGAATTTCCGTCGGAAAATTTTCTTTATATATCCACCCGTTTTCTCTCTTCTTTCCATCGCCAAAAAACAATAAAAAAAAATAATGAGTTACGTATACTTTTCTCCCGAAGCCCGCGCTACCGTTCTTCAAACTATCGCGGAACCGGGTCGAGAGTCGCTGCCAAACCTCGATCCATCTCGCCAAACCCACCGGGCCGTTTGGTTCGGATCCAATGCGGTCATCCACTCCGTCATCAGCGACATCATCGAGTATCGCTGGTCTGGACGTTATCTGACGTACTATAACGTCGCGACGACTCTAAAAACTGCATGGTTCAATGATTTTCTAGTAAGTTATATTTGTTTTTAATTATAATATTAATTTAAAATTTTAAATAGACAATTAATTTATTCTTTTACAGGGATACTTTACATTCTCTCCGGATAATGTTTTCATTGTCTGGCGGGAATTTCACCGGACGGATATGAATGTTTTCAAGACAAAGATGCGGCGTATGAAGCTCCGATGGCAACGGGGTGAAGGAAGACCGGCTTGGGTTCCAGCGGGAGAGTGGAACATCATGGTCGACCAATGGAGGGAGACGAACGACGAATAATAATAACTAAAATTTTTAATAATGTCATTTTTATTTTTAGTAATAATGAACTTTTGTTTAATTCTTAAATAAAATTGGTTTTTTTTTTTAAATATATTATTCTATCTTAAGGATATATAAATAACGTTGAAAAACATAAACGAATAACACATAGTATCACAATGGTTTGGGTATTGAGTTAAACTCTTCAAAGGTCTCGGGTTCGAGACCATTTTTCAGCGGGTTTTTTATTAACCGACGGAATTCCGACGGGTTATCGACAGACTATTGTTTCCGTCGGGAATCCGTCGGAAAATTCCGACGGTTTTTGATCCCGTCGGACTATTTCCGACGGTTTTTTGTTACCGTCGGAAATGTCCGACGGTATTTTGATTCCATCGGTATATACCGACGCAAATCCGACGAGTTCCAAACCATCGATATTTCGTCGGAAACCCGTCGGTATTTCCGACAACATATTTTCTGTCGGAATTTCCGTCAGTTTAAGGCTTGTTTTCTTATAGTAATATTCCGCTGCACCATTATCGCATTTCTTATTTTCCCAACAATAGTGAGATGGTCGAGCCGCAGTCGAGAGCTTCTTTTTGGTCCCAGCAGTCACCAACAGCCGTTGAGCTAGGCTGGTAGGTTAAGAAAATCTGCTTTCTCTTCTTTAACTCCTTTCTTCTTGCTCCCAAACAGTTTTCATGATCCACAGATAATCTACATATATCACCAAGCCCTCCATAGCTCCAAAATCCCATAAAACACTCAAAAATGATAAAAACAGGCAAACTCTACTCAAAAACTCTCTATGCTCTAAAATGGATGAAAAACAAAATGCTACATAAATGAATGCAAACGGCACAAAATATACAAAAATGGATACTAAAACATGTTAAATATGCGCATATCAACAATTATGAGAAATATCAATGTGGATTGGCCCACATATTTTACGTATGAACCAAGTTATAGGCATTTGTCAACACAGTTTGAGCTCAGGTTTTCTTAAATTGAAAGATTCGTTGTGTGTATACCCTGTAGGGAAACACAACATGCGACAACAAAGCAAAGTGTCCACACTTGTATGAGCCTAGAAGAATGAATGTAATCAATGCAATGCAAAAAGTAAATGAGACTGCAAACTTTTAATATGGAAAAAACCATGAAACCCTAGTTCACACATGATTGATGTATCAAATGATTTTGAGTTAAAACCACATCCTTTTTGCCTCTCTCTTCTCTTTCTCTTCTGTCCACCCGAAACTAGGTTAAGAGAAGCACACACATACATAGGCCTAATTGTTTCCTCTACTAGGAGAAAAACCAACATACCCGCCAAATTAGGCTCTTCAAACAAAAACATTAAAATTAGAAACTCAAGGAAACAAAGAAACAAAATGAAAGGAGGTGGATTCACAAACTGAGACGCGTGAATTTCTCTGAAACCTTATGTTCTCTGCGAAACATTCTATTATTTCATTGTCTTTTTTCAGAGTCGTTTTTTTTTATTCCTCCGACAAGGAAGAGATTCCTTTGGGTTGGTTCTAGTTTTAATATTCTAAAAGAAAAAGAAAAAAAGAAGAAGAAGAAGAATATAGTCAAATGAGAATACATTCTTCTAATCATCCATGGCTTTTACTAGCCATTCTCGTGGTTCTCCTCTCTTTCTCTGGAGCTCTCTCCAGCAAGGAAGAAAAGAAGACAACCTCAAAGAAAACGAAGAAAGAAGTAACTTATGATGGAACGTCTTTGATTATCAATGGAAAAAGAGAATTACTTTACTCTGGCTCCATACATTACCCTCGTAGCACTCCTGAAGTAAATCATTCGTAAAGAATTTGTGTTAATATTTTGCTTTTGTTTTTGTTTTTAGAGAATTACTGAGAGTTTTTTTTTTCCTTTTTCTAGATGTGGCCAAAAATCATCAAGAGAGCGAAACAAGGAGGTTTGAACACAATTCAAACATATGTTTTTTGGAATGTTCATGAGCCTGAGCAGGGGAAGGTAATGTTAGAGATTATATTAGAAAATTTAATAAAAAGAAAAGATTCATCACTGTTTTGAGGATTTTGGCTTTTCTTCCGTTGGAACAGTTCAATTTTTCAGGTAGAGCCGATTTGGTGAAGTTTATAAAATTGATTGAGAAGAATGGTATGTATGTAACCTTGAGGCTTGGACCTTTTATTCAGGCTGAATGGACTCATGGGTAAGTTCTTTGATTCTCTTCATGGTGATAATGGGTTTTAGTGGTTTGAGTTCTTATGTGATATGTTTCATGCATGAATATGATACATCAGAGGACTTCCTTACTGGCTAAGAGAAGTTCCCGGGATCTTCTTCCGTACCGACAATGAACCATTTAAGGTATTTTTATTATATATGTGTGTCTGATGATAGAACAATCAAAAGATTATTTTGAAAAAAAAAACTGCAGGAACATACAGAGAGGTATGTTAAGGTGATACTTGATAAGATGAAGGAGGAGAAGCTTTTTGCTTCACAAGGAGGCCCCATTATACTAGGACAGATAGAGAATGAGTATAGTGCGGTTCAACGAGCATATAAAGAAGATGGATTAAACTACATTAAGTGGGCAGCTAAATTGGTACATTCAATGAATTTGGGGATCCCATGGGTTATGTGTAAGCAAAATGATGCTCCTGATCCTATGGTAAGTCTTCTTTCTAACACATTAGTTAATGATTCTAACAAGATACTCATGAAATTATACATAAAGAAGTTTAATCTTCTAAATAGATCAACGCTTGTAATGGAAGACATTGTGGTGATACGTTCCCTGGTCCCAACAAAGACCACAAGCCATCTTTATGGACAGAGAATTGGACTACTCAGTGAGTTCTTCACTTGAGCTCTTCTAAAAACAAAAGACGATGATGTCAAGTTCTTGTACTTTGATTGTAGGTTCCGCGTTTTTGGCGATCCTCCAACGCAAAGATCTGTGGAAGATATTGCCTTTTCTGTTGCCAGGTTCTTTTCCAAGAATGGAAGCCATGTTAACTACTACATGGTAAAGGATAAAAACCCCGGTTTATGTTTTAGAAGAATGTTATCTAATTGTTTGTTGTCTTGCAGTATCATGGAGGTACTAACTTTGGAAGAACCTCTGCCCATTATGTAACCACACGTTACTATGATGATGCACCTCTTGATGAATACGGTAAAATTACAAAATATATATATATATATATATATTATTGGGGACTAGTATGTATTGTTTTCTCATTTGCCTTTTTTATTACTCATAGGATTGGAAAAGGAGCCCAAGTACGGTCATCTAAAACATCTTCACAACGCGCTTAACTTGTGCAAGAAGGCACTTCTCTGGGGTCAATCTCGAACTGAGAAGCCTGGCAAAGACACAGAGGTAACCGCAGAATAATTCTTACAGCATATATAGAATGCTAAGTTTCTTGATTTTGATGCATTGTTGTAATTGCAGATACGATACTACGAGCAGCCTGGAACGAAGGTTTGTGCGGCGTTTCTAGCTAACAATAACACAGAATCTGCAGAAAAAATCAAATTCAAGGGAAAGGAATATGTTATACCGCCTCGCTCCATTAGTATTCTCCCTGACTGCAAAACTGTTGTTTATAACACCGGGGAGGTGATGATAAATATATATATAAAATCTTGTTTCAAATCAAGCTATTCCTTAAAGAAAAAAAATGAATCTTGAATTACGTTTTGTTGTTGTTGTGATATGGTTCAGATTATCTCTCATCACAGTGCAAGGAACTATATGAAGTCGAAAAAGGCGAACAAGAAGTTTAATTTCAAAGTGTTCACCGAGACAATTCCTAGTAAGCTTAAAGGTGATTCTTATATCCCCGTTGAGCTCTATGGCTTGACCAAAGACGAGAGTGATTACGGATGGTATTCAACAAGGTAATGATAGAATTGAGCTTATTTTATGTGTGAAAGATTAAGAAGACAACATCATAAAGCTGAAACAAAAGATCACTTTCGCTGATTAATTTGTATGCATGTAGCTTCAAGATAGATGATAATGACCTTAAGAAGAAAGGAGGTAAGCCTACTTTGAGGATTGCTAGTCTTGGACACGCGTTGCATGTCTGGCTCAATGGAGAATACCTTGGTAAGTTTATGAAAAACCGAGTCCGAGAATGATGTGCTAAACCATTTTGATGTTAAGAAAAAGTTTACAAGAATTTGACCTAATTGATGAATTTGTTCAGGAAACGAACATGGTAGCCATGAAGAGAAGAGTTTCGTTTTTCAGAAGCCAATTGCTCTTAAAGAAGGAGACAATCACCTCACTATGTTAGGAGTTTTAACAGGATTTCCAGTAAGGAACATAGATGTTCTTACAAAAAAAAAAATTGTAATAACAAGAACCTACAAGTTATAATGATGATGAGATCTATGAAATGTGATGTATGAAACAGGATAGTGGATCTTATATGGAGCATAGATACACAGGTCCACGTAGTGTTTCCATCTTAGGTTTGAGCTCTGGAACACATGATCTCACAGAGAAAAGCAAATGGGGAAACAAGGTTTGTCATGAATCTTACTTTTCTAGATTGTCATGGCGATTTTGATACGATATTCCAAATATTTAGGTGGGTATGGAAGGTGAAAAGCTCGGTATCCACGCCGAGAAAGGATTGAAGAAGGTTAAATGGCAGAAATTTTCAGGAAAAGCACCAGGAGTTACATGGTACCAGGTGGAAATACTAAACCTTCTTAAGAATCATAATTCAGCAAGTATTCAGATATATACCATGCATAGCAAGATATTTGATCTAATGAACAACGGGTTGAAATGTTGCAGACATACTTTGATGCGCCAGAGAGCAAAAGTGCAACAGCAATCAGGATGAATGGCATGGGAAAAGGGTTGATTTGGGTTAATGGAGAAGGTGTTGGTAGATATTGGATGTCGTTTTTATCGCCTTTAGGGAAGCCAACGCAAACCGAGTATCACATCCCTAGGTCTTTCTTGAAGCCCAAGAAAAATCTTTTGGTTATATTTGAGGAAGAACCAAATGTGAAGCCAGAGCTTATCGATTTTGCCATCATCAATAGAGACACTGTATGTTCTTACATCGGAGAAGACTACACTCCTAGTGTCCGACACTGGACCAGGAAGAATGACCAAGTCCAGGCCATCACCGATGACGTGCATCTCACGGCTAATCTTAAATGTTCCGGTACTAAGAAGATCTCCGCGGTGGAATTCGCTAGCTTTGGAAACCCTGATGGGACTTGTGGAAACTTCACCCTTGGATCTTGCAATGCTCCTGTATCTAAGCAAGTCATCGAGAAGGTAAGAAAATAAAAACTTTCCTAATTTTTGTAACTAATGCTACTTGGGATAGAAGTAATTAACGAGAACTGATTTTCTTTGTTGTTTCAGTATTGTTTGGGTAAATCAGAGTGTGTAATTCCGGTGAACAAGAGCACGTTCCAGCAAGATAAAAAGGATTCATGCCCCAAAGTTGTCAAGAAACTTGCGGTGCAAGTCAAGTGTGGTCGGGCAAAGAAGAACTAAAGATATCTTTTATTTGCTTCCTTGACCGGTTTTATTCTTTTATGTTTAGTAGATGAAAACGATAATGCATCGATTGTTCTAACAAATTTTGAAATTAATAATTAAAAAGTTCTTCTTATGACTCAGTCTTCTCGATGTGAAAAAAATACAAAAAAGTCTTCCGCGATGTGTAGTAAAAGTATTAATTTTGGCCAGTAAAAACATAGAGTTGATTATCTTGATTACAATTAAAAGATTGATAGAAGTTACACAGAAATGATGGAAAACAAAATTTCTCTCACTTGCAAATACAAAGGTGATTAAGTCAAAATCTCTAACGTTCTTCTATGATTTTTTTCCATTCAAGCTCCGATGTTCGGTGGACGGGAACCACCCTTGGTTCCTCCAATTCCGCCGGATCTAATATTCTTCCGCTAGGTGTCGGCTTCGACTCCAGTTTCTTTTTCTCATCCCGTCGAGTGTCTCTCGATGTAGTTATGATGGAGGCTTCCTCTATTACTTGGTGGCCTTAGTGATATCTTTTCATTTTAGACCTTTTTTGCATTATTTTAGTTCAAGATTTAGCTTCTTTTGCATTGTATCATATAAGTTTCCTTAGGAATTCATTCACTTAGGAGTTTAGAGAGTTTAGTTTAAGATTTGCATGTTTTGGTTTTCTTTGGAGTATTTTCTGGTCCTTTTCTAGGTGTTTTGATGCTTGGAGAATGGAGCATTGAAGTTGTGGAGCTTGAGGAGTTGAAGGAAGAAGAAGAACAAGTTAACTAAGATTCCTCAGCCGTAGCGGATTGCACTTAGTTAACCATCTCACCTGCGATCATGGTTGTGGTTCGCGTACGCCGGACAAAGATAAACCGCGACTCGCCACAAAGCCTTCCACGACATTTTCCCATAAGAAATCACGAGTCATTTGTACCGACCAAATAAATCTGCGATAAACGTCGCGAGTCACATGTACTGGATGTAACTCAACCGCGATGACTGATGCAGGATACCACTGATAATCACATGAGATTTAGCGAGTGAGGCATCACGGTCCAAATGAACCGCGACTCACGTCACGGCCTGCACATACCTCCTAAAAAATGGAGACCAGGGAGAATACCGACCGAAGCATCACAGTCAGAAAAAACCGCGACCGTTTTCGGGCTTGGTTGTAGCACCAAAACAAAACCGCGACTTGCACCTCAGAACCAAAAGATCCAACTCGACCGCGTCAAGGCCCGGTTTTTCCCGGGTTGACCCGATTCGAGTTTGTGGTCTCTGAAAACCTCTTTTTTAATCATCATATGATTTTGTAAGCACGATGGAACTTTTAATGAATCTAAGTGTTGTTTGTCTTTCTTTTCTTCATCTCTTCTTATTTTCTTTCACTAATCTCCATACTTAACATAATATTTGTAGGCTTTGTTGGGTTTGGGATGATTAGTGAGTAGTTTTTCTTAGAGATCATGGGGTAGATAGATTAGGGTAAAATTAGGGTGAACCTTGGATGCTTAGAACTAGATATTCATTGGTCCTTCTTATTTATGTGTTTTTAAAGCTAGATTAACTTTGATCAAGTTGATTTACAACATAGGTGATTTATTGCACACAAGGTGTTTGATAGAATACTGGAATGAATCTTTTTAGGAATTTGCATACTTGCTTGTTTGTCTCTTAATCACAAATGAGAATTTGATCTTGATTAGGGATTAGACAAAAGAATTAGTACTAAAAAATTAGATTAGTCGAATGATTAGTGTTTTTAACATAAGGATTAGCTCATTTGAGATTGAATTAGAATTCCAGATTAGCCCTAAGATCACTCTAAGTCATTGACATAACCCAAAGGTTTGCCTTTTAACATAAACTTGAATTTGCTTTGTTTGCTTGTTTACTTGTTTTGCATTGATTACTTTGTTTAGCTTGTGAACTTTAATTCTTTGGATATGATTGGTTATGATTTGTTTGATCTTGTTTGATTGCTTTTCATAAGTATCACCTAGAATTTTAGGAATATCACTTTGAATTTGGATTTGCTTTGGATTAATTGGTTTAATGCGTTCTAAGTGATTAATCTCTTTCCTTATGGATTGATACCTCATACTACAATTGATAAGTACTTGAGGGATTGATACCTTCAATAATTAGATAAAATTCTAGTATCAATTTGGTGCCATCGCCATTTGAAATTAACATTGTCATTTAAATTTAAATTCCAATTGAAATCAATCTATTGGTTACTAATCTTGCATCTTCTTTTGCTTTAACTCCTCCGGCGAACGAACTTTCGCACCGGTGGACCAACTAATCTTATGCCAAGAGTTGAGGATATCAGAGCTTAAGAAAGGGAGATAAGAAGAACATGACGAGAACATGAAAGAACAGCTCACTTTGCTAGGCTTGGGTTGAAACAAGCTACATGATCTATTTACGGAGGAGCCTCTTGATAATCTGGATCAGTTTAACAGAATATGTGGTATGCAATGGAGTCTCAGAAGATGGCTTCAAGCTCATACTCTTCCCATTATCTCTTGGGGATAAGGTTCATACTTTGGAAATTAATTTGTATCAAGGTTCCATAACCTCTTGGGACCAATGCAAAAAAGATTTCTTAGCTAAATTATTCTCTGACTCCCGGACTGCACGTCTTAGGAGTGAGACCTAGGGATTCACTCAAAAGAACAACGTAAGCTTTGCAGAAGCTTGAGAGAGATTCAAGGGCTACTTCAACCAATTCCCTCACCATGGAATCTCTTAGGAATCCCTCATTAGTACTCTATACCAAGGAGTTAAACCAAGGTTTTGCAAGTAATAGATTTTTCCTTGGTAAATAAGTGGAAGATGGAATGGTACTGGTAGAGAACCTTGCCCAAAGTGTTGGAAATTAGGGAGAAGACTATGATAGATCACAAAGAGTACTTCTTCTAGAGATGAGAAACAGTCCAAGGAGATGAAAGCTATGAATGTTAAGTTGGACAAGCTTCTTCAAGCCTCACAAAAGTCAGTCCATTACATTGGGGATTATTAAGAGAACTACCAAGAGGTTAGTGGGGAGGATGGCCAATAAGAGGAGCTGATCTATGTTGGAAACAACCAATGATTCAACAAAGGTTTCAATCTCAACTATATGAATCACCCAAACTTCTCATATAGAAGCACCAATGTGGCAAACCCTCAAGATCAAGTATACCATTCTCAACAACAAGGTCAAGGTGTACAAATACAAGGACAAAGCAACTACAACATTTTGTTCCCACCAACAATCAAGGTGGATATGCACCAAAGAACAAATTTCACTCAAACCAAGGGGGTTACCAAACAAGACCAACCTATCTACCACCGGGTTTTTCTCAACAAGATCAACCTTCTACTTCTTCAGCTGCTGAGCCAGATATGAAGAACATGAACACACTTCTACAATATATTCTACAGGGTCAGGCCAACGGGGCAATGAATGTTAGAAAGAATATGCCCGAGATTCACAACAAGGTTCATTTCTCTTTTGGTGAATTGACTTCTCAGCTGCAAAACATCACTTATAGGGTAACAAACATAGAGAATCGATCAGCCTTTACTTCCAAACATAAAGGGAAACTCTCGGGAAAACTGGAGAAGAACACAAAAGAGTATTGTAAGAATCACCTTGAGAAGTAGAAAAGAGCTTCCTCCTCTCCAAGCTCCGCCTCATCTCAACGAGGACGTTCGGAACTTAAGTGGGGAATATGGTCTTAAAAATTCATAGTAAGTCACCGTAGAGGATGAAGTTGTTGCTAAGATAGGACTTGAGGAAGAAAATCCTAATGGTCCAACTAAGAAGAAGGTGACAGATTTCATCCCACCTACATACCAACCAAAACTTCCTTTCCCAGGAAAGTTTAAGAAGCAACTCCTCGATAAGTACAAGGCACTGTTTTCTAAGCAAATGGAAAAGGTTGAAGTAACCATGCCACTTATAAATGTTTTCCTCTTGGGCCTCAATAGACTAAGTTTCTAAAGGAAGCAATCAAGGAAAGGACTAAGGACATATATGGAATGGTCGTTCTTACTCATGAGTGCATAGCCATTATCCAAAAGAGGAAGGTTCCAAAGAAGTTAGAATATTCGGGCAGCTTAGCCCTTCCATGCGCCATAGGATCTATTCGTTTGACAGTTGTTTGTGTGATCTTGGAGCTAGTATTAGTTTCATGCTATTATCAGTTGCGTACCACCTCGGTTTCTCCATCTACAAACCATTTCGAATCTCCATGGTTTTGACAGACAAATCAATTAGACACCTACTTGGGTGTCTCGAAGATTTGCCGGTCAGAATTGGAAACTTTGATGTTCCAACAGACTTTTTGGTCTTGGAAATAGACGAGGAACTCAAGGATTCAACTCATTATAGGGAGACCACTCCTAGCCACATCTGTAGAAATTATATATATATGTGAGGAAAGACAAGATATATCTTCACCTTGGGCAAGACTTGACACTTAAATTGGACACTAAAGATGTCATGAAGAAGCCTAATATAGAGGGTCATGTCTTTTACATTGAGACAATGGATGAGCTAGCTGATGAGCTCTTGGAAGAGTTGAATGACCATCTACAAGGGATGTAACTAAGGAACATGGTGAAGATGGGTATCTACACATGGAAAGTTTAACCTACAAGATGGTTTTGGACTCGCATAGGCTTCTTCTTGGGAACGCTCAGTTTGATGATCTAATGACTGAACAATATGGGTTAGAGTATGATTCTTGTGCATTGGAGGTGATAACCGTGGGTGAAGGATTTTCTAGCAATTGTCAGACTAGTGTTAAGGATAATTGGAGTGAACTTAAAGCTCCAAAGGTCAAACTCAAACCCCTTCTGCGAGGGTTTAGGTATGTTTTCTTCGGCACCAATTCCACTTATCATGTCATTTTTAATGAGAGATTAAATGATGATGAATTGACTGCTTTGATTGCTGAGTTACAAAGTATAGAAAAGCATTAGGATATTCATTAGATGATATAAAAGGCTTATTGCCTAGTTTATGCATTCATAAGTATCATCTTTAAAACGAATCCATAACTTCAATTGAACATCAAAGGAGGCTTAATAGAAGTAGTTAAGAATTTTTTTTTGAAATTGTTAGATGCATGAATCATTTATCCTATCTCGGATAGTACGTGGGTTTCTTTCGTACATTGTATCCCTAAAAATGGGGAATTACCGTCGTTAAGAACAATAACGATGAGATGATCCCCACGAGGAATATCACAGGGAATAGGATGTGTATATACTATAGAAAAGTAAATGACGTATCTAGGAAAGATCACTTCCCCCTACCATTCATTGACCAAATTCTTATGCATTTAGCGAACCACCCTTTTTACCGCTTTCTCGACGGGTCAGTGGATTTTTCCAAATTCCACTACACCCAAACAATCAAGAAAAGACGACTTTCACTTATCCCTATGTCACCTTCGCATATCGAAGGATACCATTTGGACTGTGTAGTGCTCCCGCAACTTTTCAGTGGTGCATGATGTCTATCTTTTCGATTTGATTGAAGATATATTTGAAGTATTCATGGATGATTTCTATGTGTATAGTGCCTCTTTTGCTTCTTGTCTTGTTAATATTCTCATGGTTCTGAAAAGATATGAGGAGAAAAATCTCGTCCTTAAGTAGGAGAAGTGCCATTTCATGGTGACATGAAGGATATCCTCGGGCACAAGATCTATGTGAATGAAATTGAGGTTGATAAGGAAAAGGTGGAGGTTATGATGAATCTTCAGCCACCAAATTCAGTAAAGGGTATACCACTCACACGCCTCTTGTGCAAGGAAACAGACTTTGTGTTTGATGAAGAGTTTTTGGATGCATTTCAGGAGATCAAGAAAGCTTTGGTAAGTGCTCATATTGTGTAAGCTCCAGATTGAGATACCTTTTGAGATTATGTGCAATTCAAGTGATTATCTTTTTAGATCGGTGATTGGTAGAGAAAGGATAAGAAGCTCCATGTGATTTACTATGCAAGTAGGACTCTGGATGATGCTCAGGGAAGGTATGCCATGACTGAGAAGGATTTATTGATTGTTGTGTTCGCGTTTGAGAAGTTTAAATCCTACTTAGTTCAATTGAAAGTGATTGTCTATACAGACCATGCAGCTCTGACATATCTCCTTGTAAAGAAAGATGCCAAACCGAGATTGTTGAGATGGATTCTTTATTGCAGGAATTCGATCTTGAGATCAAGGATAAGAAGGGTGTAGAAAATGGAGTAGCTGACCATCTCTCGAGGCTGAGAATCAAAGATGAAGTTCCTATGGATGACTCATTACCGGAGGAACAACTTATGGTCATCAAGTATGTGGTTGAATATCATGCCACTAGCAAGAAGCTTGAAGAATTTGGGGCTATAGAAGACAAGGAGTCATGGTATGCTAACATTTTGTACTATCTAGCTTGTGGGAAGGAACCACCAAGGTTGTAAGGATACCAAAAAAGGAGTTCTTCAAAGATGTTAGCAAATTATATTGGGATGTTTTCTTTCTTTATACCCTTTGCAAGGACAAGCTTTACAGAAGATGTGTGGCTGATGAAGAAGTGAATGGAATATGGGTGCATTGTAATGGATCAGCCTATGGAGGACACTTTTCAACCTTCAATAAAATCCAAAAGTTGTTACAGTCTGGGTTTTGGTGGCCAACCATGGTCAATGACACATATGAATTCATCTCCACGTATGATCCTTGCCAAAGGAAATGCAACATTAGCAAAAAGAATGATATGCCACAAAACCCAATTTTAGAAGTGAAAGTCTTTTATGTGTGGGGAATATATTTTATGGGACCATCTCCCTCATCTTATGGTAATAGCTACATCTTAGTTATTGTTGACTATGTTTCAAAGTGGGTTTAGGCCATTGCTAGTCCAGACAATGATGGTAAGGTGGTGCTGAAAATGTTCAAGAGCATCATTTTTTCAAGATTTGGAGTCCCCATGGTGGTTATTAGTGATGAAGGCACACACTTCATCAACGAAGTTTTTGAGAACCATTTCAGGAAGCATGAAGTCAAGCATAAAGTTGCAACACCATATAACCCTCAGACAAGCAGTCAAGTTGAGATTTCAAACATGAATATCAAAGCCATCTTAGAGAAGACAGTGGGGACAACCTTCAAGACTCCTTAGGTACAACATCTTTCAACATGTTTATGGAAAATCCTATCATTTGTCGGTTGAACTTGAATATAAGGCTTTATGGACAGTCAAACTTCCAAATTTTGACATCAAGACAGCCACAGAAAGGAGACTAATTCAGTTGACTGAACTTGATGAGATTAGGCATGAGGCTTATAAAAGCTTAAGGATCTACAATGAGAAGAATAAAGCACTTCATGACAAACGGACGGTGCCAAAGAAATTCAATGCTAATGACCAAGTGTTGTTTTTTAATTCTTGGCTGAAGCTCTTTCCCAGGAAACTCAAGTCAAGAAGGTCGGGTCCATTCAAGGTGAAAGAAGTGAGGCCATATGGAGCCATTGTCCTTTGGAACAAGGATGGTGAGGAATTTACTGTGACCGGGAAACGTCTGAAGCCTTGATGTGTTGTGTTTTAAGTGATTTTAATCATGATTTGAGGTGTATTTTAGCTTTAGGAAAAGCATTTAGACATCATTAGGAGTGCAAATGCATTGTTTTCTCTTTTTGTAGGTGGTGGATGACTTTATGATGCACCTAAATCATATGGAGGTGGTAGGGACTGAAAAACACCCAAAAAGGAGTGGAAAAACAGCTAAGGATCACGACCAGATCTCACAGCGACATCCCCCAGCGGCATACGCATGCCGCTGTGAAGAAATGCGGATAGCTAGGCGCTCCAGCGGCACCCACAGCGAGGGTCTTATGCCGCTGTGAGATTTGACATTGAAAGATCGAGTCATTTGAAGAGATTTCGTTCATATTTAGCTTTAGAGCTTCACACCAAAGTTGTAGGGAATTGAGTTAGCTTTCTAATGGAGGTGGTTTGAAGTCATTTTCAGATATACACGAAGAGTTATGATCGATTTACTGGACACATATCAATTATATCGTGGTGAGACCAACTTTTGCCCACATGCTACTTTTTCTCTTTTTCTTTTGGCTTGTAGACCCTCCCATGTTCTGAGGTCGACCAAAACACTTTGTTTTCTATTATTTAAGACCTCTTGGTGTATGTAGAGAGGCATGATCCACTTCTTGATCCATTTTTGGATCTAGATCAAAACATTATTTTTCCTTTTCAAGTTTGGTTTGAGTTCTTCTTTTAGTTTCCTCTTGTTCTTCATTTCTGTCTTCTTAATTATGTTTTGCTTTGTTATTATCATGCCTATTGAGTAGTTCTTTATAAGTTTCTGGGTTTGAGCTGAGGTAAGGGTGATCTAGAAATGGTTTAGGTTGTTTAATAACTTGGGAATATTGGTTTCTTACTTGCTAGAAGTTCTTAATGCTAGGATTGAATTGGCCACTCAACTCCTTGATCCTAAATGTTGCTAGCACCGAGAGGTGTAGTTTATGTTTGAATCTCTATCAAGTGCTTTACATTCTTAGCCAACGAGAGTTGATGTTTAAGGTGCTTAGTGGTAGTAAGAACTTGATCTTATTGCATAACTATCTTGAAATTGCCAACGAGAGTTGATGTTAATGCTTGATAGGTATATGGTTATTATCACGAGAGTGGATTAACTAGAAATCGTTGTTCTTAGCCTAAGAAATCCCCCATTGTTTGTTGATTGCTTCTGAACTGAATAATGATCACCCAAACCGAAATCTCAACCCAAGGAACTTAGTCTTTTATCATCTCTGTTTTTCCTCTGTTTTTGTGTGAATCTTAGTATCTTGTTTAGTACATTATTAGTTTTGTTGCACTTTTTTTATCTTTGCTTTCATCTCACTTAGGTTGTTAGTATAAAACCAAATCTCTTGTATTTGCTTAGATTAAGGAACTTTGTGCATTCTTGGTGTTATAGGTCACTAGCTCCCTGTGGATTCGATCCTAAAGTGTTACATCGACATACCATTCGATTGTGGTAGCGTACACATTAGGTTAATTGGTGTGTAAAAAAACGCAAACATCAATTTGGCGCCGTTGCCGGGGAGCTAGGCGATTTATCATTAGGATTTCAAATTTCCTTGAGACTAAGCTTTCTTTTGTTTTTGTTTGTTTGGTTACTGATTTTCTTTCAAGTTTTTGCTCTTTTTGTAGGGCATAATCACAAGGGAGAAAGTTCAAGAGAGAGAGATGGCTTGGAACCCCACAAGCTACCACAGTTTTGAATGCTCATCCACTTATCAAGAAGATCTTCCATATGGAAACTTTGCTCAAGAATACCAATATGGAGATGCTGAGAGATACCAATCTTGGGATCCCACAAGCTACCAAAGTTTTGAAAGTTCACCTACTTATCAAGAAGATCCTCCATATGAAAACTTTGTTCAAGAGTGCCACTATGGATTTGGTGAAGGATGTCAATCTTGGGATCCTACAAGCCACGATGGTTTTGAAAGCTCACCCACCTATCAAGAAGACATCTCATATGAAAATTATTCTCAAGAGCATCAATATGGACATGATGAGGTCTATCAGTCTTGGGACATGGAGTATGAGCATGAAATGGATTATTACTCCCCAAATGAAGAAGAGATTCACAACAATCAAAGTTTTTATCAAAACCAAGGAGACCAACATTTCCAAGATCAAGGGAGTTTTTCAAACCAACAATCCAAGGAGGACACAATGCAACAACTTCTGGAACAGTTTATGGAGAATACCAACAAAGCTATCATGGACATCAAAGCACAAGTTGACAGCCTAGCATCGAAAGTTGGAACAATCGAGCAGCAATCCACACAAGGTGGGGAGATGGACTTTGAACCTGAGAAGGAGACCATTGATGAAGCTCTTGAGATAAGATATGAAGAACAAGTTTATGTTGGAAAACTCATTATTCATCCAGCAAGGAGCACAAAGGAAGAAGAGGACATGGTGGTAAGAACTATTGAAGACTCTCATGAAGATGGCTTGGTTTTTGGATGCATAGAGAGCATAAAGGAGATTTCAATGGATGATGAATTCTCAACCAAGGAAGAAATGCATATCCAACCCAACTCCAAGCAAGAGACAAAGAGTGAAGTGCCTAAAGAGAAACAAGAGAGTCTCACTGAAGAAATCTCCATGGATGGTGACGAAGAAAAATTTCAAATGGTACAACTCTTTGACAAGCATCTTGGTATAACTTCCTCCACAACAATGAGCATTGATGGTCCAAGGAAGATATCTTTTGAGGAGATTAGGATGAACGAGTTTAGGGGATGGTTCTATGATGAATATGATCCTGGTGATCCAAAGCCATGCCACATTCCCAACCAGAAAAAGTGAAGGGATAGTCAAGCTAGAGACTTTAAACAAGCTCACTTGGGAGGAAGTCCCATGGTATCCTCTTTGTATATATTGTGTGAATTTTCTTTCTTTGAATTGATTTTTGTGTGTTTGTGTGAACTAATGTGTGTTTGAGTTTTGAGTGTATATTTTCAGCATGTGGGAACAAGAAGGAGCACAAGAGGAAGAGTCACATAACAAAATGCAGGTGAAGGAGACCACAGCGGCATGGTGCAGCGGCATACTTATGCCGCTGCGGAGGAACCAGCGGGACGAGAATTTTGGCAGCGGCATGCGCAGCGGCATGCTAAGCCGCTACAGGTAAGAGCCACTCACAGCGGCATTGCGCAGCGACTACGCCAAGCCGCTGTGAGGGAATTTTGTGAGTACCTTCTCTCTTTCACAACAAGTTCCTATCCTTGGGAGAAGACGACACCACACCTCCTAACTACTAAGGTACCACCACCAATTTGTATATAGTTTTTAGTTTGTTTTATTTTTCATTTAACCATCTTGTAACCCCCCTCGATTTATTTTCACACCGAGTCGGTGTGAAGTAAGTTTGGGGGGTGATCAATTAACCATCATATATAAGTTTTAGCGAGTCTTTTGTTAATATATATAAGTTTTCAAAAAAAAAAAAAAAACCAAAAAAATTGAAAAATTAAAACATAAAAAGGCATGTAGTTTCATATTTGTTTCACTTTTAGGATCGAGTCTAGTAGCATTATAGGTTGAATTTGCATAGGAGACAATGATTTAATTGCCTTGTAAGAAATTTAGATTTAGAACTTAACATGATGCCCTTGATAATCATACTATGTTGCTTAAACAACTCTTGAAACACTTGCACATTTCAAGTTTTGATCACACCACTCCAATCTATTTGTCAAGTTTGATACTCTCAACTTTGAAACCAACTCATCTATATGGACTTAAATGAACTTAATCTTCTCACTTATGGGATTTTGATGCTTGATCATGGTCACTATATACACACTTGGATTATCTTTACCACATTTTACCACTCTTTGTTAATCCAAGTGGCCATTCTCACTCTTAGGATGGTTACCACACCATAGAACCCTTCCCTTTCCTTTTAAACCTTCATTTGATTGATTGAGTGAGGCCTCTTTTTGATAATGCTAACATGTGTAAAAAGTTAAAAGTATAAGAACGACAATGATTAGCTCTCATAGGCTAGTCTAGGAGTTCATTTTGTTGATTGGCATTTGGGGTATAAGCACTTGAAATTGGGAATGGGAGTGAAAGGAAAGAAAGAGTGAAATAGGAAGTAAAAGAAAAAGAAAGAACCAAGGGGCTTGTGAAGGGAAACACTTGGGAAGTTGAGATAAAATTGGAAAAACTCTAAGTTTGAAATGAGAAGAAATCAAAAGAAAAAGAGTCTTAGTAAATGAAAAGAATAACTTCTCAAGACCCAAATATGAAAAAGTCAAATGGTTAAAGTTTGGGAAAGATTGTAGATTGGTTAAACTAGTGATGGGATTTGGAAACACAAGTGGGTAAGACAATGGGAGTTAAGAATTGTATGCATAAATTGTTCTTGTCTTGCCACATTTTACATAATGTCTAGCATTCCTTTTCCTTGAGAGTTAGCCACCAAATATGAAGTCATAACCCTCCTTCAAACACTATTTGAAGCCTTTTTACACCAAGCCAATTGATTAAGATCAAACCCCCATTTGTAAGACTGCACTTTGATAAGATAAATGAATGTAAGATTTGGTGAAATGTTGAGTTGGTTGAATCTTGACAATGTGCTTAAGAGAAATAAAAGTTGGTGTGTTGATAAGCCTAGAGAAATTAGAGTGGATTAGAGTGTTTGTTCATGCAACATATTATCATTTTCTAAGGACATCATGTTGAGGGCTTGTTAAATTTCTTTGGCTATGAGTCTCCAATTTCAAACCTCTTCCCCTTTGTTCTCTTTGTTGTTTGCTTGAGGACAAGCAAGGAAACAAGTTTGGGGGAGTTGATGTGTTGTGTTTTTAAGTGATTTTAATCATGATTTTAGGTGTATTTTAGCTTTAGGAAAAGCATTTAGACATCATTAGGAGTGCATATGCATTGTTTTCTCTTTTTGTAGGTGGTGGATGACTTTATGATGCACCTAAATCATATGGAGGTGGTAGGGACTGAAAAACACCCAAAAAGGAGTGGAAAAACAGCTAAGGATCACGACCAGACCTCACAGCGACATCCCCCAGCGGCATACGCATGCCGCTGTGAAGAAATGCGGATAGCTAGGCGCTCCAGCGGCACCCACAGCGAGGGTCTTATGCCGCTGTGAGATTTGACCTTGAAAGATCGAGTCATTTGAAGAGCTTGCGTTCATATTTAGCTTTAGAGCTTCACACCAAAGTTGTAGGGAATTGAGTTAGCTTTCTAATGGAGGTAGTTTGAAGTAATTTGCAGCTATACACGAAGAGTTATGATCGATTTACTGGACACATATCAATTATATCGTGGTGAGACCAACTTTTGCCCACATGCTACCTTTTCTCTTTTTCTTTTGGCTTGTAGACCCTCCCATGTTCTGAGGTCGACCAAGCCACTTTGTTTTCTATTATTTAAGACCTCTTGGTGTATGTAGAGAGGCATGATCCACTTCTTGATCCATTTTTGGATCTAGATCAAAACATTATTTTTCCTTTTCAAGTTTGGTTTGAGTTCTTCTTTTAGTTTCCTCTTGTTCTTCATTTCTGTCTTCTTAATTATGTTTTGCTTTGTTATTATCATGCCTATTGAGTAGTTCCTTATAAGTTTCTGGGTTTGAGCTGAGGTAAGGGTGATCTAGAAATGGTTTAGGTTGTTTAATAACTTGGGAATATTGGTTTCTTACTTGCTAGAAGTTCTTAATGCTAGGATTGAATTGGCCACTCAAATCCTTGATCCTAAATGTTGTTAGCACCGAGAGGTGTAGTTTATGTTTGAATCTCTATCAAGTGCTTTACATTCTTAGCCAACGAGAGTTGATGTTTAAGGTGTTTAGTGGTAGTAAGAACTTGATCTTATTGCATAGCTATCTTGAAATTGCCAACGAGAGTTGATGTTAATGCTTGATAGGTATAGGGTTATTATCACGAGAGTGGATTAACTAGAAATCGTTGTTCTTAGCCTAAGAAATCCCCCATTGTTTGTTGAATGCTTCTGAACTGAATAATGATCACCCAAACCGAAATCTCAACCCAAGGAACTTAGTCTTTTATCATCTCTGTTTTTCCTCTGTTTTTGTGTGAATCTTAGTATCTTGTTTAGTACATTATTAGTTTTGTTGCACTTTTTTTATTTTTGCTTTCATCTCACTTAGGTTGTTAGTATAAAACCAAATCTCTTGTATTTGCTTAGATTAAGGAACTTTGTGCATTCTTGGTGTTATAGGTCACTAGCTCCCTGTGGATTCGATCCTAAAGTGTTACATCGACATGCCATTCGATTGTGGTAGCGTACACATTAGGTTAATTGGTGTGTAAAAAAACGCAAACATCAAGCCTTACTGGGCAAATGAGTTCATGGATGAGGAAGGGACCTCGGCTTCGCTCTCTAACCCTTCTCCCGCCTAAAAGCGGTTTGCAAACGTCGAGCTTACCGACTTTAAACAAAATCGCACATGGAAGACATTCCCATGTGTATCCATGTAAAATATTTCTTTTACTTGTAATTTTTGATGTTTTTGCTTGAGTATTTCAGGTTCTTGTGTTTAGAGAAGGTTTGGATATGCTGAAATAGAGCAAGGGATAGGCCAAAATCGGTTGTAACAGGTTGAATGAACGACAAAGTGCAGTCGGGTTTTCATAAGAAATCTCTGTGGTTGGCCAGGACCGGACGAAGCAGACCGCGATCTTTGTAATGGTTAGATCGTAGCGGTTGAACCAACCCGCAACTGAGCTTAAAGCAAGTCCGAGATTTCACAGAGAAATAGCGAATGGACCATTGTGGTCTAAGCAACCCGTGATCGTGCATCACTCCCATACCGGCTGAATCACACAGGGTCATTTAAACCGTGACGGACGACCGACACAGTCTATAAATCGCACAGAAAGGTTAGCGAGTGAGGTGTCATGGGTTGAAAGTGATTGTAGGGGGTCCAATGTACCAATCAATCCAGACCACGATGAAAGGTTGCATCAAACTTAAAAATTGGACATACTTTATCGGATGGATTGTCGTAGTAAAACAGACCGCGACCAGTGCAACTTCAAATCACGAACCGATTATCGCGAGTAAAACGAACTGCGACGAGGCACCTCAAAATATCAGATTGTTTTAAAGAGAAAATACCGAGTGATAACCACGGGCAATCCAGACCATGACGAAGCGAAGCATTGCCCTACTAAGAAATTGCGGATCTCTCCAACCGTGACATTCTCCATGTACAAATAAACTAGTGGCAAAGGTAATTAATTTCTGCACTTTCCTTGACTTTTCATGTCGGAAAATCCTACCCCTCTGCCCCATTTACCCTAATCCCCCTCTTCTTCCTCATTCATTCATCTCTCTCACCCAAAAAATGCCATTGAAACCCTCTCATTTTTCTTCTCTATACCTTGATTATTAGTGAGATAGAACTCAAATCCTTTGGTTTTTCTTGACCTGTTAGATTTTTGAATTCCACCTCTCAACAAGAAAGGTATGGCTCTCTCTCTCTCTCTCTCTCTCTCTCTCTCTCTCTCTCTCTCTCTCTCTCTCTCTCTCTCTCTCTCTCTCTCTCTCTCTCTTAAATTTTGCATGCTTCATATGAAAATGTGTTTGAACCATGGAATGGCTAGTTTTAAGACTCACTCTCTCTAAAATTTTCGAAAATTGCTTGGCTTTTTGGAAAATTTGGTTTTAATCATGAAAATTGAGCTTGTATGTGAGAAGAAAATATTTAGATTTGAGAATGATTCTTGGTGATTTGAATTGGTTGACGTTTGTCAAAAGGCCACTTATTTGAACTTACGAGCTTAACCTCTCATGAAAATGGCTTAAGAACTTGCTAATGATGGTTTAATGTGACTTTAAGTTGATTAGTATGATTTGAGCTTGATTAAAAGTTTTAACTCAACTCTCTTTGCCATTTGATCTTGTGATTAAGAATTTTCTAGCCTCTAATGCTTGATCAATTTTAAAATTGGTGTGTTAGCTATTGAACTAGAAACTCATACTTCTCTTGAGTGATTATGTTGGAACAAGCATGATAAACGCCAAGAAGGGAGAGTCCTTACCAAAAGAAATTACACCAATAAGTGACATTGACAATGAGCAATCTCTTGCATCAAGCTCCTTAGCCAAATCAAAAGCAAAAAATTATGGAACCGGATTTGGACAGTGCTGAAGATGAGCTGATGGATGAGACATTGATTCCAAAGAGGAAGGTTCCTAAACCCAAGGTTTCGGTTTCATCAGCTGCGGAGATTATGAGGAAGCTGAACCACCTTTGGAAGCTTGGAAGAGCTTGGTTTGCTTCAAGATGTGAGGTTGATCTTTCAGAACATGGGGCTTGAGAAGTTCTTTGCTTTCCCTAATGAGGGATTCAAGACACCAACCTACCAACTCCTATTCTCGTTGAAGGCAAATTTTTACACGGGCAACAAAGCCGAGACAACTGAAATAGGTTTTGGATTAATTAACTTCAAGTTTGGGAGGATCAACCACATGATGAGCTTCAAAGGCATTAGCGAGCTGTATGGGTTTAATGGGGAAGGAGCAATATGGGCAAAGAATTTTTTGTTTCAGCATTTTGAGCTCAGATGGTTGTGGGAAACCAAAGTGATTGGGGATTACAAAGCAGGAATGTGAAATCTACGAGCACCCATCACCCGGAAATCCGTTATGCACACAAGGAATTGTCCAACACGTTATATTATATAAGGGAGGCTGGGAGTGTTACTGAGAAAGAGATGCCCTTCTTATACCTCGGCCTGCAACCATTGCTACAAACTTTATGGAATGGGAAACCGATGACAAGGTATATTCAGAGACGGATTCTAGCTTCATTTTTTGGTTCCACAGTTTCTCCACTACCAGAAATGGTCTTACATATACACCAACATTAAACCGGATCTGGACACGGGATGATCTGTCACACCAATTTTGAGGGCTAAGGGAATTAAGCTTGTTAAGATTGAGTGGATGGACATCACACATCTTAGTTCAAACAGATTTATAGGAGGAAGAACTGAGGTCTCTTATTGTTACAAGATGAACAAGGATAAGATGCATACTGTCAAGATCATGCTACCGACCACAAGTGTGATACCCCGTATCAAAAATACGGTCAACGGGCAGCAGAAAGTCAACTGAGGGTAAAATTGTCATTTTTGCCAAGTGAGGGGCAAAATGGTAATTTTGCCAAAGTTCGAGACGGAAGTCGAGACGGGCCAAATATTTTTATGTTTTAACATAGAGAATGTTTAGAAGATCATAATTGGAAGAAACGGGGCAGAAATGTGTTTTACGGCTTGTCGAGAATGGAAACCGACAAACCCGAAGAAACTTCAAAAATTCATATCCGGAGCTGGTAAGTCCGAACGGAGTGATTCAAAATGCTAAATTCATAAAATAGCATGTAGAATCTAATTGTGGAGGTTTGAGGATTTATGGGATCATCTAGAGACATTCTAAAATATTAAACCCGAAAACCGTCAAAACCGAGCAAGAGATGAAAGGAGGATTAGTGGATGATTATGGCTAATTGTGGAAGGTTTTTGGGACAAAAATCACCCAGAGAGACACATGTCTTCACCCTGAGTCGCCACCTTGCTTGTGTGGAGTGCATGCATGGTTTAATTCAATGCATCTTCCATGCATGCAAGAAAAAACATCTTTTCATCTTCAATTCACTTCACCAAACAATTCTCTCTAATCTCTCTCAAGCTCTCTCTTGACACTCTCTCTCCCTCTTTGCAGATTCATATAACACACCCAGAAACTCATGAGAATCCTTTGAATATTCAAAGAAAAACCCAAGAACCCTAACTTGTTCTTCATGACTTGAAGAACAAGAAAGTCCATAACTCCCTCATCTTAAACCCAAATCACTCTTTGTCAAGCCCAGTAGATCCCTCTCTTCCTCAGCTACAACCGCCACCCTCCTCTTGCCGTCGTCATCGCCGGAGTTTGCCGGAATCCGGTCAAGAAGCAACCGCATATTATGGATTGATATCTCGTACTACAATCGATAATTACTTGAGGGATTGATACCTCAAAGGATTCGATAAAATTCAAGTATCATTTAGCAAAACCTATCTTACAGAGGCCCACCCTATTGCATCGGCTTCTCAGCTGGAGACCCAATTGGTGTTGCAGAGGTAGTTGATGTTGGGTCACTAACACAAGAAAATGTGGATTCTTATAAATCTGCCAATTTGGTTTAACCATCTATTGTGGCTACTCTCTCATAAATCGCAAGTTTTACTGGGATGCTAAGGAGAAACCGGCTTCAAATTTTCCAAATAGCTCTATTCCAGTTACAGTATCTGGTAATGATACTTCTAGGATCAAAGTCTCAAATTATGTCTTCATAAGAAGGGTGTAAATCCACTATCACTATAGTGTTGGCATCTTTTATTGGAATTCTCCTTCATAAGGCAAAGTGTGTGTGGTGGGGAGTGAACTATGTATAGAGTAAAGAGATAGATGAGTTCAATCTGTAACCTGACAAAGAACACGTTTCTCTTCCATATTATGTCAGCATCTCTGAGGTAGAATATTTTTCATCATGAACTCTGGCGAGTTGGTGATTCTCCATTCTTTCTTAAGAAGTGGAAAGCATCCTTCTCTCTCAATCCTCCAACATTGAATGGGGATCCAGTTTGGGCTGCTCTATCTCAAGTCCCACTTGATTTAATTGCGAAGGGTGGTTTAGCTATTATCTCTAGACCTCTTGGAGAGATAGTTGACGCAAAACCTTTTACGAGTGTGATATCTGTTAATATAAAGTTGTTGTTTATATTACTACGCCATTGTCTACCTTTTTCGAGGTGGAACGTGAAGATTGCCATATTGAGGTAATCTATGTTGTTTATGTGTGGCTTACATCCCCCAATCCTCTTTGCAATCAGATAGGACATAAGGCTTCTTTCTGTCTTAATAACCCTCGTCCCCCATTTGAAATTGACATGATTGTTTAAAAGACCCTGATACAAATGAAGGTTAAAGAAGTAGACAGAGGTGCTGCTCAAATTACCGTCCAGGCACAAGTTTCTAAGACCGTTATAGTTTCTCCTGAAAGTACTGCAACATGTTCTCTCACAGAAAGCCATAACGCTACCGAGAACTCAATTAGGGTCTCTCCACTTATAAGACTAATGTGGTTGTCTCCTCTGAGATTAGTACAGGTCTGAATCTCCTCAAAATACAGTCTTACCAAAAAATCAACCAAAAAGGTGTGGGTTTGGGAGTTCCAACATACAGGATCAAGTTTGTTTAACGTATGCTCTATTGTGAACTTTCAACAAAAATATGATGACTCTTTATTGCTTGTCCCTAAACCGGCTTCACAGAAATCATCATCCTTTTCCAGAAAGAAGAAACAGAATAGTGAGAAGCATAAATTTCAATTGGAATTCGCTTGGTTCAGGTGGTTCACTTCCCCTTGTTTAAAGGGGTCGTCACCCAAATGACTTGTGAGGTCTATTTGGAATATGTGCATATGTTTTACTTCAATCCTATTGACGCTTTTGATAACGTTTAGGAAGAAATGTCTTTGGGCTTTCAGAAGGGATAATTATGTGTCTCTAGACTTTGGCTCTAAACCATGGATGTTGGGAAAATGGTTAATTTGTGCCTCAATAATAACTAATAGTATTGATTCATAGTTGCACAATTTTGGTGTGCTAATTTACTCACATTCATCAATATTCGATTTCCATAGTTAAACAAAAAAATATTATGGTCGAAATATGCATTGACGAGATATGCTTTTGTCAACTTTGTTATAAATTTAACGGTTGATGAGTCAGCTGTCAGATAATATACGACATCATTTTGGGATTCATGTCTCCATAATTTTAGTATGCCAATTCATACCCACACTCATAAATATTTTAAATTTCATATTCATACAATTATTTTATGGCCGAAACATACACTACAAAAAATATGCTTATAAAAACGGATGAAATCATTGTAAATTCGTTGTTAAAAACTTTAACGATGAATTTACGATAATTTCATAATCCTCGTTAACTACTCGCCACTGTTCATCGCAATTTCTTTGTTAATTTTTCGTTAACTAACAACAAAATTATAATGAATTTTAATATAAAAATGAATTAACAAAGGTTTTAAAATATATATAATTTAAAATTTAGCAGTTGAATCTGGTGGTGTGTACGCCAGAGGTGGTGACTCAGGCGGTGGCTCCGACAAGAGTGATGGTGACTCCATTGGCAACATTGATTTTGGTAAACTTAATTGTTAATTGTTATGAATTTGTTTAGTTTATAAGTGTTTTTTGTTAAACTATCGATATGAGACTTTGTATTTTTTTATTTTAGCAATTATTTTATTACAAATTTACAATAAATCATTGTTATTTTTTATTATAATTTTAAAATACTGAAATTTACAAATTTATGATTAATTTCAAGGAATCGTTGTAAAACCAATGTCATATGAACTAACATATTTTGAAATTTAGGGTTTAGAGTACATAACATTTCATTTGAACATTATAATGAATTTAAAATGATTCCTCGTTTATTGTTATTTTATTGTTAAATTTATAATGATATTGCGACAAGTTCTTTTATTTTCTTAGAAAATTAATATTCTTTGTTATTTCATTCTTAATTTGCAACGAAATAACACTGAATAAATTATTTATTACAGCTGATTCATCAACTGTTAATGATCAATGCATGTTTTGACCATAACAGGTTTTTTTAGTGTGAAAATTAAAATAGTTGTGAGTGTGGGCCTGAATTAGCACAAAAAAATGTGCAGTTATGAATCCCAAAACGACGTTATATATTACATGGCAGCTGACTCATCAATCACTAATTTTTAACAGGGTTGACTAATAGATATTTGGTCAATGCATGTTTTGACAATAAAAAATTGTTTAGGTATGGATTTGCAAATATTGATGAGTTTGATTTTGAATTAGTACACCAAGATTGTGCATATATGAATTGGTATCATTAATCATTGTTGATCGTCAACTAATCAGATGAGAGAGTTTTAAGATTGATTAGGTTATTTGGGTGTGTTTGACATGCCTTCTCAAGAGACGAAGTTCATGTGGTCTAATCATCGGCGTTTTGACCCTCAGGCTAAGAAGTTAGACATATTTCTAATTAATGATGAGTAGATTACTAAGTTCCCGAGAAGTCATATTTCTTTTTAAGTTTTAGAATTATGGACTATACCCCATGCCATATCATGATCACTTCTCCTCTTCGGGCGCTTGGTATTCGCCTCTCCATGTTTAATAATGCTCCTTTAGTTCTTCCTTCCTTTTCCCTTAAATCAAGCTTGAATGGGAAGGTCTGGGAAAAAGGCTAGCTCGTTGTGGTTCTTTGCTTCAAGCTGAAAGGCTTAAAAAGGGTTACCAGAACATTGACAATGTTGAACTTCATAAATATTGAACTCATAGTTAAAGAAACACATTCTCAACTCATTGAGTTTCATATTAAATCACTTGAGGATCCTTCCAATGTTGCTAGTGAGCATGAAGGAAGAGAGAATTGGATTTTCTTAAGGATGGTTGAAGAGTGTTGTTGTATGTTGTACTTCCAAACAAAAAACCTATCTTGTGGCTGTGGTGAATGATTAAATGATCAGAACCACTCTTTTCAACCTCTCTCGGAACAGAACCAGTCTAAATGGCCAACTTGTAGAGTTTTAAGTCAACTTAGGATATACTTGGACATGAATTTATGGCTGTTATAATAAGGCTTCTTCTACTTTCCTTTTATGACATCCACTCTTAATTTGACTTCCTCTATGCTTATACCTAATATGAGGGGGTAGTGAGAGTATCAAAGATTTTTGTACAGTCTCATGCCTTAATACTTTTTACAAACTCATAACAAAGATTATTTCTGGTAGGGTAAAACCCATTCTACCGGATAATATTTTTCCTAATCAGACCGCTTTCATAAAAAACAAGTTAATCTTAGAGAATGTATTGCTGGCCTTAGAGGTTTTGAATGGATATCACAATAACGGTCTCTCCGCGGATCACTCTGAAAGTGGACATCTCAAAAGCATTTGACTCGGTTAGATGGGACTTTCTCCTCTTTTCTCTTCAAGCTTACAACCTCCCACATGTTTTCATCTCTTGGGTTAGAGCTTTTGTGTGTTCTCTTTGAGCATCAACGGAGTTACTTCAAGATAATTCAAAGGAAAAACGGGTTTAAGACAAGGTGAATTTTTATCACCTCCTTTTTTGTGATGGTTATAAATATCCTCTCAATTATGCTCAATAATTTTTCGGAAACATGTATCTTTGGTTATCATCCGGGTTGTTATGCTCAGCTTTCTCACTCACCTTTAATTGACGACGACCTCTTGATCTTCTAAGGAGGGAAGAAAAAATTGTTGGTTGGGGTTTTTACAGTTCTCTCTCAGTTTGAGAGGTTACCTAGTTTATAATTTAATATTCAGAAGACACCTATGTTCTGCTAAATAATCCTACAATCAGATTTGGATAGATTCATGAACAAGTTATGCTTGACGTCTCAGCCCCCTCCCAATCCGCTAACTGTATTTATCGCTTTATACCAGGCGTCTCTCTATCAAAGATTGCGACCCTTTCCTCTCCCACATCCGTTAAAATTTTAATGGTTGGTTTCACCTCCATTTGAGCTTCACGGGCAGCATACGGCTTATCTCCACGGTGATCTCAGGCATTGTAGGTTTTTGGATTTCCACTTTCCTTTTGCTAAAGAAAATAAACCTAATTATTAGTTTAACTTCTTCTTACCTTTGCCATGGTTCTCTTGACAAAGCCTCCGGGAAAAAAATGGTGTGGGATTCACTCTGTTTCCCTAGGAAAGAGGGATAACTTGGGCTTCAGAGTATTGATTCTTGAAATGTGGTGTTTGGATTTAAACTCATTTGGATTCTCTACTCCAGGGCAGGGTTTATCTGGGTTTCTTGGTACGGAAATAAGTATATATCAAATGGTTCTTTCTAATCCTTGAGAGTTGAGAATTACTCTGTATATTGGACGTTCCGCATGCTTCTCAAAATAAGAAGGGTGGCTCTTAATTTCCTGCTCATTTCGGTGGGTATAGGTGATGAAACGTTTTTCTTGTGGAATCCTTGGACTCTTTTTGGTTTTCTTCTTGATTACATCGGTTCGTGTGGTCCATTGGACTTGGGAATTGTCATCAACTTGCTAGTGAGTGATATTATGTCCAACTATATATGGTCTCTGCCATCGCCTAAGTCTGACTCTCAGCTGCAACTCATTATCCATTCAAATTTCTAATGAAAGTGACATGTTCATTTGGTTTATTGGGGACACATAATTACCTGGTTTAGCTCTAAGGCGGTTTGGGAAACTATCAAACCTGCTAAATCGGTTCCATGGTTTAACGTAGTTTGGAACAAGGTGGTTATCCTCAAACATTCAACACTAGTGATAGAGTTATCTCATGGGGCATGGATGTAGAGCCAACTTGTTTGCTATGTGGTCAAATCCTCGAGACTAGGAACCACCTCTTCTTTGACTGCTCTTTGTCCTTCATCGTATAAACTCAAATCATTCTGTTATATATGGGTTTAGCACCCATCCACTTAGCAGGGCCCAATACCTGTTCTCTGGACAAAGGTCGGCCCAACAGAAGCAAAATCGGCCCAATAAGAAAAAGGCCCGAATGATACATCCAAACCGAGCCCATCATCAAACGGCTCGGCTCGGCTCGGCCAGCAATATCATCTCAGCTCGGCTCCGCTAATCGACAAATTAACGTTCGGCTTGGCCCATCTCGTCACCAAGTACAGCCCATCCGCATGAGCTCGACAAGGAGTCAACGGCCTGTAAAAAGTACGACCATATTTTACTATAAATAGGAGTCGTCACTGTACATAAATGTAAGTTTTTGGGATTATTGCACTTCTCACTACTTTCTCTCTCTAGAGTAAATCTCCCGAATTGTAACCCGAGCTCGTCTTTCGACCTGCTCGGACTCTTTGACATTTAAATATAAAACTAGCTTGTTACCGAGCAACTCGCTCTCTCCTGTTCGTTCCCGAACTTAGTCAGTTCTTCTTTAAGACAAACTTTGACCGTCCCCGAGCACGTTAGTTCACCGAGCAAGACAAGCCTATAACCTTTGTGACAAGCTCGGTTATCACAATTGGCGCCATCTGTGGGGATTTAAAGTTTTCTTCACTAACGGACAAGTTCGACAATGACAAGACCCACACCGATCAAGGATTTTATCTTGGTACAAGACAAATCGGGTTCGGGAACGACCTCCCAAGCAAAGGATAAGACCCAACACATCTCTCAAGTAGCCAACCCAATCGTCCAGCCGACGAACACGGAAACTTCCTCGGAGACCAGCAGCCCCGGCAGCCCAAAAACAACTAGTCTGACAAGCAAAACATGTTGATCCTTATAAAAGCTCTCATGACTCAAGTAGACGAGTTATCCCGAGGAAGCAACGCTCGCTTTGACCAGCTCGTCACAGCACAAGCACTATTTCAAGGACAGATCAGCGATCTACAGACTTCAAGCCAGCAGGGATCCGCACCTCGGACGAACAATTTCATACCACGTCTCCAGCACACACTATTTGAAGGATAGCCGACACCGTACATCAATCGGCGAAACCGAACATTCTCACATTCATTGTGTCAGCAAACCGAAGAGACCGACGACCAAAAGCCCATCATCGAGGTCCCGAACAGTTCAGCACACAACACACATAGAGACAGCGAAATCAAGGACCTAAAGTCAATGCTAAAAAGTATGACATCAAAAGTCCACCAGGCGATTAGCTCGGCACCCTAAATCGACCGCGTACTAGAAGAGACCCAGAATACCCCTTTTACTCGCCCACTCATGGACATCCAGACCGAGCACCCAGTCTCCGCAGTCAAGATTAAAATGATGACATATGACGGAAAGTCCGATCCAAGGCAATTTCTGAAAGCCTTCCGTATTGTGATGGGTCGAACGAACTTCAAACTCGGGGAACGTGACACAGGTTACTGCCAATTGTTCGTCGAGCATCTGACCGGCTCGGCTTTAGACTGGTTCTCTCGTTTAGAGCCGAACTCAATCGACGGATATAACGATCTGACACACGTGTTTCTCAAGCACTACTCAATGTACATACAAGACGAAGTATCCAACGCCGACCTATGGGCCATCTCTAAAGGACCAAAAGAAAGTCTCCGATCGTACATCACCCGCTTCAAAAGCATACTCGCTAAAATCTCGATCACTGACAGCGAAGGCCTGCCCGCGCTTCAGAACGGCTTATGGTACGAATCAAGCTTCCGAGAAGAACTAAAGAAGAACAAACCAAGCTCACTCAAAGACGCTCTCCACCAAGCATCAATCTTCATCGACCTCGAAGAGGAAAATGAAACTCTAGCAAAGAAGTTCAGACCGAAGAGTTCCGGCTCGAAAGAAAAGACTGAGAAAAGCACTGAGCAATACGAACCACGGCAACATTTCGACCAAGACTATAAGAGGCCCAAAGAGGAGGACATGCCAAGGAAAGGAAAATCGTCCTACTACGTCAGCGATCAACCACAGGACTACTGACAAGACGAGGAGCCCTACCAAGGCCATCGCCAAGATCGTCCCCCTCCTAGTAATCAACATGACCGCCCGCCCCAGGGTTATCAAGATCAAAATCAAAGCAAGCCTTGGAACAAAAAAATTGTCCGAGGATCGATGGACAAGAGCAAACTTTTTTGCGATTACCATCAACGAGCAGGTCATAGCACTGCAGAATGCAGAAATCTACAGGCCCTCCTCTACGCCGACTATCAAAAAGATGGCAAGAAGTTGGTGCTGAACCACAACCAACCCCCCCCCCCCAGAAGCAGATCAATCAAGTGACGCAGCCGAAGAACGAAGCCGAACGCTTCAAGCTCGTCCAAGAAGAAAGAAGGAAACAAGTGACCTTCGCCGAGGAAATCGATCAGATAGACGCCAACAAGGCAGCTGCAAACAAGCGAGCTCGTGACGAGGAGGATAAGGAAGGAACACCTCCACCAATAAGATGCATAAACATGATAATGGGAGGATTATCGATGATCAACGACTCAGTCCGATCAATCAAGGAATACGAGCGCCAAGCCGAAACTCTGCAACAATGGCAACGAAGCAGCGGCGATGAACTCAGGATCGGCAGTGACATCACCTTCACCGAGCAAGACGGAGAAGGGGTGGACCAACCACACAATGACCCACTCGTCATCGCGATGCGGATAGGCGACTGCGAAGTCTCCAAGATCTTGGTTGACACCGGAAGCTCGGTGGACCTAATCTTCAAAGAAACGTTACAACGTATGGAACCCAATAACTACCGCATTAAGCCATCTGCAAAGCCATTGACAAGCTTCTCTGGAGACTCGATCAACATGATCGGGACAATCAAACTCCCCATCTACGTCGGTCGAATTTTCAAGCTGATAAAATTTGTGGTCGTCGACCGACCTGCAATCTACAATGTAATCCTCAGTACACCTGTTGGAAATGTGTCCAGTAATCTCGGTACTGTCTCTAGAAAGTAAGAGTATGTCAAAGATCAGACATAAGTCATATAATACTGGGGGTCATGATGGCTTGCTAGAGTCCGCTCATGATCTATAAGTCTTGGACTTATTGCCTTTATTATATGATCCCATATGGGTCACACGCCTAAGCTAACAGGAAATCGTGTAGGAACGGTTTAGCAGGAGTATGGTAAAAGTGCTAGGCATTTACTATACTTAGAGAAAATAAGAGGGTTAAGCCATTGTGCATCGATCGATGCATAAGGTGCAACGATCGATGCAATGCGCGAACGCCTCGGAGTTAATTGGCATTTGGGCCAAATGGCCCAAAACGAACTGAACAAGTTTTATATAAACTTAAGACGAGTTCAGGTCGAGACATAACCTAATCTGAGCCGTCAACTCTCTCTCTCCCTTGCGCCGGTTTCTCCCAGTGGCCTAGCAGCCTGCTTCCTGATTGGTGTGCGTGTGTGAACCTCTGGAGGAGTTATCACTCGGTGGCTCTCTGATCTCTGGCCTGTTCTTCCTTTCCGCTGCACAAAACAGGTAAAAGGTGAGATCTACTTTTGTTTCTATTCAAGAGAACCTAGATCTGGCATGTTTAGGATCAAGTAATCTGATGAATTGAATCAGGATCAATAGAGAAAGATCCTTCAGTGGTATCAGAGCCATTGGTTCTGGTTTTTCTTGTTTAGATTCAAGTTTAGGATTGTTTTCTTGTTTAAGAAGTGTTTTGAATCAATTACTGATAAGAGAAATCACTTAAGCAACAAGGAATTGAAACCTAAACACATTTGAAATCGCAAAAATCCAAGCTATATTGATTTGGAAGAATGCGATTGCCGTAAAGGAGTATCGGCTGTGATCGCGATGCATCGATCGATGCGATCGCATGATCGGTCGATGCAACCACGAGAGATCGCATTGCATCGATCGATGCAATGCAAGGATCGATCGTTGCAGTCGCGAGAGATTGACCGCGATCGCATGGATCGTTCAAACGATCGCATGGATCTCGCGAGAATCTCTCGGCCAAACCTGATAACCGTTCGTGCACGCGTGAGAGCATCGATCGATGCAGGATCGATGAACGATCGTTGCAGGATCGATGCTGAGAGCATCGATCGATGCGGTTAGGGTTTAGACTCGGTTTAATTTGATTAAAATTAAACGTCTCGGTTTAATAAACAGTTTTAATAATTTTATTAAATCTGGTTAAACCGGGATAAGAAATCCAATGTCGAAAGAATTATTGGATTTAGTGCCTAAACCAGGATTTTCTAATTTGATTTGGTTGGACCAAATAAATTGAGAAAATCCGGTTTAGTAAATAACCGGTTGACAATTGTGGTCGTCGTAGTAATTAATTTTGGTTAGACCAATTTTAATGAACCAGACCGGTTATGTCATTTAATTGGACAATTGGGTCATGTCTTGGACATGGACAAATTCTTGGGCCTCGGGCCAAGAAGTTAAAACAATTGGGCCAATTATTTGAGTCTTTCTTCAGATCAATTTAAAATTTATTTTATAAAGTTATAAAGTCGATTTTAAATTAAAGTTTCCGAAATTTTGAAATTAGAAAGTTTCTTAAATTAGAAGTTTCTGAATTTGCATGTTTTGGATTTAAGGAAAGTTTCTTTTTTTTTTTTGGAAAGTTTCCTAAAATAGTAGGTTTCCTAAAATAGAAAGTTTCCCGAAATAGTAATCTTCTATTTTGGGAATGAAATTTTAATAAACCTACGAACCTCATATAATATCAAGCGTTGGATGTCTTGTCCATTCTATGTCAGCTGTCAAAGCCCATTCAATTGTATTCATGGCCTTACAGTGTGAGGATGTCTGCTTTTGCGTGGGTAAGACGGTTTGTGATTCATAAATGTCATTGGGAGTCCCAGACATTAATGATTACATGACTGTATAGTCTGGTTTTCTTGACTAGGCCATCGGGAGTCCCGGGCCTTGAGACATCAGAGTGGATTGGGCCTCGGGCCCAGATTCACAACCAAGAGTTATATCACGGATATAATTAGCCGAGACAGGGCTTACCGATATAAGCTAAGGTTGGGTGACGGCCAGTGGCCCACTTTAATCTTAGTTATATGTGGATCTTGGAATCATTATATTCTATTGAGGGTAACTTAGGTTATTGAATATAATGCGTGATTAATCATATTAATTTTAATACGAGATTAATCATATTGAACATATTAACTAAAATCCTTTTATCTTAAATTTCAGTTATGACTAGCACAAACAATCAAAACACTTTCTCGATCCGGTCTATCCTTGGGATGGACAAGCTGAACGGATCAAATTTCTTGACTTGGTCGCGGAACCTGAGACTAGTTCTCAGACAGGAGAGAAAGGACTATGTTCTTGAGAGAGCTCTCCCCGTGAGGATCGGGTCCAATGCTTCTCATGCAGTATATGATGCTTGGAATAAGCATTATAATGATGCGGTAGATGTGCGTGGTCTGATATTGGCTACCATGGACTCAGACTTGCAGAAGCAATATGAGAACATGGAGTCGCCAATAGAGATGATCAGCAGCCTGAAATTAAAATTTCAGGAGCAGATAAGAGTGGAGAGATACCAGTTGGTTAAATCTCTCACTAGCTGCAAGCTACAAAATGATCATCCAGTAAGTCCTCATGTCAGTAAAATGATGGGTTACATTGATAACCTGAGGAAACTGGATTATCCAGTTAGCCAGGAATTGGCAACTGAGATCATTCTGCAGTCACTGCCGTCAAGCTATGATAAGTTCGTAAGGAACTATATCAAGAAAGGCTTAACGAAGACGCTGACTGAACTGCATGATATGCTCAAGGCAGTTGAGCCAAACGTGAAGAGTACCCTGTACAATCTCATGAATGAGAAGGGTAGGTTTACTAAACCTAATGCTGACAAGGGTGAAGACAAAGTTGTCCAGATTTTGAATCATGGCAAGCGTGTGTCTTCTGAGCCCGAGTCAGATACCTCTTACGTTGGTAAGTGCTGCTACTGTAAGGAGACAGGGCATTGGAAGAGAGATTGCATTAAATTCATGGAAGATGATGAGGAGTTAAAGTCGATGTATGCGACTACTTCCTCAGGTATTCATGTTATTACTTCAAGTTCTACCTTAATGGTATTGGATACTGGTTGTGGCACTGATATTTGTGATAATATGCAGAGCTTTAGCAACAGTAGAACGTTGAAGGAAGGGCAAGTGAAACTACATGTCTGGAAGGAGCTTGGGATGCTGCCTCAGTCGTAGGGTTTTTCACTTATAGATCCCTTTGAGGCTTGGTTTTGTATTAAGTAATTGCTACAATGTACCTGCTTTAAGCAGAGTTGTCTTTCATTTTCTTTTAAGAATTTGAATGTTTTTCATTTTGATAAAAGACAAGTTTTGTTCTTTTGATCTTAATGAAACATTAATTGTAGCACCCTATTCATGGAATGGGTTTTATATCTTAAACCAAAGAGTGCCTAAATGTAACATAAATACCGAATTGGTTTAAATCTGATGAATTAAACCTGATTTTTCTTGGCATAAAGTCTTGGTCACATAGAGTAAGTCGGATTCAGAAATCCCATAGTCATGGACGTTTGGGCTCATTTGATAAAATATCTTATGAGACTTGAATTCTGTTTACTAGACCAAAAGGTAAAGGGCCTATCTTAGCCGAGCTAGAGAAAAGCCCAAAGGCTTATTGGACCTGGAACATACTCAGGTATGTGGCCCAATGAGCAGTAATGCCAGAGAAAATCTCCTGTACTTCATTGTCTCTACTGATTACTTCAGTGAGTGTGACTGTGTTCATTGGATGAGACACAAGTTGGAATTCTTTGACATGGTCAAAAGAGTTCCAGAATGAAGTATAGGATCTGAATGACAAAAGTATTAAGACTCTGGATTAAATCACGAGTGAGAATACTTAAGTCATTGATTGTGTGATCATCTTAATGAGTGTGAAATCGTTTCACAGCTCATTTCTCCTGAAAACTTGAAGGTGTTTCTGTGAGAAAGAATCAGATCTTATTAGAAATGATTAAAGATGAGTCACACGAATCTTCCATGATATTATTTAAGAATAACGCTCTAAAATATCTAAGTTTACGCTGAAATAGTTCCACAAATATCGGTTGAAAGACACCACGTTGATGTGGATTGGAATCGATCCAAATTTGTCTTTACTGAGTATTTGTACTTGTGCTACTTCGCTGGTTGTCCTAGAGAAACTAAGGCTTGTTACTTTTACGTCCAATCTGTTTTCTAAGAAAGGAAGTTAATTTTCCAAGAAGAACAGTGGGAGTAAAAGCATAACTCGAAGTTTTCTTAGGGAAACCAAGGCTCGGTACTTTTACGACCATTCTGTTTTCAAAGAAGGGAAGTTACTTTCCAAAGAAGAACAGTGGGAGTAAAAGTACAACTCGAAGAAATTCGAGAAATACAGGAGGCTGCTTAACCTATTGAGGGAGAGCAGCGGAAGGATTTACAGATTTCTGTAGAATCTACACCTGTGGAGCCTGAAGTTCGCAGATATGAATCAGTTACTAATCCGAGAGTGATTTCTCGTCATTAGTTGAACCTGATAATCATTGAAAGTTCGCATGATCTGATGATCATTGAAAGCGATGAATCTGCGAAATTCAAAGAAGCGTAAGTGAGCCCGGACTCCGAAAAATTACATTTTATGTAAGTTAGCTTCATCGATCCATTCATGGATGGAAGCAAACATATCGGAGTTGGAATCTTCGTTCTGTTGAAGTAGTCAAGGTTTTGACTTGAACAGGAACGAAGCGGAACTGTGTGTTTACTAATAGATTAGTGGGAGCGATATTGCATTTCTCAAGGTGTATGTCGATGACATACTGATTCTCGGATATAACGTCCCAACGCTGTAGTCGGTAAAGGACTAGCTTGGGAGTTGGTTTAATGATTGACATGGGTAAAGCCACGTAGTTCTTGGAATTTGGATCTAATGATAGAGATCCAAAAGAGCTGGTAGGACAATGTCAGGATTCTTAAATTGACAAAGTCCTACACGTTTTTCAGCAATCCAAGAAGGGTTTTATGCCAATGTCACATGGCATTACGTTAAGCAAGAAGCAGTGTCCTACGATAACTGCTGAGCTTGAATGCATGGATAGGATTCCATATGCGACGGCAAATGGATCTATCATGTATGCCATGACACGCACTTGTTTTGATATTGCTTTAATATTGAGCAAGACAAGTAAAGACCAGTCAAATCCAGCAGAGAATCACTGGATTGCCGTAAAGAATATCCCAAAGTATTTGAGGAATACTAAGGATAAGCTCTTTAGGTAAAGGAGAAAGTGAGGTGCTACAAGTCGATAGAGTCTGAAAGGCAAGTTATCCAATGGACAAAGATGATTTCCGGTCACAGTCCGGTTATATCTTGTGTCTATCTGGCGGTGCAAGGCACTGTTGCTGACTCCATGACTTAAGCTGAACATTTCGCAGCTTGGGAAGCGGCGAAAGAGGTTGTTTGGAAAGAAGAGTTCGTCACTGAACTTGATGTGATTCCCAGCATAGATAAGACTAGCTGCACATCAGAGGTCCAAACACCTAGAGGATAGGTATAACCTAATCCGTGAGATAAATGACAGAGATGTTAAGTAGATCAGCAAGTTTCAACAGATGAGAACGTTGCTAATCTATTAACGAAGCCACTCCTTAGGCCTAAGCACGAGTCACGGACTGTTGCTGTAGGATAAGTGAAATTAAGATGTAGTCTAAATTTCAGTGGGAGTTAGTAAAGGGCTTTATTTAGTTATTTGATATGTTCTTGTAAAACATTTAAAATGTTTTAATGAAATTATTATTTCAAGATTATTTTAACTGTGATGAAATAATCGTTCCAAAGTGATATAAAGCATTTTATAGGTCATCGAAGTAAGTGACTTGATCTTGAGTCATCAAAGTCATTTAGCTTGATCATGAGACCCTATATTTGATAGATGTTTTATATCATCCTGTCCCTAGTCGAAGGTTGTTGAAATTGGAACACCAACAACCGTGTGAGACTGGATTGGTACGTGACTTATGACAAAGTCTCAGTGTGTCATAGATGCGCGGCATCAAAGTCAGTACATAGGTGTATGTTGGGGAACATACGACCGGACATGACCCGCTTATGAGAACTCTTCAGGATATTTATATATGTGTCATAAGAGATTCTCACTACGACTATAGAGTATAGTCCTTAGACCTGAGTTCACATGCATGTGATTGCACATGGACTGGTGTACTTTGATCATTGTCTAACGCTATCGTTCTGCGATAGCTATAAGGACCTTGTTTGGGTACATCATGAAATGAGTAGTTTACAGTGATGGAACAAGATGGGATTTGTCCCTCCAATATAAATGGAGTGAATATCTCTAGGCCAATCGGAGATTTGAATACTGGAAAAACGCATGGCCATGCTCAAACAGACTGTCCCGAGTCGTTTGGATTGTCAGTATCAAATCAGAGTCCGATGAACAGGATTAGGCTTTATAAGGATGACACTAATCTTGCCTTATGACTAATCGAGATATTGTGACAAAAGGATTATGAATACAGAGATTCCAGTACAAGTGGGAGATTGTTGGAAATGTGTCCAGTAATCTCGGTACTGTCTCTAGAAAGTAAGAGTATGTCAAAGATCAGACATAAGTCATATAATACTGGGGGTCATGATGGCTTGCTAGAGTCCGCTCATGATCTATAAGTCTTGGACTTATTGCCTTTATTATATGATCCCATATGGGTCACACGCCTAAGCTAACAGGAAATCGTGTAGGAACGGTTTAGCAGGAGTATGGTAAAAGTGCTAGGCATTTACTATACTTAGAGAAAATAAGAGGGTTAAGCCATTGTGCATCGATCGATGCATAAGGTGCAACGATCGATGCAATGCGCGAACGCCTCGGAGTTAATTGGCATTTGGGCCAAATGGCCCAAAACAAACTGAACAAGTTTTATATAAACTTAAGACGAGTTCAGGTCGAGACATAACCTAATCTGAGCCGTCAACTCTCTCTCTCCCTTGCGCCGGTTTCTCCCAGTGGCCTAGCAGCATGCTTCCTGATTGGTGTGCGTGTGTGAACCTCTGGAGGAGTTATCACTCGGTGGCTCTCTGATCTCTGACCTGTTCTTCCTTTCCGCTGCACAAAACAGGTAAAAGGTGAGATCTACTTATGTTTCTATTCAAGAGAACCTAGATCTGGCATGTTTAGGATCAAGTAATCTGATGAATTGAATCAGGATCAATAGAGAAAGATCCTTCAACACCATGGATCCACGATATGAAAGCGGTCCCGTCCACGTACCATCAGTGCGTCAAGTTTCCTACCCCGTTCGGCATCTTCACTCTACGAGGAGACCAACAGATCTCCCGAACATGCTTCCGCATCGAGCACAAGCTACGCCACAAGTCACAAGCTTATTTGGTTGCCGAGCCACGAATCGAATTACCAACGCCTGATCGACCTCAGAAAGATGATGTCATTCAAGTCAGCATCGATATCAGTGACCCCGAGCGTTGCGTGGGAATAGGAGCCGACCTTCGTGAAGATCTGCAAGACAGGCTCGTCGAGTTCCTTAATCAAAACGCCACAACATTCGCCTGGACCACCAGCGACATGACTGGAGTGGATCCATCAATCGCATGCCACGAGCTGCATGTCGATCCAGTCTTCAAACCGATCAAGCAAAAAAAAGGAAGCTCAATCCCGAGCGTGCCAAAACCGTAAATGACAAAGTGGAGAGACTCTCAAAGGTCGGCTCGATCACCAAAGTAAAGTACCCAGATTGGCCGGCAAACCCAGTAGTTGTGAAAAAGAAGAATGGCAAGTGGCGAGTATGCGTGGATTTCACCGACCTCAAAAAAGCCTGCCCCAAGGACAGCTTCCCTCTTCCACACATCGACCGGCTCGTTGAAGCAACCGCCAGACACGACCTCCTATCATTCATGGACGCCTTCGCAGGTTACAACCAGATTATGATGCATCCTGACGACCGAGAAAAGACCTCTTTCATCACCGACCGTGGCACTTACTGTTACAAGGTCATGCCATTCGCCCTCAAGAACGCAGGAGCAACGTACCAGCGTCTACTCAACCGCATGTTCGCCGACCAACTCAGCAAAACAATGGAGGTCTACATCGACGATATGCTCGTTAAGTCCTCCTCGGCAGACGACCACGTCAATCATCTGGCAACATGTTTCGTGAGTTTAAACAAGTATGGAATGAAGCTCAACCCTACCAAATGCACATTGGCTGTTACATCGGGAGAATTTCTCGGCTACATAGTCACGAGGAGAGGAATTGAGGCGAATCCGAAGAAGATAATAGCAACTACCGAGCTCCCTTCCCCGAAGAATACACGAGAAGTTCAAAGATTAACCGGACGAGTCGCAGCATTGAATAGGTTCATTTCACGATCTACTGATAAATGCCTTCCATTTTACAACCTCTCCGAGCAAACAAGAAATTTGAGTGGGATGCCAAGTGCGGGACGCGTTTCAACAACTAAAAACCTACCTATCCACCCCACCGATCCTGGCCAAGCCCAAAGAGGGAGAGACGCTCTACTTATATATTTCCGTATCCACCCCAGCAATAAGCACCGTGCTCGTTCGAGACGACCGAGGCGACCAGAAGCCTATATTTTATACAAGCAAAATCTTCGACGACGCCGAAACGCGTTACAACACGCTCGAAAAGCTCGTGCTCACCGTCGTCGTCTCGGCAAGAAAGCTTCGACCCTATTTTCAGTCACACTCAGTGATAGTTCTCACCAACAAACCAATCCAAACGATCTTTCACAGCCCGAGCCAATCGGGTAGGATCGCTAAATGGACAGTCGAACTGAGCGAGTACGACATTGAGTACAAGCCTAGAACCAGCGCCAATTCCCAGGTCCTGGCAGATTTCTTGATGGAGCTGCCACCCGAGCTCCCCATAAGCGAAGATCAAACTCAAAAGGAGAAGTGGATATTATTCGTGGACGGTTCTTCATCAAGAAACGGTTCGGGGGTAGGAGTTAAGCTAACATCCCCGACCGGGGAAATAATCGAACAATCCTTCCGCATGGCGTTTCCAGCCTCTAACAACAAGGCCGAATATGAAACACTGCTCGCAGGTCTATGGCTAGCCGAGGTAGTAGGGGCAAAGTAAGTAGAAGTGTTTGCCGACACCCATCTCGTTGGGATTCAATACAACGGAGACTACGAAGCGAAAAACGAGCGTATGGACGCGTACCTGAAACTTGTCCAGCAGATCGTCGCAAGAATCGGATCGGTCACACTAACCAAGATTCCCCGAAGCGAAAACTCCTCCGCAGACGCCTTGGCTGTACTAGCTTCAACATCTAACCCCGATCTCATACGAATAATTCCAGTCGAGTGCATAGCCCGACCAAGCATCGCCCAAGATGAAGACGTACTACTTATCACCAAAGAGGAAGAAGGAATGGAAAAGCAACGAAGAAATCACCAAGGTCACCGACCCCGAACCAGACGAAGCAGTCGATTGGAGAAACGAAATCAAAGAATACATCCTCAACGGGAAGGTCCCCGAGGATCGATGGGCAGCCCGCAGACTGAAAGCCCGATGCGCGCAGTACATAATGATGAAGGACGAACTATTTCGGTGGAACGCATCAAAGTCTCTCCTACGGTGCGTACACGGACAAGAAATCCAGTGGGATACCGAGCAAACCCACGAAGGAGCAGGCGGAAATCACACCAGTGGCCGAGCTCTCGCTGCAAAAATCAAGCGACATGGACACTTCTGGCCGACCATGATCGCCGACTGCGAAAAGTAGGTGTCCAAATGTGAAAAATGCCAAAGACACGCGCCGAGCATACATCAGCCAGCCGAGCTCCTCACTACCACAGCCACACCCTACCCTTTCATGCGATGGGGGATGGACATCATCGGACCCCTCCCAGCCTCTCACCAAAATAAGTTCATCCTAATCATGACCGACTACTTCACAAAGTGGGTCGAAGCAGAGTCCTATTCTGAAATCCATGACCTCGACGTCCAGAAATTCGTACGGAACTACATCCTCTGTCGCCACGGCGTCCCATACGAGATTGTAACCGACAACGGGTCTCAATTCATATCTAACCTATTCAAAGGGTTATGCGCAAGATTGAAAATTTTCCTGAGGAAATCCACCCCGAGGTACCCACAAGGAAACAGGCAGGCCGAGGAAACAAACAAGAAAATCATTGATGGACTCAAAAAACGAATGGAGAGCAAAAAAGGCCTTTGGGCCGATGAACTCGATGGCGTCCTATGGTCCCACTGAACAACGCCAAGAACTTCGACCGATCAGACACCTTTCTCCTTCTCCCACAAAATGGAAGCATTGTCTCCCGCTAAAATGTGCGTCCCAACAATCCGTCTGAGCGTCTCCCCCGAGCACGAGGAACTGAAAAACAACATGATCATCGACCGGCTCGATCAAGCGGAAGAGCTGCGTGACCGAGCACTACTACGCATGCAAAACTACCAACAGCAAATCACCCGACATTACAACAAAAAGGTCAAAGGACGATGCTTCGTCGAAGGAGACCTCGTGCTGCGAAAGGTATTCGAGAACACTCGTGAGTACCGAGCAGGAAAACTCGGGGCTAACTGGGAAGGTCCCTACATCATCTCAAAGGTAGTCAAGCCAGGCGTGTACGAGCTCGTCACGATGAAGGGAGAAGCCATTCCACGCTCATGGAACGCGAACAAACTCAAACGGCACTACTACTAGACCGGCCGAGTAATGCAGAAGGACAACAACAACAAACAAAAATCCGAGTATACTCTCAAAAAAAAAAAGCCGAGCTCGCTATAGACGAGCTCGGAGTACAATATGTAATGTGAACTACGATCGGCTTGATCCCCTTTCGGGGTACGTAGGCAACCTCTCACGAGGCTCATCTATATCAATAAATAAATTTTATCAAGTACCTTATCTACTTACTTATATTACCCGAACAAATCGACATTCTGGCCAAATGTTCGATACAGCACGACCGAAGCATGCAAGCTGGGTCCAGTTCCCGCACAAGGCTGATCGGCAGGAAATAAGCCGAACCTAGTTTTTGCATAACTGTCCCGATCAGACTTTAAGGATAAGCTGGGCACTTACTCGCACCTGACTTGTGGGATAACGAGAAATGCCTTAATTCCACTCAATTAAGCAAGCTAGGCCCAGTCCCCTCACAAGGACGATTGACAGAAAAAATAAGCCGAACCCAGTTTCGCACAACTGTCCTGATCGGACCTACAGGATAAGCCGAGCACATTGCTCGCTCCTCCCTAACACTAACTTAACCCGAGCATACCACTCGTAAACCAAACATACGAACACTGCGAAAGTTAAATATGCGGAATGAAAATACTAAGTACGCGGAAATTCCCGAGAAAGTTTCAGAACGAACAAGAAGAATAAAAAAGAAATCCGAGCTTATATTATAGGTAAAAAAACGTGCACAAGGCACGAGTCCGATTACAACAAAAACTGCAAAAAAAGGGAGAACAGAAATCTAGGGAGCCTCGGGATAGCGGTTCTCGGACTGGTCCTCTGCTGCATTCTCGAGCTGATCAGGAACACGATCCTCGCACGAATCTTCAATTCCCTCAACTAACCCCGCAGCTCGGAGGCCATCCGCCACCTCGGAAGTCATAACCGCTTGATTAGAACCGTGAGGATCCAGGACCAGCATAGCCGAGTTTCCCTCGGGAAGGGCCATGAACCTCGGAGGGAGTCATAGTGAAATCATTATCAACCAAGTCCGTGAACCAGATCTCGCTAAGCTCGCGCTTGAGACGGTCAAAATCGGCATCATCATTTGCTATCATTGCGGCCGGGATAGCAAAGCCACCTTTGACGAGCTCCCTTAGCATCGAGGCGACAGCAGCGGCCTGGTTCATCATAATCTGTTGCCTCCTCCCGAGAGCTTCCTCATCTCTTGCCTTATTTATCTTGGAAAGCCGAGTTTGGGCCTTATCCGACACGCGCTCCCTTTCCTTCCAAACCTCGAGATCAAGAGAAGCCTTCAGCCGAGTACACTCGGACTTCAATTCGCCATTCAGCTCGGATACCCGAGCCGTCAATTCATCATCTTCGGCCTGAGCATTCGAGCAGTCCGCCAGGCACTGCTTGTTCTCGGCATCCAACCGGGCATTTTCAGCGGCAAGCGCCTCAACTTTTCTCTCCAAAGCCGATGCCTTCTCCTCTTCGGCATTGAGAGACAAACGAAGATCCTCCACAGCCATTACCTGCACATGGAATCCTTCAAGCTCGGCAACGGTCTTTTGAGCCTTGACGAGAGACCACTTCAACTCCCTGATTTTCTTCCCGAGCTCAACCCGCTCCTTCTCATAACCGTCAAAAAGCGAGTTGTAGTTACAGAAACCCTACACACAAAAAAAGAAATTCAGAATCTGCCACATTGCAAGGTAGCGAATAAAGAGACATACCCAAGAAGTCATTCGCAGCCTGCTTATGGAACTTGTCCATAAAGGACTCGTTAACCGAGGGAAGATCTCTTGGCGGGCTATCCCTGAGCATGCGAAGCAAATCTCCACAAGTCGTCTCATCACGGACGATCAACGTCGTCCCTTCATACAAAAAGGAGAAGTTGTAATTGGGTTCTCTAGCCTCATCCCAAAGTCCAGCAACTCCATCCTCGGCCTGATTAATCTGAGCAACTGCACCCTCGGAACGGCCAGCCAAATCTCCGACTTCTTCAGCGCCAACACGCTCGGAAGCCTCGACCTCAGTCCGGTCCACCAAGGCCTCAGGAACCCGGTCACCAACCTCTACGATAGCCTCGGGCGCTATCCGTTTTTTCTTAATAAGGGGCGGAATCTCGGAAGCCTCCCCGAGCACCCGAACTTCCAACTCAGGAGCCGCCAGTCCTTCAGGGCGCGACCTCTTCTTCTTCTTCTTCCTCCGAGACTCAGCCTCGTCGACCGCTACGCTCATCTGACGAAACAAATCCCGGTGACGCTCATTCTCAAAAATCATCCCTGGAGGGATCGGCCCGAACGAACTCTCTCAATTGGGATCTGGACTGGCAGAGTTTACATGTCCGCCATATAAATTCTCCCCGACATAGTCGAAAACTTCAAGATCCATCTGACCCATATCCTTTGCCTTCTTGCTTCTCTTCGTATATGGGACAAGCGGTTTGCTGTTGAGCTCGGTCAAAGATTCGATCGAGCGAAGACGGCAACCTACAGTGGAAATCCCGATCAAAGAAAAGACAAACAAATAGCATAGAGGAAAGAGAAGGAAAAATCACCTTCGTTAAGACGTTCTAGAGCTTTTTTCACACACTCGGTGTGAACTTCTGGCCACTTCCGGATTCCACGAGCGACGAGTTTCTTTAAGTCCTCGAAAAAATCGTCTGGCGCTGGGAGAGTAAAAGGATGACGATCTGCAAAAAAAAAGAAACGAGCATGAGTTATTCAATTAAAAGGAACGAGCAAAAGCAAAATGGATTACCATGAAGATGGTTCCATGTCGTTCTATACGGTCTCTCCAGTTCAGGGACCGAAGCCTGGTTAACCCGAGCATAAAAGTAATGATCCTGCCAATCGTCTACTTTAGATGGCTTCCCGATCACGACCTTGAGAACGAAGCAAGTTCTCATACTTACGTAACGGGTCCCTACGGTTATACTATTCGTCGAGAACGATGAAATCTCCTCGAAGAACCTAAGACTCATACCGATACCACACTCGGAGGCCAGGACCATAGAGCCGACTAAGTTTTGGACAGCCGTGGGACAAAGTTGAGATAACGCAATCCGCCTTTCCTCGCAGTAAGCAACGAGCAGCCTCGGCAGGGGAAATCTCAGGTGGATAATCCTAAACCAAAAAATCATACAAGCATTGAAGGAATTTCTAGCAGATTCCTAATCCAATTAGGCAATCCTAGTCTGAATTCCGAGCCTAGAATCTACGGGTTCATGTAATTGAATCTATCAGATCTGAAGATTACCTGGTGATTAATGCAGCGGAAGTCTTAGCAAGTAATCGAGATCTAGAGCGCCTCAAGTGCTGCGCCTCTACTGGTATCCACACGCACACAGAACTGGACAGCAGGGATGCTAGTGCCTATCAGAGATCTGATCTCCAGAGAGGTTTCTTTTCTGTTTCTGGTGGCTATCAATTAGGTTAGCATCGAGTTTAGGTCGACCATATATCTTATATATGTTGACTTAAACCGCAACGGGATTAACTAATGATTAAACCGATTTAATCTGCCAATCCGCGAGTTGTGTCGACCGACACACTCTTTGTGTCGATCGACACAGTCGATCCGTGTCGACCGACACACATAGTGCGTCGATCGACACTGCCCAGAAAAGATGACATCGAATGCATATCAAATATGCATTCATCCGATCATTACATTAATGATCAACCTCACATTCAATGTCCAGTTTTCTTAGGTGTGTGACCCTGTAGGATCATATAACACTAGCAATGAGTTCTAAACTCATTGATCATAAGTGGCTTCTAGCAAAGCATTACGAGTACCTAGTGTCATATGATTGTCTCATCTCGACAACACGACTTTCTCTCAGAGTAAGTACAAATAGATTTCAGGACATTCCCAACAATCTCCCACTTGTACTGGAATCATCTATTCCTATAATCCCTTCGTCACTATATCTCGATCCGGCATAAGGCAAGATCCGTGTCATCCTTATTAAGCCAAAATCATGTTCATCGAATTCCGATTCATACTGACAAGCCAAACGACTGACAATCACCTCGTTTGAGTGTGGCCACACATTTTCTCAGTATCAAATCTTCGATGGGCCCTGAGATATTTATCTCCTGTTATATAGGAGGGACAATTCCCATCTTGTTCCATCCCTGTTCCTTCACACGCTTCATGATACGCCCAATCAATGTCTTTATGATCACCAGTTACGGCTGACGTTTGACAAGGTCAAAGCGGACCAATTCACATGTAAGAAATCATGATGAACTCAGGTCTAAGGACTATACTCTATAGTCGTAATGAAAACTCTCATGACACTTATATAACTATCCCGTAGAGTTCTCATCAGTGGGTCATGTCCGATCATGTGTTCTCTAACACATACCTATGTGATTGACTTTAATACTTTTATTAATGACTCCATGAAACTTAGTCATCAGTCACCTCACATACTAGTCTCACGTGGTTGTTAATGTCCCACTTTAACAACCTCGACCAGGGACAAACATAATTTATGTCATTTATTATTTATAGGGTTTCATGATCAAGTCACATACTTGATGACCTATAAAATGTCATAAATTACTTTGGGACTATTATTTAATAACCATTATTAAATAACATAGATGTCAGATTTCAATAACATAATCGAATTATGTTTATACGAACATCATATCATAACTAAAATTAATAACAATGACTCCCACTAAAATTAAGATCACATCTTAAGACATCTAATGCCTTTAGCAGTAGTCTGACCCTTATTTGCTCTTGCTCAGCGTGTGTCGAAAGACACTGCGTCTTGCTAAGAGTAATACCAAGAGTCATTTGCACAAAGTCCTTCTTGGAATCATGCATACTGGATCTGTGTAAGAACTTATCACATAAGTATCTTGACACAATCCAATTAGCTTGTCTAATCTATCTCCATAGATTCTTATTCCAAGAATGTATATGGTTTCTCCCATATTTCTCATCGAAAAAAAACTTTCGAATCAAGTCTTAACAGACTTATACAATGGAACTTCATTTCCGAGAAGTAGTATGTTATCAACATACAATACTAGAAATGCAACTGCGCTCCCACTAGTCTTTTGTAAACATACGGTTCCTCTTCGTTCCTGAAGAAGTCAAACCTTCTGACTACATCATCAAAACGAAGATTCCAACTCCGAGATGCTTGCTTCAATCCATAAATGGATCGATGAAGCTTGCATATCTTCCTAGCTTCATTAGGATCAATGAAAACTTCAGGTTGTGTCAGGTACACATCCTTTTTCATAATTCCATTAAGGAAAACTGTTTTCACATCCATCTGCCAGATCTCATAACCATTATGAGTGGCGGTTGCTAGGAGAATCCGAATGGACATAAGCATGGTGTCTGGGAATAGGTTTCTTCACAGTCAATACCATGAATTTACTTGAAACCTTTTGCCTCCAACCTAGCTTTGTATATCTGAATATAACCATTTTCGGATTCAGCGGCTTTAGCCGCTTTCGGAGTCAAGGCCCATCATTGCTTTTTCAAATTTCGCAGGCCCATCACTTTCAATGATCAGTAGATCACGGCAATTGGTTACGAGAAATCCCCATTTCTCGGGTTCGTGACGGATCCTATTGGATCTACGAGCTTCAGTCTTGTGTTAAAAGTCACGCACATATCTCATATGTAGACTTTTACCACGATCTAATTAACCAAGATTTAAACCGTAGTTAATTAAATCATAAACCAAAATATTTTGGTTCGCGACCTGTGTCGATCGATGCAACTTTTGCGTCGATCGACACTTCTATAGAAACTCGCATTTTCAATGTATATCGAATATACATTCACCAAGTCCTTTATAAACTTTAGGCACCACAGGTGCAGGTTCTACAACTCTTTGTAGATCCAACTGCTGCTCTTCCTCATCAGGTTGAGCAGTCTCCTGTGTTTTTCGAATTTCTTCGAGTTGCACTTTTACTCCCACTGTTCTTCTTGGAAAGAAAGTCTTTCTCAAGGAAACATAGTTCCGAGCAACAAACAATTTCTTCTCGAACTGGTTGTAAAAGCAACATGCCTTGGTTTTGTTAGGACAACCATTGAAGTAGCACTTATCAGATTTGGGTGTGAGCTTATCAGAGATTAAACGTTTTATATAAGTCTCACAACTCCAAATCTCCATGATGGATAAATCAGAAACATTTACATTCCACATCTCATGTGGTATCTCTGTAACTGATTTTGATGGAACACTATTTAATGTAAACTTAGACATTTCTAGAGTGTATTCTTAGAAGGATATTGGAAGATCTAAGTGACTCATCATTGATCGAACCATATCTAATAAAGTCCGATTCAGGAGGAGTGACTTGTGAAACACTTTCACAATCTCTCAGATGATCACTACATTCTTGACTTAAGTATACACCTCCATGATCTCATCGTAGAGCTTTAATACTTTTGCCAAATTGATTCTGTACTTCATTCTAGAATTCTTTGAACTTTTCAAAAGATTCTGACTTATGTCTCATTAATGAGATATAACTATACCTACTGAAAATATCAGTAAAGGTAATGAAGTACTGAAAATTTCTTATAGCATTAATGCTCATCGGCCTATATACATCCGTATGTATAAAGCCCAATAAGCCTCTGGCCCTTTCATTTTGTTCGTTTGTGACGTGTGTCGACCGACACATCGTTTGTGTCGATCGACACTACCCTTTTCGAAAGGGGCCTTTGTCATTTTACCCAATAAACAAGATTCATTTTACCCATTATGATTCATAATCAGATGAGCCCAAAAGTCCATCACTATGGAGCTTCTGAATCTGTATCTCATTTATGTGGCCCAAAACGACAATGCTAGAGAGAAGTTTGATTCGTATCATTTGACTTGAATCTCTTGGTATTAATGTTATATTTATGCATATTCTGTTTAGAACATAAAGTCCATTCTCTAATGGATTGCTACTATAAAATATATCACTGTAATCAAATGAATAACACTTATTCTTAATTTGAAAACTGATATCCTTTCATATCCAAACAAGGATTAGAAATAATCTTTCTGCTCATAGCAGATACATAGTAGCAGTTTTAAGTTCAAAACATGCCATAAAAGAAAACAATTGAAATACTCCTACGGCTAATGCAGCAACTCTTGCTCCATTTCCACGCGTAGATCCACTTGTCCTTTCTCCATAGTCCTACTTTTTCTCAGGACCTGCACATTTTCACAAAATATGAGTACCACAGCCGGTATCCAATACCCAATAAGTAGGACTATAAGAAGTAACATTTACTTCTATAACATAATACCTGAAGAAGAAGTCTCGTACGTCTTCTTTAGCTTCTCATAATCTTCCAAGAATTTATTGCAGTTTCTTTTCAAATGCCCATAACCGTTACAATAACGGCACTTAACATCTTCAGAAGGACTGGTTTTAACTTTAGGAGCATGGCCAGACTCGCTTTGATTCACAATCGAGCTCGTCTTGCCATCACCTTTGTTCTTACCAAGTTTCTTAAACTTTTTACCCTTTTGTACCATAAGGACATCTGGGGTGTCCTTCTTGATGTTAGGTTCAGCAGTCTTAAGCATCCCATGCAATTCAGTCAACGTCTTCGTCAAGTTGTTCATGTTATAGTTCATAACAAATTGATCATAGCTTGACGGCAGTGACTGTAGAATGATGTCAGTAGCCAACTCTTGGCTAATGGGACAATCCAGTTTCCCCAGGTTATCAATATAACCCATCATCTTAATGACATGAGGACTAACTGGTTCGCCCAATGGTAGCTTGCACTCAATCAGAGACCTAACCGTCTGGTATCTCTGAGTTCGTGCCTGCTCCTGAAACATACTTTTCAGGCCAGTGATCATCTCTTTTGGCGACTCCACGTACTCATATTGCTTCTGCAATTCTGAGTTCATGGTAGCCAACATGAGACAACTCACATCCACCGCATCATTAGAATGCTTATCCCAAGCATCCTTATCTGACTGCCAGGCATTGGCTCGGTACTTCTTAGGGAGAACTTTCTCAAGGACATAGTCCTTTTTCTCCTGTTTGAGAACAATTCTCAAGTTCCGATACCATTCAAGAAAGTTTGATCCATTTAACTTGTCCTTCTCAAGGACGGATCGCAGGGAGAAATTGTTACGATGGTTTGTGCTAGACATAGCTGAAAAACAAGGGAGTTTTAGTTATGATGTTCAAGAAATAAGAAGTCTTAACATTTAAGAAAACTCACATTATATTCAAACAATGTTTCCTCACATGAATATAATTATCCAAGACCCATACTTCACTAAACTTGAGTGAGCCACTGGCTGTCACCCAAATTTAGCTATCTAGGTAAGCAACAACCTTGCTAGTTGTATCCAATAAAACTCTTGGTTGTGGACTGACATCTTATGTCAAATCCACCTGATGTCTCTGAGCCCAAAACGATTTTGATGCCCAGTCAAGTAAACCAATCTTTTCAGTCATGTAATTGTTGACGCCTTGCACTGCAAGCCCATCAACACGATTACTTCCTGCCTTACTCATGTAATTGTGGACACCTTGCACTGCAAGCCTATCACTCAATGAAACGAGTCTTGACAGTTGACAAGATTGGAAAGACATCAAGTATCACTTGATATTTGAGTTGAGGAACGGAATCATTAAAACGTTCAGTTTTATTATGTTTTTAATTCTTATAATTAATTGATTTATCATGCTTTGGTTCTGTGATTGCAGGTTCCAAAACCCAATCATCGAATCTGATGTCGACCGACACTACTATAGTGTCGATCGATACAGAGTAACCAAAAGCAATCCGCGATAACCGATCAATCCAATTGATCCGGTTTTGAATACCGGTCAGTGTCGATCGATGCTACACTAGCATCGGTCGACACCAACCTAATCAAACCAATCGCAGTTAAACCATCATTAACCAAGCTCGATAACCGGTCCAATCCAATTGAACCGATTCATCATTCTAGCGAGGTCTGTGTTTGTGTCGATCGACACCAGGTGAATAAGTTCTATTCGGGTTATCCTTCTGTGTCGACCGATACCCGTTTGGTGTCGATCGACACAGTCCGATAAGCCCTAATCGTTTTTCAATCAAAAAACCTAAAAACTAGATTTTCATAAAAACGAATTTCAGCATGCTTGTATCAACTATACAAAGATTCAGATTCAACTAATATAATCAACATGCTACAGATTCAATGGAACCCTAAAGCTCTGATACCACTGAAGGAATTTCTAGCAGATTCCTAATTCAATTAGGCAATCCTAGTCTGAATTCCGAGCCTAGAATCTACGGGTTCATGTAATTGAATCTATCAGATCTGAAGATTACCTGGTGATTAATGCAGCGGAAGTCTTAGCAAGTAATCGAGATCTAGAGCGCCTAAAGTGCTGCGCCTCTACTGGTATCCACACGCACACAGAACTGGACAGCAGGGATGCTAGTGCCTATCAGAGATCTGATCTCCAGAGAGGTTTTTTTCTGTTTCTGGTGGCTATCAATTAGGTTAGCATCGAGTTTAGGTCGACCATATATCTTATATATGTTGACTTAAACCGCAACGGGATTAACTAATGATTAAACCGATTTAATCTGCTAATCCGCGAGTTGTGTCGACCGACACACTCTTTGTGTCGATCGACACAGTCGATCCGTGTCGACCGACACACATAGTGCGTCGATCGACACTGCCCAGAAAAGATGACATCGAATGCATATCAAATATGCATTCATCCGATAATTACATTAATGATCAACCTCACATTTGATATATCATGGTTTTTACCCACTTTATACCATGATATAGTTGTGTTTTTAGAGTCTTTTGTATTAGTTTAGAGTCTTTTACAGGTTAAATCAGGTTTGGAGCTAATTGGAGATATATGGAGCATTTTGGGCATTTTGGGACGTTTTGGCCGAGAGCTTTATTCACTGTTCGATTATTTGATGTTGCATCGATCGACACGCATTGTGCATCGGTCGATGCAGTCGCGAGATGGGCCGTACGCGTCGGCGTAACAAGTATTGAAGATTTGCAAAGAAGCCCAAGATACTTTCAGTATTTACACAGAAGCCCCAGCCGAGATTATGCCTATATATACTAGTTTTTGGTGTTTAATTTAGATACGCTTTGATACTTAGAGCTAAGAGATTTTTAGAGCTTTTGGGGCTGATCTATTTTCCTTGTATTGATTTATTTTGGAGAAGATTTCGAACCCCTTTGATATTTTAATTTCTTATATGCAATCTATTTATTCTATGATTATGTTTTCATCAATCATGTCTGAGTAGATCCATAGTTGAGTTTAGGGTTTCTCATTAGGGTTTGATGACTTGCTAGACTTGTTTAATTCAGTTAGGACTCATATGATTAGAATGTTCTTCAAACTAAATTGTGCTTAAAGCTAGTTCTAACCTGATCAATTAGAATCTAGATCCTAGGTTACTAAACACGTCACGAGAGTGGGGTTTAGGAATCTGAACTATTTAGGTTGAGCAATTGAATTATTCGCAAAGAGATTTGGTTTAGTTTAATTGTGAACATATCGAACTTGAACTTAATGCTAGTTTAATTTGTTAGTAATTGCAAAGAGATTTGGATTACTGCACTTAGACTTAGAGAGTTTTCGCAAAGAGATTTGGTTAATTCTATTTTCGTGATTTGAGTTCTAGAACTGAGTTTAATTTGATCCTGACTGATTAACTTGTCTGCTTGTCTGATTTCCTGAGAATACCCTAGGCTTGACGCTTTTAGTTTATTGCTTACAAACCGATTTCCTGCTACTGTTTACTTTCTTGCACCGCAATTCATTACAATCACTACTTGCTTATTTCTAGTATTAATTCCTACGGTTTGATTCTCTTGAGACCAAGTGTCCCTGTGGATTCGATAACCCTATATACTACATTGACTATACTGTGCACTTGCAGTTTAAAATAGGGATTAAAACTTCGACCTATCAAGTTTTTGGCGCCGTTGCCGGGGACTCTTTGAGTCTTCGATAGGACCGAACTTAGGGTTTTACTAGAAATTCTTCGTTTTTGTTTTTGCTTTTCGTTTTTGTTTTATTTTGATTTTACTGATTCTTTTCTCTGATTCTTTCTGTCGCAGGTACCGAAATCGCCTTGCGTCGACCGTTGCACATCTTGCGTCGATCGACACTTGGCGATTCTGAGATTGAACCGATCGTTGCACTGATAGCATCGATCGTTGCTGGACGATTACAGACAGTTTATGCCAACGCAGAACACTAGAAGTAATCCGAACTCGAGCTTGGTTAATCTTAATCTAGAGGAACTTGGACGTCTAGAAAGGACAATCAGAAGAGAAAAGAGAGAGAGAATGGTACGAGAACGCTTGATCTTGATACCAGATGCTGATGGAACCCTGAGGGATCCAGAGAACAATCCTTACAATGCTGCTGGGCATAGGATTGATGCTGAGGGACGAGTGATCCCTGATGAAGCTGGGCCACTGGGCCAGATGGTTGTCCGTGAAAGGACATTAGCTGATTACAACAGACCTGACGAGTTTCATGCGAACCGAGCAGCTTTAGTGCTTCCTGCCTTTGAGAGGAACGACTTTGAGGTAAAGACTATCTACTACCAACTGATGAGGCAGATTGCTTTTCATGGTCTTCAATCAGAGCAGCCTATGGATCACATAGACAAGTTTGAGGACATAGTTACTGGTATGAAATACGATGGAGTTTGCCAGGACTATCTGTTCCTTAAGCTATTTCCGCACAGTCTTGCTGGAGACGCTAGTGCATGGCTGAGACAACTGGCACCTGGTCAGTATACTACTTGGGCAGCCTTAAAGAGTGAGTTCCTGCGTCATTTCTATGACAATGCGCGTTCAGACCAATCTAGACAGGACATACTTACTTTCTCCCAAGGAGTTGTGGAGCCTTTAAAGACTGCCTGGATGAGATTTAAGCAGTATCAGCGTGACTGTCCGCACCATGGATTCACTGAAGTTCAGCTGATTGGTATCTTCTTCAGAGGAATAGATCTTCCGTATCAGCAGGCGCTGGATAATTCTAGTGATGCCAACTTCAACACCAGGACTCCTACACAAGCTAAGCAGTTGATCGAGAACTTGATTAGCAGCAACAGCTGCAAGACTATGGATGATAGGAGGAAGAAATCTGGTGGAAGTATTGATAACTCAGAGATGGCTGAATTGAGGTCCAGAATGGATAAAATCTGCACTCTTCTAGGTGAGAAGAAAGCTGTCCATTTTGCTCAAGAAGTAGAAGTGATTCAGACTGAGAAGGACACTCAGGAAGAGGATGTGAATTACATCGGAGGATCTGGTTTCCAAGGAAACAGATTTGGATATCAATCTGGAAACAGATTTTCCGGTGGAGGACAGAAAACTGCCTACACGGGCAATCAGAACTCTTCAGGCTATGGACAGAACAGCAACTTTCAGAAGCCTTATGGACAGAATGCTCAAAGGACCTACGGGTCTTCATCTTATCAAACACCTCCTACACCTACTGCTTTCGAGACTAAGATGGAGACAATGATGGAACAGTTGCTGGAGAGCCAAATCAAGACTTCTGTGGATTGCAACAAGAAGATTGATGCTATGTATGGAGATCTCAATGGGAAGATTGAGTCTATGAACACTCACATGAAGCAACTGGACACTCAGGTTAATCAGATTTCAGGTACTATGAAAGGAAAAGGACCTGCAGATACTCATATTAAAGCCTGGTCTGTACTCGTTAATGATGGATCTCATTTGGGCGAGAAGTTTGAGCTAAGCACAGCTGAGTTGGTTGATGAAGCAGGATTTTCGGAATTGAGTGAAAAACTCACGGGTGGAATCCGCGACGATCGCATTGCAACGATCGACACACACCTTGTGTCGGTCGATGCAGGACGTGAACAGACAGTGTTGCCGGATGATTATGAGACTGATGCAGAACTGGCCCGCCTATTCCCTGATGTATCTGAAATCACTCAGGAGGAGATTTATGCACAAGCCATTAGGCAATATCCCAAGGTATCTGAGGTAATTAAACAGGAGATAGAGGAGCTGAAGAAACTGGAGGAGAGTGGTGAAGACTTGGAAGAAATTCCACCGCCTGATGATCCACCTTATCATCCCTGTGTGCAGAGGTATTTGAACAAGATGCTACCATTGGATGATGACCTGAAAGAATGGGTGATTGTAGTTCCCCAACACATTAGTGAAGTGCTACTGAACAAGATCCCAAAGAAGTTACCTGACCCTGGAGTCTTTATACTTGATTGCTCCATCTTCGAGAATAGCTTTAGACGCTCTCTTTGTGATTTAGGAGCTGCTGGAAGTATGATGCCTTATTCTGTGGCAGAGAAGCTGGGGGTGCTGAATTTTTCTCCTACTAGAACCCGTCTTATCCTAGCTGATCAGTCTATACGAGTTCCAGAAGGAGTTTTAGAAGACATACCAGTGAGAGTTGGAAACTACTTGGTTCCAACAGACTTCCTTGTGCTGAAATATGATTGCGATCCGGATGAAGCACTGCTACTTGGAAGACCATTCTTGGCTACAGCAGGAGCTGTGATTGATGTAAGACAAAGTCTAATAGACCTCCACCTGGGAGATGAGACGCTGCGATATGACATGGAGAAGCTGCGGAAACCACTGATAGATGGGCAGACCTTCACGATCCTGGAAGCAGAAGATGAGCAGCCAGATGGGCCTGTGATACTAGATCCTGGAGCACAATCCACACCTGCTTTTCTTGGACTGAAGCATTCAGCAACAGCCTACACTCCACCATGGATGAGGAGACTTGAACAGAGACAGAAAAAGTCTCTGTCAGGATCTCTAAGTGCCTGAAAGATCTTGTGCGTCCGGTCAAGCTAATGACCTTAAACAAGCGCTGAGTGGGAGGCAACCCACTGATAGGTTTAGTTGTTTTCTTTCTTATTTTTGGTGTTTTTCTTAGGCTTTCACGTTTTTGTTTTTGTTTTGCTAAGTTACAGGATGCAGAATTCGAACCTGGAGATGTGTGACGATCGATGCATATCTGCACCGGTCGTTGCAAGGAGATTCGACGAAGAAGGGAAATCGCATTGAGACGATCGTTGTTCCTGCGCAACGGTCGTTACTCGATGGTTCAATTGCAAAAATTAAGGTTTGTGCTTAACCGGAAATCGAATTCGATTTACCAAGCATTGATCGTTGCCCCTAAAGCAACGATCGTTGCAACCCACGACCGAGGTAAGTGCCTTAAACCCTTTTCTCTTCTCTTCTCCTCCTCATTTGCTCGCCGTCCGTACAACCGAGAGCTAAACACCTAAATCTCTAAATTCTTCATCAATTTCTGTGATTTCAAGCTTGAATCTTGTTGTTTTAACCCCCTCTAGTTGATTCTATTACCCATTTACAGAGAATCGAAGGTATGACTTCTCATTTTCGCCATTTTTAGAATGGATTTTAGGGTTTATGGAATTTGGGATTTTAGGCTCGAAATTTATGATGCTATGCTAAGATGAACGTGATTTAGGTTGTTTAGCAAGGTACTCTTGATGATTTGAGGCAATGTGGCTTGATTTGAACCGATTTTGATGATATGTTTGCGGCAAAATCGCCTTGCAACGGTCGTTGCTTTTGAGCAACGGTCGTTGCTTTGCGATTTTGGGAAATGTTCGACGAGGTGAAATCGCCTTGCAACGATCGATGCCTTAGATGCAACGGTCGATGCTTCGCGATTTCACAGAGAGTTGCCGAGACTTATTTGTGTTTCAATTTTGTTTGTTTTGCAGATGGCAACTAATCGACAACCCCGCAAGAAACGAGCCACAGCTTCTACAGCTTCAAGGCAATACATCCCACCACCTGCTTGGTTTAGCAGAGAGTCAGAGCCACCCGCACCATACCAGAGATATGGACCACCAGTTGCTTTACCCTGGCCCAGAGCAGACAAAACGCAAATGCCGACAACCATAGAATGGCCAGAGGATTCTAAGAAGTTCTTCAAGTCTGCTGAGTTCACAGAGCGTCCATTGCTCAACAGTTGGGACGAGTATGACTCGCTTCTCTACAATGGTTGGTGTGAGATGATCTTCAAGCCGACCAAGTTCGCTGACTACTCCACCTGCAAGACTCTAGGGATTGATGAGCAGGTACTCGCTGTATGCAGAGGCATTGGTCTAGGGACAATGCCGATGCGACCTTATGATCTCTACCCGGAGCTGGCCAGACAGTTATTGGCCTCCTGCAGAGTGGTCTACTCGGATCCTGACAACCGGAGTGCTACAGTGGGATCATTTACATTCATGAGCTGGGGAGTCAGGTATCGGATCCCTCTACTTGATCTTTGCAGGATCTACGGATTCCGTACTGAGCCGAGACGCATAGCCATGTCACTTGAGTGGGATCGGGATGAGGCCATACGGTTCTGGAGGACTATTGGCAGTGGTCAATACAACTCTAGGACCACACCAGTTGTGCAGATGAGACATCCGGTGCTGCGATATGTCTCGCGTATCTTGTGCTGGAGCTTGCTTTGCAAGTTTGAGTCCAACAAGATGCGCAAATATGAGATGGAGCTGTTGTTCATGGGCCTGAGAGATCAGTTCAGGAGTTCTGGAGTGAGAGATCCTACTTCGGGTCTCAACTTGGGAGCTATTTTTGCCCAGCATTTGGTTGATCTACAGACGAAGCCTTTCGATGGAGCTGGTACTGAGACGGTTGGGAGTTTGCTTACTCCCATTTTTGAGTATTGCGGGATTCCTCTTCATGGCACGGAGTGTGTTACAGCCCGGGAGCTCCTAGATCTCAGCCATTTGCAGAGCGCCACTTGGCTCAAGGAGGGGAAGATTTGGATTTACACTGACCCGACTACTGGGAGGACTGGTATAGAGCTTCCTGCTGCCGGATGGACACAGATTGACACATTAGAGGCTCTGAGATTTCAGCCTCCTAAGTCTGCGCAGCGTGGGATTCCTTCTATGGCTCATCCGCTGGGAGAGCCTTCCTCTCGAGCTTCGACTTCCACTGCCCCTGCTCCTGCGCCGGTGCCGGCGCCTGCCCCTGCCCCGATCGACGATGTGGGTCCATTTCCAGAGCCTGCGATGGCCTACGGTGATTATTCTGATGCAGAGTGGAGAGAGAGATCAGATGGTCTGTTCCGAGTTTTCTGGAACTTCATGCGTACTTGCAGCTGCAAGAGGCCACCACAGATCCATCAGCCCGTACCAGATACACGTCGTCGACAGCGATCTCCAGAGGACACCGGTGCTGATCCTTATGCCGGTATAGATGATGAGAGCGAGTGAGCGTAGTCTCCATTATCAGTTTATCGGTTCTGTATTTTTGACTTTTTATCTTTTCTTGCACTTTTGTTTTTATTTTTCTTAGGATTTATTATGACTGATGGTTGTGCATGACTTGATACATTTGTTGTTTCAGTTTTACTCTGTTTCTAGTGTTTTCAGCTTGCAGGGATCGAAATTGACAAAAACCGCCGAATTAACCTGCTAACTCGCTGACTGTTCGTGAAAATCGCATTGTGTCGATCGACACACATTTGTGTCGATCGTTACAACAGAAATCGCACAGCAACGGTCGGTGCACCTAGTGCAACGATCGATGCCTGACTGCGACAGAGGTAAAACCCGAGAGAACTAACCATTCAACTATTTTAATTTTTCTTTTCTTTAACCAATCCCTTGCTTGACACTACTGGGGACAGTGTGTCTTAAGTGTGGGGGAGGTTCTACTAATTAGTTTCTTTTGTTTTCTTAGAGTCAGTTAAATTTTTCAAAATTTGTTTTTCGAGTCAAAATTGGTTTAAGTAGGAAACAATGATTTTTGGAGGAGATTAGCAGCATTTGCAGGAACTTAAGTGACCATTGGGATGAAGCTGCAGATCTAGCTATGACTATTAGAAAACCCCATCACAGATCAGCCTACTGAGGACACCCATATCACTTCAGGTATCAGAGGATCATTTACTGACTTCACCTTAATACTGACTTTAATTTTTCTCACCTAAGGGCTTGGTATGCTTTATGTCGGATTCCCTGTTAGTTCTGACACAGCCTGTAAACCTGTCCTATTTAGTCCCCTTCTCCCCTTCTGTAAAGTAAAAAATAAAAAATAAAAATAAACTGCGGATGAGTTAGTAACTCCGAAGTGGTCATGGGAATGGTAGCAAACACTATTTTCTCTCATGTGATCCATGGAATGTGTCCAAAGTACACCCCATAACGGGAAGAACACTGATAAAAAAAATAAAATGATACCCAATGGGGAAAAATCAGTTGTTAAAGAAGGGAAAGAGAAGAAAGGGACTAGAGAAAGATAGTATGGTGGTCTAGAGCTGGCTAGGTAAGAATCCATGTGCCTTTAGATCGATACTCCTTAGGTGAGACCGCACTTAAATACTTGCAGAAGTCAGTAGGGTGAATTTGAATGCTTGAATGTGATTGTGGCGTTTACTTAGGACAGTTGCTAAGTGTGGGGGAAGTACATGTCGGTCTTGATGTCTGTAGATTGATTTTTTCATGTGGATTACTAAGGGGAATCTGAATGCTGCTGCTTCTATGACAAAATGAGTTTCTGAAGAGTTTTCAAACCTCTTCACTGCATTTTAGTTCTCTGTTTTGCTTGAGGGCAAGCAAAGGCTAAGTGTGGGGGAGTTGATATATCATGGTTTTTACCCACTTTATACCATGATATAGTTGTGTTTTTAGAGTCTTTTGTATTAGTTTAGAGTCTTTTACAGGTTAAATCAGGTTTGGAGCTAATTGGAGATATATGGAGCATTTTGGGCATTTTGGGACGTTTTGGCCGAGAGCTTTATTCACTGTTCGATTATTTGATGTTGCATCGATCGACACGCATTGTGCATCGGTCGATGCAGTCGCGAGATGGGCCGTACGCGTCGGCGTAACAAGTATTGAAGATTTGCAAAGAAGCCCAAGATACTTTCAGTATTTACACAGAAGCCCCAGCCGAGATTATGCCTATATATACTAGTTTTTGGTGTTTAATTTAGATACGCTTTGATACTTAGAGCTAAGAGATTTTTAGAGCTTTTGGGGCTGATCTATTTTCCTTGTATTGATTTATTTTGGAGAAGATTTCGAACCCCTTTGATATTTTAATTTCTTATATGCAATCTATTTATTCTATGATTATGTTTTCATCAATCATGTCTGAGTAGATCCATAGTTGAGTTTAGGGTTTCTCATTAGGGTTTGATGACTTGCTAGACTTGTTTAATTCAGTTAGGACTCATATGATTAGAATGTTCTTCAAACTAAATTGTGCTTAAAGCTAGTTCTAACCTGATCAATTAGAATCTAGATCCTAGGTTACTAAACACGTCACGAGAGTGGGGTTTAGGAATCTGAACTATTTAGGTTGAGCAATTGAATTATTCGCAAAGAGATTTGGTTTAGTTTAATTGTGAACATATCGAACTTGAACTTAATGCTAGTTTAATTTGTTAGTAATTGCAAAGAGATTTGGATTACTGCACTTAGACTTAGAGAGTTTTCGCAAAGAGATTTGGTTAATTCTATTTTCGTGATTTGAGTTCTAGAACTGAGTTTAATTTGATCATGACTGATTAACTTGTCTGCTTGTCTGATTTCCTGAGAATACCCTAGGCTTGACGCTTTTAGTTTATTGCTTACAAACCGATTTCCTGCTACTGTTTACTTTCTTGCACCGCAATTCATTACAATCACTACTTGCTTATTTCTAGTATTAATTCCTACGGTTTGATTCTCTTGAGACCAAGTGTCCCTGTGGATTCGATAACCCTATATACTACATTGACTATACTGTGCACTTGCAGTTTAAAATAGGGATTAAAACTTCGACCTATCAACATTCAATGTCCAGTTTGCTTAGGTGTGTGACCCTGTAGGATCATATAACACTAGCAATGAGTTCTAAACTCATTGATCATAAGTGGCTTCTAGCAAAGCATTACGAGTACCTAGTGTCATATGATTGTCTCATCTCGACAACACGACTTTCTCTCAGAGTAAGTACAAATAGATTTCAGGACATTCCCAACAAGCATATCCAACCTTCTGGGCAATCCCAAGGTCTCTCGTTTGGCTCAGGTCTGCGAAGCTCGAGCCGACCAGCGCCACCAGTGGAACAATTGCGCACCAGCCACTCTAGGTCGTCGTCCGTGCACTTCGATTGAAGAACATGACGCAAAGGTCGGGATTTCTTTTCTCTCTCAGAGTCACCCGAAACTTGTCGCCTCGACTTCTTCCGAGCATTCTCGGACATACTTTCTTGTTCCTTTCTCGCCAACTCCTTCGCTTGGTCCACAATGTACACGTCTTCCGCCTTCAACGGAAAAGAACAAGGATGCTCCCCCAATGGAACAGACCAAGGCCGAACAACGTCGTCCTCCGAATCAATAAGAGTTGGAATCTGGACGCTCGGGAAGCCACCTGAAGCAGGAGCAGATCGAGCTCGTTCATTACCCAAGCTCGAGCCAATAACCTCTGTTCGATCCGAACTAGATCGCACAACATACGAGCTAGACTGAGCAGAATTCCCCGGAGATAACCTCACCGAGTGAAGATCGTCGCGATCCGAAGACGACTGAGAGTGAGAATCGATTCTCATGGCTACTAATACAACAACAAGTCTAGAGAGAGAAAATAAATTCTAGAGAGAAGGGAGAGCGAAATACCTGCAGAAGGAGAGAAATGAGAAGAGCAGGAGCGAAGTATTTATAAGCAGAGCGGGAAGTTATCGAGAATAGCACAATCATTACACCTACGCGACTCTTCAGTTTCCAGCGATATAGGCATTATTCATTACACCTATGCGACTCTTCAATATCCAGCAGGTTCCCAAGAAACCCTTTGAGATTCCCGAGGGAGAGAGAAACAAAATGAACCGAAACATATAGGCCAACCGGATTCACTCCGAACAGATATCGACCCAACTAAACACTTGAAAAATCCGCCGACCCCAACATTTTGGAGATCGACGAACTGGGGAGGCTTACTGTTATATATGGGTTTAGCACCCATCCACTTAGCAGGGCCCAATACCTATTCTCTGGATAAAGGTCGGCCCAACAGAAGCAAACTCGTCCCAATAAGCAGAAGGCCCGAATGATACATCTAAACCGAGCCCATCATCAAATGGCTCGGCTCGGCCAGCACCTTCAATATCACCTCAGCTCGGCTCCGCTAATCGACAAAGAAACGTTCGGCTTGGCCCATCTCGTCACTAAGTACGGCCCATCTGCACGAGCTCGACAAGGAGTCAACGGCCTGTAAAAAGTACGACTTTATTTTACTATAAATAGGAGTCGTCACTGTACATAAATGTAACTTTTTGGGATTAGTGCACTTCTCAGTACTTTCTCTCTCTAGAGTAAATCTCCCGAATTGTAACCTGAGCTCATCTTTTTACCTGCCCAGACTCTTTGACATTTAAATATAAAACAAGCTCGTTACCGAGCAACTCGCTCTCTCTTGTTCGTTCCCGAACTTAGTCAGTTCTTCTTTAAGACAAACTTTGACCCGCACGTCCCCGAACAAGTCAGTTCACCGAGAAAGACGAGCCTATAACCTTTGTGACAAGCTCGGTTATCACACATTCAAAGATTCACTAATGTATCGGCTGTTGGAAAGCCTAGGATCTAGGGTTCGTTATATTGAAATTACCAACCTCGTTCTTACCTTGAACTGGCAGCGGAATGATTGGTGAACGAGATCTAGCGACTCAAATGCTTCGCCTCTACCAGATACACACGACACAAACCTGGAAACCGGGATGCTAGTGCCGGATCTTTGGGATCTCTGAGTTTTGGTGTTTTCTGCTTTCTCTATCAAGAAAAATCGACGGCTGCTCTTCCAGGTCGAAACTCCAAGTTTTATTAAGACCTAGAATCACTCTTAACGGGCCAACTCGTTTAAGTCATAAAATCGAAATGTCTGTTTCGAAAACCCGATCTGTGTCGATCGACACACATACTGTGTCGATCGACACACCACCATAAACTCGATATTAATGTATATCCAATACACATTAACATGATCATTACCATAATGATCATTCCCATATTTAAGCTTCCAGTTTGCTTAGGTGTGTGACCCTATAGGATCATATAATACTGGCAGTAAGTCTACGAATTACAGATTGCAAGAGGCTTCTAGCAAAACATTGCAACCGCCCAGTATTATACGAATGTATGATCTCGACACACAACTATCATCAGGAGTGAGTACAAGTGTGATTTCAGGACACTATCCCAACAATCTCCCACTTGTACTGGAATCATCAATTCCTATAATCCTTTTGTCTCTATATCTCGATTTGGCATAAGGCAAGATTAGTGTCATCCTTATTAAGCCAACATCGTGTTTATCGAACTCCTGATCTTATAGTGAACAATACAAACAACTGAACTACAGTTCGTTTGAGTGCGGCCACACATTTTCTCAGTATCAAATCTTCGATAGGCCCTGAGATATTTATCTCCCGTTATTCAGGAGGGACAAATCCCATCTTGTTCCATCCTTGTTCCTATACACACTTCATAATACACCTGAACAATGCCGTTATAGCCGCCAGTTACGGGTCGACGTTTGACAAGGTCAAAGTGTACCAATTCATATGCAAGAAAGCATGATGAACTCAGGTCTAAGGACTATACTCTATAGTCGTAATGAGAATCTCTTATGACACAGATATAACTATCTTGTAGACTTCTCATTAGCGGGTCATGTCCGATCATATGTTCACCAACATATATCTATGTGACTGAATGTGATACTCATATCATTGACTCCATGAAACTTAGTCAACAGTCACCTCACAAGCTAGTCTCTCGCAGTTGTCAGTGTCCCATTTTGACAACCTTGACTAGGGACAAAACATAATTTATGTCATCTATAACTTATAGGGTTTCATGATCAAGTCCTCAACTTGATGACCTATAATATGACATAAACTTATTTTGGGACCATTATTTAGATCACAATAAATAATGCTGAAATCAAATTTCATTAAACATTTCCAAAAGTATGTTTACAAGAGCATCTTATTATAACTAAAATAAAACTAAAACTCCCACCAGAATCAAGATTACATCTTAAGATATCTAATACCCACAGCAGTAGTATGGAACTCATGCTTGGGCCTTGGGAGTGGCTTAGTCAGAGGATCAGCGACATTCTCATCCGTCAGAACTCGGCTGATCTTCACATCACCTCTATTGACGATATCACGAATCAGGGTATATCTCCTCTCTACGTGTTTGGAGTTCTGGTGTGACCTGGTTTCTTTCGCCTGAGCAATGGCTCCATTGTTGTCACAAAATAAAGCCACTGGCTCCAAGATACTAGGAACCACACCAAGTTCAGTCATGAACTTCTAGATCCAAACAGCTTCCTTTGCCGCTTCTGAAGCAGCAACATATTCAGCTTCCGTCGTGGAATCAGCTGCGGTATTCTGCTTAGAGCTCTTCCAGCTCACTGCACCGCCATTTAGACAGAAGACATATCCAGACTGTGATCGGAAATCGTCTCTGTCCGTCTGAAAACTCGCATCGGTGAATCCATTCACCACAAGTTCTTCACTTCCTCTATATACCAAGAACTTATCCTTAGCATGTCTCAAATATTTGAGAATATTCTTGACAGCTGTCCAGTGATCTTCCCCTGGATCAGATTGGTATCTACTCGTCATGCTTAGCGCGTAAGCTACATCTGGACGAGTGCAGAGCATGGCATACATGATAGATCCTATTGCAGAAGCATAAGGAATCCTATCCATGCGTTCTCGCTCAGCAAGTGTCGCCGGACACTGCTTCTTGCTGAGACTAATGCCATGAGACAATGGTATGAAGCCCTTCTTGGAATCTTGCATCTTGAATCTGTGCAACACCTTATCAATATAAGTGTCCTGACACAATCCAATCAGCCTATTCGCTCTATCTCTGTAGATTCTGATTCCAAGGATGTACGCGGCTTCTCCCATGTCTTTCATGGAAAAACAACTTCCGAGCCAAGTCTTAATAGACTGAAGCAACGGAACGTCATTACCGAGAAGAAGTATGTCATCGACATACAGTACAAGAAATGCAATTCTGCTCCCACTAGTCTTCTTGTATACACATGGTTCTTCCTCGTTCTTGATGAAACCAAATTGTTTTACTGCTTCATCAAAACGAAGATTCCAACTCCGTGATGCTTGCTTCAATCCATAAATGGATTTATGAAGCTTGCATACCTTCCCAGCATTCTTAGGATCTACAAAACCCTCAGGCTGTGTCATATACACATCCTCTTCCAGAATTCCATTCAGGAAGGCGGTTTTGACATCCATCTGCCAAATCTCATAATCATAATAAGCGGCAGTTGCTAGAAGAATACGAATGGATTTAAGCATAGCGACTGGGGAATAGGTTTCATCATAGTTAATACCATGAATTTGCTTGAAACCTTTAGCCACCAACCTAGCTTTATAAATTTGGACATTTCCATCCACGTCAATCTTCTTCTTGAAGATCCATTTACACTCAATGGCTTTTTCACCATTAGGTAAATTGACCAAGGACCATACTTGGTTTTCTGACATGGATCCCATTTCGGATTTAGAGGCTCCAAGCCATTTTTCGGAGTCCGGGCCCATCATTGCTTCCGCGAAGTTTGCAGGTTCGTCACTTTCAATGATCATCAGATCATTGGAATTGGTCATGAGAAATCCATAGTATCTCTCTGGTTCGTGACGGATCCTTCCGGATCTGCGAACTTCAGGCTCCACAGACGTGGGCTCCACAGAACTTTGTGGATCCAACTGCTGCTCTTCCTCAGCAGGTTGAGCAGTCTCCTGTGCATCTTGAATTTCTTCGAGATGTACTTTACTCCCACTGTTTTTCTTAGAAAGAAATTCCCTCTCAAGAAAAGAACAGTCCCGAGCAACAAATACTTTGTTCTCAGATTGGTTGTAAAAGTAGTATGCCTTGGTTTCCCTAGGATAACCAACGAAGTAGCATTTATCTGATTTGGGTGCGAGCTTGTCAGAGATTAAACGTTTGACATAAGCCTCACACCCCCAAATCTTCAGGAAAGACAGACTAGGAATGTTCCCAGTCCACAATTCATGTGGTGTCTTTTCCACTGATTTAGATGGCACCCTATTTAGTGTAAACGCAGACGTTTCTAGAGCGTATCCCCAAAAAGGATAATGGAAGATTTAAATGACTCATCATAGACCGAACCATATCCAATAAGGTTCGATTCCTCCTCTCTGACACTCCATTCCATTGAGGTGTTCAGGAGGAGTGAGTTGTGAAACAATTCCACACTCGCTCAGATAGTCATTGAACTCTTGGCTCAAGTATTCTCCTCCGCGATCCGACCGCAGAACTTTTATACTTTTGCCAAGTTGGTTCTGTATTCTCAAAGGATTCTGACTTGTGTCTCATCAAATAGACGTAGCCATACCTACTGAAGTCATCAGTAAAAGTAATGAAGTACTTGTAATTTCCTCTGGCAACAGTGCTCATCGGCCCACATACATCAGTATGAACAAGGCCCAATAAGTCACTGGCCCTTTCATTTGGTTTGTTGAAAGGGGCCCTAGCCATTTTGCCCATCAAGCAAGATTCGCATTTCTCACATGATTCAAAATCAAATGAGCCCAGAAGCCCATTTCGATGGAGCCTTTGGATGCGTTTCTCATTGATGTGGACCAAACGACAATGCCATAAGAAAGTCGGGTTTTCGTCATTTGACTTAAACCGCTTTGTATTTATGTTAAAGACAGGCATTTCTTGGTTTAATATATATAACCCATTATCTAATGGGGCGCTACCATAATACGTACCATCACGATTAAAAGAACAAACTTTATTCTTAACAGCAAAATCAAAACCTTCCAAATCCAAAACGGAAACTGAAATTATGTTTCTGCTAATCGCAGGTACAAAGTAGCAATTATTCAATACTAAAACCATGCCAGAAGGTAAAGACAAATCATAAGTGCCTACGGCCAATGCAGCAACCTTAGCTCCATTCCCGACCCGTAGCTCCACTTGTCCTTTCTTCAGCGTTCTACTGTTTCTTAGTGCCTGCACATCAGTACAAATATGAGCACCGCAGCCGGTATCCAATACCCACGAAGTAGAACTAGGAGTCATAACATTAAGTTCGATAACATAAATACCTGAATCTGACGCATCATACGTCTGCTTCAGTTTCTTGTAATCTTCCATGAACTTCTTGCAGCCTCTCTTCCAATGCCCTAGCTGGTTGCAGTAGTTGCATTTATCCTCAGGAGAAGGCCCGGATTTGGGCTTGGGCTTGGGCTTGTCTTGACTCTCAGTCTGGACAGCCTTAGCCTTTCCCTTATCCTTACCAGGTTTCTTAAACCTTTTACCCCTTGTACTATCAGTACATTGGGAGTAGCCTTCTTGAGATTCGGCTCTGCTGTCTTCAGCATACCGTGCAACTCAGTCAATGTCTTGGTCATTTTTTGCATGTTGTAGTTCATGATGAACTGATCAAAACACGACGGCAAAGACTGCAGAATCATGTCAGTGGCTAGCTCCTGGCTAATGGCACAGTCCAGTTTCCCCAGGTTATCAATGTAACCCATCATTTTAAGGACATGAGGACTCACTGGACTGTCCTTAGCCAGCTTGCAATCCATGAGAGATTTAACCGTCTGGTATCTCTCTGTGCGAGCTTGCTCCTGAAACAAAGCTTTCAGGTTGTTAATCATCTCAATCGGTGACATCACGTTCTCATATTGCTTCTGCAGCTCAGAGTTCATAGTCACCAGCATTAGACAATTAACGTCTTTGACATCAGCTGAATGCTTATCCCAAGCATTCTTATCTGCCTGTGTGGCATTGGAACGTGGCCTCTCGGGGAGAACCCTTTCAAGGACATATTCCTTGTTCTCCTGCCTGAGAACTATTCTCAGGTTCCGATACCATTCCAAGAAATTAGATCCATTTAACTTGTCCTTCTCAAGGACAGATCTCAGCGAGAAAGTGTTGATGTGATTTGAGACAAACATAGCTGTAATTAAAAGAGGTAGAGATTTTAGTTATAATGCTCAAGGAAATGAGAATTCTTATCTAATAAGAAAACTCGCATTGTATTCAAAACTATGTTTCCTCAGATGAATACAATGAGCCAAGATCCATACTTCACCAAAATCTGAGTGGGCGACTCGCCATCACCCAAACTTTAGTTATCTAGGTAAGCAAATCATTGCTAATTGTACCTAGTACAACTCTTGGTCGCAGATGAGACAATCTATGTCTAATCCACTCTGATGTCTCTGGACCCAGAACTTCTGATAGCCCAGTCAAGTATAACCAATCTCTTCAATCTTGTGATCACTCATAGTCGCACTGCAAGTCTATCAATGATCACCTGCCTTACTCATGTAGTTGTGGATACCAAGGACTCCAAGGCTATCCAACAACGAAACAAGTCTTTACAGTGGACAAGATCGGGCAAGACATCAAGATCACTTGATATTTAGTTGAGGAAAAGAACTATTTAATCTTGATGTATATCCAATATACATCCAAGAATATTTTAAGTTTCTCATAATATCTAGACTTATTATGTTTAAGTTTAATCTAGAACTTAGGAATAAATTTGGTCTGATATCTGCAAATTGAGGTCCAACCTTCAAGTCTGCGAATGGTGTGTCGATCGACGCATCCTTGCATCGGTCGACACAACCTAATTTAAACCGGACTTCAATAACCGGTCAAACCGGATTGAATTTCCTTAACCGATTCAATCTAATTGAACCGGTCCGGTTTAATGGTCCATATCGATCGTCACACAACTCTGTGTCGATCGACATTACCCAACCAGAACCAAATTGGTTAATTAAATTTAACCAAGCGAGATAACCGGTTCAATCCAATTGAACCGATCTATCCATTCGCATAGTTTGTGTCGACCGACACACCCAGTGCATCGACCGATACAGTACGAAAACGGATATTCGATCACTGATCGAAAACCCTAAAATTATTTACGCGTTTTCGCTGTGTGTCGACCGACACACGCTTTGTGTCGATCAACACTCTGCGAAAACACAGACATCGTATTTTCAACAGAGGCTTTAATCCAAGATTAACATCATGAAAACGCGATTTATCAAGCATCAATCTATTCAATTACATCAGTTTTCGAATTAAATGCTTCAGATTCAATAGACTAAACCCTAACAAGCTCTGATACCACTGTTGGAAAGCCTAGGATCTAGGGTTCGTTATATTGAAATTACCAACCTCGTTCTTACCTTGAACTGGCAGCGGAATGATTGGTGAACGAGATCTAGCGACTCAGATGCTTCGCCTCTACCAGATACACACGCACACAAACCTGGAAACCGGGATGCTAGTGCCGGATCTTTGGGATCTCTGAGTTTTGGTGTTTTCTGCTTTCTCTATCAAGAAAAATCGACGGCTGCTCTTCCAGGTCGAAACTCCAAGTTTTATTAAGACCTAGAATCACTCTTAACGGGCCAACTCGTTTAAGTCATAAAATCGAAACGTCTGTTTCGAAAACCCGATCTGTGTCGATCGACACACCACCATAAACTCGATATTAATGTATATCCAATACACATTAACATGATCATTACCATAATGATCATTCCCATATTTAAGCTTCCAGTTTGCTTAGGTGTGTGACCCTATAGGATCATATAATACTGGCAGTAAGTCTACGAATTACAGATTGCAAGAGGCTTCTAGCAAAACATTGTAACCGCCCAGTATTATACGAATGTCTGATCTCGACACACAACTATCATCAGGAGTGAGTACAAGTGTGATTTCAGGACACTATTCCAACATCGGCTTCTACCAATTGAGATGTGGTATTGGATTGGTTGATGTTGGCGCCGTTTGCATCTCAACGCTTGCCATTTTTCAGGTATCGAATACAACTATTTATGAATTATGGAATGAGAAGAATAGACGTTATCATAACAGCCTCTCACATTCTCATTTTGACATCATCCACAAGATTTCGAATTTGATCAAAGATAAATTCACTGCCTTGAGGAACCGTTGTTCGAAATTTGGGAATAATCTAGTTAGATTTTGATTTTATTCCTAATTGTCTATAGTGTTTGTTGTTTTTCTTCTTTTTCATCTCTTTTGCACTTGTTTTGTGCCCTCCTCAACCCTCTCTTTTCGTCTCTTTAATTTTGTAAGTTTCTTACGTTTTATAAGTTTAATATAAGAACACTTAAAAAAAATAGAAATGATATGAGTTATTGATTTTCTCTAAAAAAAGTTACAAAGGAACTATTCTGATTAGTCTTATATATTATATATTTATTTGATATTGTTGTGAATGAAAATACTAGTATTTGATGTGTTAATAATATAGAACCTCAAAATAATATATCACACGTTTGTATAACGAAAATTAAAATTAATTCGATCCTTGTATTAAATTAACACTATACATGAAAATTATGTGTTATATGAAAACGATTTAGACTGAAAAATATATCACATCAGAACTTTGTGATAAATTTAAAAAAATGTGCTAATTAATTTTGTTATGTTTTAGTTGATATAATCTTTATTTCCATTTACCTATAGTTATTTAAATTATAATTAGTTTATAAACAGCGAAAACAGTATATTTTAGCTTTCAGTGCGATTTTCAAAGTGGGTAGAGTTTTGTGTTTTCAAGTTCATCAAGTTGCTCCGCCGACGTTGCCAATAGCCTTCCATGGAGAAATCGGCCGTCATGGGACCGACCAAGAAGGTTTGACAGCCATCTTCACTGGTTTTCAAGTCAATCCGACAATCTCTTAGTCAAACGTGGTCACGAAGGATGAAATCCAGGTTCTCTTTCTCTAAATCCAGCGTTTACCTTTGGTCTCTTCTTCTCTAAATCCAAGATGTAATTTTCAAAAGTATTCTTGTTTTTAGGTGAGAAAAAAAATTAATAAATAAAAAAAAATGGTGTTGGATCGGTTCATTAGAGGTTTTCGGTTTAAGGAAATTAGTTTCAACGTAAACCGGAATCTTCTATGGACTGGAAACCAGTTTTCTTTATACAAAAACATGCGTGCAGATTTATAAATTAGTTATTAAGTCGCTTGTCGTTTAGATGACAGAAAAACGACATGCAAGTCTAACGCCCACTATTTGTCAGGTCCACTAGAGGTTAGCATACTGCCGAGAACAGAAGATCACTGACACCGATCCATTAATCTTTTTAATTGCATTCCCCATTGGGTGGTTTATCTCTTTGGCTCAAACTTCAACGAAAACTAAAAAACAAAATTTCTTCTCTTCTTCCTTGAACCATATTGTTATATATCATCGCTCTCTCCCACACGCTCTCAAAAGACTCAAGAGTAACAATGGCGGCACTCATCGTTGACGCCGAGTACCTTAAGGAGATCGACAAGGCTCGCCGTGAACTCCGTGCTCTCATCGCTAAGAAGAATTGCGCTCCGATCATGCTCCGATTAGCGTAAGTTTCTATTTCTGTCGTTTGAATTTTGCGATTACGTCATGTTGAGTGCTATGAGGTTTCTTTTACTGTGAAAATTTGAGGAATCTCGCGTTGTTGTTGAATATTTGGTCACTGCATGTATGCGATTTCGGTCCTTTGCTTTGATTCACATGTTGCCTCCTCTGGTTTGTAAAAGTTGGCATGATGCTGGTACCTATGACGCCGAATCGAAGACCGGTGGACCTAATGGCTCGATTAGGAACGAAGCTGAGTACAGTCATGGTGCCAATAGTGGTTTGAAGATAGCACTCGATCTCTGCGGTGCGTTTTTGTCTTTTTCATTCTCTACGGATTTGAGTTGAGATTAAGTAATTAATTGAACACTTCGTTTTAGGGATTTAGTTTCCTAGCTTGTCCACGCGGTCTTTGTTTGCACTGAACTGTTGGTGAACGTGATGCAATATATATTATGAAATCTTTCACATAATCATTTTAGAGATGATTATGTGTTTGGCAATGTGTCACCTGGAATCGCCAGATTAACTTGGAATGAGATGGTTCTATTAGTGGTCCTGAGGATTAACTATGAGAAAATCACAGGTTTAACTTGTTAGTGTGTGTGTTTTATATATATGCTCATCAATTTTAGAAACCTATACCTTGTACTCATGTGGTGTATCAAAATAATCTTACTTCTTATTTTGTATTTGATGTTAATTCTTTAATATTTCAGAGGACGTGAAAACTAAACTTCCCAACATCAGTTATGCGGACCTGTACCAGGTAATCAAAACGAGTTTTGCTTCAACTTCTATGATTCCATAAACTAAACCTTACAGTAGGACTGTAAAGAAAGATCAGTATTAGATCCCTTTTTGTGTTGGCAGTATAATTTACCACGTCCTTGTTTTTATGCATTTGACTTTTGATTACTTGTCTTATAAACACTTTAAAAGTGTTAGCTTCTTTGATATATCCGTTTCAGCTGTGCTATTGCAGTTCATGAGGTATTGATTATTGAAACAGGGGAACTGACAATTTTGCTTCAGGATAGAGATATCTTGACTTATTTCTGGGTGAAGATTCTTCAGAGAGATGCAAACTAATTGTGTCTTTTTGTGTTCTCTTGCTTTCACAATTGTAACATCGAGGTTTTGTAGCTGTGATTTCCCAACATAAACCTCCACAATCAGGGCAAATATTATCTAATAGAAAGCTTGTTTTGCATCTCCTTCATTTTCACATGAAATGATGACATTGATTCTGTCAATTTCAGCTTGCTGGTGTTGTAGCTGTTGAAGTTACTGGTGGACCAGACATCAGTTTTATTCCTGGCAGAAAAGTAATAGTCTCATCCATTAAGATGGTAATAACAGGTTACCGCGAAAAGAAATATAACTATATTAGCTTGATGTTTCTCTCTTATAGGATTCAAATGCCTGCACCGATGAAGGAAGACTTCCTGATGCTAATCAAGGTAGGATGAAATTTCTTTTCCATTAATCACAAACTCTTAAGTGGTTTAGAAAAAAAAAATGAAATACCTGAACTTTGTATTTGTGTAGCAAATAAATAATGGTAGATGATCGCATGGAATATCTGGTGTGACATGGTCTTGCCCCAATGTACAATATAATTAATATGTTGGAATGTATTCTTTCCTGAATAAGGATTTGAAGTTCTATCTGCTGAATTGCATGTAGGTTTCAAACATCTGAAAGATGTCTTCTACCGGATGGGACTCTCTGATAAAGATATTGTGGCACTCTCAGGGGCACATACTCTGGTAAATTCTTTGTTGCACAAATCACATCTGTACTTTGGTATTAAATAAAATAGTTTTCAATGAGGTTTTAATAAAATTCTGATGTTTAGGGAAGGGCTCATCCAGAGAGATCAGGTTTCGATGGACAATGGACTCAAGATCCTCTTAAGTTTGACAACTCATACTTTGTGTAAGATCCTCTCAAGTCATGTTTTTAATTTGTTGGGGACAACAAATAGTTGTTCTGACTGATTACTGGACAGAGTTTAATAAACGATGAACACCGTTGGTACCAGGGAATTGCTGAAAGAAGAAGATTCCGAGGGCTTACTGAAACTTTCTACGGACAGGACTTTGTTGGAAGTCCCAGAGTTCCGTCATTACGTCGAGCTTTATGCAAAGGTAGTATCATGAGAGCCTATCTTCATTCTGCTTCAAAACTTTTTGGTGAATTATTAAATCTCAAGCTGAAATCGAGTTTTATATAGACAGGCCAACATTATGTTGCTAGTGTCATCTTGATTTCTTTTCTTTTTTTTTTTTTTTGTTTCTTAGCAAGTACAAGTTTGTAATCTTTTTTGTCCCAACAGGACGAAGATGCATTCTTCAGAGACTATGCAGAGTCACACAAGAAACTTTCAGAGCTCGGTTTCGCACCAACGTCTTCAGTCACTAAGGCGATAACAGACAGCCCCATGCTGGCACATAGTGCAGTAGGAGCCGCGGTTGCTGCTGCTGTTGTGGCGTTTAGCTACTTCTATGAAATTCGCAGAAAGATGAAGTAAATGAAATAGAAAGAAGTAACGAGTCCCATTTTCATCTCTCTGGTTTTGTAAGCATGCATTTATCGAGATAATGTGAACTCTAGATTCTTATGTTTCTGCAACAAGATCACACATTGATCCATCAGTCGGCATTTTCAGTGGTTTTTGGTTTGGTTCAGTTTGTGACTTTATGTTTGATCAAGGGTGTTCCATCCCACGTTTTGGTTCAGGTTTTTCTGTTTTCTGTTAATATTCTTCTTCCAATCCGTATTGGTTCGGTTTAATCTTATTCCCCCTAGCCCTAGTTGCAGTAAAAAAAATATTGATATGTTATCTATTTTGGTTTTGGTTAAGTTCGGTTTTGTTACGAATCGATTAGATTTGGTTTGGATCGAATCAAGTAATTCATTTCGCGATGGAACTTATCTCAATGCCTAGTATATCGTTTCTGTTAAAGTTTGGTTCAGTTTTGTTTCCTATGTGATGTGAGGTCCATAGTTCACAGCTGCCTCGTACTCCACGTAACGTTGATATTTAATACATTATCGCATTGATTTGATATAAGATTGGAGGATGCTCACCACACCTTACACCAAATTGGACTTACCTGAAACCAAACCCTATCGAGGACTACACGGTTGGTATTGTTAGGTGGTAAGAAGCTTCTTTAGACTTTTTGGGTTTTGTGTCCTTTTTGTTTTGTTTTGTTTTTATTTCGAATGTTTGGGATAATATTTTTATTTCATTTATAAAATATATATATATTCCGTGTTACTACTAGTCTTACTTTGATTTCTTTTGTTTGTTTCCTCCACAAGTTGTGTTTATGTACACACGTTACTAGCATAATGTGTATTTAAAAAAATGAGATTACAATATTAGTGTTTTGATATTATTTTTTTGCTTAACACAGAAAAAGGATGAGGTTAGCATGGTAATTAGAAAATAGGTAGTTAGAACAACTTTCAAGATGACCGGTGTATGTTGCTATATGTCTTTGTACATTGTAAGGTAAGGTCGGGCCATGAGTCATCACGACCTATTTTTCATTTCCAACTACTCTTTTTCTTTTAGTAGTTTATTTCTTATGTACGGATACTAATCAAGAATATTGTCTTTATGTAAATTTCGTTAAAACAATACATGTTAGCCTGTTTAAAGAAGAATTACCTCGTTTACTTTTAAAAGAAAGTACAATTCCTAAACTTCACTACCCCCTAGCTACAACTCTGGATACTCGAAAAACAAATTCTCTCTCTTTTTCATCTAGAAATTTTACTAAACATAAGAGAGTTAAAACTTAAAACCGGCAAACACACATTTTTTTACGCCAACATAGCTACCGGCGGACAATAAGACATTCCCGGAGACATAATCCAAAAAAGAAAGCTAGAAGATTTTAAAAAGGTTTTTTTTTTCCGACAAAGTTAGAATTTTATTTATCTGAATATTTGAATATCATCATACAAAGCTTTATATAACTATGTTGGTAAAGAAATACAATTTGAATAAAATAAATCATTGGAGGGGTCCATTCCTAGCAAGTAGATGTGCTGCTGTGTTTGTGTGTATGGACAAAGTTAAAAGAAGCATAGTCACATTTGGTTCCCCAAAATTGATGTCCTGAATTAAGTTACTCCATCTAAAATCCATAATCTTTCCTTCCAATATGTGAATCAACACCTGGGAGTCATCTTCGTAAATGACTTTACGATATCCATTGGACCATGTATTAAACATGGCCATGAGTAAAGCTTTCCCTTCTGCTTCAATAGCAGACACATCCGTGTCAAGGTACGCAGGTCCCCATAATTTTGGTGTACCAAAATGATCACGTAGTATCCAACCTCCGACAGTAGTCCCAGTATTCTTGTCAAAGCTAGCATCGAAATTACATTTGAAAGAATTAGTTGGAGGACATTTCCATTGAGATCCATTAATAGTAGGCCTCTGAACATGTTGAGTAGTTTGGTGAGATTCAGAATGAGTTGCTGCATTCCATGAAGATGTATCAGCTGACGCCAAAGCTATTATCGTCCGGTGCGAGATTCTCCATTTCTGGAATATGAGATTATTCCTGCTTTTCCATATTCGCCACATTATCCAAAATGGGAGTAATTTTTGTTGATGGGTAAGATCATTGCAAGCTTGAAGATCTAGCAATTGTATGAGGATGTCGTCAGTTGTTGTAAATTGATCGAAATTGCGAGCAAAGGGAAGATCAGAGTGTCGCCTTACTTTGATAGATTCAGGGCAGTTAAAGAGTAAATGATGTATAGTCTCAGGTTGAAGACAACATCGAATGCAAGTGTCGTCTATACCCACACCACGAGATGTTAGTCTAGAAGCGGTACTCAAAACATTGGTAGCGATCCTCCATAGAAAATGTTTAATGCGAGGCATAATCTTTAATTTTCATATTCTGTTTTGAGATGAATGTTTCCCTTTGGTAGAGATACTATTGTTTCTTCAAAATCAGGATTGTGTCTGGAAAACCAATATCCTGAAGCAACTGTATAATGACCGGTCTTTGAATAATTCCATACAAGTTTGTCATGTGATGAGTGATGAGCCAGATAAATGGTTTTAGCCAGCCGTTGAGCATCTAATGACAGGAACCTTGCCAAATTCTAATCACTCCATTTCCTGCAATTTGCATCTAATAGCTGGTTCACAGTCACTTCTTGTGTTGAAACCATTTCAGTTTAGGCCTGGGCGTTCGGGTACCCGTTCGGGTTCGGTTCGGGTCTTTCGGGTTTTCGGATTTTCGGGTCTGAGATATAAAACCCATTCGGGTATTTTAGAATTTCGGTTCGGGTTCGGTTCGGTTCCATTCGGGTTCGGTTCGGGTTCGGATACCCGAAAAACATAAAACAAAAATAAAAATTAGTTATATTTAAATAAAAATTCGTTAAATTTTGATAAATATAACAAAACCCTTCATATATTTTGTTTATTTTTGATAATTTAGTTATTTTAGACTAAAAACAACTAATATATTTAAGTTTATAATTATAATTTTGGATAATTTTGTTATATTAGGTCTAAATATAATTAATATTTTAGATATATAATTGTAATTCGGATATTTCGGGTACCCATTCGGTTCTCGGTTCGGGTCGGGTTCGGGTTCGGTTCTTCGGATATAGAAGTTTAGGACCCGTTCGGGTATTTTATCGTTTCGGGTTCGGGTTCGGTTCTACTTTTTCGGTTCGGGTTCGGTTCGGTATTTCGGGTCCGGATATTATGCCCAACCCTATTTCAGTTTGAGGATAAGCTGGTCTTGGTGGATGTATTGGTAACCAGTTATCATTGAAAACGTTGATGTTCTTCCCATCGCCTACTAAATATTGTGAGCCCTTTTTAAGTATGACAGTCCATGCAATATTGATGCCAAACCATAAGATTGTTGTGTTCGTTTCTTTGCATCAAAAAGATGAACATCACAAAAATATCTTGCTTTGTATAATCTTGAGAAAAGACAACTTGGGTGTTGAATTAGTCGGGCTGCTTGTTTGGCAAGCAATGCATCATTGAACAAGGAAAGATCCTGAAAACCAAGTCCTCCTTCTTGTTTAGAATAATGTAAACGTTTCCATGCAACCCAAGGTATACCTCTGCATTGGGGACTTGTTTCCCACCAAAATCTCATGAGAATAGTTTCAATTTCCTTAATTACTTGAGCCGGTAGTTTGAAACAGAACATAGAGTAGACATGTGTTGTAATAGCAACCGATTTAATGAGGACTTCTTTTCCAGCCGGTGAAAAATATCGATTGCTCCAATGTGAAGTTCTTTTTTTTTACCTTGTTGATGATATCTTCAAACATTTCAGTCTTCTTGCGTCCAAATTGTTCCGGTAATCCCAAATACTTCCCCGCCCCTCCATGTTTTGTGATTCCCAATACTCGTTTTAGCCGATCTTGTGTTGATGTATAAATTTTCGACCCAAAAGTTATCATGGACTTGTCCTGATTTATTTTATGTCCCGAACAAAATTCATATAAATCGAAAACCTCCTTAAGAGCTACACAATTTTTCTGATTTGCTCGACAAAAGAAAAGCGAATCATCCGCAAATAGGAGATGAGTGATAGATGGCACCCCGTTCCCAATTTTGATCCCCTTTATTTTCTTTTTTCTTACATTGACATCGAGAAGATGGCTCATAATATCAGCACAGAGAATATAAATATATGGGGATAGTGGATCTCCTTGACGAATGCTTCTTTTAGGAGTTATGAAACCTCGAGGAACACCATTTATTAGGATTGAATATCTAACAGAAGTAACCGTAGCCATTACCCGTTTGATACAAATTTCAGAGAAACCAAAAGCACACATCGTTTGTTCCAAAAAAAATCTCATTCAACCCAATCATATGTTTTACTGATATCCGTTTTCACAGCCATGTATGTCTACGATACACGCTTCCAGGTTTTTAATGAGTGCATCAATTCATGGACAATCATAACATTATCATAGATTAATCTACCCGGAATAAAAGAATAAGCTTGGGAATCGGATACAACTTTATCGAGAGATGACTTCAATCTAACAACCAATAACTTTGAAATAATTTTGTAAAGTACATTACACAAAGCTATAGGCCTATAATCCGATAAGGTTTCTGGTTTTTTTTTTTTTTTTGGTATCATACATATGTTTGTATGATTAATGGCAGGATTGAAAGAACCTGTTTGAAAGAAGCTTTTAACTTCCCGAATAACATCCGAACCAATAATGTCCCAACATTCTTGATAGAATATGGCGGTTAGCCCGTCGGGTCACGGGGCTTTATCTGCTCCATTATCACATACAGCTTGGTAAATCTCTTGGTCTGAAAAATCTTTAGTAAAGGATTCATTAATCTCATTAATGACCGTAGGTTTGAACTCTCTGAAGATCAATCAGTTGATAGTATTCTTGTTACTTGTATACATTTGTTGAAAATACTGCTCAGCGTGTTTGCCTATTGATCTATCTCCACGGTATTCATTTCCATTAACATCTGAAGATCATTTCAGAAAACGCAGGTGAGGCAATATAAAGAGCAGAAAGTAAGACACACAAAGTTTGTTAACGGGGTTTGATTTTTTCTACTCCCCCAATTTCGAATTCACTTGAATAAAAAGTAATCCCACAAATTACAAACTAATAGAATAAACCCTATTGATCTACCGCTCTATCCAATATAGGAACTCTTCATGATCAAACACCTGAGCTAAACTCCCCCTAGAGCCTAGACTTTTCTCACAGATACAAAAGCCCTCTTAAGTTTTTATTCTTTCAACTCTTGCATCTTCATAAGGCCACGCCTCTCCTCTTTATATAGGCTAAACTTGCTCCTCAAGTTTACCTAAATAAAGATATAGCAAATATCCTTTTTGTTTTGATATTTCCTATTTCACATTTTTGTAACTTTTCCTTTTTTTCTTGAAACTTATTCAAAGAATAAGTAAACCACTCCAAGCTGTAATCTTCACTCCAAGATCTTCATCCAGCTCAGCACACAACCCATAAACCTGTTGGATCCCTATGGATCTAGGGTTTGTTATATTGAAATTTAGAACCAACCTCGTTCTTACCTTTGGCAGCGGAAGAAGATGGTGAACGAGATCAGTGGAGCAACGCAACGCTTTGCCTCTACCAGATACACACGCACGCTAGCTGGAAACGGGATGCTAGTGCCGGATCAATGGGGATCGATGGTGTCTGGTGTGTCAAGTGTTTCTATCAAGAAAACTGGACGGCTCTATTGTTTAGGTCGAAACTAATCAGCTTTTATTCGACCTAAACGTGCTTAACAGGCCAGACTCAATTAAGCCATAACCCGAAAAGCCTGTTCGGAAAATCCGAACTGTGTCGACCGACACACAAGCTGTGTCGATCGACACAACACCATTATATCGATTTCTTATGTGTATTTCAATACACATAATATGATCATTGCAACAATGATCATTCCCATGTCGTACCTTCCAGTTCGCTTAGGTGTGTGACCCTATAGGATCATACAATACTGGCAGTAAGCCCACGACTTACAGAATGCAAGAGGCTTCTAGAAAAGCATTGCAAACGCCCAGTATTATACGAATGTCTGATCTCGACACACAACTATCACAGGAGTGAGTACAAGTGTGATTTCAGGACACTATCCCAACAATCTCCCACTTGTACTGGAATCATCAATTCCTATAATCCTTTTGTCTCTATATCTCGATTTGGCATAAGGCAAGATCTGTGTCATCCTTATTTAGCCAACATCGTGTTTATCGAACTCCTGATTTCATACTGAACATTACAAACAACTGAACTACAGTTCGTTTGAGTGCGGCCACACATTCTCTCAGTATTCAATCTTCGATAGGCCCTGAGATATTTATCTCCCGTTTTTCAGGAGGGACAAATTCCATCTTGTTCCATCCCTGTTTCAACGCACACTTCATGATAAACTTGAACAGTGTCGTTATAGCCGCCAGTTACGGATCGACGTTTGACAAAGTCAAAATGTACCAATTCATATGCAAGAAAGCATGATGAACTCAGGTCTTAGGACTATACTCTATAGTCGTAATGAGAACCTCTTATGACACAGATATTACTATCTTGTAGACTTCTCATTAGCGGGTCATGTCCGATCATATGTTCATCAACATATATCTATGTGACTGACTGTGATAATCATATCATTGGCTCCATGAAACTTAGCCAACAGTCACCTCACAATCTAGTCTCTAACGGTTGTCAGTGTCCCAGTTCTACAACCTTGACTAGGGACAAAATAATTTATTAACTTATAGGGTTTCATGATCAAGTTCTCAACTTGATGACCTATAATATGTCATAAACTTATTTCGGGACCATTATTTAGATCACAATAAATAATGCTGAAATCAAATTTCATTAAACACTTCTAAAAGAATGTTTACAAGGGCGTCTTATTATAACTAAAACAAAATCCAAAACTCCCACTAGAATCAAGATTACATCTTAAGATCTCTAATGCCTACAGCAGTCGTATGACTCTCATGCTTAGGCCTTGGGAGTGACTTGGTTAGAGGATCAGCGACATTCTCGTTTGTCGGAACTCGGCTGATCTTCACATCACCTCTATTGACAATATCACGAATCAGATGATATTTCCTCTCAACGTGTTTGGACTTCTGGTGTGACCTGGGTTCTTTCGCCTGAGCAATGGCTCCATTGTTATCGCAGAACAAAGCCACTGGCTCCAAGATACTAGGAACCACACCAAGTTCAGTCATGAACTTCTTGATCCAAACAGCTTCCTTTGCCGCTTCTGAAGCAGCAACATATTCAGCTTCCGTTGTGGAGTCAGCTACGGTATTCTGCTTAGAGCTCTTCCAGCTCACCGCACCGCCATTTAGACAGAAGACATATCCAGACTGTGATCGGAAATCGTCTCTGTCCGTCTGAAAACTCGCATCGGTGAATCCATTCACCACAAGTTCATCACTATCTCCATACACAAGGAACTTATCCTTAGTATGTCTCAAATACTTGAGAATATTCTTGACAGCTGTCCAGTGAGCTTCACCTGGATCAGATTGGTATCTACTCGTCATGCTTAACGCGTAAGCTATATCTGGACGAGTGCATAGCATGGCATACATAATAGATCCTATTGCAGAGGCATAAGGAATCCTATTCATGCGTTCTCGCTCAGCAGGTGTCGCCGGACACTGCTTCTTGCAGAGACTCTTGCCATGAGACATTGGTATGAAGCCCTTCTTGGAATCGTGCATCCTGAATCTGTGCAACACCTTATCAATATAAGTGTCTTGGCACAATCCAATCAGCCTGTTAGTTCTATCTCTGTAGATTCTGATTCCAAGAATGTATGCGGCTTCTCCCATGTCTTTCATGGAAAAACAACTTCCTAGCCAAGTCTTAATAGACTGAAGCAACGGAACGTCATTACCGAGGAGGAGTATGTCATCGACATACAGTACAAGAAATGCAATTTTGCTCCCACTTGTCTTCTTGTATACACATGATTCTTCTTCGTTCTTGATGAAACCGAATTGTTTTACTGCTTCATCAAAACGAAGATTCCAACTCCGTGGTGCTTGCTTCAACCCATAAATGGATTTATGAAGCTTGCATACCTTCTTAGCATTTTTAGGATCGACAAAACCTTCAGGTTGTGTCATGTACACGTCCTCTTCCAGAATGCCATTCAGGAATGCGGTTTTGACATCCATTTGCCAAATCTCATAGTCATAATGAGCAGCAATCGCTAGAAGAATCCGAATAGATTTAAGCATAGCGACTGGGGAATAGGTTTCATCATAGTCAATACCATGAATTTGTTTGAAACCTTTAGCCACCAACCTTGCTTTGTAAATCTGTACATTGCCATCCACGTCAATCTTCTTCTTGAAGATCCATTTACACTCAATGGCTTTTACACCATTAGGTAAATCGACCAAGGACCATACTTGGTTTTCTGACATGGATGTCATTTCGGATTTTGAGGCTCCAAGCCACTTTTCGGAGTCTGGGCCCATCATTGCTTTCGCAAAGGTCGCTGGTTCGTCACCTTCAATGATCATCAGATCATTTGAATTGGTTACGAGAAATCCATAGTATCTCTCGGTTTCGTGACGGATCCTTCCGGATCTGCGAACTTCAGGCTCCACAGGCGCCGGTTCCACAGAACTTTGTGGTTCCAACTGCTGCTCCTCCTCAGCAGGTTGAGCAGTATCCTGTGCATCTAGAATTTCTTCAAGATGTACTTTACTCCCACTGTTTTTCTTAGAGAGGAACTCCCTTTCAAGAAAAGAACAGTCCCGAGCAACAAATACTTTGTTCTCAGATTGGTTGTAAAAGTAGTATGCCTTGGTTTCCCTAGGATAACCAACGAAGTAGCATTTATCTGATTTGGGTGCAAGCTTGTCGGAGATTAAACGTTTGACATAAGCCTCGCAACCCCAAATCCTTAGGAAAGACAGACTAGGAACGTTCCCAGTCCACAGTTCATGTGGTGTCTTTTCTACTGATTTAGATGGTACTCTATTCAGTGTAAACGCAGACGTTTCTAGAGCATATCCCCAAAAGGATAGTGGAAGATTAGAATGACTCATCATAGACCGAACCATATCCAATAAAGTTCGATTTCTCCTCTCTGATACTCCATTCCATTGGGGTGTACCAAGAGGAGTGAGTTGTGAAACGATTCCACACTCGCTCAGATAGTCGCTGAATTCTTGGCTCAAGTATTCTCCTCCGCGATCCGATCGCAGAATCTTAATACTCTTGCCAAGTTGATTCTGTACTTCATTCTTGAATTCCTTGAATCTATCAAAGGAATCTGACTTGTGTCTCATCAAATAGACATAGCCATACCTACTGAAATCATCAGTAAAGATAATGAAGTACTTAAAGTTTCCTCTGGCAGCAGTACTCATTGGCCCACATACATCAGTATGAACAAGGCCCAATAAATCACTGGCCCTTTCATTTGGTTTGTTGAAAGGGGCTCTAGCCATTTTGCCCACCAAACAAGACTCGCATTTCTCACATGATTCAAAATCAAATGAGCCCAGAAGCCCATTTCGATGGAGCCTCTGGATGCGTTTCTCATTGATATGGCCCAAACGACAATGCCTTATGAAAGTCGGGTTTTCGTCATTGGACTTAAACCTCTTTGTATTTATGTTAAAGACAGGCATTTCTTGGTTTAATATATATAACCCATTATCTAATGGGGCGCTACCATAATAATTACCATCACGATTAAAAGAACAAACTTTATTCTTAACAGCAAAATCAAAACCTTCCAAATCCAAAACGGAAACTGAAATTATGTTTCTGCTAATCGCAGGTACATAGTAGCAATTATTCAAAATTAAAACCATGCCCGAAGGTAAAGACAACTCGTAGGTGCCTACGGCCAGTGCAGCAACCTTGGCTCCATTCCCGACTCGTAGCTCTACTTGTCCTTTCTTCAGCGTCCTACTGTTTCTTAGTGCCTGCACATCAGTACAAATATGAGCACCGCAGCCGGTATCCAATACCCACGAAGTAGGACTAGAAGACATAACATTAAGTTCGATAACATAAATACCTGAGTCAGACGCATCATACGTCTTCTTCAGCTTCTTGTAAACTTCCATGAACTTCTTGCAGTCTTTCTTCCAATGCCCCAACTGCTTGCAGTAGTTGCACTTATCCTCAGGAGAAGGCCCGGATTTGGGCTTCGGCTTGGGCTTGTCCTGACTTTCAGCCTGGACAACCTGGGCCTTACCCTTACCCTTCTTAGGTTTCTTAAACCTTTTACCCCCTTGTACCATCAGGACATTGGGAGTAGCCTTCTTGAGATTCGGTTTTGCTGTCTTCAGCATACCGTGCAACTCAGTCAATGTCTTAGTCATGTTTTGCATATTGTAGTTCATGATGAACTGATCAAAACATGACGGCAAAGACTGCAGAATCATGTCAGTGGCCAGCTCCTGGCTAATGGCACAGTCCAGTTTCCCCAGGTTATCAATGTAACCCATCATTTTAAGGACATGAGGACTTACTGGACTGTCCTTAGCCAGCTTGCAATCCATGAGAGATTTAACCGTCTGGTATCTCTCTGTGCGAGCTTGCTCCTGAAACAAAGCTTTCAGGCTGTTAATCATCTCAATGGGTGACAATACGTTCTCATATTGCTTCTGCAGCTCAGAGTTCATGGTCACCAGCATTAGACAAGTAACATCTTTGACATCCGCTGAATGCTTATCCCAAGCATTCTTTTCTGTCTGCGGAGCATTGGAACGTGGCCTCTCGGTGAGAACTCTTTCAAGGACATATTCCTTGTTCTCTTGCCTGAGAACTATTCTCAGGTTCCGATACCATTCCAAGAAATTAGATCCATTTAACTTGTCCTTCTCAAGGACGGATCTTAGTGAGAAAGTGTTGATGTGATTTGAGACAGACATAGCTGTAATTCAAAAGAGGTAAATTTTAGTTATAAAGCACGAGAAATGAGAATTCTTATCTAATAAGAAAACTCCCATTGTATTCAAACTATGTTTCCTCATATGAATACAATGTGCCAAGATCCTCAGATTACTAAAATTCGAGTGGGCGACTCGCCGTTACTCAAGCTTTAGTTATCTAGGTAAGCAAATCATTGCTAATTGTACTCAGTACAACTCTTGGTCGTGAATGAGACAAACTATGTCCAATCCACTCTGATGTCTCTGGGCCCAGAACTTCTGACAGCCCAGTCAAGTATAACCAATCTTTTATCTGTCTTGTGATCACTGACAGTTGCACTGCAAGTCTGTCATTGACCACCTGCCTTACCCATGTTGCAGTGGATATCAAGGACTCCAAGATATCCAACAAACGACACGAGTCTTGACAGTAGACAAGATCGGGCAAGACATCAAGATCACTTGATATTTAGTTGAGGAAAAGAACTAATCTTATCTTGATTTATATTCACTATATATATCAAAAATAATAACTTTTAATTAAAACATTTAGTTTTATTAAGTTTAGATTCATCTAATACTTTTAGGATTAAATTATTCTGGTTCATGCAAATTTGTGGTCAAACCAACAAGTCTGCGGATGTTGTGTCGATCGACGCCAACCATTGCCATCGATCGATGCAACTCTATTTAAACCGTTCTTCGATAACCGGTCAAACCGGATCGAATTTACTTAACCGATTCAATCCAATTGAACCAGTTCGGTTTAATGGTCCATGTCGATCGTCACACACTGTGTGTCGATCGATATGACCAAACCAGAATCAATTTTGGTTAATAAAATTAACCGAGCTAGATAACCAGTTCAATCCAATTGAACCGATCTATCTAATTGTATTGCCTGTGTCGACCGACACACCCAGTGTATCGATCGACGCAGCACGATTACGGGTACTCGATCTCAGATCGAAACCCTAAAGATTATTTGTGGATTTTCGCTTTGTATCGACCGACACACGCTTTGTGTCGATCGATACTGTGCGACAAACCCTAAATTTTATTCGCGAGTTTTCGCTCTGTGTCGACCGACACATGCTTTGTGTCGATCGACACCCTGCGACAAACACTAAAATTTTTTATATTTTGCGCCGCGGCGTGTCGACCGACACACGCTTTGTGTCGATCGACACAGTGCGATTTCAGCAATACCATCGTTTTCAACAGAGACAAAAATCCGAGATTTAATCAATGAAAAACGATTTCAACAAGTAATATACAGATCAACAACATCAAGTTTCGATTTTATATCACCATTTTCAATAGCTAAACCCTAAGCATGCTCTGATACCACTGTTGAATCCCTATGGATCTAGGGTTTGTTATATTGAAATTTAGAACCAACCTCGTTCTTACCTTTGGCAGCGGAAGAAGATGGTGAACGAGATCAGTGGAGAAACGCAACGCTTTGCCTCTACCAGATACACACGCACGCTAGCTGGAAACGGGATGCTAGTGCCGGATCAATGGGGATCGATGGTGTCTGGTGTGTCAAGTGTTTCTATCAAGAAAACTGGACGGCTCTATTGTTTAGGTCGAAACTAATCAGCTTTTATTCGACCTAAACGTGCTTAACAGGCCAGACTCAATTAAGCCATAACCCGAAAAGCCTGTTCGGAAAATCCGAACTGTGTCGACCGACACACAAGCTGTGTCGATCGACACAACACCATTATATCGATTTCTTATGTGTATTTCAATACACATAATATGATCATTGCAACAATGATCATTCCCATGTCGTAGCTTCCAGTTCGCTTAGGTGTGTGACCCTATAGGATCATACAATACTGGCAGTAAGCCCACGACTTACAGAATGCAAGAGGCTTCTAGCAAAGCATTGCAAACGCCCAGTATTATACGAATGTCTGATCTCGACACACAACTATCACAGGAGTGAGTACAAGTGTGATTTCAGGACACTATCCCAACAAAACCGAATCACATCATAAATATTCGTTCATATCTCAACAATCAAACATATCCACGTCTTGAGTCACGTCTTGTACTACCACTTGTACTACGCCGTGACTGACACATCAAATACCTCTTCAATCTCCCCCTTTTTGACTATGTATGTGATCTCAACAACCCTAGCATCAAAGGCTTCGTCACTAGCAACATCCAACATCATCCAAAACTAGCAACACCAATCTCCCCTTACTTGAGTCACATCATGGTAAAAACTAACACATGAACCGTCCTCCTCCATATTGAGGATGAAATCTTACTGCACCATCTCTGAAGTGATTAACTTTCTTTCTCCAAATCTTCCTAACCCTTGTCCCTCCATGAGTAGCTCTTTGAACATGTCCTTTACCATCACAATGACAACATATAGGACCATGAAATCTCACTCCATGATCTTGCTCCATTAGTTTCTTCTCCTTTAATAACTTGAAGCATCTAGGCCTCATATACCCAATTACTCCACAATGATGACAAACAGGACGCAAAATTCGTTTAGGTGCACTCCTCACTTCTGGGATTTTCCTTGTTGCAGTCGCTGTAGCAGTTCTTGTACCAGATGTCGTACCAGTCGACGTACCAGTTGCAGACTTCATAACAGTTACAGTCTTTGTAGCAGCTGTTGATGCAACATCCATCTTTCCACCAGACACAAAAACACTATCAGCTTTTGAAGATTCTCCATTGAATCCAAGACCACATCGATCACTTTTGCCAATGGTAAGAAGATGATCCAACTTCTTTGTGCCATTATTCAGCATCCTCACGCCTTTTAGAGTTTCTTCAAGTTGAACTTTGGCTTGATGTGCTTCTTCTTCTTTCTCTGTTGCATACTTTCGTACCTCAGCAACTTGAAATTCTAACTTGACTTTCTCCTTAGTCAATGCTGAATTTGTTGGGAATGTCCTGAAATCTATTTGTACTTACTCTGAGAGAAAGTCGTGTTGTCGAGATGAGACAATCATATGACACTAGGTAGTCATAACGCTTTGCTAGAAGCCACTTATGATCAATGAGTTGAGAACTCATTGCTAGTGTTATATGATCCTACAGGGTCACACACCTAAGCAAACTGGACATTGCATAAGAGGATGATCATTAATGTAATGATCGGATGAATGCATATTTGATATGCATTCAATATCGACTTTTCTGGGCGATGTCGATCGATACACTAAGAGTATCGGTCGACATAGATTGGCCGTGTCGATCGACACATAGAGTGTGTCGGTCGACACAACTCGCGGATTAGCAGATTAATTCGGTTTAATCATTAGTTAATCCCGGGACGTTTTAAGTCGACATATATAAGATATATGGTCGACCTAAACTCGAAACTAACCTAATTCACAGCCACCAGAAACAGAAAAGAAACCTCTCTGAGATTCGATCTCAAAAGGCACTAGCATCCCTTCCTGTTCAGCTTGTGTGCGTGTGGATACCAGTAGAGGCGCAGCATTTGAGGCGCTCTAGATCTCGATTATCTGCAAATAACTTCTGCTGCTAATCACCAGGTAATCTCCAGATCTGATAGATTCAATTACATGAACCTGTAGATCCTAGGCTCGGAATTCAGACTAGGGTTGCTAATCCTGATTAGAACTGCTAGAAATTCCTTCAGTGGTATCAGAGCTTTAGGGTTCCATTGAATCTGTGGCATGTTGATTAGATTAGTTGAATCTGGATCTCTGTATAGTTGATACAAGCATGCTGAAATTCGTTTTTGATTAAAATCTAGTTTTAGGGTTTTAACTTGAAAAACGATTAGGGATTATCACCCTGTGTCGATCGACACCAAGCGGGTATCGGTCGACACAGAAGGATAACCCGAATAAAACTTTTCGCCTAGTGTCGATCGACACAAGAGTTGTATCGGTCGACACAAACCTCGCGAGATTGATGAACCGGTTCAATTGGATTGGACCGGTTATCGAGCTTGGTTAAATGGTTTGAATTGCGATTGGTTTGATTAGGTTGGTATCGACCGATGCTAGTGTAGCATCGATCGACACCGACTGGTATTCGAAACCGGATCAATTGGATTGATCGGTTATCGCGGATTGCTTTTGGTTATTCTGTATCGATCGACACTATAGTAGTGTCGGTCGACATCAGATTCGATGATTGGGTTTTGGAGCCTGCAATCACAGAACCAAAGCATGATAAATCAATTAATTATAAGAATTAAAACATAATAAAACTGAACGTTTTAATGATTCCGTTCCTCAATCAAATATCAAGTGATACTTGATGTCTTTCCAATCTTGTCGACTGTCAAGACTTGTTTCATTGAGTGATAGGCTTGCAGTGCAAGGTGTCCACAATTACATGAGTAAGGCAGGAAGTAATCGTGTTGATGAGCTTGCAGTGCAAGGCGTCAACAATTACATGACTGAAAAGATTGGTTTACTTGACTGGGCCATCAAAATCATTTTGGGCTCAGAGACATCAGGTGGATTTGACATAAGATGTCAGTCCACAACCAAGAGTTGTATTGGATACAACTAGCAAGGTTGTTGCTTACCTAGATAGCTGAATTTGGGTGACAGCCAGTGGCTCACTCAAGTTTAGTGAAGTATGGGTCTTGGATCATTATATTCATCTGAGGAAACATTGTTTGAATATAATGCGAGTTTTCTTAAAAGTTAAGATTTCTCATTTCTTGAACATCATAACTAAACCTTTTCTTTTCTATGTTCTCAGCTATGACTACTACTCATAACAATTCTTTCTCCCTTCGATCCGTCCTTGAGAAGGACAAGTTAAATGGATCGAACTTTCTCGAATGGTATCGGAACTTGAGAATTGTTCTCAAGCAGGAGAAGCGGGACTATGTCCTTGAAAATGTTCTCCCTGAAAAACCGAGATCCAATGCTGCACATGCAGAAAGGAGTGCTTGGGACAAGCATTCCAATGATGTGGTCGATGTGAATTGTCTCATGTTGGCTACCATGAACTCGGACTTGCAGAAGCAATACGAGAACGTGGAGTCGCCAGTGGAGATGATCACTAGCCTGAAAAGCATGTTTCAGGAGCAAGCACGAACTGAGAGATGCCAGACGGTTAAATCTCTCATTGAATGCAAGCTACCAAAGGACAGTCCAGTAAGTCCTCATGTCATTAAGATGATGGGTTATATTGATAACCTGGGGAGGCTGGATTGTCCCATTAGCCAAGAGTTGGCTACTAACATCATTCTGCAGTCACTGCCGTCAAGTTATGATCAGTTTGTTATGAACTATAACATGAATAACTTGACAAAGACATTGACTGAGCTGCATGGCATGCTCAAGACAGCTGAGCCAAATATCAAGAAGGGCACTCCTAATGTACTTATGGTACAAGGGGGTAAGAAGTTTAAGAAACTTGGCAAAGGTAAGGGAAAGGGCAAGGCAGTCCCGGTTGAGAACCAGGACACGCCGGCGCCAGCCCCAAAGCCCAAGACGGGCCCATCTGAGACTGATAAGTGCCATTACTGTAAAGAGCTTGGGCATTGGAAGAGAAATTGCAACAAATTCTTGGAAGAGAAGAAGAAGAAGAAGACTTTCGAGACTTCATCTTCAGGTATTTATGTTATAGAAGTAAATGTTACTACTTCTGGTTCTACTTCTTGGGTATTGGATACCGGCTATGGTGCTCATATTTGTACAAATATGCAGGGCCTAAGCAACAGTAGGACGTTGGAAAGGGGACAAGTGGACCTGCGTGTGGGAAATGGAGCAAGAGTTGCTGCATTAGCCGTAGGAACATATAACTTGTCTTTACCTTCTACTATGTACCTGCTATAAGCAGAAATATTATTTCCATTCCTGTTTTGGATGTGGAAGGATATCAGTTTTCAATTAAGAATAAATGTTGTTCTTTTGATTACAATGATATATTTTATGGTAGCAGCCCATTAGAGAATGGGCTTTATGTTTTAAACCAAACTACACCAATCTATAACATTAACGCCAAGAGATTCAAATCAAATGACACGAATCAGACTTTTCTTTGGCATTGTCGTTTGGGCCACATAAACGAGAAACGGATTCAAAAGCTCCATAGTGATGGGCTTTTGGGCTCATTTGATTATGAATCATGTGAGAAATGTGAGTCTTGTTTACTAGGCAAAATGGCAAAGGCGCCTTTCAACAAATCAAATGAAAGGGCCAGTGACCTATTGGGCCTTATACATACAGATGTATGCGGCCCAATGAGCACAAGTGCCAGAGGAAATTTTCGATACTTCATTACCTTCACTGATGATTTCAGCAGGTATGGCTATGTCTATTTAATGAGACACAAGTCGGAATCTTTTGAAAAGTTCAAAGAGTTCCAAAATGAAGTACAGAATCAACTTGGTAAAAGTATTAAGGCTCTTCGATCAGATCGTGGAGGAGAATACTTAAGTCAAGAATTCAGTGATCATTTGAGAGATTGTGGAATTGTTTCACAACTCACTCCTCCTGGAACACCACAATGAAATGGGGTGTCCGAGAGGAGAAATCGAACTCTATTAGATATGGTTCGATCAATGATGAGTCTCTCAACTCTTCCATTATCCTTTTGGGGATACGCTCTAGAAACGTCTGCGTTTACACTTAATAGGGTTCCGTCAAAATCAGTTGCAAAGACACCACATGAGATGTGGACTGGAAATGTTCCAAGTGTGTCTTTCCTGAAGATTTGGGGTTGTGAAGCTTATGTCAAGCGATTAATTACAGATAAGCTCGAACCCAAATCTGATAAATGCTACTTCGTTGGTTATCCTAAGGAAACCAAGGCATACTACTTTTACAACCAATCCGAGAACAAAGTGTTTGTTGCTCGGAACTACGTTTTTCTTGAGAGAGAATTTTTTTCCAAGAGAAACAGTGGGAGTAAAGTACAACTCGAAGAAGTTCGAGAACCGCAGGAAAATGTTCAACCCGTAGAGGAAGAGCAACAGTTGGATCTACAAAGAGTTGTAGAAACGGCGCCTGTGGAGCCTGAAATTCGCCGATCCGAAAGGATCCGTCACGAACCCGAGAGATATGAATTTCTCGTAACCAATTGTCATGATTTGTTAATCATCGACAGTGACGAGCCAGCAAATTTTGAAGAAGCAATGATGAGCCCTGACTCCGCAAAGTGGCTAAAAGCCGCTGAATCCGAAATAGGATCCATGTCACAGAACCAAGTATGGACTTTGGTTGATTTACCCGATGGTACAAGACCCATTGAGTGTAAATGGATTTTCAAGAAGAAAATTGATGTGGATGGAAATATTCAGATATATAAAGCAAGGCTAGTGGCGAAAGGTTTCAAACAAATTCATGGTATTGACTATGAAGAAACCTACTCACCTGTCGCCATGTTTAAATCCATTCGGATTCTCCTAGCAACAGCTGCTCATTATGACTATGAGATCTGGCAAATGGACGTGAAAACAGCTTTCTTTAATGGAATTCTGGAAGAGGATGTGTACATGACACAGCCCGGAGGTTTCATCGATCCTAATGCTGCTAGGAAAGTATGCAAGCTTCATCGATCCATTTATGGATTGAAGCAAGCATCTCGGAGTTGGAATCTTCGTTTTGATGAAGCAGTCAAAGAGTTTGATTTCATCAGAAGCGAAGAAGAACCATGTGTTTACAAGAAGACTTGTGGGAGCGCAGTTGCATTTCTCGTGTTGTATGTAGATGACATACTTCTTCTCGGAAATGACGTTCCGTTGTTACAGTCTGTTAAGACTTGGCTCGGAAGTTGTTTTTCAATGAAAGACATGGGAGAAGCCGCGTATATTCTTGGAATAAGAATCTATAGAGATAGATTAAACAAGTTAATTGGACTGTGTCAAGACACTTATATCGATAAAGTCTTACACAGATTCAGAATGCAAGATTCCAAGAAGGGCTTCATACCAATGTCTTATGGCATAAGTCTCAGCAAGAAGCAGTGTCCTGAGACACCTGCTGAGCGAGAGCGCATGAGTCGGATTCCCTATGCCTCGGCGTTGGGATCCATCATGTATGTCATGCTCTGTACTCGTCCAGATGTTGCTTGTGCTTTAAGCATGACGAGTAGATACCAATCGGATCCAGGTGAAAGTCACTGGACAGCAGTCAAGAATATTCTGAAGTATTTGAGAAATACTAAGGATAAATTCTTGGTGTATGGAGGAAGTGATGAGCTGGTAGTAAGTGGTTACACAGACGCAAGTTTTCAGACAGACCAAGATGATTTCCGATCGCAATCTGGTTACATCTTCTGCCTGAATGGCGGTGCAGTAAGCTGGAAGAGTTCCAAGCAGGACACTGTAGCAGATTCCACAACTGAAGCTGAGTACCTCGCTGCTTCTGAAGCGGCAAAGGAGGCTGTTTGGATCAAGAAGTTCATCACTGAACTTGGTGTGATTCCTAGCATTTCTGAGCCAGTGGCTTTGTATTGTGACAACAATGGAGCCATTGCGCAAGCTAAGGAACCTAGATCACACCAGAAATCTAAACACATAGAAAGGCGATATCACCTTATCCGTGATATTGTGAATAGAGGAGATGTGAAGATCAGCAGAGTCCCTACGGATGAGAATGTTGCTGATCCACTGACCAAGCCCCTCCCAAGGCCTAAGCATGAGTTTCATACAACTGTTGTAGGCATTAGATTTCTTAAGATATGATCTTGATTTCAGTGGGAGTTGTATTTGTTTTAGTTATGACATGATGTTCACAAAGACATAATAGTTATGTTATTTTAATGAAATTGTTTCAGCATTATTTAATTGTGTTAATTAAATATATATATAATGTCCCAAAGTAATTTATGACATTTTATAGGTCATCAAGTATGTGACTTGATCATGAAACCCTATAAGCAATAAATGACATAAATTATAATGGTCCCTGGTCGAGGTTGTTAACATGGGACATTAACAACCACGTGAGACTAGTATGTGAGGTGACTGATGACCATGTTTCATGGAGTCATTAATAAGTGTATTAAAGTCAATCACATAGATATGTGTTAGAGAACACATGATCGGACTTGACCCGTTAATGAGAACTCTACAAGATGTTATATGAGTGTCATAAGAGTTTCTCATTACGACTAAAGAGTATAGTCCTTAGACCTGAGTTCATCATGTCCTCTCTTATATGGATTGGTTCGTCTTGACTTTGTCAAACGTCAGCCGTAACTGGTGATCATAAAGACACTGATTAGGCGTATCATGAAGTATAAAAGAGACATGGATGGAACAAGATGGGATTTGTACCTCCTATATAACAGGAGTTAAATATCTCTGGGCCTATCGAAGATTTGATACTGGAAATGCGTGGCCGCGCTCAAACGAACTGATTGTCAGTTGTTTGTTTTTTCATCAGTATAAATCGGGATTCGATAAACGTGATCTAGCTTAATAAGGATGACACAGTTCTTGCCTTATGCTAGATTGAGATATGGATACAAAGGGATTCAAAAGGAATAGACGATTCCAGTACAAGTGGGAGATTGTTGGGAATGTCCTGAAATCTATTTGTACTTACTCTGAGAGAAAGTCGTGTTGTCGAGATGAGACAATCATATGACACTAGGTAGTCATAACGCTTTGCTAGAAGCCACTTATGATCAATGAGTTGAGAACTCATTGCTAGTGTTATATGATCCTACAGGGTCACACACCTAAGAAAACTGGACATTGCATAAGAGGATGATCATTAATGTAATGATCGGATGAATGCATATTTGATATGCATTCAATATCGACTTTTCTGGGCGATGTCGATCGATACACTAAGAGTATCGGTCGACATAGATTGGCCGTGTCGATCGACACATAGAGTGTGTCGGTCGACACAACTCGCGGATTAGCAGATTAATTCGGTTTAATCATTAGTTAATCCCGGGACGGTTTAAGTCGACATATATAAGATATATGGTCGACCTAAACTCGAAACTAACCTAATTCACAGCCACCAGAAACAGAAAAGAAACCTCTCTGAGATTAGATCTCAAAAGGCACTAGCATCCCTTCCTGTTCAGCTTGTGTGCGTGTGGATACCAGTAGAGGCGCAGCATTTGAGGCGCTCTAGATCTCGATTATTTGCAAATAACTTCCGCTGCTAATCACCAGGTAATCTCCAGATCTGATAGATTCAATTACATGAACCTGTAGATCCTAGGCTCGGAATTCAGACTAGGGTTGCTAATCCTGATTAGAACTGCTAGAAATTCCTTCAGAATTCTCCTCAACCAGCTTACACCAATTCTCGTACAAGACTTTATAGTTCTCAGAAAAGTCATCATCATCACTTCCAGGATCATCATACTTTCATCCTTGTCACTATTAATTGCACACCCTGTTGCAGGCGCTGACGCAGATTCCGTCACAAACACTGATGCAGACCCTGTTGTAGAATAACTAGACTCAAAGGTTGTGAATGCCACAAGGCTCTTTATTCCTTCATCATCATCCGAATTCTCAAATTTAGAGGCTAACATATCCAGCTTAGTCCTCTTAACACTTGTGGTGCCTTCAAACATGTTCTCCAATATTTTCCATGCCTTTTGAGCTGACACACATTGAGAAATCAACTCGAAATAACTTGCATCAATTGCTTTATAAATCACAGTTTTGGTCTTAGAATTTCAACTTGATGCCCTCTTCTCTTCAGCATTCCATTGATCTCTCGGCTTAGTAACTTCAACTTCTTTGTCATTAATCATCACAGGGGGGTTCCAACCAAACTCAATCGAATTCCAACAATCCTCATCAAGACCACTAATGAAAGCTTGTATACTAACCTTCCAAAATCCATAATTTGAAGAATCAAGCAGTGGTGGTCTGGTCATAGACGTTCCTTCGTTATGAGACTCCATTGAACCGAACTCATTGCTACTTCCTGAGCTACCTTCTGATCCTCACCTTAGATCTGCCCGAAACAAGACTAAATCTCTATCAAGCACCCGCTCTGATACCAATTGAAAACGCAGGTGAGGCAATATAAAGAGCAGAAAGTAAGACACACAAAGTTTGTTAACGGGGTTCGATTTTTTCTACTCCCCCAATTTCTAATTCACTTGAATATAAATTAATCCCACCAATTGCAAACGAATAGAACAAACCTTATTGATCTACCGCTCTATCCAATACAAGAACTCTTCAGGATCAAAAACATGAGCTAAACTCCCCCTAGAGCCTAGACTTTTCTCACAGATACAAAACCCCTCTTGTGTTTTTATTCTCTCAACTCTTGCATCTTCATAAGGTGATATATCATGGTTTTTACCGGTTTTATGCCATGATATAAGTATGTTTTAGAGTCTTTTTGTGTTTCTTTAGAGTCTTTTACAGGTTTTATTAGGTACACACGCGTTTGGAGTGGATTTGGAGATTATGGAGCTAAATGGAGCATTTTGGAGTTTTGACCCGAGAGTTTGTGCTCACTAATTTTGAGGGATCATTTCATATCGCTATTTTTGGGGCCATTCCAAGTCACTAATTTTGAGGGATCATTTCAGATCACTATTTTGGGACCATTTCAGGTCGCTAATTTTGAGGGATCATTTCAAATCGCTATTTTGGGACCTTTTCAGGTCGCTAATTTTGATAGATTGAAATAAAGAATTTTATTCAAATAATCTTACTTTTATACGAAGACGACGAACTAAAAAATCGATCTCGAGTGAGAATTTATAATGGGATTGGTTATGTAAAATGACTCTTCAGCATGTTCCAGATCGTGAATCGCGAAGGAATTTATCCTAGGGGATGATTGCGCTCGAAGTCGAGCCGCCTACGTACCCTTTGGAGGGATCAAGCCATTTCGTAGTTCGATTATGGGGGTATTTTTCAATCAAAATAGTTTTTGAGGTTGATGATATTTCAAGGTTGCAGCTCGGGTTTCTGGGTCTCTACCGATTTGAGTCGGTAGACCCCGTCCCGAACGACGTCGGTGTCCTGATAGGGTCCTTCCTATTTTGCCCCTAGATTTCCAGCGTGTTCTTCCTTTTTATGGTCAAAAACTTTCCGTAAGACCATCTCTCCTACCTGAAACCTTCCAGTTTTAAACCTAGAGTCATAGTAGCGAGCTGCAGCTTGTTGGTAATTCTGTTATCATCTGATTTTTCAGTTCCTCGTGTTGTTAGTGTTCTTTCTTGCGTATACTGGACACAAGGATCTCTGCGAAGACTACGGACTCGATGCCGTAAGACATGGAGAAAGGGGTTTCTCCGGTGGATTTGCAAGGAGTAGTCTGGTAGGCTCGAACTTCGCCACTCCAACTTGATTTGCATTCATCGAGTCTTTTCTTGAGGTTGTTCATGATCAATTTTTTGGCTGCCTTTGCTAATCTGTTTCCTTGAGGATATCGAGGTTTCGAGTAGGTCAACTTGATTTTCCAAGTTCTACAAAATGTTTGGAATGTGTTCGATATGAACTGGGATCCGTTATCGGTGACGATCTCATGGGGTAGCCTGTGGCGACATATGATGTTCCGCCAGACGAACTTCTTTACGTTGACGTCTTTAATTTTTTGGTATGACCTAACTTTGATCCATTTGGTGAAATAGTCTGTCATGACCAGTAGGTGCATGGCTTTATTTTTGCATGATGCGACTAAGAGTCCCACGATATCCATTCCCCCATCGCATAAAAGGATATGGCGAAGAGATCGAAGAGAGTTTCTCTGATAGTTGAAGGATAATTGGGGCATGCCATTGGAATTTGTCACACTTATTGGAGAAGGACTCGCACTCGGCTGCCATGGTTGGCCAGAATAAGCCTTGCCTCTTGATCCGAGTGGCCAGAGCTCGTCCTCCGGAATGACTTCTGCAGGATCCCTCGTGAGCATGTGTGATCACAGTTCGAGCATGTTCGCCACTGAGCATTTAAGATACGGTCCAGAGTGGCTTCGTTTAAAGAGCTCTCCTCATGTTACACAATATCTCACACTTTCTGCTTTGAGTTTATGGGATGCCCATTTATCATTAGGTACTTAGCCATCGGTGATGTACCGAATAATCAGAGTTCTCCAGTCTTTTCGGGGTCGGACTCAAGTCCTTGACTGGTGGAGGCAGCCTTGATGGGGCCGTCATGTACATTAGCTACCTAGACAGCCTTTCTTGGGTCGATATCATCATTGATTTTGACAATGTCGGGGAATATCTCTTTATCGAATGCCTTTTCGTCGATATCGTCTTCTTGGATAGGGTTGTCTTTGCTTAAGGCTAGAGCTTTTAATGCTATGTCGATGCTTGGCTTCTCGATCTCTTTGACCGGTATGATCCTTTTTATGTTGGGATCAGATGTCAAGGGCATCAGCTGCGGTGTTCTCGCCTCATGGGATTCAGGTTAGATCGAAGAAGTCGATCTGGTCGGCGAGGCTATGAACTACTCGTAGATATGCTTCCATGTGCTCGTCTTTGGCTTCGTAGTCGCCATGGAATTGGCTTGTGACCAGTTGGGAGTCGCTGAAAGCGTCTACTTCTCGGGCTCCTATAGTTATAGCTAGCTTGAGTCCGGGTATGAGTGCTTTGTATTCCGCTTCGTTATTCGATGCATCAAAACCTAGCTTGAAATATTGTTCTAGCACTTCTCCGGTAGGAGATACTAGTTCACTCCGACCTCGGATCCTTGTATTGAGGACACACCATCGATATGGAGAGTCCATCTCTTGGTGTAGGATGGCTCGAGGTCGATGGTAGGGGGAGTTCGATTATGAAGTCAGCCAAAACTTGAGATTTTAAGCATGTCCGAGCCTTGAACCCTATGTCGTATTCGCTTAGTACGATAGCCCATTTCACCAGTCGACTGGACTTTGGACTATGGAGGATTGTTCTCAATGGTTGAGAGGTCATGACCATGACTGAATGCGATTAGAAGTAGGGTCGAAGCTTTCAAGCCGATGTGACCAATGCTAATGCGAGTTTCTCATCGCGGGGTACCTCGTTTCAGCGACAATTAAAGTCTTACTGATATAATAGACTGGTCTCTGATCGTTTTGTTCTTCGCGAACTAGGACCCCTCTTACCGCCGCTGAAGAGACAGCTAGGTAGAGGTAAAGGGGCTCTCCTTCTACTGGTTTTGCCAGTATCGGTGGTTCGCTCAAGTAAGCTTTGAGCTGGGTAAATGCCTCTTCACACTTTTCAACCCAAAGGAATTTCTTGTTCGCTTTGAGGAGGTGATAGAAGGGAAGACATTTATCAGTGGACCTCGATGTTGGAGTCGGATGTTTGTTCGGAACACTTTACAGGCCATCACGTTTCGGCCTCAGTGGTGACAACACAATCTCGATGCATGCGATGGTTTTAGAGACATGAAGGTTTTGGTGGAATTTCCGATGAATCTTTTTTTGGATCTAGATCGGCATAGTCCTTCGACAATTTCAAGGTTATCTGGTGTTGCTGGCGTACCGCGTTTCCTCCGGCACCACCACTGCATGACGGATCTCCTCTATGGATGACGCATGTCCGTGAGTTGTTCATACGTGACTTACGGTTACTCTCGAGTTGATTGGTCCGTTAATGGGCCACGGCTTCCGTTTTCGTTTTAACATCTTGTAATTGTTAATGCTCTATGTACTATACACGTGTCCATTTCGGACCCATCAATGAAATCAATAGATGAAAAAAAAAAATACGCAAGAAAAAACGAGTTAAATTAAATAAACGAAACCTTTATAAGCTAATAAACATTTTTAATTAACCATCAATCAATCATATAGACAAATGCAAAAAAAAAGGAGTATGGAGTTACGATGATAAAATAATAATTAATGAAAACGAAGCTGGACTATTCCCTCACAAGGCGTCACGTATGGGCATATATGGCTTTTGCCCCAACAAGATGAAAGTGATATATGAGTCTGGTACAACATTGATATTCTAGAACATTTATTTCTTGCGATATTTATCTGCTTGTATTTGTGTGTTTTATATATTGTGAAGGTAAAAAACCGATGCCACACCAGCGGTTTAGTTACTTTGGTCTAGTTTTTGTTTAGTTTCTGCGGTGATTCTTTTTTGATGTAAAGTATCATGAGGTTTCGTCCGTCTCATGCTTCTGAGGTAGATCTCTGACTTATGCTTTCGGTTTCTGCCGGACCTCTTAAATTCTATTTGGAATCGTCCAGTTTTGAATCTACAGTGCTTTTTTCCATCTACCCACTGAATTTTTTTTGTCTCTCTTCAAACTCTTCGCCGGACGCTTCTAGTCAATAAATTTGATGCCTGAACGAGTTGTACAAGTCTAACAGTGCTCTTCTTCATTTGCGGATTTCCCGGTTGAACTCTACAAAGATAAAGCGATTAAATCGCAGTAAATTATATAGATTGGCATGATTATCAACTAGAAGCGGTGGTGTTGATGGATTTGATGGATTCAGTTGGCAGAACAACAAAATGAAGCGGCGACAATGACGCGACGGTGTCCAATGAACATGGTCGGCAATCTGCATGTCTCGATTTGCTCGGACTGCAACGTGCGGCAGCTGGATTCTACGTCACCTCTGTCGTGTTGATCAAAAATGTCTCTTGGGTTTTTGTTTGTTGGGCATGTATAAACCTATTTACGATATATACATTAAAATCCTTCTTCTTTGTACTCCGACAAAATTTTCAATACTCTTAATAATATTATTGTTGATAAAAAAAATGGTGACACTTGGTTGCAGTTATTAAAAATATTAGGTACGCCGCGGATATTATAACACAAAATAATTATATATATAAATTATTTTATTATTTATTTGGGTCTAAGTTATTTTAATTTTTGTTGATTTCTTTTAACTATTATCTGATTTTTTTTTACATTTGATTAATTTTTTTAAAAAGTGTTCATTTTGTTATTAATGAGAAAGTTGGATAAAATTATTATACAAAAATCATATAAAAATTTGAAAATTTTATAATGTACAAGAAATCGATGAAGATGATATTTACTTTATACATCATGGAGTTATATGTAGGTTTACTTTTTTTTTTTATAAAATGCCTGTAGATTTTCATGTATTATTAAATTTAGATTGTTCAACATTCTATCTTATTTTGTCTAATTCATATACTTTTGAAAATTAAACTCTTAATTTTTGTTTGTTTCATAGACGATTAATTTAAAGTTCACACAAAAAAATCTAATATTTTTTAATTAAAAAATAATATTTATGCTTTTAAAGCCAATTTTGTGCATTGACAAACATCTTCTTTAATTCGTTTGTTTATTTATTTTACTGTTTTTTAACCGTGTTTGTTTCTAAATTAATTGACATATACAAGGTTATTATTGGTTTCTATTATATGTAATATTTTACAAAAAGACATATGACATCTTAATAACTAAAAATAATAATTGATGTATCAATTTTCATATATTATCCACCAAATTATCGTTGGTCTTGTATTTAATATTATTTTATATTTTATTATTTTTATATCTTTAGTTAATATCGAAAACTTCCGATTAAGTTACATACTCATCGTCTTTCCATTTTAAAAATTATTTTTTTCCTTTCTATTCATGTCATAAAAGTTTTCTCATTTACTTTTTTTTGTTCTCTTTGAAAAAAAAAAACTTTCATATCTCCGTCTCAGATTTGGTTACCCCCTTCTCAATTTTTTGGATTTTAAAAATAAACCAAAATGTCATAAACGAAATAAGAGATGGGCAAAATGAACCAAACAAAAATTTTCAAATTAGAATCAAATTTCAAGAACCCAAACAAAATTGAATTATAAAATAACTCAATAGTATATATACTATATAAAAATAAACTAATATTGAACCGAACCAAACTTATTATATAAATACCGAACTGAATTGAATAAAATTAACTTAATATTAATATTTTAATTATATATAGAAATTATATTAAAATCTATAATCTTAATTAAATTAGTAGATTATTTTTTCTTATATGTTTTGTTAAAATCCAAAACCAAATAATTATTTAACTCGAATGTGAAATTTTTTTTAGAACTCAAAATTTTTAAAATTCTAAAAACTCGAACCAAACCGAAACAAACTGAATTATAGTTCGAACTTGAATAAGATCTATTTTTCTAAATCCCAAAAACTGAAAAGTATAAACCGAACAAAACCTGATAATCAAATGTGCACCGTTAAACCTAATCACTTAAGATTATGAGTCATATGAAAATATGATGTAGTAAATTGTTTTTTATATGTTTTGTTAAAATCCAAAAACAAATAACTCGAATGTGAACTTATTTTTAGAATTCAAAAATTTTAAAATTCTAAAAACTCAAACCAAACCGAAACAAACCGAATTATAATTTGAACTTGAATAAGATCTATTTTCTAAATCCCAAAAACCGAAAAGTTAAAACTGAACCAAACCCGATAATAGAATTTCACCGTTAAACTTAATCACTTAAGCTTATGAGTCATATTAAAATCTGATGTGTATTTTTGTTATGTTTTGATTGGCTTTTCAAATTTTTCATTAATTGATGTGTTAAGTGATGTATATTTTTATTTTGTTTTGATTGATTTTTAACTTTTTTATTAATTGATGTGTCACATCCTCATGACTTTAAAATGTTGATGTGTCAACACATGAAGATACATTTGTGCTACTATTGTGTTGATTATTCGACGGTGTAAAGGTGTTCACACATTTTGACTATGGTGTAAACTTTGGGATATTTTAATTATTTCGATTGGAATATAGGATTAATAATATCGAAAACAAAACACAGCCTGTAGGATTCGAGTATGTATGTCAATACCATTCAAATTAATCAGAAGCTTGCAGTCTACCATGTGGTTGAGTCATAGTTGAAGATCAAGAATTTGACTACGACTCTATTTTTGTTCACTGAAACTAAGAAATGGTTTCTTACCAGTGAGGATGCTTTTATAACCAATAAAAAATAGTCACACCATGTAAGCTACAATCCTTAACCGAAACAAGATCGTTAACAACCAAAAACACTAAATAAGCTAAAATGATTCACGACTGTCTATACTCCTAGACCCAAACCACCAAGTTTATTCTTAGCCATTATACTGAACGAACCGATTACAGTTTAAATCATCTATAGTCCATACGATTACAGTATCAGTTCATACATAACCTCATGCACTAGACTTATAATCACAACCTATGCTAAACGTGCAAATACATATCATATTTCATCCTAATAATTATTAGGTTCACAAACCTTCTCGTTCAATATCCCTTGTAACTAAATCTGTAACGGCCCAAAACTTCTAATTTTGGGTTTGTAAAAATTCAATTCCAAAACCTAAAAACTCATCTTTTAAATCTATGGTTTCCACCTCTTTTCCTATAAAAGGAGGTAGCCACCAAAAAAAAAAAGAGAAAAAGAGGAATCCGGTGAAGTCCTGCCCGATTGTCGACCACCAGCCGTCGTTAGCCATCTCCGGCGAGCCACTGTCACCTCTGTCGATCTCGCCATCCTCTTTTGTCTTCTCTTCCCGATTCTTCATCGGATCGGAGATGTAATCTCGTTTTTTGATCTCTCACCGTTTCGAATGCAGATCTAAGATCATAGCAATCCTGGCCGTAATATTGAATCGCGTTTTCTCAATTATCCGTAAGGATCTACAGAACACACAATATGTCATTGAAAATATCTCGGTCTCAGCTTTCCAAAAAGGTAAGAATCGCCTAATTCCGACTAGTTGTTTGTAATTTATGATCTGTTTTGTAAAACATTTGTGTATTGCGAATATGTAATTAGTCTTGATTTGTCTATGTTTTGAGTTGGGCAACGAATTTAGCTTGACCCTGGCAGGGACATTCTAGAATCATAGATCTAGATTTCGGTTGAAGGAGAATCGATTTGGGTCTTTGGAGCATATGGAAGCATGTCGTCGAAGTTTTAGCAGCAGTTCTGTCTAATCTCATGTCCGTCGTCGTCGTTGTGGCAAAGGCGGGAACCGATGTGATCTCTACCTTAATATGTCTCAATACCGGTGTTAATATCGTCTTCCTTAGGTAGTATAGATTTAGTTGTTGAATTGTGGTGATGTGATTGAAAGAACCTAGAATCTTAGGCTATCATTTAAAACCGAAAACGTTGTTTGTGACCGATAGTCGTGTTTGAGCATGTCGCAGTTTCAAATCCCTGAATATTGTGCGGGTTCAAGTCCCAGTTGGTGTGAGGGGTCAAATCCCTTTTGTGTGATGGTTCAAGTCCATTTTGTGTGAGGGTTTAAGTCCGTGATGGTGTGAGGGTTCAAGTCCCTCTTTTTGTGCGGGTTCAAGTCCCAGTGATTGTAGGTTCAAGTCCTCTTGATTGCGAGGTAGGTTGTTAGTGTGTCTTCGGGCGATTGATTGCAAGATGTTATTAGTCTTGTACTTGTTTCATGCTATTATACTAGTTTAAGATGAGATCGTGGGTTCCTAGAGCCTGCACTCACTGGGTAATTGTTGTCGAATCAATTACTCATGCCTCTTCCCTTTCCCCATTCTTTCTCCTTGCAGGACAGCTAGCTGGAGTATAATTTTCTGGTTACGTTGGTGGTTTAAACGGAAGGGAACGCACAGACTCTTGAGAAATGGGAAGGCATCGGTTAGCCAGCCATTCATGGCTTGACGGGTCGGGTTGTTACAAAATCCATATAGTTCATGACCAATTCCACCAACTATCACAATGTCATATCTAAATAAAGTTCTATTAATTATCAGTGCCGACTCATTAACAAAGTGGACCCAGAGCCATTGAAAAAAAACCCCTTAATACACTAGTTTTTTTTCACAAAATGCAAAAAAAAAAAGAAAAAAAAAATTAGGCTACAGAATTTTTAAATTGGGCCTTGGACCCAGTGCAAATGCACTCATTGCACCCCTATTGAGCTGGGCCTGTTAATTACACTAGTTCTTTTTTTTTTGTCGTCAAAGGCTTCATTAAGGCCCAAAGGGCCAAGTCCAGCAAGATTGTTGAAAGAGAAATACAAACAGATTATTTAAACTGGGCTTTATAAAACAACACGGCCCATCAAAATCCTGACTAAAGGATAAGTGAAGACAAGACACATGTCAACCGAAGAGCAGACGCCGGCATGCAACCGCTTCCGAGAACGAAGCTGAAGAACTCGCCGGAAAACGCCATGAACCCAAAATCTGCATCGCCAAAGGAATCTTGCTGCCGATCTCGCTAATCCTCCGAAGATACCACCAGGAAAGAGCCGCCATGAGAGAAGACCAGCTTCGAGAACCTGCCGGAAAACTCTACACCAAGGAAGCGCTGCCGCCGACTAATCAACATATGGATTAGTCATTGAGTCCCAGCCAAAACGGGAATTAGCTGCAACGATATTACTCCAAGAGAGATAGGGCCTCCAACAAAGCAAAAGAAGAAAATCGGAATCCAAGGCAGTGTGAAGAACAGGGACGGTGATCGGGAAAGCTCCAACACGGTGGAGCGAGAGGTGATCCGAGAACAACAGACCACGATCGGATGAAATCCGAATTATTCAAACCCAAAACAACGCCGATCGATGAAAGAGACTGAAGAGCAACGAAAAGATCGACGTTAAACAGAGATCCACCGGAGAAAAAAGAAGATGCTCTCGACGGAAAGCATGATCAGAAAAAACCCCAAGAAAACAGTAAAGAAGTCGCCGAACAAGATCGATTCATCATCTTTCGAAAGATCAAGGTGTTGGAATTGTGTCCAGTAATCTCGGTACTGTCTCTAGAAAGTAAGAGTATGTCAATGATCAGACATAAGTCATATAATACTGGGGGTCATGATGGCTTGCTAGAGTCCGCTCATGATCTATAAGTCTTGGACTTATTGCCTTTATTATATGATCCCATATGGGTCACACGCCTAAGCTAACAGGAAAACGTGTAGGAACGGTTTAGCAGGAGTACGGTAAAAGTGCTAGGCATTTACTGTACTTAGAGAGAATAAAAGGTTTGGCAACTGTGTGTCGATCGATGCATACATTGCATCGATCGATGCAGTGCGCAATCACCGACGAGTTAATTGGTATTTGGGCCAAATGGCCCAAACGGAACCGGACAAGTTTTATAAATAAAACTCGAGTTCAGAACCAAAATAACCCTAATCTGAGCCGTCAACTCTCTCTCTCCCCTGCGCCGGTTTCTCTCAGTGGCCTAGCAGCCTGCTTCCTGATTGGTGTGCGTGTGTGAACCTCTGGAGGAGTTATCTCTCGGTGGCTCTCTGATCTCTGACCTGTTCTTCATATTTCCGCTGCATAAAAGGTAACAGGTGAGATCTATATTGTTTCTATTCAAGAGAACCTAGATCTGGCATGTTTAGGATCAAGTAATCTGATGAATTGAATCAGGATTAACTCACGAAGATCCTTCAGTGGTATCAGAGCCATTGGTTCTGGTTTTTCTTGTTTAGATTCAAGTTTAGGATTGTTTTCTTGTTTAAGAAGTGTTTTGAATCAATTACTGATAAGAGAAATCACTTAAGCAACAAGGAATTGAAACCTAAACACATTTGAAATCGCAAAAATCCAAGCTATATTGATTTGGAAGAATGCGATTGCCGTAAAGGAGTATCGGCTGTGATCGCGATGCATCGATCGATGCGATCGCATGATCGGTCGATGCAACCACGAGAGATCGCATTGCATCGATCGATGCAATGCAAGGATCGATCGTTGCAGTCGCGAGAGATTGACCGCGATCGCATGGATCGTTCAAACGATCGCATGGATCTCGCGAGAATCTCTCGGCCAAACCTGATAACCGTTCGTGCACGCGTGAGAGCATCGATCGATGCAGGATCGATGAACGATCGTTGCAGGATCGATGCTGAGAGCATTGATCGATGCGGTTAGGGTTTAGACTCGGTTTAATTTAATTAAAATTAAACGTTCTGGTTTAATAAACAGATTTTAATAATTTTATTAAATCTGGTTAAACCGGGATAAGAAATCCAATGTCGAAAGAATTATTGGATTTAGTGCCTAAACCAGGATTTTCTAATTTGATTTGGTTGGACCAAATAAATTGAGAAAATCCGGTTTAGTAAATAACCGGTTGACAATTGTGGTCGTCGTAGTAATTAATTTTGGTTAGACCAATTTTAATGAACCAGACCGGTTATGTCATTTAATTGGACAATTGGGTCATGTCTTGGACATGGACCAATTCTTGGGCCTCGGGCCAAGAAGTTAAAACAATTGGGCCAATTATTTGAGTCTTTCTTCAGATCAATTTAAAATTTATTTTATAAAATTATAAAGTCGATTTTAAATTAAAGTTTCCGAAATTTTGAAATTAGAAAGTTTCTTAAAATAGAAATTTCTGAATTTGCGGGTTTTGGATTTTAAGAAATTTCTAAAGTTAGAAAGTTTCCGTTTTTAGAAAGTTTCCAATTTTAGAAAGTTTCCAAAAATAGTAGGTTTCCTGAAATAGAAAGTTTCCCGAAATAGTAATCTTCTATTTTGGGAATGAATTTTAATAAACCTACGAACCTCAAATAATATCAAGCGTTGGATGTCTTGTCCAGGCTATGTCAGCTGTCAAAGCCCATTCAATTGCATTCATGGCCTTACAGTGTGAGGATGTCTGTTTTTGCGTGGGTAAGACAGTTTGTGATTCATAAATGTCATTGGGAGTCCCAGACATTAATGATTACATGACTGTATAGTCTGGTTTTCTTGACTAGGCCATCGGGAGTCCCGGGCCTTGAGACATCAGAGTGGATTGGGCCTCGGGCCCAGATTCACAACCAAGAGTTATATCACGGGTATAATTAGCCGATATAGGGCTTACCGATATAAGCTAAGGTTGGGTGACGGCCAGTGGCCCACTTTAATCTTAGTTATATGTGGATCTTGGAATCATTATATTCTATTGAGGGTAACTGATGTTATTGAATATAATGCATGATTAATCATATTAATTTTAATACGGGATTAATCATATTGAACATATTAACTAAAATCCTTTTATCTTAATTTTCAGTTATGACTAGCACAAACAATCAAAACACTTTCTCGATCCGGTCTATCCTTGGGATGGACAAGCTGAACGGATCAAATTTCTTGACTTGGTCGCGGAACCTGAGACTAGTTCTCAGACAGGAGAGAAAGGACTATGTTCTTGAGAGAGCTCTCCCCGTGAGGATCGGGTCCAATGCTTCTCATGCAGTATATGATGCTTGGAATAAGCATTATAATGATGCGGTAGATGTGCGTGGTCTGATATTGGCTACCATGGACTCAGACTTGCAGAAGCAATATGAGAACATGGAGTCGCCAATAGAGATGATCAGCAGCCTGAAATTGAAATTTCAGGAGCAGATAAGAGTGGAGAGATACCAGTTGGTTAAATCTCTCACTAGCTGCAAGCTACAAAATGATCATCCAGTAAGTCCTCATGTCAGTAAAATGATGGGTTACATTGATAACCTGAGGAAACTGGATTATCCAGTTAGCCAGGAATTGGCAACTGAGATCATTCTGCAGTCACTGCCGTCAAGCTATGATAAGTTCGTAAGGAACTATATCAAGAAAGGCTTAACGAAGACGCTGACTGAACTGCATGATATGCTCAAGGCAGTTGAGCCAAACGTGAAGAGTACCCTGTACAATCTCATGAATGAGAAGGGTAGGTTTACTAAACCTAATGCTGACAAGGGTGAAGACAAAGTTGTCCAGATTTTGAATCATGGCAAGCGTGTGTCTTCTGAGCCCGAGTCAGATACCTCTTACGTTGGTAAGTGCTGCTACTGTAAGGAGACAGGGCATTGGAAGAGAGATTGCATTAAATTCATGGAAGATGATGAGGAGTTAAAGTCGATGTATGCGACTACTTCCTCAGGTATTCATGTTATTACTTCAAGTTCTACCTTAATGGTATTGGATACTGGTTGTGGCACTGATATTTGTGATAATATGCAGAGCTTTAGCAACAGTAGAACGTTGAAGGAAGGGCAAGTGAAACTACATGTCTGGAAGTTGCTTGGGATGCTGCCTCAGTCGTAGGGTTTTTCACCTATAGATCCCTTTGAGGCTTGGTTTTGTATTAAGTAATTGCTACAATGTACCTGCTTTAAGCAGAGTTGTCTTTCATTTTCTTTTAAGAATTTGAATGTTTTTCATTTTGATAAAAGACAAGTTTTGTTCTTTTGATCTTAATGAAACATTAATTGTAGCACCCTATTCATGGAATGGGTTTTATATCTTAAACCAAAGAGTGCCTAAATGTAACATAAATACCGAATTGGTTTAAATCTGATGAATTAAACCTGATTTTTCTTGGCATAAAGTCTTGGTCACATAGAGTAAGTCGGATTCAGAAATCCCATAGTCATGGACGTTTGGGCTCATTTGATAAAATATCTTATGAGACTTGAATTCTGTTTACTAGACCAAAAGGTAAAGGGCCTATCTTAGCCGAGCTAGAGAAAAGCCCAAAGGCTTATTGGACCTGGAACATACTCAGGTATGTGGCCCAATGAGCAGTAATGCCAGAGAAAATCTCCTGTACTTCATTGTCTCTACTGATTACTTCAGTGAGTGTGACTGTGTTCATTGGATGAGACACAAGTTGGAATTCTTTGACATGGTCAAAAGAGTTCCAGAATGAAGTATAGGATCTGAATGACAAAAGTATTAAGACTCTGGATTAAATCACGAGTGAGAATACTTAAGTCATTGATTGTGTGATCATCTTAATGAGTGTGAAATCGTTTCACAGCTCATTTCTCCTGAAAACTTGAAGGTGTTTCTGTGAGAAAGAATCAGATCTTATTAGAAATGATTAAAGATGAGTCACACGAATCTTCCATGATATTATTTAAGAATAACGCTCTAAAATATCTAAGTTTACGCTGAAATAGTTCCACAAATATCGGTTGAAAGACACCACGTTGATGTGGATTGGAATCGATCCAAATTTGTCTTTACTGAGTATTTGTACTTGTGCTACTTCGCTGGTTGTCCTAGAGAAACTAAGGCTTGTTACTTTTACGTCCAATCTGTTTTCTAAGAAAGGAAGTTAATTTTCCAAGAAGAACAGTGGGAGTAAAAGCATAACTCGAAGTTTTCTTAGGGAAACCAAGGCTCGGTACTTTTACGACCATTCTGTTTTCAAAGAAGGGAAGTTACTTTCCAAAGAAGAACAGTGGGAGTAAAAGTACAACTCGAAGAAATTTGAGAAATACAGGAGGCTGCTTAACCTATTGAGGGAGAGCAGCGGAAGGATTTACAGATTTCTGTAGAATCTACACCTGTGGAGCCTGAAGTTCGCAGATATGAATCAGTTACTAATCCGAGAGTGATTTCTCGTCATTAGTTGAACCTGATAATCATTGAAAGTTCGCATGATCTGATGATCATTGAAAGCGACGAATCTGCGAAATCCTAGGAAGCGAAAGTGAGCCCAGACTCCGAAGAATTACATTTTGTGTAAGTTGGCTTCATCGATCCATTCATGGATGGAAGCAAACATATCGGAGTTGGAATCTTCGTTCTGTTGAAGTAGTCAAGGTTTTGACTTGAACAGGAACGAAGCGGAACTGTGTGTTTACTAATAGATTAATGGGAGCGATATTGCATTTCTCAAAGTGTATGTCGATGACATACTGATTCTCGGATATAACGTCCCAACGCTGTAGTCGGTAAAGGACTAGCTTGGGAGTTGATTTAATGATTGACATGGGTAAAGCCACGTAGTTCTTGGATTTTGGATCTAAAGATAGAGATCCAAAAGAGCTGGTAGGACAAAGTCAGGATTCTTAAATTGACAAAGTCCTACACATTTTGAGCAATCCAAGAAGGGTTTTATGCCAATGTCACATGGCATTACGTTAAGCAAGATACAGTATCCTACGATAACTGCTGAGCTTAAATGCATGGATAGGATTCCATATGCTTCGGTAATTGGATCTATCATGTATGCCATGAAACGTACTTGTTTGATGTTGCTTTAATGATAAGCAAGACAAGTAAAGACCAGTCAAATCCAGCAAAGAATCAAGTTTCCTAAAGTATGTCCTAAAGTATTTGAGGAATACTAAGGATAAGTTCTTGATTTACGGAGAAAGTGATGTGCTACAAGTCAGCAGAGTCTGAAAGGCAAGTTTCCAACAGACAAAGATGATTTCCGGTCACAGTCCGGTTATATCTTGTGTCTGTCTGGCGGTGCAAGGCACTGTTGCTGACTCCATGACTTAAACTGAACATTTCGCAGCTTGGAAAGCGGCGAAAGAGGTTGTTTGGAAAGAAGAGTTCGTCAATGAACTTGATGTGATTCCCAGCATAGATGAGACTAGCTGCACATCAGAGGTCCAAACACCTTGAGATAAATGACAGAGATGTTAAGTAGATCAGCAAGTTTCAACAAATGAGAACGTTGCTAATCTATTAACGAAGCCACTCCTTAGCCCTAAGCACGAGTCACGGACTGTAGCTGTAGGATAAGTGAAGTTAAGATGTAGTCTTAATTTCAGTGGGAGTTAGTAAAGGGCTTTATTTAGTTATTGATATGTTCTTGTAAAACATTTGAGATGTTTGATAATGAAATTATTATTTCAAGATTATTTTAACTGTGATGAAATAATCGTTCCAAAATGATATGAACCATTTTATAGGTCATCGAAGTAAATGACTTGATCTTGAGTCATCGAAGTCATTTAGCTTGATCATGAGACCCTATATTTGATAGATGTTTTATATCATCCTGTCCCTAGTCAAAGGTTGTTGAAATTGGAACACCAACAACCGTGTGAGACTGGATTGGTACGTGACTTATGACAAAGTCTCAGTGTGTCATAGATGCTCGGCATCAAAGTCAGTACATAGGTGTATGTTGGGGAACATACGACCGGACAAGACCCGCTTATAAGAACTCTTCAGGATATTTATATCTGTGTCATAAGAGATTCTTACTACGACTATAGAGTATAGTCCTTAGACCTGAGTTCGCATGCATGTGACTGCACATGGACTGATGCACTTTGATCATTGTCTAACGCTATCGTTCTGCGATAGTTATAAGGACCTTGTTTGGGTACATTATGAAATGAGTAGTTTACAGTGATGGAACAAGACGGGATTTGTCCCTCCAATATAAATGGAGTGAATATCTCTAGGCCAATCGGAGATTTGAATACTGGAAAATGCATGGCCATGCTCAAACGGACTGTCCCGAGTCGTTTGGATTGACAGTATCAAATCAGAGTCCGATGAACAAGATTAGGCTTTATAAGGATGACACTAATCTTGCCTTATGACTAATCGAGATATTGAGACAAAAGGATTATGAATACAGAGATTCTAGTACAAGTGGGAGATTGTTGGAATTGTGTCCAGTAATCTCGGTACTGTCTCTAGAAAGTAAGAGTATGTCAATGATCAGACATAGTCATATAATACTGGGGGTCATGATGGCTTGCTAGAGTCCGCTCATGATCTATAAGTCTTGGACTTATTGCCTTTATTATATGATCCCATATGGGTCACACGCCTAAGCTAACAGGAAAACGTGTAGGAACGGTTTAGCAGGAGTACGGTAAAAGTGCTAGGCATTTACTGTACTTAGAGAGAATAAAAGGTTTGGCAACTGTGTGTCGATCGATGCATACATTGCATCGATCGATGCAGTGCGCAATCACCGACGAGTTAATTGGTATTTGGGCCAAATGGCCCAAACGGAACCGGACAAGTTTTATAAATAAAACTCGAGTTCAGAACCAAAATAACCCTAATCTGAGCCGTCAACTCTCTCTCTCCCCTGCGCCGGTTTCTCTCAGTGGCCTAGCAGCCTGCTTCCTGATTGGTGTGCGTGTGTGAACCTCTGGAGGAGTTATCTCTCGGTGGCTCTCTGATCTCTGACCTGTTCTTCATATTTCCGCTGCATAAAAGGTAACAGGTGAGATCTATATTGTTTCTATTCAAGAGAACCTAGATCTGGCATGTTTAGGATCAAGTAATCTGATGAATTGAATCAGGATTAACTCACGAAGATCCTTCACAAGGTGAGTGAAGAAGGATGACGATCGAAAACTTATCCGAGAGAAAATTCTCTCTCTAGAAAGGGAGAGAGCGACGTTTTTCAGTTTAATAACAATTACACTAGTTCAAAACCTGACATTGTATCAACAAACTTTTATTGTTTGTCGGCAAGTTTTCGTTATTCTTTTACCAAAAAAAATAAAAAATTCGTTATATTCTCAATATAAACTATCCGGTTGGTGGCATAACATGCGTACATGGGTAAGAAAATTCTTTACATTTAGCCCTTATGTTTAAAAAAAAAATCTTTTCGCGATAAGATTATAACGGTAAAAAATGGTGGTGAAAAAGCTAGCGTGGTTGAATTACATGTATATGTACACATACAATTAACAACACATACAATTAACATGATATCATAAGAATTTTGTAACACGGAAAATTGATAGTTTTTTTTTTAACTTCAAAATTTGTAACATTTCTTTTATTTATGTATTTGAAGTTATACTTTTATTAACGAGGATAAAATGCGTTTGATATACAAGAGCTGGCTAAAGACAAAAACATTTTCCATAAACTAAATCCGAAAGAGAGAAACTAAGCAAACATATTAACGAAATATCCCCGAAAACATAAATCGATGTAAAATAATTTTTCCGGAAAAAACCTTCTTAAAGGGAAATAGAAACCTACAACTAAACAAACATAAAAGATGAAATCCAAACTTAGCAATAACAAACCAAATTTGTGAATATAAATCCTTACGAAGAATTTTGAGTGAGAATTACCGAAGTTGCCAACTGCCCACCGAGCGATAACACCAGCTTTCTGAAACACGACTGAAAGACATACTCACAAATCCAAAGAACCTAGACTTCATAACCCGACAGGAGAGAACCTCAATAAGTTCAACAAACTTTTTTCAGATACGGATGTAACGCACTCCTAAGCGCTCGAATAACCTCTAGATGGAAGCCTTAAACCAAACCCAAATCTCACCAGAAAAAGAAAAAGGAAATCAAACCACCCGAAGAACACCGAAAACAGAACGAATCCGATTAAAAACCCGACTGAAAAGTACTCACAACAAACTCTGTAACGAACCAAAACACTGCAAGCCAAGATGCCAAGATTAGAATCCGAACCGGCTAATCACAAATTTAGAAGAGGATTAAAAAACCAACAAAAATAACTGAAAATCCCACTCATCAAACCAAAGTCCAAACTTGGTAACAAAACCAAAATTTGTCGTAAACTCCACCTGAGGCCATGCGGACCTTCATAACACCCATACCATACGAACCTTCACAGCTCACCCGAGACTACACTAGAACGAAGTGAAAACACAAGCCTCGACCACATCTGGGAGTGCGACAACACGCCACCACACGAAGCTCACTACACCGAGCAAAGGCCACTCAAGAAGACAAGATCGACTTCGAAGAAAGACCATAACTCAGCCGTAGAACCACGAACCAACTTCGAACGCAGCCGTAGAACCACGAACCAACCACAAACGAGCAACATACGCGGAGCACCACGACGGAGACGAGCGAAGACCATCAGCACACCGAGCAACATCTCACCAACGTGAAGGCTAGAGGAAGAAATGAGAGGGCGCTGAATATACAGAAGCAAGCTAAACACGCTAGACGACACTTCTTAACACATGTGAGGCGCACCGGCGCCGGGAAGCCAACGTATCTGCAAGGGAGAGCTGATGACAGCGATCTTAGAAAATTGGCGAGAAAGAAAGTTTAGGGCGGATCACAAATTTATGACATTTCATTTTGAGATTGTTTTGATGTTGAATAATAAATGGTTTGATGTAAATAAATATGAATGTGGTATGTTGTAAATCCTGAACCTAATTGTTGATTTCACTTGATCTAAGAATCGATATCGATCGTATGAACTCAAATGCAAGAACAGAAAATAAAATGCACAAGAGTTTGTTATCCAGTTCAGGCACAAATCATGCCCTACGTCTGGCCGAGGATCGAGCTCGGAATTCAATAGAAACGAGATCGTACACGAGACGGCGACAAAACACTCTCCCTGAGAACCACCGCGAAAACTTGCTTTCACTCACCGGAAAACCCCTTCTCGCTTTCTCTCACCGTGTTTCCCTTGAACTTGTAACTCTCACCCGAAATTACAATTCAACTCACACCCCTAACAGCTCACTCACCAATTTCTTATAACAGCTCACCTAGGTATTCAATCGTAACAGAATCGCCGGCGCGTGACTCCCACCGTCACTAACGGTCTTCAAGCTATCGAGCAAGAGTTGAGTCGAGCTGTATAGGCTGACTGCTCCAAAACGTCGTCGTATCCTTAAAGTGTTAAACCATACCCAGATTAAACAGAAACCAATTAAACCGAGATTCTGATTTCTGGTTTTCGGCTAACCCGCTTGAATTCAAACACCTTTCTTCAAGCCCAAGATACAACCAATTCTCAACAAACTCCTCCTTGGTTGATCTTCACGTCTCGTTTCCTTTCCTTAAGCATCGATCCTCGATTTTCCCTCTCGACTTATCCATGAGAGACGCCAAGTAAGCTCAAGAGTTTCTTGAACTTACATATTGGCAAGACTTTAGTGAACAAATCCGAAGGATTGTCACTTGTATGAACCTTAGTTACTCTGATCTTTCCAGCTTCTATCCGGTTTTTTATGTGATGATATTTAACTGCAACGTGTTTGGTCCGATCGTGGAACACATTGTTTCTTGCCAAAGCCAAAGCACTTTGAGAATCACAGAAGATTTCAACATTCTTCTGTGGATATCCAAACTCAGCACTTAAGCCTTTCAACCACACTGCTTCCTTTGAAGCTTCAGACAGAGAGATGTACTCAGACTCTGTTGTGGATAGAGCAACTACCTTCTGCAGGGTAGACTTCCAGCTTATCACATTTCCACCAGCTAGAAAAGAGTAACCTGATAGAGATCTTCTCTTGTCAAGATCAGCCGCATAGTCAGCATCACAGAATCCATAGACTGTAAACTCAGCATTCTTCTTAAACTTCAAATTCATCTTGACTGTACCCTTGACATATTTGAGCACCCACTTAACTGCACTCCAATGCACCTTGGTAGGATTACCCATATACCTGCTTATTACTCCAACAGGATAAGCAAGATCTGGTCTTGTACCAATCATGCCATACATCAAGCTTCCCACAGCATTGGCATACGGAATTGACTTCATAAACTGAGCTTCTTCCTTTAACTGCAATTATGTAGCAACTTTTAATTTGAAGTGAGCTCCCAGTGGAGTATTGACCGGCTTAGATAGTTCCATGTTGAAATTTCTTAGCACCTTCTCCATATACTCTTCTTGAGATAGCCTGAGAATACCAGCTCCTCTGTATCGAATTATATCAATACCAAGGATCCGTTTTGCAGCACCTAAATCTTTCATTTCAAATCTAGAGCTCAGCTGTTCCTTTAGATCATATATAATCTTCATATCCTTGCAGGCAACCAGCATGTCATCCACGTACAAAAGGAGATACAGATGAATGTTTCCATACCTCTTTATGTACACACAGCTATCTCGTTTGCTTCTTCTGAAGCCAACCTCCATCATGAAGTCGTTAAACTTCTGGTTCCATTGCCTAGGACTCTGCTTCAACCCATAGAGAGATCGCTTGAGAAGACATACCCATTCTTCCTTACCTTTTTCTTGATACCCCTCAGGTTGATCCATGTAAATATCCTCTTCAAGCTCCCCATGTAGAAAGGCAGTTTTTACATCAAGTTGCTCCAGCTCAAGGTCTTCATTGACCACTATAGACATAAGGAATCTGATTGAAACATGTCTCACTACTGGAGAGAATATTTCATTATAGTCTATACCTTCCTTTTGAGCATAACCCTTTGCAACTAATCTTGCTTTGAATCTTGGTTCTTCTACCCCTGGAATGCCCAGTTTCCTTTTAAAAATCCATTTGCATCCAATGATCTTTCTTCCAGATGGTTTTTGTACCAAAGTCCAGGTAAGATTCTTGTTTAATGAATCCATCTCTTCCTTTGAGGCAGCTAGCCAATTTTCCTTGTAGGGATCATCTAAGGCCTGCTTGAAATCTCCTGGTTCATCAATGTAAGCCTCTTCCGAGGCTAATAAGGCCATAAGAACATAATCCTCCAATCTCTTTGGTAACCTTGGTTCTCTCCTTGGTCTGTCTCGAACCAGAACATGGTTTTCTGACTCTTCTTCTGGTGAGTCTGAGTCGCTTTCAGAATCTTCTTCTTCTGAGCTCAGTACTGCTGTATCCTTTTCAGACTCATTCATGAACTGATCAAGACCCTGATCTCCTCCTCCTAAACCAACATCTCTGTTCCTCTGGTTTTCAAGTTCAACATCCAGGAACATTGTATTCTTCTCTCTGGTGTCATCAGATTGTTTTAGAAGTCCCTTATAGAGTTCAGATTCTTTGAAAGTAACATTTCTGCTGATGATGCTTTTCTTATCTTCCAAAGACCAAACCTTATACCCTTTGACTCCTGAGGGATAACCTATGAAGATTCCTTTCTTGGCTCGAGGCTGAAGCTTCCCATCATCTGTATGATAATAGCAAACACAACCAAAACACTTTAGATGATTGAAACTTAAAGGTTTTTGAGACCATACCTCTTCTGGGATTTGATCCTTAATTGCAGCAGATGGAGTACGATTTATCAAATAGACCACTGTGTTTACAGCTTCTGCCCAGAAAGTCTTTGGTAGACCACACTCACTTAGAACACTTCTTACTCTTTCAAGAATAGTCCTATTCATCCTTTCCACAACTCCATTCTGTTGAGGTGTATGTGGAATTGTCTTGTGTCTTTCAATCCCATTCTGAGAGCAGTATTGATCGAACTCTTTGTTGCAAAACTCCAAACCATTATCAGTCCTCAACTTCTTCACTTTAGCTCCTGATTGATTCTCAACCAGAGTTTTCCACTCAACAAACTTGTCAAAAGCTTCATCTTTGGTCTTTAAGAAGAATACACATACCTTCCTTGAATAATCATCAATCAAGCTTAGGAAATAATGACATTTACCTAAAGATTGATGTATATTTGGAGAACCCCAGAGATCTGCATGAATGTAATCCAGACGATTCTTACTTGTATGTTGGCCAGTTGGGAAACCAGTCCTGTGTGCTTTGCCATTGATGCAGTTTTCACAGAATTCTTGACTGGAGACTTTCTTACCATCTATATAGCCCTTTCTAACCAGAGTATCAAGACTCTTTTGACTGACATGTCCCAGTCTGCTGTGCCATAGACCAGTTTCATCTTTGGTTTCAACTGCATTCACTTCCCCAACATGACTCGTTCCCCTTAGAAAGTACAGCTTGCCTCTTTTATCTGCTTTTAGGATAGATCTTCCTTCCTTCTTAATCTCAAGGACACCATTCTCAGATGTAAACTTACATCCTTGTTCTTCAAAGGTTCCCAGTGATAAAAGATTCCTTGTGAATTGAGGAATATACCTGACATTACTAACTTTAACAAAGTTTCCAGCAGAAACTTGCAGGAGAATTGTTCCAATGCCTTTTACTGAAGATACTGACTCATTTGCCATTCTCACAGCTCCTCCTTCACACTCTTTGAGGTCAATAAACCAGTCCTTTTTGGGGGTCATGTGGAATGTGCAACCAGTGTCCAAGATCCATTCTTCATTGAAGTCACAGGACTCAGTTGCATTAGCTTCTGATACAACAAGTGACTCAATATAGTCAATTCCAGTTACAGCTGAGGACTCTCCTCTTGGTTGAGCCCTTTCACTCGTATCCTGGGATTTCTTCTTTGGACAGTTTCTCTTGAAATGTCCCTCTCCTCCACAGATCCAACAAGTCAGAACTCCCTTTTCCTTTGATTTTGAGTTAGGCTTGTTCTGTTTTGACTTGTTTGAGTCCTTTCCAGTGCTCTTGCCTTTTTGACTAGAGTTTCCTGAGTACAACACTTCTCCCTGAGTCTTGATTGTGGTCTTGGAATTAGAGAACTCTAGTTGCTTCGAGCGAATATAGTTCATCACCTCGTTTAATGTTAAAGTCTCCTTCCCATACCTCAGAGTATCACGTAGGTTCTCAAACTGTTTTGGAAGAGACATTAACAACAATATAGCTTGATCTTCATCAGCTATCTCCACCATGACGTTTCCAAGATCCGTTATTATTCTTAAGAACTCATCCATGTTGTTCTCAATCGACTGAGACTCGTTCATCTTGAATCCATAGAGCGTTTGCTTAAGATACATCCTATTCGGTAGAGATTTTGACATGTATAGAGAGTCAAGAATCTTCAAAATTCCTACAGCCGTTTTCTCTTTGATGATCTTTCTCAATACTTTGTCAGTAACACTCATTATGATTGTACTGCGTACCTTCCGTTTCTTCTCCTCCAGAGAATCTTCCCCATCCTTCTTTGGATCAGATTCCAGAACCTTTTCTTTTTCTTCATCTTTCACCGATGATGATTCTTTCGATCTTTCTTCCTCTTCCTGCTTGTACAAGGCTTCTATTAGACCTAACAGATCTAGATTAGCCAGAAGCCTTTCCCTCCACATGTTGTAGTCGATTACTCCATTAAATTTCTCCAACTCGATCTTTGCGGAAGGCATCGTGAAGGTGGAAAGATCAACCAACAATGTCAGATAAGCAGAAAAGATTGACCAACGATTTGTACAGATTTTCGCGATTCCAGTCTACTCGACCTACGCTCTGATACCACTTGTTGTAAATCCTGAACCTAATCGTTGATTTCACTTGATCTAAGAATCGATATCGATCGTATGAACTCAAATGCAAGAACAGAAAATAAAATGCACAAGAGTTTGTTATCCAGTTCAGGCACAAATCATGCCCTACGTCTGGCCTAGGATCGAGCTCGGAATTCAGTAGAAACGAGATCGTACACGAGACGGCGACAAAACACTCTTCCTGAGAACCACCGCGAAAATTTGCTTTCACTCACCGGAAAACCCCTTCTCGCTTTCTCTCACCGTGTTTCCCTTGAACTTGTAACTCTCACCCGAAATTACAATTCAACTCACCCCTAACAGCTCACTCACCGATTTCTTATAACAGCTCACCCATATCTTCAATCGTAACAGAATCGCCGGCGCGTGACTCCCACCGTCACTAACGGTCTTCAAGCTATCGAGCAAGAGTTGACTCGAGCTGTATAGGCTGACTGCTCCAAAACGTCGTCGTCTCCTTAAAGTGTTAAACCATACCCAGATTAAACAGAAACCAATTAAACCGAGATTCTGATTTCTGGTTTTCGACTAACCCGCTTGAATTCAAACACCTTTTTTCAAGCTCAAGATACAACCAATTCTCAACATGGTAGTTACAATTTGATGTAAAATAAAATATTAAACAAACAAAATAAAGAGCCCACCAGCCACTCCTTCAAACGTGTCATACCAACTCTCTTCCAGAAGGAATTAGGCTCACCTTCCACCTCCAACCTTCTCTCTTCTCTCTCTTCTCTCTCTTCTCTCCATATAATCCTCACAACAACTTCAGAAGAAAGAGCAAAAGAAGAAGAAGAAACCATGGGAAGATCTCCTTGCTGCGAGAAGGAACACATGAACAAAGGTGCTTGGACTAAAGAAGAAGACGAGAGACTCGTCTCTTACATCAAATCTCACGGCGAAGGCTGCTGGAGATCCCTCCCTAGAGCCGCCGGTCTCCTCCGTTGCGGAAAAAGCTGCCGTCTCCGATGGATAAACTATCTCCGGCCTGATCTCAAAAGAGGAAACTTTACCCACGACGAAGATGAACTTATCATCAAGCTTCATAGCCTTCTTGGCAACAAGTGAGTCCTTTTTTCAGTTTCATTTACATAATCACTTCTATGCTCTGTTTTCCTAAGCTTATGCTCTGTTTTTTTTTCCATTTCAGATGGTCTTTAATTGCGGCAAGGTTGCCTGGAAGAACAGATAACGAGATCAAGAATTACTGGAACACGCATATAAAGAGGAAGCTTTTGAGCAAAGGGATTGATCCCAACACTCACAGATCGATCAACGCAGCGAAAATTCCTGATTCGAAGAAAACAAAGGACCAAATTGTAAAAGATGTTTCATTTGTGTCTCGGTTTGAGAAAATAGAAAAGTCCGAGGAGCAGAAGCAAAATAAAAACCAGAAGCCGAATCAAGTGAATGGGTTAGTTTGCAAAGGAGAGAGGGTTGAGTATTACCCTGTTGTTGTTGAAGAAGAAATATTTCCAGATTTGAATCTCGAGCTTAGGATCAGCCCACCATGGCAAAAACAGAATAATGATGATCAGACCAGAGAGAGATCCCGTTTTTATATGGAAAATGGCACGGAGTGTAGTAGTGATACTGCAAAATGTCAAACAGAGGATGGCAGTAGCATTAGCTATTCTTCAGTTGACATTAGTAGGAGCATTGGTTATGATTTCTTAGGTTTGAAGAAAAGGGTTTTGGATTTTCTGAGCTTGGAAATGAATTAAACAAAAAAAAAAATGTATATGTAAGGATAATTTGTAGGTGTGATAATGTTACTCTTAATTTTGCTTTCTTCCAATTTTTGTCAGCGGACTTAAAACAATTCATCTATCTAAAATCAATGGTTTATGACTAATATTAACTCAAACTTTTAAGTAACCAACAAAACAAAAGTTTACGCGTTCGTCCTAAAAGATATTTTCACTCAACTTCTCTTTGCCGCCGTCAAGTTTTCAAGTAAGGTTTTCTTCTGGTCCGACGGTCGGCATTCTTGCCACCACCTGACATAGTTTCTCCTTAGTTCTCGGATTTAGATCCAGTTGGTTTGCATCTCCCCTGCTCTCTCTGTCGTTTGTGGTCTTCTCGGCATGGTGGGGTGTGGCTTTGGACGGTGGCTTGCGGTGGCTCAGGCTCCGGTTCCGTAGTTAGCTCGCTAGTTTATATCGGTTATGGAAATTTTGTGTGGTGGTGGTGATGGCAGAGGGATCAAATCGCTGGTTCTTGTTGTTTTGCTCTGTGGAGTGTTCTTTTGGATCACGTCGGAGTCTGGTGGTCTGTATACCGACGGTCTACTTCTCCGCTCTTGGCGTCATCTTGGTTTTGTTCTTGGATGTGGTGTTTTTTTTTAGAGTTGTCTAATTTGTTTTTTTCTTCTATGGGTTACCCCTTCTGGGGAAGGTTCTCCGGCGTCCAACTTCTTGCTTATGTCAGAGGTCGACTTTGTTTTAAGTCCTTTGCTTTTAGTTCTTACCTCAACGGGTAGGTGTCGTCTTAGGTTCTGGTTTGTAAGGTTCGGATTGTGCGATCTCAGTTTGGTGCTCTGCGTTTCATGAGTTTGGTGTTGGCGGCTTGGGAGGTGCTGCTGTGTTTTGCTCGGAATATGTACGGTGGTGGTCTGATGGTCAGCCCTCCTCCTCCTCGTTCCCATTTGTGCCCGGCTTCTTTAGTTATCCGGTGATGTTGTTCTCGGTTCCCCTATTTGCTTTACCGTGTGTAGACTCCTCTTCTCCGGTGGTGTTGAGCCTTACTATGCGAATATTTTGCTCCCTTTTTTCTATCTCATCGGTATATTTCTCTTGGATGCGGTTTAGTGGTCTTGGTCTTACTATTGGGCTTTGGTTTTGCTTCGATTAGTCTCTTGTTTGGTTTCGTTGAGTCTAGAACTTAATCCTTCTTCTTCCGCTCTCAGTTATTTGGATAATTAGTCTTATCCTTAAGTTGTTTTTTTTATCATTTCTTGTAAGGCTAACCATGTGTGGGGGATGTTTAGTTTTCGGTTTACACTTGTTAGAATTAAGATTAGGTGTGTAGGAGTTAGACTCGCGATTTGTGCTATTCTGTCGTCTAATCGTCATCTTTGGGTTTAGATATTTCGGTTTGCCAATTGCCTTAGGTTTATAGGTTTCTTTTAGCTTTTTGTAAGATTGTTAGTGGTGGCGCTACTATTTTCATTTCTGCTCTTCCGGTATCCAAAGAATTTATATCTGATGTTTGCATTTTTAAGGGGTTTGCTTCCAGAGACTTTGTCTGATGACTCCAGCTTCTCTCAAAACGTTAGGACATTGATTCCTAAGTGTATTCTGGGCTTAGTTTTTTAGTCTCGCGCTTTATCTCTCGATAAATCTGACAATGTCATAAAACTTGGTTTCATTTGTTGTTTAATATATGAAATATTGAGGTGAAAAAGACTAATATGAACTATGAAAGTTGAATGGAATTAATCCGTGTTAACTTATGCTTTACTTCCAGCTTGAACAAATTATGAACAATGTATGCTTTGTTACTTCCATTATTTTTTCTAGAAATGTAAATATCAATAGAAAATGAAATGTACGCATTTAGCAGTTTGTTATACCTAAATGATTGGTCCCATGAAAAATGGTAAAAACATGGAAGCAAAAAAAAAATCGGTACTTAGACGCATGTGCTTGGTAGCATTCGAATGATATATAGCGATACAACGCTTGAATGCTCGATGAAGAGTATTTGCCGTGATCGGATTGAAAAGAGAACAAGAAGAAGAGTGAAGAGTCTCACTATGCATACATGAAAAATTTTCATCCGCAAACCCGAGAAATAGATTTTCCTCAACAGCGGCAAGAGAGACTTGATTTAAGACATCCCACAACATCGAAAAATCGACGCTCAAAAACACACACCTTGATCCAAAACTAACACATGACTGCACTAACACATGACTACACTAACAAACATAGCTTAATAGCTCTTACTTACTCTACTAAAATCATTCTCTCATGTCGGTATGTAGATAGACAAGAAATATCACCACTCCAAAACCTTACTACCTCCTCCTAAAACTTGGCAAGTGAAATGCAAAAAAACTTCAAAATCCTCAATATAAACGTAAAAAAAAAAAAAACAAATTATCTAGATTTACAAGCCTAGACAAACTAACTGAGCTTGCGGAAGGGAAATGATGGAAGATAAGCTGGAAATTTAATATCAACCGAGAGTTTGAGATGTTGAAAACAAAAGAAGGAAGACCTTTCCCCGGATGCCTGAACCCAAACCAACTCACAAAGTAGATGAAGTCCACACCGCAAATACCAAAACAAACATCTGAACCAGAGGAGATGGAACCACAAACGGGCCAAATCACAAAGATGCAGAAATTACCGCTACAATGGTACCGAAAAAGCCAACAATCACAAGGATACTTTATTAACCCCGTAGAAAGCACATGGACACCTAACAGCCGACGTCTTATGCTTTGGGGATAGTTCAAGGATGGGGACGGCTTAGGAACGTGATTAGGAAATCGGTTCAACCGAACCTGATTAGACTGACAAAGTCGAACCATTACCATGGTGAACGCTCCCTGAACCCGAGCCGGCCAGAAGAGACTCACGGAGAAGTTCAACCAACCCATGGAGCATCTGATCCCCAGGAACAGCATAGACGACATCACGGAGCACTTGGACCAGCTAGATCATGATCAACCCGTTCTAAACCAGTTGGCCAGAAGGATGTCTAAGACGACCGATTCCGACCACGACCATACGTTCACACTAGGATCGTCTCTGGCCATTACTTAGGATCGACTACCCATCAATTATCTTTACCATATGAGCCTTTGATCCTTAGACCGTGTCGTCTCTGTGCACAAAAGATTATACTCTTTTTCCCTTGCAAGGATTTATTCCACTGGTTTTCCTTGTAAGGTTTTTAACGATGTAACCCAAGACCCGATTCATTAGACAGAACACACGGCTAATGAAGCCCAATTTGTCTCACGCCTAAGAGGCTTTTTTCTATTTATTTTCTATCTTATTTCTTGTAAGGCTTTAAGGCTCAATCTCTTTTATTTTCTTAAAGGATTTTCGAAAACAAATAGCTATTTAGCCTAGTACTCTTGTAATTTTTAATCTTACGTTTAATCTAAAGAAAAACACCATAAATCTACTTGTTTGCTTGGCGGGCGTGAGTGTGTGCACTGAGTGGTTTCCCCTTTGAAGCTCAAGCCAAATCTGTTCATGTTCGAGTTCACCTTCCCATTGATCTATCTCATAGCATCAACAGAGAGTGACTTCAGTCCAGTTGCTCGTGCTCCATCATAAATCGCGTCCGTGTCCAAAGGAGAGCGACCTCAGTCCAGCCTTTGTGTCAACCATCAAACCGGTTCAGAGCTTCCCTTGAAGCTTACATCATCTGGTATCAGAACTTAGGCTCTTGAAACCAATCGGTCCATTATATCTCCCATATTTTACTTGCTTGCGATTTGTTTTCTTTTAGCATACTATTCAAAAATCTCAAAATAAAATAAAATAGCATATCTAGTTCATCTTAGTTTATGTTAAGTTATTTGCTTCTGATATTGCATCTTCATTTTTTTTCTTCTAAAATTAGGTTTTAGGGTGTTATAGCAACTGCTGCATATCGATTGCATTAGGGTTTGCGAGATTAAAGTGTTTCTTTGAGTCCTGCCGATTTGCTTGTAGTTCAATTTACCTTATGTTTTTGTTTTTTATAGACTGCATCTTGGTTGTTAGTTATTTTTTTGTTTTCATTCATATCAAAATACGAAAAGAGAGTTATGAGTCAATGTTTGAAACCGACCCATATTAGATCTATCACTAGGGTTTTGTTGCTTCCTTGAGTTACTTGCATGTTCTTTGCGGTTTGTTGTTTAAGTTTAATTGATTCGGTAGTTCGATGATCATCTTAGCAGCCTGCTACATAATTAAAAAAAGGAAATCAAAGTTGTTTAGCTGATTTAATCAAACCAGGTTTTCATAAAGGCCTATCGCTAGGTTGCTTGCATCCATCGAGTTGAATCCTTGTTGTGTATGATCGAGCTTGCTGTTTCACTTGGTTTAGTTAGCTGTTCCTGCGGTCAATTGAATTGAGTAATAGGTTCTTCCTGACTGCATCAGTTAATATTAGTTGTTAGGGTAATATCAAACTGGCTGCATATAGGACTCTCGATTGAGTTGTTGCATTCGCCCGAGTTCTTTACTTGTTTGCGTGCGGCCTGCTTGTTTTTTTGCTGTATGATTTTACCTGTTCAGCCCAGCATTCATTTATATGTTCCTTTACATTCCTTGTTGCATACATAAGTCATAAAAAATAGAAACCGGCCTTTAATAGCAATTGTTCCATTTTGAAATACTTCCATTTTTTCCGGTGATTTGCCATTCTTGTTCTAGTTACTTGTTCTGTTTTCTCTGTTGCGTTTAATTGTGTGTTGAGTGTGCAGGAAGACAGATATGGGCGACAACCTGAACCCACCAGCTGACTTCGCTCAACTACTTGGAGCGATCGAAGCTATCGGAGAACGACTGGCCCGGCTCAAGCAACCAGTCGCTCCCGCACAGCCCGTGCTCCAACCAATACCTCTGGACGCCCAAGCACGGAGAGTCCAGAACGTTTGGTCAATCAGTTCAAATGTTAAATTGAACGCTCACAATTTTGCGGGAAAATTTAACCCCAAGGCACATCTCGAGTGGGAACAGTGGATGGAGCATGTATTCGATTACTACGCATACAACGATCGGAGGAAGGTGGCGTTAGCAGCGTCCCAATTCACGGACCACGCATTGTCCTGGTGGGATCGAGACGTCTATGAACATAGCCAACATCACACGATCATATCACCACATGGGCCAACATGAAATACAACCTAAGGAGAAGGTACGTGCCTCCGCATTTCCATAGAGACTTACAGAAAAGATTTCGTAAGTTGGTGCAGAGAAGCAGCTCCATCGAAAAATATTTATAGGAGTTCGAACAACTACGGAACCGGCTAGAGCTAGATGACGTGGAGGAGACTCTCATGGCCAAGTTCATCGACGAACTACATGATTGAAACGCCCGTAAGGTCGAGATCCAGCCGTACGACGACCTGACTGAGTTACTGCACATGAGCATCCAGGTCGAGCAGCACGTCAAAGGGAAGGCGGTGACGATGAACCAAGCTCGGATCAACTCTATATGAACGCAAACCGCGCTTAGAGCCGTCAAAAGGCTAAGCCGTTAAGGTCGAGTCGCGGTTTAAAAATCCGAACACCAAGGCTCCTAAGTTCAACCGTCCTGAAGCATGTAAGTTTACTAGTACCTCTCGAGCTAGAGATATAAGTTGTTTTAAATGTCAAGGAAAATGACATATGGCCCGAGAATGTCCAAACTGACGGATTATGATCCTTACGAAGGTTGGCGAGTACGAGTCAAAAGACTAGCAGGAAGGGGACGAGGAGATGGTCGACCCAGGAAAGCCCATTAAATATCCAGACACCATAGAGAAGTTGGTGATCCGGAGAGTTCTCAGCGCCCTAGTAGATCCCGAGACTGTCCAAAGGGAGAACATATTTTATACCCGGTGCACGGTGAACAACAAAGTGTGCAGCCACATCATCGATGGAGGATCATGTTGGAACTTGGTGCTGATTAATCACTATTAAACAAGCTAGCAAGTTCATAGCCCGGATCTCGAGTTTACTATTTGCTTGGATCTAAAGGGTATCTCGTGTTTACGTCGAATACATGCAGCGAAAATATGATCAGGAACACGAGATCAGGAGTGCCTCAAGTGCTGCGCCTCTACTGGTATCCACACGCACACAAACTGGAACAGACGGGATGCTAGTGCCGTTTAGAGATCGGATCTCTCAAAGGGTTTCAGTTTCTTTCTGGTGGCTGTGAATTGAGTCTCTTATCTGTAAAAGTCGACATATATCACATATATATAGACTTTTACTCAACCTAATTAACCGAGGATCAAACCATAGTTAATTAAGTCATAAACCAAAATCTCTATTTTGGTTCGCGACCTGTGTCGATCGATACACATTCTGTGTCGATTGACACAACCTCAGAAACTTGTTATCGAATGCATATCCTATATACATTCATTAGATCATTACACTAATGATCAACCCCATATTGAATATCCAGTTTGCTTAGGTGTGTGACCCTGTAGGATCATATAATACTAGCAATGAGTTCTAAACTCATAGATCATAAGTGGCTTCTAGCAAAGCGTTATGATTACCCAGTATCATACGAATGTCTAATCTCGACAACACAACTATCTCTAGAGTGATTACAAGTGTGATTTCAGGACATTCCCAACAATCTCCCACTTGTACTGGAATCATCTATTCCCATAATCCCTTCGTCACCATATCTCGATCTGGCATAAGGCAAGATCCGTGTCATCCTTATTAAGCCAAAATCATGTTCATCGAACTCCGATTTATACTGACAAGACAAACGACTGACAATCACCTCTTTTGAGTGTGGCCACACATTTCTCAGTATCAAATCGTCGATGGGCCCTGAGATATATATCTCCTGTTATATATAGGAGGGACAAATCCCATCTTGTTCCATCCATGTTCCTTAACACACTTCATGATACGCCCAATCAATGCCTTTATAGTCACCAGTTACGGCTGACGTTTGTTAGGGTTAAAGCGGACCAATTCACATGTAATAAAACATGATGAACTCAGGTCTAAGGACTATACTCTATAGTCGTAATGAAAACTCTCATGCCACTAATATAAGTATCCCGTAGAGTTCTCATTAGTGGATCATGTCCGATCCTGTGTTTTTCAACACATATCTATGTGATTTACTTTAATACTCTTATTAATGACTCCATGAAACTTAGTCATCAGTCACCTCACATACTAGTCTCACGCGGTTGTTAATGTCCCACTTTAACAACCTTGACCAGGGACTAACATAATTTATGTCATTTATCACTTATAGGGTTTCATGATCAAGTCACATACTTGATGACCTATAAAATGTCATAAATCACTGTGGGACTATTATTTAATAACCGATTAAATAATACTGATGTCAGAGTTCATTATCATAATCAAATTATGTTTACACGAACATCATATCACAACTAAAATTAACAACAACAACTCCCACTAAAATTAAGATCACATCTTAAGACATCTTATGCCTGTAGCAGTTGTCTGAAGCCCTTGGCATGTAATGCTAAGTGTAATGCTAAGTGTCATTGGCATGAAGCCCTTCTTGGAATCATGCATATAGGACCTGTGCAAGACCTTATTAATATAAGCATCTTGACACGATCCAATTAGCTTGTCCAATCTATCCCTATAGATTCTTATTCCAAGAATGTTTACGGTTTCTCCCATATTTTTCATCGAAAAACAACTTTCGAGTCAAGTCTTAATAGACTGAAACAATGGAATTTCATTTCCGAGAAGCAGTATGTTATCAACATACAATACTAGAAATGCAACTGCGCTCCCACTAGTCATCTTGTAAACACACTGTTCCTCTTCGTTCCTTATGAAGTCAAACCTTTTGACTGCTTCATCGAAATGAAGATTCCAACTTCGAGATGCTTGCTTCAATTCGCAGGCCAGTCACTTTCAATGATCAATAGATCACGGCAATTGGTTACGAGAAATCCACATTTCTCGGGTTCATGACGGATCCTTCGGATCTGCGAGCTTCAGGTTTGTGTAAAAGTCGCGCACATATCTCATATATATAGACTTTTACCATGACCTAATTAACCAAGATTTAAACCGTAGTTAATTAAGTCATAAACCAAAATCAATATTTTGGTTCGCGATCTGTGTCGATCGATACACCTTTGCGTCGATCGACACTTCCTCAGAAACTCGCCATTTGAATGTATATCGAATATACATTCACCAGATCCTTTGCAAACTTCAGGCACCACAGGTGCAGGTTCTACAACTCTTTGTAGATCCAACTGCTGTTCTTCCTCATCAGGTTGAGCAGCCTCCTGTGATTTTTTCGAATTTCTTCGAGTTGTACTTTTACTCCCACTGTTCTTCCTAGAAAGAAAGTCTTTCTCAAGAAAACATAGTTCCGAGCAACAAACATTTTGTTCTCGGACCGGTTGTAAAAGTAACATGCCTTGGTCTCCTTAGGATAACCAATGAAGTAGCATTCATCGGATTTGGATGTGAGCTTATCAGAGATTAAACGTTTTATATAAGCCTCACAATCCCAAATCTTCATGAAAGACAAATTAGGAACATTTCCAGTTCACATCTCATGTGGTGTCTTTGTAACTGATTTTGATGGAACCATATTTAGTGTAAACGCAGACATTTCTAGAGCGTATTCTTAGAAGGATAATGGAATATCTAAGTGACACATCATTGATCGAACCATATCTAATAAAGTCCGATTCAGGAGGAGTGAATTGTGAAACAATTTCACAATCTCTCAGATGATCACTAAATTCATGACTTAAGTATTCACCTCCATGATCTCATCGTAGAGCTTTAATACTTTTGCCAAATTGATTCTGTGCTTCATTCTGGAACTCTTTGAACTTTTCAAAAGATTCTGACTTATGTCTCATTAATAAGACATAACCGTACCTACTGAAATCATTAGTAAAGGTAATGAAGTACTGAAAGTTTCCTCTAGCATTAGCGCTCATCGGGCCATACACATCCGTATGTATAAAGCCCAATAAGCCTCTGGCCCTTTCATTTTGTTCGTTCGCAACCTGTGTCGATCGATACATATCATGTGTCGATCGACACTACTTTGTTGAAAGGGGCCTTTGTCGTTTTACCCAATAAACAAGGTTCGCATTTCTCACATGATTCATAATCAAATGAGCCCAAAAGTCCATCACTATGGAGCTTCTGAATCCGTTCTCATTTATGTGGCCCAAACGACAATGCCAGAGAAAAGTTTGATTCGTATCATTCGATTTGAATCTCTTGGTACTAATGTTATAGTTAGGCACGTTTTGGTTTAGAACATAAGGTCCATTCTCTAATGGACTGCTACTATAAAACATATCATTGTAATCAAATGAATAACACTTATTCTTAATTTGAAAACTGATATCCTCTCATATCCAAAACAAGGAATAGAAATAATATTTCTGCTTACAGCAGGTACAAAGTAGAAATTATTAAGTTTTAAAACCATGCCAGAAGGTAAAGTCAAATAAATGTTCCTACGGCTAATGCAGCAACTCTTGCTCCATTTCCACGCGCAAGTCCACTTGTCCTTTCTCCATAGTCCTACTGTTGCTCAAGCCCTGCATATTTTCACAAAATATGAGCACCATAGCCGGTATTCAATACCCAATAAGTAGAACCATAAGAAGTAACATTTACTTCTATAACATAAATACCTGAAGAAGAAGTCTCGTACGTCTTCTTCAGCTTCTCATAATCTTCCAGGAATTTCTTGCAATTTCTTTTCAAATGTCCATAACCATTACAATAATGGCACTTATCATCTTTAGAAGGACCAGGTTTAACCTTAGGAGCATGGTTAGACTCGCTTGGATTCACAATCGAGCTCGTCTTGCCATCACCTTTGGTCTTACCAAGTTTCTTAAACTTTTTACTCTTTTGTACCATAAGGACATTTGGGGTGTCCTTCTTGATGTTAGGTTCAGCAGTTTTGAGCATCCCATGCAACTCAGTCAAAGTCTTTGTCAAGTTGTTCATGTTATAGTTCATAACAAACTGATCATAGCTTGACGGCAGTGACTGCAGAATGATGTCAGTAGCCAACTCTTGGCTAATGGGACAATCCAGTTTCCCCAAGTTATCAATATAACCCGTCATCTTAATGACATTAGGACTAACTGGTTCGTCCATTGGTAGCTTGCACTCAATTAGAGACTTAACCGTCTGGTATCTCTGAGTTCGTGCCTACTCCTGAAACATACTTTTCAGGCCATTGATCATCTCTATTGGCGATCCCACGTACTCATATTGCTTTTCCAGGTCCGAGTTCATGGTAGCCAACATGAGACAACACACATCGACCACATCATTAGAATGCTTATCCCAAGCATACTTATCTGACTGCTAGGCATTGGCTCGGTACTTTTTGGGGAGAACTTTCTCAAGAACATAGTCCTTCTTCTCCTGTTTGAGAACAATTCTCAAGTTCCGATACCATTCAAGAAAATTGGATCCATTTAACTTGTCCTTCTCAAGGACGGATCGCAGGGAGAAATTGTTATGATGGTTTGTGCTAGACATAGCTGAAAACAAGAGAGGTTTAGTTATGATGTTCAAGAAATGAGAAATCTTAACTATTAAGAACACTCGCATTATATTCAAACAATGTTTCCTCAAATGAATATAATGATCCAAGACTCATACTTCACTAAACTTGAGTGAGCCACTGGCTATCACCCAAATTTTAGCTATGTAGGTAAGCAACAACTTGCTAGTTATATCCAATATAACTCTTGGTTGTGGATTGACATCTTATGCCCAATCCACCTGATGTCCCCGGGCCCAAAACGATTTTGATGGCCCAGTCAAGTAAACCAATCTCTTAAGTCATGTAATTGCTGATGTCTTGCACTGCAAAATCATCAACACGATTACCTACTGCCTTCCTCATGTAATTGTGGACATCTCGCACTGCAAGTTGATATATCATGGTTTTTACTAGTTTTAGACCATGATATAAGTGTGTTTTAGTGTCTTTTTGTGTTCTTTTAGAGTCTTTTACAGGTATAATCAGGTTTGGAGCATATTTGGTGATTATGACACTTTTTGGAGATTTTTGGAGTGTTTGGCCGAGAGATAGAGTTCATTCTCCGAAACAGAGAAATGCGTCGATCGTTGCACTCTAGCATCGATCGTTGCACCAGCGAGATGGGCCGAAACTCGGCGGTTTATGAAGAGTCAAGATATTGCACTCTGATCCAGAAGTTCCTGATATTTACAAAGAAGCCCCTGGCCGAGATTAGACCTATATAATTAAGTTTTTGGTGTTTTATTTATATACGCTTTCATAATTAAGAGCAGAGGATTTTTAGAGCTTTTGGGGCTGATCTGAACCTTTACTTCATCTGTATTTGGAGAAGATTTCAAACCCCTTTTATTCTTTATCTTCTATGCAATTTATTCATCATATGATTATGTTTTCATTATCTATGTCTGAGTAGATTCCTTGTTAGGTTTAGGGTTTCTCACATAGGATTTCATGACTTGCTAGACTTGTTTAATTCAGTTAAGGATTCATAACTATATCTGTTCTTCAATCTAATTGTGCTTAAAGCTAGTTCTAACCTGATCAATTAGAATCTAGATCTTAGGTTGCTAAATACGTCACGGAAGTGGGGTTTAGGAATCTGAACTAATTAGGTTGAGCAATTAAACTTCTCGCAAACAAAAGTTTGGTTTAGGATAATTGTGAACATATCAAACTTGGGATTAATGCTAGTTTAATCTGTTAGTTCTCGCAAACGAAAGTTTGGTTTGCTGCACTTAGACTTAGAGAATTATCGCAAAGGAATTTGGTTAATTCTATATCAGTGTTTTGAGTTCTAGAACTGTGCTTAATTAGATCCTTGCTGAATGAACTGTCTGCTTGTCTGATTTCCTGAGAACGCCCTAGACTTAGCGCTCTTAATAACTTGTTTTCACAACCAACAATCTCTGCTTTCTGTTTACTTTCTCGCACTGCTTTTAATTCAATCACATTGCTTTCTTTCTAGATTAATTTCCTGTTCTTGAGCTATTGAATACCAGAGTCCCTGTGGATTCGATACCTATATTATACAACTACTGAACTGTGCACTTGCAGTTAGATAAAGGATTAAAACCTGACACCTATCAAGTTTTTGGCGCCGTTGCCGGGGACTCTTTGAGTCTTCGATAGCTTAGAACCTAGGGTTTTACTAGGATTATTTCGTTTTCTTTTCGTTTTTGTTTTAGTTTTTTTTAGTTACTGATTTTTGTCTGTTTTCTCTCTGTCGCAGGTACCAATATCGCACTGCGTCGATCGTTGCACCCTAGCACCGATCGTCACTAGGCGATTCAGAGATTGAAGCGATCGCTGCACTGATAGCATCGATCGTTGCCGGACGATTACAGACAGTTTATGCAGACGCAGAAAACTAGAAGTAATCCGAACTTGGACTTAGTTAATCTCGATCTTGAAGAACTTGGACGTTTAAAGAGAGCTAACAGAAGAGAAAGAAGAGAAAGGATGGTGCGAGAGCATTTGATTCTGGTACGTGATGCTGAAGGTACCCTGAGGGACCGAGATAACAACCCATACAATGCTGCTTGGCAAAGGGTTGATGCTGAAGGGAATGTCATCCCTGATCTTCCTGAGCAACAACAACAGGAGCAGAACCAGGGTCAAGGACAGGCCCAAGGTAGAGAGATGGTTGTACGTGAGAGGATTTTAGCTGACTACAACAGACCGGATGAGTTTCACGCAAACCGGTCAGCGTTAGTGCTTCCTGCTTTTGAGAGGAACGATTTTGAGATCAAAACCATCTACTACTCGCTGATGAGACATAATGCATTTCACGGTTACCCAACGGAGCAGCCTATGGATCACATTGATTCATTTGAGGACGTAGTCACTGGCATGAAGTATGATGGAGTCTGCCCGGACTATCTGTTTCTTAAGCTCTTTCCGCACAGTCTTGCTGGAGACGCTAGTGCATGGCTAAAGCAGCTGGCACCTGCTCAGTACACTACTTGGGCAGCTTTAAAGAGTGAGTTCCTGCGTCACTTCTATGATGATGCGCGCTCAGACCAGTCTAGACAGGACATACTCACCTTTTCACAAGGAGCTGTGGAGCCTTTAAAGACTGCCTGGATGAGATTTAAGCAGTATCAGCGTGACTGCCCACACCATGGATTCACTGAGGTTCAGTTGATTGGTATTTTCTTCAGATGCATAGATCTTCCATATCAGTCTGCACTGGACAATTCCAGTAATGCTAACTTCAACACCAGGACTCCTACACAGGCTAAGCAGTTGATTGAGAATCTAATAGGCAGCAACAGCTGCAAGACTATGGATGAGAGGAGGAAGAAATCTGGTGGAAGTGTAGAGAATTCTGATATAGCTGATATTAGATCAAGGCTGGACACAGTTTGCAATCTCCTAGCAGGTAAGAAAGCTGTCCACTTTGCCCAAGATGTAGAGGTAATTCAAACTGAGGAGGACACTCAGGAGGAAGATGTGAATTACATAGGAGGTTCTGGATTCCAAGGTAATAGATTTGGTAATCAACAGGGAAACAGATTCTTCAATGGAGGACAGAAAAGTGCTTTCAACAGCAACTTATCTAATTCTGGACAGACTAGTGGTTTTCAGAAAACCTTTGGACAAGGTACTCAGAGAACCTATGGATCTTCGTCTTATCAGACTCCTCCTGCACCTACAGCTCATGAGAGTAGAATGGAAGCTATGATGGAACAACTAATGGAGAGTCAGACCAAGAATTCTGTGGACTGCAACAAGAAGTTAGATGCTGTCTATGAAGACCTCAATGGGAAGTTTGAGTCCCTGAACACTCACATGAAGCAGTTGGATACTCAGGTGAACCAGATTTCCAGCTCAATAAAGGGAAAAGGACTAGCAGACACTCATATTAAGGCCTGGTCTGTGTACGTTAATGATGGATCTCACCTAGGTGAAAAATTTGAGCTAAGTACAGCTGAATTGGTGAAGGAAGAAGAAATCCCGGATTTGGTGAAAAACTCTCGGGTGGAAATCGCAGTGCTGCAACGATCGACACACACCTAGTGTCGATCGATGCACGTCGTGAACAGACAGATTCGCTGAGTGATGATGGTATTGATGCAGATTTAGAGCTTGATGGCTTATTCTCTGGAGTCTCTGAGATCTCTCAACATGAGATTTATGCACAGATTGTTAGACAACACTCCTCAGTGTCTGAAGTAATTAGGCAGGAAATTAAAGAGCTTAAGAAGCTAGAGGAGATTGGTGAAGAATTGGAAGAAATTCCATCTTCTGATGATCCACCTTATCATCCATGTGTGCAGAGGTATTTGAACAAGATGCTGCCTCTAGATGAAGAGCTGAGAGACTGGATGGTTATAGTTCCTCAGCACATTAGTGATGTTCTGTTAACCAAGATCCCGAAGAAGCTGCCTGATCCTGGAATCTTTGTGCTTGATTGTTCAATCTTTGAGGATAGTTTCAGGCGTTCTCTGTGTGACTTAGGAGCTGCTGGAAGTTTGATGCCATACTCTGTGGCAGAGAAGCTGGGTATGCTAGATTTTACTCCTACTAGGACCTCTCTTGTCCTAGCTGATCAGTCCATACGAGTTCCCGAAGGACTCCTGATAGACATCCCGGTGAGAGTTGGAAACTATTTAGTTCCAACAGACTTCTTAGTGCTGAAATATGATTGTGATCCGGATGAAGCGTTGCTGCTTGGAAGACCATTTTTGGCTACAGCAGGAGCGATAATTGATGTTAGGAACAGCCTGATAGACCTCCATCTGGGAGATGAGACGCTGCGTTATGAGATGGATAAGCTGCGAAGACAACTGATAGATGGGCAGACATTCACCATAAGGGATGCAGACGATGAGCAGCCTGATGACACTGTGATTATAGATCCTGGAGCACATTTTACTCCATCTTTTCTTGGACATGAGCATTCTGCAACAGCCTACTCGCCACCTTGGATGAGGAGACTTGGACAGAGACAGAAAAAGTCTCTGTCAGGATCTCCTGGTGCCTGAAAATTCTTGTCCGTCCGGTCAAGCTATTGACCTTAAAAAAGCGCTGGGTGGGAGGCAACCCACCATTAGGTACTGGTGTTTTTCTACTTAATTTTTGGTGTTTTTGTTAGGATTTTACGTTTGTTTTTTGTTTTTGTGAGTTTATGGTTGCAGGTCTCGGACAAATTCGCAGTGCGTCGATCGACGCACTTCTGTGTCGATCGTCACAACACGATCGGAATCGCATTGCAGCGATCGTTGCGGTCCTGAGCAACGATCGATCATACACGAAAATCGCCAAGTAACGGTCGATGCACCTAGTGCAACGATCGATGCTTGAGCGACAAAGGTAAACCCGACAGAACTCAACAGAACCTTAACAATTTTTATTTCTTTTTACCGATCCTTCGCTTGACACTACTGGGGACAGTGTGTCTTAAGTGTGGGGGAGGTGCTACTGACGTTTATCTTTCTGTTTTCTTAAGAGTCAGTCCATATTTCAAAATTTTTTGTTTTATTGAGTCAAAATTGTTTAAGTAAGAAACTATGATTTTCTGAGAAGATTTACAAGACTTGCAGGAACTTAAGTAACCATTGGGATGAAGTTGCAGGATCTATCTCTGACTATTAGAAAACCCAGACACATATCAACCTACTGGGAACACCCACATCACTTCAGGTATCAGAGGATCCTTTTACTGACTTCAATTTAATACTGACTTAGATTTCTCACCTAAGGGCTTGGTATACTTTGTGTCGGATTCCCTGTTAGTTCTGACAGAGCCTGTCAACCTATCCTATTTAGTTCCCTTCTCCCCTTCTATAAAGTAAAAAAATAATAATAAACTGAGGATGAGTTAGTAACTTCGAAGTGGTCACATGAGTGGTAGAGACCCCTATTATCTCCTGTGCGATCCATGGAATGTGTCCAAAGTACACCCCATAATGGGAAGAACACTGATAAAAAAAATAAAATGATACCCAATGTGGGAAAACTCAGTTGTTAAAGAAGGGAAAAGAGAAGAAAGGGACTAGAGAAAGATAGTATGGTGGTCTAGAGCTGATAAGGTAAGAATCCATGTGCCCTTTGATCGATACTCCTTAGGTGAGACCGCACTTAAATACTTGCAGAAGTCAGTAGGGAGAATTTGAATGCTTGAATGTGATTGTGGAGTTTACTTAGGACATTTGCTAAGTGTGGGGGAAGTACATGTTGGTCTTGATATCCTGTGATTAATTCTTTCAGTGGTTTACTAAGGAGAATCTGAGTATTGTAGCTTCTAGGATGAAATGAGTTTCTGAAGAGTTTTCAAACCTCTTCACCAAGCTTTAGTTCTCTGTTTTGCTTGAGGGCAAGCAAAGGCTAAGTGTGGGGGAGTTGATATATCATGGTTTTTACTAGTTTTAGACCATGATATAAGTGTGTTTTAGTGTCTTTTTGTGTTCTTTTAGAGTCTTTTACAAGTATAATCAGGTTTGGAGCATATTTGGTGATTATGACACTTTTTGGAGATTTTTGGAGTGTTTGGCCGAGAGATAGAGTTCATTCTCCGAAACAGAGAAATGCGTCGATCGTTGCACTCTAGCATCGATCGTTGCACCAGCGAGATGGGCCGAAACTCGGCGGTTTATGAAGAGTCAAGATATTGCACTCTGATCCAGAAGTTCCTGATATTTACAAAGAAGCCCCTGGCCGAGATTAGACCTATATAATTAAGTTTTTGGTGTTTTATTTATATACGCTTTCATAATTAAGAGCAGAGGATTTTTAGAGCTTTTGGGGCTGATCTGAACCTTTACTTCATCTGTATTTGGAGAAGATTTCGAACCCCTTTTATTCTTTATCTTCTATGCAATTTATTCATCATATGATTATGTTTTCATTATCTATGTCTGAGTAGATTCTTTGTTAGGTTTAGGGTTTCTCACATAGGATTTCATGACTTGCTAGACTTGTTTAATTCAGTTAAGGATTCATAACTATATCTGTTCTTCAATCTAATTGTGCTTAAAGCTAGTTCTAACCTGATCAATTAGAATCTAGATCTTAGGTTGCTAAATACGTCACGGAAGTGGGGTTTAGGAATCTGAACTAATTAGGTTGAGCAATTAAACTTCTCGCAAACGAAAGTTTGGTTTAGGATAATTGTGAACATATCAAACTTGGGATTAGTGCTAGTTTAATCTGTTAGTTCTCGCAAACGAAAGTTTGGTTTGCTGCACTTAGACTTAGAGAATTATCGCAAAGGAATTTGGTTAATTCTATATCAGTGTTTTGAGTTCTAGAACTGTGCTTAATTAGATCCTTGCTGAATGAACTGTCTGCTTGTCTGATTTCCTGAGAACGCCCTAGACTTAGCGCTCTTAATAACTTGTTTTCACAACCAACAATCTCTGCTTTCTGTTTACTTTCTCGCACTGCTTTTAATTCAATCACATTGCTTTCTTTCTAGTTTAATTTCCTGTTCTTGAGCTATTGAATACCGGAGTCCCTGTGGATTCGATACCTATATACTACAACTACTGAATTGTGCACGTGCAGTTAGATATAGGATTAAAACCTGACACCTATCACAAGTCTATCACACAATAAAAAGAGTCTTGACAGTTGACAAGATTGGAAAGACATCTAAATATACTTGATATTTAGTTAAGGAACGGAACTTTTAATCCAATATACATATCATATATGTATCTTAGAAGGATTGTAATTTATTAAAACAACTAATTTTACTTAGTTTTAATTATTATAATAAAAGGATTTATCTTGGTTTGGTTCTGCAAATTTCAGGTTCAACAACCAGATTTGCGAGTAGTGTGTCGATCGACATCAACCATTGGTGTCGGTCGACACCACCCTACTCAAACCGGACTTCAATAACCGGTCATACCGGAATCGAATCTTCTTAACCGGTTCAATCGAATTGAACCGGTCCGGTTATTGGTCCATGTCGATCGACACAACTCCTTGTGTCGGTCTTCATGACCTAACAAAAACCAAAATTGGGTTAACCGGTTCAATCTAATTGAACCGGGTCGATAACCGATCAATCCAATTGAACCGGAATCAACCCGTTAAACTGGTTTTAAACCAATCTAGATAACCGGTTCAATTGGATTGAACCGGTTCATCTAATTGAACCGATTTAACCATCTTAACTATTCAATCCAATTGCATGGCCTGTGTCGACTGACACAACATTTGTGTCGATCGACACACTGGGATATTCAGGGATCTTCGATCCGATGATCGAAATCCTAATACTTTAATTAGGGTTTTCACGGCATGTCGATCGACACCGGATTGGTGTCGATCGACCCAGTGCGAAACCCTTGAATCGTTTTTCCTAAAAATCGATTCTAGCATGCCTTTCAATTCGTCTTATGAATCCGATTTTAACCATTAAAATACTTAAACATGCATCTAGATTCAAGAACAGAAACCCCAAGCTCTGATACCACTGTTGGAACTTGGTGCTGATTAATCACTATTAAACAACCTAACAAGTTCATAGCCCGGATATTCGCTTAGATCTAAAGGGTATCTCGTGTTTACCTCGAATACAGGCAGCGGAAATATGACCAGGAACACGAGATCAGGAGCGCCTCAAGTGTTGCGCCTCTACTGGTATCCACACGCACACAAACTGGAAAAGACGGGATGCTAGTGCCGTTTAGAGATCGGATCTCTCAAAGGGTTTCAGTTTCTTTCTGGTGGCTGTGAATTGAGTCTCTTGTCTGTAAAAGTCGACATATATCACATATATATAGACTTTTACTCGACCTAATTAACCGAGGATCAAACCGTAGTTAATTAAGTCATAAACCAAAATCTCTATTTTGGTTCGCGACCTGTGTCGATCGATACACATTCTGTGTCGATCAACACAACCTCAGAAACTTGTTATCGAATGCATATCCTATATACATTCATTAGATCATTACACTAATGATCAACCCCATATTGAATATCCAGTTTTATTAGGTGTGTGACCCTGTAGGATCATATAATACTAGCAATGAGTTCTAAAATCATAGATCATAAGTGGCTTCTAGTAAAGCGTTATGATTACCCAGTATCATACGAATGTCTAATCTCGACAACACAACTATCTCTAGAGTGATTACAAGTGTGATTTCAGGACATTCCCAACAGATCATGTGCCAACTAAACTAGCAGATATATGGTCGATAAGTTCAGTCTTAAAGTATCGAAGCACCCATGACATACCGGATTAGGTGGCTCAACGATGATACGGAGATCGGATAGCCGATCAAGTCACTGTTTCGTTCAGCGTTGGCAAGTACAATGACTAAGTGGCGTGTTGTGTCATGCTCATGAAAATGGTCATCTACTTCTAGGCCAAACATGGCAGTTCAATAAAGAGACACTATACAACGGACTCTACTAACCACTATCCGTTCAGCCACGATAAGCGCAAGTACCAGCTCGCACCACTCACACCACTGGAGGTCCACGAGATGCAGCTAAAAATCGCCAAGTACAATAAGATCAGTAAGAAGAACCTTCTCATTACTTCAAGTCATGTATCTAAAGCTATTAACCAGAACATGTAGGTGCTGATAATGATCTTTAAGGAGGATTTACACTCTTGTTCTAGTGACATAGTGCTGCTGATAAGTAGTTTCTCTGTTGGACAGATTTAAGGACGTGTTTCTAGAAGAGATACCAGCAGGCCTACTCCCAATCCGAGGCATTGAGCATCAGATCGACTTTATACCCGGAGCCGCTCTACCAAACCGACCGGCGTACCGCATGAACCCGACGAAGTCCAAGGAGTCGGAAACCAGATTCATGACCTAATGTCCAAGGGCTATATCCGCGAGAGCCTCAGCCCATGTGCCGTTCCGGTCTTGTTAGTACCCAAGAAAGATAGTTTGTGGAGGATGTGTGTCGACTGCCGAGCGACCAACAACATCACCATCAGGTACCGGCACCCGATATCGCGTCTAGACGACATGTTGGACGAGCTGCACATAGCATATGTCTTCTCTAATATCAATCTACGGAGTGACTACCATCAGGTGAGAATGAAAAAGGATACAAATTGAAGATGGCGTTTAAGATCTATTGTGTTTCCTTCTTGTACCGAGTTCTCAATAACGGGATCTTCAATTCTAGTCATCATCACAGGATCATCATTTTGTTGTTGCAAAAGAATCGGTTCCATGTCACCATAATCTCCTGAAATATTTCTCCTCGGGTTGACTTATACAACACTTAGCCACTCCCTCTTCGGTTTCTTCGTCTATGGATACGGGATATAACAAACTTGATCTGCTTGTGAGGCTGTGCAGCTCTAGGAGAAAATTGATTTGTATGTACTGAATGAAGTTATATACGTACATAGATTTAAAGGCATTGAGATTTATAGGTATGGAACTAATGTACCTAGAACAAATGGTTCGTTTTTTCTCTATGTTCTTGCTGCAAGAATGTCTACAAGGCCAACATTACTCTTCCGAGGAGCTTTATCCTCACCATCAATATGTAGGTGTGGCCGAGAACAGAATCGTTCTATATCAATTCTTGACATGATGGTGTCTTTGGATTTACCTTTCACTCTCAAAAGAGTATTCATGACGTTGTCAAAAAAATTCTTCTCTACATGCATCAAATCAAGATTATGTCGGAGAGTGAGGTCCCTCCAGTACGGAAGCTCCCAGAATATGCTGTGCCAGTTATGCCACTTCCCATAGCCAGACTGCTTATTTTCGTGACCGTTTCCACCGACGTCCTTTATTTTTGGTGGATTTACACCTTGCAATCGCTCGCTATAAACTTGCTCACCACTCAATACATCAGGTGGATGCTCTTTCGAGACGTCTTTTCCCTTCAAGAAGTCTTTTTTTATTCTTCCTCAATGGATGACCAAATGGAAGAAATCTTCGGTGAAAATTAAACCAACACGTCTTCCTTCCCTTAGGCAGATAAATTTTTTTTGTATCATCCATGCAAATAGGACAAGACAATCCACCATGGGTCGTCCATCCTGATAACATCCCATATGCCAGGAAGTCGCTTATCGTCCACATCATCACTTCTTTTAGTTTAAAGTTTTCATTCAATGACACATTGTATGCATCGACTCTAAAAGACCACAATTCTTTTAACTCCTCAATAAGAGGTTAGAGGAAGTTATCGAGACGAGCGCGCGGATGATTTGGCCCAGAATTCAGAATTGTAAGAAACAAGTATTTTGTATTCATGCACATATCATGGGGTAAATTATATGGAGTCATGATCACGGGCCACAACGAATGATTACGAGACATGCCAAATGGATTGAAACCATCTGTACATAATCCAAGATAAACGTTACGGGGTTCTTGGGCAAACAGAGGATGTTGAGCTTGAAATAATTTCCACTCCACCGCATCATACAAATGACACATTTCTCCCTCCTTCGTTTGGTGCTCCGCATGCCATCTCATCGTCACTGCAGTCTTCTCGCTTTGATACATTCTCTTCAGTTTGTCAGCAATTGGTAGATACCACATACGACTGTAAGGTACTCTGGTTCTGATTTGTCTCTCATTTGGCTTCCATCTTGGTTTACCACAAAAACGACACTCTTCTTCCTTTTCGTCTTCTTTCCAGAAGATCATACAATTGTTCATGCAAACATCAATTATACGATAGGGAGACCTAAATTTCGCATCGGTTTCTCTGTCTCGTAGTGTGAACCTGTTGCCTGGTTTCCTTCTGGTAAATACTCTGTCAGCATTTCACATATCGAATCCACTAACCTTTCACTCATATTATATTCTGCCTTGTTATGCAGGACCCGAGCAACCAAGGATAACTGGGAGTGCCCTTCACGACAACCATCATATACAAGATTGTTGGCTCTTTCTAACAGGTCATAAATTTTTTTTGAATGATTACGTACAGGTTATTCACTATTACTCGCGTAACCATGAAATGCATCATTCACATATCCACATACCTATCTTCTACATTATTATGACCATTCGGTTCAACATAACTTGTTCCTATATCCAAACCGATTTCTTCTCCATGCTTATACCAAGCACAATAATCATGCATAAATCCGTAACTAAACAGATGACTCCAAATTCCTTGTTCTGTGGTTTCCGGTTTTTCGTTCTTGCAGAAACGACAAGGGCAGAGAAACTTACCGCCATTGCTCAGAGCTAAAGGCTGGGTTTTGGCAAGTTCCATAAATTGTGTCACCTCGTTTATGAAGTCTGTTGAGAAATTGCTCGTGGCATCATCGAGCCTGTTATACATCCACTCCCGATGGTTGCTATAATTATTATAGCCTCCCGCCATGAAGCTAGATTTCCAAATTCTTTGTGTTTCTACAAATGAAAACTGAGAAAGGACTGAATTTCGACCATGTAGTCATAGTTGGCCACTCCCATTAATGGTCATAAATGCATGCACCAACCACAAGCAGGTAAAATATAACCAAACCAAATGTCACGGTAAATTACCAATAATCGGTTGAAATGCCCTAATTATCATAACCTCTCTAAAATTCAGACTATCTCATATTATTATTACTAAATCCAAAAATACTATATGATATGACTCATACCCGACTACTTTGCGACACAAATAATGAGGTGAATATTAGTCGTATCAATAGCGATAAATAAACGACTCGGTTACTACTATACCCGAAGTAGCGAATTAGTCGCCCATATAATGACCAATTCGCGATTGTTCTACGACTCTTCACATCAGACGCAAAAATAGTCGCCATATCACCAACTAGCCTGCGACTATTGGTTCCGGTAACAATAGTCGTTAATCTGTCGTAAATCAACGACTTAATTGGCGACAAAAATTTTTAGTCATATATAAGCGACTAATACACGTCCATATTTCCGTTGTCGCAAAATAGTAGCATTATTGTCCCCTAATAGTGGTCAAATTTTACTACTACAAGTATAGTCGCAAGGTCTAGTCGCAAAAACGCTTTTTTCTTGTAGTGACATGTAGGATATGATGTTCGGTATGTGTTAAACCATCTAATTTGCTTTTCATTTGCTTTGCTTTTGAAACGGAATTGCTTTTGAATCTGATTAGTGGTTTGCTTATGATTTTCTTTTGGTGCGCTTGTGTTGGAACAATTAATTTTGGTTCTACCACTACAAGAAAACAACATTTTTGCGACTGCACTATTAGTCACTAAATAGTAGCAAAATGAGTTTTTACGACTAAATAGCGACTAAATCTGGTAGTTGTAAATCCTTAGTCGCTAAATTGCGTAGTCGTAAAAATAGTCGCCGGTTTACGACTATGTTAACGACTAACATGAGTAGTCGTAGGATAGTCGTAGCGTAGTCGTAATATTTAGTGACTAATTTACGACTATATTGGCGACTATTAAGCGACTAAAGATTGGGTCCAAATGGTGTCGATGAAATGTAGTCACCAAATAGTCGTAAAATTTTTTGTGACTATTTAGCGACTAATAAAAAAAAAATTAATTTGATATAATATTTTATTAAAAATAAATTACAATATATACCTAAATAAAAAAAAATTACAAAACAAAATTAAAACTGATTAGTTTGGAGGGTTCTCATCAGGTCTTTCATATTACCAGCTTAACGAGTTAAAACAAGAGTTCAATGGAGGTGAATCCAGCGGCTTTGACATCCTTGAGCATAGATGATAACCAGTCCAAGCCTTCATAAAGCCCGTCCCCACGAAGAACACAAGTTCTCTCGGTGACATGGCTCTTCTCGAATATTCAGCATGGATTTAAAAGGAAGTCAATTGAGGAATTAATTAACATATAGATCGGGGAATAGCCAAAGAAAAAGTTCAAGACTAAAGGCTCGATTTTACCATGTCTTGTTTGTTTGCAAACACCAGAATGATACTGTTAAGCATGAATGGGTCCTCTATGATCTCTTGAGGAAATAAGATAGCTGGTTAAGGAACTATCTAGAGAGTTAACGTAATGTCTTCTGAAAGCTCTCAAGTAAAAGAAAACCTGAAATTCTTGCTTCGCTTTCCCAATCCTCTCTCGGTCCAAAGAGTCTACCAAGTATATCTGCAAGCGCGTGTTAGAGTACACTTTATAGCATGATCAATTTAAGATATACAAAGATCTCAAGCTTGGGCCAAGCAGTATATTATAATGTAAATATCACCAACAAATACGACAATATCATATGCCAAACATGGCGATTGGCAAAATTATATGACTGAAACAACAATGCCAAGAGAAGGATATACGTACAAATCCATTGGTGTTATTAAAGTAATGCCTCCAAAGAGGTCTCAGTTTCTCTTGGCCACCAACATCCCAAACTGTGAACATCACATTCTTCTACTGAACTTTCTCAACATTGAATCAGTGACCATACAAAAATATAGTATCAGACGAACCGATAACACAACAAGAGAATTTCACAGACATGACCTTAGAAGTATAATAACTGTATAAGGTATTAAGGACACACACACACACACACAAAAATTGCCATAATTTCAGAATGTTACAGTATCATGAGATTCAACTGGAGGAGAAGATATTCCAAAGTATTTACAACCGATCATTCTGATCCCACCTTTCATCATACATCCACTCATTAAAGCAAAAAACAGCTGTGTAATTACTAATCAACTAGGTGATCGACCCAGCACGCATGTGCGGACATTATTCTGTTGTTAATTAATTTAGGTGTATTTTTCGATTAATGTCAAGATAAAAATTGACATAACTTTTTCTATATCGAGATGATATAAGTTTTAATTCATAGTTTCATATGCATATTCGATGTAATATATTCGCATCGGATCCATAAAAGAATAAGTATATACTGATACGAAAATATTATAGCATTGTATGTATGGAAAAACTAAAACCAGTATATAAACATTCGGTTTTTGTTGGACATATTTTTTGTTTAATATTTGAATATTTAAGAATATAAAGCTTATTTAAACCACCTTTTTTTGAACCAATGAATGTGCTCCGCGTACACAGAATGTCGTGTCGCTTTAAATAAAGATTGACATGCGTGAGGCTCTCCGGAGTCATGCATGATCGAGTTCGTTGATGAACTTATGATTTTTTTTGGTAAGGGGTAACTCGTTATTAAATAGATTTTTCCCGAAGGTTCCTTCCGTTTGTCGCCCTTCCAAACTTAAGGGCGTCGCTCATATCCTTCATTTGGATCGATATGATGCGTCGTTAATTTCAGTAACATGTTGTGGTCCGCTATTCCGAGACCGGTTGTTTTCCGCGTAAGTGACTACCTGCTTTTATATTTTTGTTTTGGATCTTCAAAAATAAGAACCCTGATATATATTTATTTGTTTTTATTTAGAGCAACCGATTGTACCAAATCAGAGTGGACCTGTCCCGGAAGACATGGAACAAATTGCTCTTTTGGCAAGCTGTTCAGAGAAAATCGGTTGGTCGCTAGATGGCCGTTTTTGAATCGTTGCCACGCCGTTTCAGAATTCTTTTTACCCCATGAAGATCCTCTGGACGGTGTTGATTTCATCACGGTTCCCATCTGTGCAGCTTACTATCAGGGAAACGTCTTGCGAGCTCGACAGACAATTGTCTTTAAAGAAAGGCCAGTCGGCGGCGAGATGATTGTTTGAGATCGATTCCTCTGAGTTTCTTAATTTTAAGGAGAACGTTGATTTCGGTGTTTATCTCAAAAAAATTTCTATCTCATAGACGTCTGACTGGGAAAAGACTACAAATCGTCTGTCGAGAAAGAGGTTCGGTTTCTGGCGGAAAGAAACCGATATCACAAGTCAAGCTTCAGTTTGGTCGAACTTGTTTGAAAAAAATATTTTATGTTTAGAATATTGAGTAGTCCGATTTGTAATATCAATTGTTTTGGGATAAATAAAACGCAGGAAAATAGCTAAGCCATTTATAAACGAAGGATAATAGTTATGAAAATTTATTAATTTCCCTTGTAATGTTAGTTTTTGTGGATGAATAAAACAGATGACAATAACTAAGAATATTCTAAAAAAACCGATTAACTTACTTAGCAAATAATTTGAACTATAAAAAGATATTGTATTTGTAAATATAAATTTTAGAATATTAAATATTCTTGTTAATAATTGTTCTCTTCATTCCTTGAACATAGACATCTTGAGGATCTATAAATATTCTGGACAAATGAGCTTGTTCACAAATGTACTCGCCTATGCAAAAATGTCAACATATATAAACCAGAGTTATGGAGGCTTCTACTCTTTTGGTATCCTTTTAAAAATTTGTTATAATAATTTATAAAGTAATTACCTTCATGCAAGATAAGAATCCCAAATTGTATGACACAGATTACTGGATAAACATGGTTGCACTTAGACCAATTGATCGAAAAATCGGTAGAAAAATCACATGCATACGTATCAGTCAATTTTCACGGTAAAATATTACCTCTGCAATCAAAGTAATGACATAGACACTATAATATAATACTTGAATCACACCATTAAATTATTGTCTACTCTATAACAATGTAAATAAGCACTTATGTATCTAACCTGCTATCCATCAAATCAAAATAAATATTTTTCCAAGAGAAACTTGATGGAAGGTACCATCGCTGCAGAGCACCAACATTAATAACTCTTCCGAAGACATCTAACCCAAAAAAAAAAAAAAAAAATTCGGAACGAATTATTCTAGCAATGATATATTTTATAAAATAAAATTATAAACACACTTACCAAGACTTGTATTAATTTTATGTTTGCCCATGAAAATTTTAGTGAATGGGACAAAATGAAAGAAAAAACTATCAACCCCACTGGCAGCCCTCTCTAGGGATGTTTGCTCAATAAACAAAATTTCTCGAGGATGAGATGTTTCGCGAAGATAATTCGTACAAAAACGAACATTAACGTTTGAATGATAAGTGTAGTATCCTCAATAATAATTCTCTTCCAAGATGGTTGCCATAATTTCTTAGGAATTTTTGCATGAATTTTAGAAGCCTGCACGGAAATTTTATAAGAATAAAGTGACCTTAAACAAATATAGCATGAACTGACTTCTAAGAGCTGAATATAGATTAGTAATCGATATCTGAACACTAACTCATTCGTCTACCAATATGAGATCAATCATTGGAACGGATGGGGAAATAAACTTGCTCCACTTTCTAAGAATTCGAGTTTTGATTCGCCATTTAGCTAAAACACACTGTAAATCCGAAATATTTGTTAATTCTCTGTTATCAAGAAAATCCGTACCTTCTGAATCCATGATATCATAGTTGCGATTTGCAATCTACAAATTATATATATATATATAGAGAGAGAGAGAGAGAGAGAAAGAGAGAGAGAGAGAGAGAGAGAGAGAGAGAGAGAGAGAGAGAGAGAGAGAGAGAGAGAGAGAGAGAGAGAGAGAGAGAGAGAGAGAGAGAGAGAGAAAGAGAGAGAGAGAGAGAGAGAGAGATTTCCATTGATTTAGTTCTAAGTTAGTAAAGTAGAATATTAATATACTATGGAACATTTTCTCATCTATAACAAACAATTTTTTTTGGTTTTTAGATGAATATAATAGAATATCTGATATAAGAAAGTCTGTTGAGAAATTTTAGAAATAAAAATTTTAAGTGAAAGTTTGTTGAGAAGTTTTAGAAATAAAAATTTTAAGTTAATATTAATGTATCTAAATTAATATCTAGATCCGTAACTATACATATATTCTAGGCGATACTAATGAGTATATAACTTTTATATGTACGATTACTTGTGCATACGTGAATGATATTTATACATATATCGTTAGACAGTTATCATCATGTATTATTCTAAAAACAACATTAAGAACATGTAACATCTACAGTTGATTCTTCAATGGCCCTGGTTATGAATAAGTTAGTATTACGATATTTTGTTGTATACTTGTGTATGAGAATTTGTATAATCAAATAAACTGGAAAAAATAATTAATAATAAAAATCAAATAAAATAGTCGTTACATCAAAATATAATATAAATCAACGACGAAACTATGATAAATCATTAATATTATGTAGGAATAATGATCTTAACCATGGTTCCAAAATCTTCAGAGATGCCACTTGCACCTTCAATCGATCGGAAAAACAATTAGTCAGAGATTTATATCCAAATGATTAATATTATGTAGGAATGATTTAATTTAAAACTAGTCCCTCTCTTAATGGCCGGAATATCATTGTCAATAAGTACTTCAGTTATTTCATCAACATATGTGACAAACTTTTTACCTATGTTTAAAGTGTATAACTAAATACAATTAGAAGTGAGTTGCTAGTAATTAAAACATACAATACATAATAATGACAAAGATTAGTTAAAAGAACATGGATATCCGTCAATTTTACAGAAACGCATAACACAACACTGAATAGAATCAGGTCCAGGTTTGATTGCCTTGTACAATTGCTTTGCATGGTTACCAAACAGAACGCATGAAATCACATTGCCACTGCACATAAAACAACCAACACATTTGTCTAATCTATACAATCATAAAAGGGTATCTTATATGTTTAGAGATTATTAAATACCTTTCATCAATAAGTTGAAATTTAATCTTAAATGGATTTGGACCTGTTTTATGAATGACTTTCAAATCTTCAACTCGTCGGACTAAGCCAATAAAATCTATGCGATATCCAACATTATTTTAATAGAAAATCATATTGTATCAAATACATATTTATAAAATGCTATGAATTGACTCACCGATCAAGTATGTATTATCCTTTGATTGAATGTCATCAAATTTTGTGAATTCACAAAATAATCTTTTGTTCAAACTATCAGTTGGGGTCATCAATGTTTCATGTTTGAACACAACTCTAAGTGGATGTTTAGTTGTAAGATTAATACCCGTTTGCGGCTGAAGAAAAAACTTTGTAATACAGAAAGATTTGATGGTTTTGGTGAACAACATTTCATTTTGTAGTTTGGTTGGGTATTCAATCTTAGCCTCCATCTTACAGCCCTGAGAAAAACAAATTGAATAAAAAAAACGCAATGAGAACAATAACATATTATAGTTGTTGACTTAATCGTTGTAATATAGTATGTTCCAAAAGAGTATTATAGCTATTATCAAGATACTCTTATCAGGTTGAAATAACTTACGGATTCATCGGCCATAATCATGAAATAGGTTTGCTTCCCAGCAACGTATGAAATCCATTTATGTACAATAGTGACACAAATAGTAGGGTTAACCTTTTGAAAAGATAATTCTTTCAATGTAACGAAATTCACCATTAAGAAGATATATATCCCACAAATCTCTAAGCAATAGGTTTGTTTTTTTCTTTCTTTGGAAGCTGGTGAAATGCTCATTAAGGTATCCTAAAATTGTATATAAAAATGATTATAGAGGACAGTAGGGTTTTCGGATAAATTACCGTCTAGAAATTACCTAATAAAATTGGAAAGCGAGAAAATATTAATGTATATATTACTTATTTTAATTTCTAACATGTGATATTAACGAAAGATCTGAAGCAGTTTTGTTATGTTAAAATATTGTATCAATAGTTGTGATCCGGGATATTTAACTTGAATCAGTTTAGATAATCGATCTAATATCTAACTGATTTAAACATTTTCGTTTAATAAAGATGATATAAAATATTTGTATAGTTAGGTACATAACTTTTAATTGTTATCCAAAAGTTACCTTAATAATGTTACAAATAAACTATTTACATTAGTTCACTTTTTTCTTTTGGACATCTTAAATGAGTTAACTTGATTTGTCAAATCACATTTCATTTTTATTATTTTGCAAAAACATCGCAACACTTTATGGGAAGTTGAGTCTATTTTGTAGGTGATGATTACCTATGCAATTGGGAATCAACAAAATCTACTAAGAAATCATAGAAAAATATCAAAACTTAACAACAAATCTTATTTAAAATAACATAATTTTTAGCTTAGTTTAAATCAGGATTCCATCATTGGAAGAGTTAGAGAGTTTAAGAAATGGTGGAGGAGAGCAGTAGTAGCATTTTGCCAGAAAAGCTGGAGCGTGATTCTCTGCTTCGCCTTGACATTATTTGCTGTCAGAAATTCTCTTAAGCCGCCAGCCAAACGAATTCGTCTCCTATTAGTATCCGAATGGAATGCAAGCTCAACTGACCATTTATGTCCATCATCATTGACCATCAAAATGGTTTTGCCAGCAAACGTCCACAAGTCGTTTGCATTGACAAAGAACTTAGGAAGATACTGCAAAATGAATACATATGAATCATGTAACAATATTTAAAACATTGGTACAAAGGAATAACTTACGATTCTGCTTCGCTTTATGCCGTCACTCGTAACGTTTAAGGTAACAAACTTATCATTAGCTCCTTCAAAAATCATCTCGATTATTAGTCAAAACATTAGAAATCATCATTTATTGTCTGGAAAATAAGTGGGAAAACACTTACTCGTGCTACCTTCTCCAGTCTCCATTGGAGGTGATGTATTTCCTTCAAAGAAACAACTCGATTATTATTGAAAACATTAGAAATCATCTGAAATTGACTGAAAATAAGTGGAAAAAACACTTACTCGTGATACCTTCTCCAGTCTCCCTTGGAGGTGCTATATTTATTTCAAAAATCACCTAGATTATTAGTCAAAACATTAGAAATGATCATTAATTTTATGGAAAATAAGTGGACAAAACACTTACTCGTGATACCTTCTCCAGTCTGCATTAATTCTGCTATATTTTAAAATGTGATCTCACAAGCGTTTGATCTAAACTGGTGTACCATATGGAAATCAGCACCTCCACGATACTCGAAAATCAGAAAATATAACTCATCTAATGCATGAGCTCGGAAGAACCGTCTACATATCACCAACTCGTTTGATAGGGAACTCTTCTCGCCTTAAATCAAATGTGAGTACACCGATCGTAACATCTGTTTTTCCAAGTATAAAGCTATTAAAGAACTTTTTCGGTATAATCTGCAACACAAGTTTTAACAATTATTTCCAGAATTAAATTGTTTTACTTAAAAATAAGCATTAATAAGATTGTCATACTAAGATTACCAAACTCCTTCTACACTTGCGTGGAAGCATATGCATGAAAAATAGTGGGTGTTTCATCCTAAGATTTGTTGTCTGCAAGTTTTAATAAGTAAGTCTAAACACAAAATAATTACATGCATGTATCAAAACAAATGAGTTGAAGGAACTATATTCAAGCTGCATAATAGATGACTTGTGATGTAGTCCCTGAGCAGAAGCTTGGTTGATGGGTTGATGGAGATCTAACCACTGGCTTAAGAGCTCTCTTGGTTTGATCGAGTTGGATGGATTGTGAATAGAGATGGGATTGTTCATGTTGGCTTAAGAGCTCTCTCAGAAGAAATCAATGGATGGAATGGATTGAAGTCGCCACAAGATCCTATGAGTCTGAATCTTGATAAGACAGAAGCCTTCTCTTTGTTTGAATCACACAAAACAAGAGAGAAAACAAGGTTGCGGTTTCTTTGCTTGAATAAAACACTCGGTGTACAAGGTAGAGAGGACTTTATAAACAGTCCAAACAGCTATGCCCTTCTAGGGGACTTGAAGCAAATAAAACATAAAAGGAAAGTACTGACTCGATTTGGACCTAATGAAATAAAGAAACAACAGCTACTTTTATGATTGAAACTACTAAGGGAAACAAAGAATTAATCTTGTAAAACAAAGAAACAACGGTCATATAATGTGTATAAATGAAACTCATACCTTAGCTTATGTTTGGTATGTCCTTGGCCGTTGATCAGAAGCCTTCTTCACTCGTAGCATTCTGGCCTCGACAGCTTGAGCTAGTGTCGATGCTACTTCCTGAGCTAGTGTCGATGCTACTTCCTGAGCTAGTTATGATGCTACATATGGTTACCCTTTTTGAGCTGAGTTGAATAGTGTTGGGATGTCCATCCTGATGATGACTTGTTCTTGCTCTTGGCCAGTAGCTTGATTTAGTAGACTTTGCACAGCTTCATTGACTTGGTTCCTCAAAGCCTTTGTTGCTGATCTTGTCAATGGACCTTTCCTTATGATGGGCATTGGATCTTATGGTTCTATGACCTCATCATTCCCTCCTCCTTGAGGAGGTTATGACCTCAGAACTGATTGACCTGCATCATAAGGAGCTAAATCAGAAACATTGAATGTCGGAGAAATATTTAACTCACCTGGCGGCTTCAGCTTGTATGCGTTGTTGTTGATCTTCTCCAAGACTCGGAATGGTCCATCTCCTCTTGGTGTTAGCTTTGACTTCCTCTGATTGGGAAACCGTTCTTGCCTCATGTGTAGCCAGACCCAATCTCCCGATTCAAATATCATCTCCTTTCTTCCATGGTTAGCTTTCTGCCTATGCTTCTCGGTTTTCTTCTCTACATTCTCCTTAACTCTTTGGTGTAGCTTCTTGACAAAGTCTGCTTTTGCTTCTCCTTCTGTACTTGTATAGATAGCTTGAGGCAAAGGGGTAAGATCTAAAGGAACTAAAGGATTAAATCCATACACAACTTCAAAAGGAGAGTGGTTAGTAATAGAATGCTTAGCATGATTATAGGCAAATTCAATGAATGGCAAGAAAGATAACCAATTCTTTATATTCTTACCAACCGTGGCTCTTAGGAGTGTGGAGAGAGTCCGACTTACTACCTCAGTTTGTCCATCTGTTTGTGGGTGACAAGTGGTTGAATAGAGCAGATTGGTGCCCAAATTCCTCCAAAGTACCCTCCAAAAGTGGCTCAAGAACTTTGTGTCCCTGTCTGAAACAACAGTTATTGGAATTTCATGCAACTTGACCACTTCCTTAAAGAATAGATCAGCTATCTGCACAACATCATTAGTCTTGTTGCAAGCAATGAAATGAACCATTTTAGAAAACCTATCAACAACTACAAAGATGGAATCCTTGTTGTTGATCTTGGGCAGTCCTAAAATAAAATCCATTAAAATGTCCACCCATGGTGTGTTAGGAATTGGTAAGGGCATATACAAACCATGTGGATGTAACCTGGACTTGGCTTTTAGGCATGTGATGCATTTGGCACAGAAACTCTCCACATCTCTCTTCAAGTGTGGCCAAAAGAAATGCTCCTTCAAGACACTATAAGTCTTGTCTCTGCCAAAATGCCCCATCAAACCTCCTCCATGAGCTTCTCTAGTGATCAACTCCCTCATGGAACCTTGTTGAATGCACAGCCTTTTCTCCTTATACAGAAAACCATCTTGCTGATAGAACACTCCAAATGCTGCCTTAGATGTCTCCTGATACACGTCCTTGAAGTCTGAATCATCAGCATACATGTCTTTGATATGCTCAAATCCTATGATCTTAGACTCCATTGTTGTTATGAGAGCATGACGCCTTGATAGTGCATCTGCCACAATGTTTTCTTTCCCCTTCTTGTACTTGATCACATAGGGAAAAGTTTCTATGAACTCTAACCACTTTGCATGCCTTTTCTTAAGAGTAGTATGTCTTCTTAGGTGCTTTAGAGTCTCATGATCTGTATGTATCACAAACTCTTTAGAAAGCAAGTAATGTTGCCAAGTTTCCAGTGATCTTACCAGAGCATACAACTCTTTGTCATATGTTGGGTAGTTGAGTGTTGCACCACTCAATTTCTCACTAAAGTAACCTACTGGTGTGCCTCCTTGTATCAGTACTGCACCTATCCCTGTACCAGAAGCATCACACTCAATCTCAAACATTTTATCAAAGTTAGGAAGTACCAATACTGGTGCATTGGTGAGACTGGTTTTGAGCCGTGTGAATGCTTGTTCTTGAGCCTCTCCCCATTTAAAGGCTTTGTCCTTCTTGATCACTGAAGTAAGAGGTGGGGCTATGGTACGGAAGTCTTTGAAAAATCTTCTGTAGAAGCTTGCTAGACCATAGAAGCACCGGACATGTCCTATTGTTGTAGGTGTTGGCCAATCTTGTATTTCCTTGATCTTCTCATCATCCACCTTAAGTCCCTGCGAACTTACAACAAATCCTAGGAAAATCAATTGATCAGTGCAAAAGATGCATTTCTTTAAGTTTGCATAAAGACCTTCTGATCTAAGTGCTTGCATAACCTGTTCTAGATGCTTAATATGATCATCTAAGCAGTGGCTATAAATCAGTATGTCATCAAAATATACTACCACAAACTTACAAATAAAAGCTCTTAGAACCTGGTTCATTAGTCTCATGAATGTGCTGGGAGCATTGGTGAGACCAAATGGCATGACAAGCCATTCGTACAGCCCTTGGTTGGTTTTGAAGGTTGTCTTCCACTCATCTCCTTCTTTCATTCTGACTTGGTGATATCCACTCTTCAAGTCTATTTTTGAGAAGATGGTTGCTCTACTTAGCTCATCAAGCATGTCATCAAGTCTTGGGATAGGATGTCTGTACTTGATGGTAATGTTGTTGATGGCCCTGCAATCAACACACATTCTCCATGTACCATTCTTCTTTGGGACGAGTAGAACTGGTACAACACATGGACTCAATCTTTCCATGATATATCCCTTTGATATCAGCTCTTTAACTTGCTTTTCCAGCTCCTTAGCTTCTTCCGGATTCACTCTATAAGCTGGCCTGTTGGGCAATAGAGCTTCTGGTACTAAATCAATTTGGTGTTCAATGCCTTTCAAAGGTGGAAGTCCAGCTGGTATGTCCTCTGGAAAGACATCCTGGAATCTGTCCAATACCTCAGTCACGGCTAAGGGATGCTCCTGCTCTTTTGAACCTGAAAGATACCCTTTTCTAAAGATCATGAGTAGTACATGTTCTTTATGCTCCAAAGATTTCAGAACATTAGAAGGTGAAACAAAAAGATTGGTCTTACTTACCTTGGAACCTTTGTCCATTGCTTTCTGCATTTTATACACCTCTTGTGGTGTTAATGGAGTTAGGTTGTGCTTCTTGTTCTGATGTGTGAAGTTGTAGATGTTGGTTCTTCCATTGTGTACAATTCTTTATCAAATTGCCAAGGCCTCCCTAAGAGTAGATGACATGCTTGCATTGGCACAACATCATATTTCACTTGATCATGGTACTTACCTATGCTGAATGATACCATTACTTGCTCAGCTATCCTCATCTCAGTCTTATCATTGAGCCACCTTAATCGGTATGGTCTTGGATGAAGGATTATGAGTTTTTTCATGGTTCAATTCTCAGATTGCAACCTAACGCATAATCTTAAACAAGGATCTAGGTTCTTGTAATCGAATCATAAAACAAACCTGGACATTACCTTTGCAGCGGAATTTGGTGGTAATGACGAGATCAACGAACAGATGATTACCGGCTCCTCCTCAGGTATCCACACGCTTACAAGCTTCGGATCAGGCTGCTAGACCAAGTCGGAACAACAGAGAGAGAGAGAGGAAGAGTGGCTGTAAAATCGCTGAGGCATAAGCCTTAGGGCTTCCTGCGCCTCTTTTCTTCCTTATATGGGCCCAAGTAATTAAACTAATGGCTCATAAGGCTTTTGGGCCCAAGGCCCAAATCAGACAAAAGACTGTCTTTTGTCTGGCCCAATTCTCTGTACAAATACAGTAAATGCCTTGCATCTTACTGTATTAATTCCATGTTAACTTTCCCGTTAGCTATGGTGTGTGACCCTTAGGGATCATACAATACTGGTAATAAGTCCTAAACTTATAGATCATGAGCGGGCTCTAGCAAGTCATCATGATCACCCAGTATTTATGACTTATGTATGATCTCGACACTTATCATACTTTCTAGAGATAGTACGGTAGATTTCAGGACATTCCCAACAATCTCCCACTTGTACTGGAATCCTACACAGGACATTCCCAACAATCTCCCGATTGTACTGGAATCCTACATTCCCTAGTCCTTTCGTCTCAATATCTCGATCTGGCATAAGGCAAGATGTGTGTCATCCTTATATAGCCAGACCATTTTAATCGGACCAGATTTGATACTGACAATTCAAACGACTTGGGCAAGTCCGTTTGGGAGTGGCCACTCTCTTACCAGCTATCAAGTCTCCGATTGGCCTAGAGATATTACCTCCGTTAAACGGCAGGGACAAATCCCATCTTGTTCCATCACTATGAACTACACACTTCATAATACACCCAACCAAGGTCCTTATAGCTCCCAGTTACGAAACAGCGTTAGACAATGATCAAAGTGCATCACTCCATGTGCAGCCACATGCATGCGAACTCAGGTCTAAGGACTATACTCTATAGTCGTATATGAGAACCTCTTATGACACAGATATTAATATCTTGTAGAGTTCTCATCAGCGGGCCATGTCCGGTCATATGCTCCCCTACATATACCTATGTGTCGACTTTGATGCCGCGCATCTATGACCCCTCGAAACTTGGTCATAAGTCTCAACACAATCTAGTCTCAAGTGGTTGTTGGTGTTCCAATTTCAACAACCTTCGACTATGGACACTATGATTTATGTCATTTCGTTAAATATGGGGTTTCAGGATCAAGTCTACTCATGTACTTCGATGACCCATATATAATGACATGAATCATTTTGGAACGATTATTTATATCACAGTTAAAATAATCCAGAAATCATAGATTTCATAAACATAAAATATTATGTTTGCATGAACCTTTCAAAACAACTAAATAAAGCCCTTTACAAACTCCCACTGAAATTAAGACTACATCTTAATTTCACTTATCCTACAGCTACAGTCCGCGACTCGTGCTTAGGCCTAAGGAGTGGCTTCGTTAATAGATTAGCAACGTTCTCATTCGATGAAACTTGCTTATCTACTTAACACCTCTGTCATTCATCTCACGGAATAGGTTATACCTACCCTTAAGGTGTTTGGACCTCTGATGTGCAGCTAGTCTCATCTATGCTGGGAATCACATCAAGTTCAGTGATGAACTCTTCTTTCCAAACAACCTCTTTCGCCGCTTCTCAAGCTGCGAAATGTTCAGCTTAAGTCATGGAGTCAGCAACAGTGCCTTGCACCGCCAGTTAGACACAAGATATAGCCGGACTGTGACCAGGAATTATCTTTGTCTATTGGAAACTTGCCTTTTAGACTCTATTGACTTGTAGCACCTTACTTTCTCCGTAAATCAAGAACTTATCCTTAGTATTTCTCAAATACTTTAGGATATTCTTTACGGCAATCCAGTGATTCTTTGCTGGATTTGACTGGTCTTTACTTGTCTTGCTTAGCATTAAAGCAACATCAAAACAAGTATGTGTCATGGCATACATGATAGATCCAATTGCCGTCGCATATGGAATCCTATCCATGCATTCAAGCTCAGCAGATATCGTAGGATACTGTTTCTTGCTTAACGTATTGCCATGTGACATTGGCATAAAACCCTTCTTGGATTGCTGATTACGTGTAGGACTTTGTCAATTTAAGAATCCTGACTTTGTCCTACCAGCTCCTTTTTGGATCTCTATCTTTAGATCCAAAATCCAAGAACTACGTGGCTTTACCCTTGTCAATCATAAAACCAACTCCCAAGCCAGTCCTCTACCGACTGCAGCATTGGGACGTTATTTCCGAGAATCAGTATGTCATCGACATACATTATGAGAAATGCAATATCGCTCCCACTAATCTATTAGTAAACGCACAGTTCCGCTTCGTTCCTGTTCAAGTCAAAACCTTGACTACTTTAACAGAAGATTCCAACTCCGATATGTTTGCTTCCATCCATGAATGGATCGATGAAGCTAACTTACATACAGTATAACTTTTCGGAGTCCGGGCTCACTTTCGCTTCTTTGAATTTCGCAGATTCGTCGCTTTCAATGATCATCAGATCATGCGAACCTTCAATGATCATCAGGATCAACTAATGACGAGAAATCACTCTCGGATTAGTGACTGATTCAATCATATCTGCGAACTTCAGGCTCTACAGGTGTAGATTCTACAGAAATCTGTAAATCCATCCGTTGCTCTCCCTCAACAGGTTGAGCAGCCTCCTGTATTTCTCGAATTTCTTCGAGTTGTACTTTTACTCCCACTGTTCTTCTTGGAAAGTAACTTCCCTTCTTAGAAAACAGAATGGACGTAAAAGTAACAAGCCTTGGTTTCCCTAGGACAACCAGCGAAGTAGCACAACTACAAATACTCAGTAAAGACGAATTTGGATCATTTCCAATCCACATTTATGTGGTGTCTTTCAACTGATATTAGTGGAACTATTTCAGCGTAAACTTAGATATTACTAGAGCGTTATTCTTAAAGAATATCATGGAAGATTCGTGTGACTCATCTTTAATCATTTCTAATAAGATCTGATTCATTCTCACAGAAACACCTCAAGGTTTTCAGGAGAATTGAGCTGTGAAACGACTTCACACTCATTCAGATGATCACACAATCAATGACTTAATTATTCTCACTCGTGATCTAATCCAGAGTCTTAATACTTCTGTCATTCAGATTCTATACCTCACTCTGGAACTCTTTCGACCATGTCAAAGAATTCCGACTTGTGTCTCATCAAATGAACACAGTCACACTCACTGAAGTAATCAGTAGAGACAATGAAGTACAAGAAATTTTCTCTGGCATTACTGCTCATCGGACCACATACATGAGTATGTTCAATCTCCAATAAGCCTTTGGGCCTTTCTCTAGCTCGGCTAGGATGGGCCCTTTGTCTTTTGGTCCAGTAAGCAGAATTCAAGTCTCATAAGATATCCATTCAAATGAGCCCAAAAGTCCATAACTATGGGGTTTCTGAATCCAATTTACTCTATTTGACCAAAATATTTATGCCAAGAAAAATCAGGTTTAATTCATCAGATTTAAACCAATTTGGTATTTATGTTACATTTAGGCACTCTTTGGTTTAAGATATAAAACCCATTCCTTGAATAGGGTGCTACAATTAACATTTCATTAAGATCAAAAGAACAAAACTTGTCTTTATCAAAATGAAAACATTCAAATTCTTCACAAGAAAATGAAAAACAACTCTGCTTAAAGCAGGTACATTGTAGCAATTACTTAATTCAAAACCAAGCCTCAAAGGCATCTACAAGTGAAAACCCTACGGCTGAGGCAGCATCCATAGCTCCTTCCAGACATGCAGTTCCACTTGCCCTTCCTTCAACGTTCTACTGTTGCTCAGGCTCTGCATATTATAACAAATATCAGTGCCACAACCAGTATCCAATACCTATAAGGTATAACTTGAAGTAATAACATGAATACCTGAGGAAGTAGTCTCATACATCAACTTCAACTCCTCATAATCTTCCATGAATTTAATGCAATCTCTTTTCCAATGCCCAGTCTCTTTACAGTAGCAGCACTTATCAACGTAAGAGGTATCTGACTCGGGCTCAGAAGACACACGCTTGCCATGATTCAAAATCAGGACAACTTTGTCTTCACCCTTGTCAGCATTAGGTTTAGTAAACCTACCCTTCTCAATCATGAGATTGTACAGGGTACTCTTCACGTTTGGCTCAACTGTCTTGAGCATATCATGCAGTTCAGTCAACGTCTTCGTTAAGCCTTTCTTGATATAGTTCCTTACGAACTTATCATAGCTTGACGGCAGTGACTGCAGAATGATCTCAGTTGCCAATTCCTGGCTAACTGGATAATCCAGTTTCCTCAGGTTATCAATGTAACCCATCATTTTACTGACATGAGGACTTACTGGATGATCATTTGGTAGCTTGCAGCTAGTGAGAGATTTAACCAACTGGTATCTCTCCACTCTTACCTGCTCCTGAAATTTCAATTTCAGGCTGCTGATCATCTCTATTGGCGACTCCATGTTCTCATATTGCTTCCGCAAATCTGAGTCCATGGTAGCCAATATCAGACCACGCACATCTACCGCATCATTATAATGCTTATTCCAAGCATTATATACTGCATGAGAGGCATTGGACCCGATCCTCACGGGGAGAGCTCTTTCAAGGACATAGTCCTTTCTCTCCTGCCTGAGAACTAGTCTCAGGTTCCGCGACCAAGCCAAGAAATTTGATCCGTTCAGTTTGTCCATCTCAAGGACATACCGGATCGAGAAAGTGTTTTGTTTGTTTGTGCTCGTCATAGCTGAAAATTAGAGATAAATAGAGTTTTAGTTATTTAGTTCATAAAAGAGTAATCTTAATAACTTATAAGAAAACTCGCATTGTATTCAAAATTTCTTTGTTTAACCTCATAAGAATACAATGATTCCGAGACCCATGTTCAGCTAAATCCAAAGTGGGCCACTGGCCGTCACCCGGAATTAGCTTTACTTGGTAAGCATACACACAGCTAGTTATATCTCATATAACTCTCGGTTGTGAATTGGACCCGAGACCCAAATTCACCAGATGTCTCAAGGCCCGGGACTCCCGATGGCCCAGTCAAGGAAACCAATCTCTTACAGCCAAATAATCACTAAAGTCTGGGACTCCCAATGAAATTAGTGACTATATACTACTTTACTTACGCGAAAACAGATACCTCACACTGTAAGCCATATCTGTAATCAAATAAGCGTTAAGTAGCTGACAAGATTGGAAAGACATCCAAGCTTGATATTGTTTTTGAGGATTTTTAAGTTTTATTTCCAAAAATAGAAGATTACTATTTTGGGAAACTTTCTTATTTTAGAAACTTTCTAAATTTAGTAACTTACTAAAAAATAGAAATTTCTAATTTAATATTTTATTAAATATTTTGGGTTGGGTCACAAATTATAGGCCCAATTCTTGGCCCAAGACCATAGAATTCCAGTTGGCCCAATAATTTGACATAACCGATACGGTTTATTAATTCTGGTCCAAGACCAAATTAACTATCAAAACCATCGGTTATTTACTAAACCAGACCAGCTCTAAATTATTTGGTCCAACCAAATCAAACTTAGACCAGCCTTCGGTTTAGGTTAAAATTCAATTTTGAATTTAAATCCGGTTTAACTAGAAATTAAATAATACCAAGTATTAAATTATTTCCAGCAAACCGCGATTTGGGTTAACCGCTTAAACCATAATTAATTAAATAATTAATTAATTCATACACAATCTTTTATAAATTGTATCATAACAAACACGATCATTAATTGAAAGTTTCTTTCAAGATCGTGACATTAACAAGCGCAAACCTTAACTAATTCAATAATTGAAACAAAGTTAATCAAGTGAATACGATTCATGCCATACACTATAGGACAAAACAAGTTTGACCTTTTCAATACACAAACACGATTCATAAAACATTAACAATTCAATAATGCTTTTGACTTTACAAAACGATCATGACTACAAGACAAAACATGATTTTGTCCTTTTCTAACCATGTGATCGTTTCTTAATTATCAACCAATCGATTCATGTGATTGTTAAGCAAGAACAAAATTCGATTCAAGCAAAGCGATTGATACCAAAGAACACAAGCGATTATTAATAAAGTTAAAATCGATTGCACCACATGCGATTGTTATGATTATCAAACCAAGTTAATTCAAACAACCTAAATATGATCCAAACAGCAAAAACCTAACGACCTGGCTCTGTTACCACTGATGGATTATAGTGTTTGTTCAAGGTTCAATTCTCAGATTGCAACCTAACGCATAATCTTAAACAAGGATCTAGGTTCTTGTAATCGAATCATAAAACAAACCTGGACATTACCTTTGCAGCGGAATTTGGTGGTAATGACGAGATCAACGAACAGATGATTACCGGCTCCTCCTCAGGTATCCACACGCTTACAAGCTTCGGATCAGGCTGCTAGACCAAGTCGGAACAACAGAGAGAGAGAGAGAGGAAGAGTGGCTGTAAAATCGCTGAGGCATAAGCCTTAGGGCTTCCTGCGCCTCTTTTCTTCCTTATATGGGCCCAAGTAATTAAACTAATGGCTCATAAGGCTTTTGGGCCCAAGGCCCAAATCAGACAAAAGACTGTCTTTTGTCTGGCCCAATTCTCTGTACAAATACAGTAAATGCCTTGCATCTTACTGTATTAATTCCATGTTAACTTTCCCGTTAGCTATGGCATGTGACCCTTAGGGATCATACAATACTGGTAATAAGTCCTAAACTTATAGATCATGAGCGGGCTCTAGCAAGTCATCATGATCACCCAGTATTTATGACTTATGTATGATCTCGACACTTATCATACTTTCTAGAGATAGTACAGTAGATTTCAGGACATTCCCAACATTGGATGCTTGGTCTTTTTCAGCTTCAGCTTATCTACAAGGTAAGCACTAGCAACATTAGTACAAGATCATACATCTATGATCAGGCTACATACCTTGGCGTCAATGGTGCATCTGGAATGAAAGATGTTCTCTCTTTGGATTGTTTCTGGCTCAAACAATGCACTGAGAGCTCTCCTGGTCACAAGTCTCTCTCCCAGATATGGAAAATCAGTAACCTCTTCTTCTGACTTAGACCGCACAAGCTCTGACTCATCATGTGACTCAATGTCCCCGTTGTCTCTTAAAACCATCACTCTCTGGTTTGGGCAGTCTCTAGCATAGTGACCTTTCCCTTGGCATTTGAAACATGTAATGTCTCTGGACCTTTGAGGTAGAGCCTTGCTACTGCTTGCATCTGGTTTGTTACACTTGGGCTGCTCATAATTGGATTTCTTGTTCTTTGAATCCGCTTCTACTGCCTTGCCCATGTCTTGGCTCATTTGAGGCTGATTCCAAGTTGTCCTGCTTCTACTGGTTGCAGCAACCTTCCTCTTGATGTGTTGCTCAGCTTGGACAGCTAAATGTAACAGCCTTCAAGATCCTCATAAGGTTGTCGCTCTACCTTGCGTGCAATCCTGTCCTGAAGACCATCTAGAAACTGAGTCATCAAAGTCTCTTCTGAGTCATCTACCTCCAGCCTGTTCTTCATGGTTTCAAACTCCTCAAAATAATCTTCAACTGATTTGTTTCCTTGAGAGAGTTTTCTGAACCTCTTCTGAAGATCCCTATGGTAGTAAGCTGGTACATATCTCTTCCTTAGAGCATACTTCATGTCATCCTACCGGCTTATCTGACCATGTCTTAATCTCCTTCTCTCAGATACTTCTCTGTCCCACCATGACAATGCATTGTCAGTGAGTTGAGCTGCAGCTAAGGAGACTTTTCTTGTTTCCGAGTATTGGTAGTACTGATATATGTACTCCATTCTTCTTTCCCAATCCAGATAAGCTTCTGGATTCACCTTTCCAGCAAAAGTAGGTGCTGTGAGATTCAGATCTTTGCGTCCACGCCTCTGATCATCATCCTCATTGCCTCTGTCTCTAACTCCACGCCTAGGCTGGTGATTGTTTCTCCTTCCTCTGCCCCTGCCATGGTTGTTAAATCCTCTTCCTCCTTGATTTGGATCAGTAGGTAGCTCATCTTCCTCTAACTCAAGCATCTCTTCACCAGTTGTTTCTTCCTCTTGCTGCATATGATTTCTATTCAAGTTGCGGATTGGTTCTCTTGGTGCTCGAGGAACAGGCCTCTGCTCCAGCTGAGTGAGCCTGCCACTGATGTCTCTCATGGTTTCAAGAAGTTGATGCATGGTGATTTGATCTTGTCCAGCCTCTTCTTCCTGAAACTGATATAAGAGAGTATCAAGGTCTAACAAAGAAGTTTAAAAGAAAGTGAATGGTAAAACTCAATGGTAACAATGAAGTATTTTTATTTTATTTTATTCTTTGTATAAAAAAAGGGAAAATTTCAAAATTTAAAGCTAAGGATGCAAGATTAATGAGACAATATAGAGTTTTTCTTTTTTTGAAAAACCGGTGAAGAGAGAAATGGAAAATATATATATATATATATATATATATATATATATATATATATTTTATTTTTTTTTTTTTGATTTTTGAGTGGGGATTTCGAAAACTAACAAAACTAATAAGGTAACTAGTAAAAACAAACATATTTTTTTGGGCTTTATGCAGAGAAATCGAATCAAACAAAGAATCAAAAGGAAAAGATGATGACCTTTCTTATATGCTCTTTTTTTTGAATGCAAATGAAAACTAATGAAAGTAAAAGGGGTTATGGATAGAAAACACCTGTTTAGGAGCCTTTCGGCTCTGATACCAGATGATGTAGCCCCTGAGCAGAAGCTTGGTTGATGGGTTGATGGAGATCTAATCCCTGGCTTAAGAGCTCTCTTGGTTTGATCGAGTTGGATGGATTGTGAATAGAGATGGGATTGTTCCTGCTGGCTTAATAGCTCTCTCAGAAGCAATCAATGGATGGAATGGATTGAAGTCACCACAAGATCCTATGAGTCTGAATCTTGATAAGACAGAAGCCTTCTCTTTGTTTGAATCACACAAAACAAGAGAGAAAACAAGGTTGCGGTTTCTTTGCTTGAAGAAAACACTCGGTGTACTTTATTGATCTAGCGTAAATGATATACAGCTGTGAGAGGGGACTTTATAAACAGTCCAAACAGCTATGCCCTTCTAGGAGACTTGAAGCAAATAAAACATAAAAGGAAAGTACTAACTCAATTTGGACCTAATGAAATAAAGACTACAACGGCTACTTTTATGATTGAAACTACTAAGGGAAACAAAGAATTAATCCTGCAAAACAAAGAAACAACAGTCATATAATGTGTATAAATGAAACTCATACCTTAGCTTATGTTTAGTATGTCATTGGCCGTTGATCAGAAGCCTTCTTCACTCGTAGCATTTAGGCCTCGACAGCTTGAGCTAGTGTCAATGCTACTTCCTGAGCTAGTATTGATACTACTTCCTGAGCTAGTTGTGATGCTACATATGGTTAGCCCTTTTTGAGCTGAGTTGAATAGTGTTGGGCTGTCAATCCTGATGATGACTTGTTCTTGGTCTTGGTCAGTAGCTTGATTCAGTAGACTTTGCACAGCTTCATTGACTTGGTTCCTCAAAGCCTTTGTTGCTGATTTTGTCAATGGACCTTTCCTAATGATGGGCATTGGATCTTCTGCTTCTGGTTCTATGACCTCATCAACTTGTTGAAAGACGGCACCATCGGTTTATCTCAATATAAATCTGAAGATCTAAGAAGACAAACCCTAATTCTAAACATCGTTCTAATGCAAAATTATGGGTTACCTTGTTGGATCAAGTCTTTAGTAACAATGAATCTCTTACTATCACTCGTTAGATTGCAGCGCCAAGATTGAAAAAGTTTATTTCAATCGCCATTGTACTTTACCGTTCTTTTTGCTAATTTCAGAATGACAAATAAACAGAGATCGTTTCAACTTCATTCATATTACAATGGGCCATAATTAATCTGGGCTTTAATTAATTTTTTAGTATTTTAATAAATTAGCCCAAATGGAAGCTTAGATTGTAAAGAACAAATACTTCTCTACAACTAAGACTTCTCTATTTAGGCTAAGTTCTAATAATTATCGATAGAAGGAAAATTCAAAAATTAGATGTAATAATGATGAATTCAGTAAGAGATATAACAAAACATGTAATCAAATCATATTAAAATAATACCAATAATATAATAATATCTTTATTAAACCCAACAAATAATAAACTCAGGAAATCCAAGAGAAGAACAACAAAAAAACCAAACAAATTAAAAATGAGAAGAAGGATTGCATGTAAAGATCAAGGTAAGGTAATCATTCACTATCCTCCTTGTCAAAAATCACTCACGATCTTTTTTTTCCCGGAACACTTGTCATCTTCTTTTTTTATTACAACATCTCTTTTCTTAGACACCGGGGTAACCGAGTTACAAAGTGAAGGATCTGAACTCTTAGATGAATTTGTCAGCATATGGGGATGAGATCCAGAATTATCAATTGAGTCCGCGAGCAACTGAGTAAGATAAAATAAAAAAAGATAACATAAAAACAATTATCGATTAGATAAAATAAATAAATAATTAGTCAAATTAATACCTGTTCAGTTTCAGACAAATACTGATTAACCCTCTCTTGATCAGCCCAAGCATGTGTCATAACAAATGGTTGGTTATTATTCTTTCTGTTGTCTTCAGAAATTGTGATTTTGAATAAAACCTTTCAACCGATCAAATCGATAAGGCATTGAGGTAAAGTTCCTGAATCTTCGGACTACAATCATTATTTAAAAATAATAAATAATTATCTATACATAAATATCCAAACCGATACATAAGATCTTAAACAAAATATGTAAATATATACCTCATTAAATTCTTTAACCACAGAATTCGCAGTGAGACAGAGAAGTTTTTCAACGGGTCGATCAAACATCAGAAACTTAGTTTCTGATTCAGAATTGTCCTTAACTCGAAGAAGAACAAAGTAACTACAAAATTCGATTCAAGAAAAAAGTTGATGTTAATATAAATCTATACATATATACCAATTAAGAAAATGTGATGTTTGTATTATACCATGCATTCACGTTTGTAACAAATTCATTACATGCCGTACAATCAAACTCAACTGGTTTTCCATCGTCCTCATCATTACTTGCATCGTACGCCTTCTTGTTGCATACATCACATGCAGCATAGTACCAACTTTGACTCAAATCAATTTAATCAATGGTGGCACATGTAATGCATTTTCCATGCTTAAATAATTACAACACATTGACATATCAATGAATCAATTGGTTTCAGATATTTTCATAAAAACACTCTTAGGGAAAGTATGCTAACCTCGTAATCACCTACAATCTCTGATATTGTAAGTTTCTTGTTCTTTTTGCCAAAAACACTCATCATACAGGGTCGTATTCGATCCAAGTGAAAGTTAACTTGATTCACCATTGGTAATCATAAGATTATCTGATGGTAAGCTTTTTATAAAAAAAACACATGTCTATATCTTTGTTAGAAACAAAAAAATTTAGAAAACATAATATTTTTAAGACAACAAATCTTACCTCTTGCGAAACTTGTTGACGTAAGAACTGTTTGGATGGAGAAGAACTTTGGTTGAATTAAATCCAATGGATATGGACCATTCATCTTCGTTTTAAAAGAAGACATGATCAGTATACCAAATTATTTAGATCTAAACTAAATAACTATAAGTAATTAATATTAATGATAAACCGCGGATAATTGACCTTGATAAGATTTGCAACTTGCAAATCTCATGACAAAAATGATTTCACCTCCTTCATTATTTGCATTGAAATCAAACACTTGTTGAGCATATTCAACCCACATTGTATACTTTAAACACAAATCTCTGTAAATCAATGAGATACAGTATATGAATAAAAAAATTAAAATAGTATATAACATAATATATGTACACTTACGAATCGTTTCTGAGCTCAAGGTTTATTCTTTTTGTGCTCATTCCATTTTGTTTCTTGACATTATCTAGCGACCCTAGAACAACGATTTGACCAATAACGTCTGCAAACAATTGTAAAAAATAATGTATAAACACATAGTCAAATTATTTTTTAATAAAACTAAGCAGGTTAAATATAATGAACCGATCAAGACATTTTTCTGAAAATCACCAGCGAGAATCTCATCAAAACCAAAAAAATATTTCTCTTCCACCTCTTCAGGAAACTCCTCACATAATGTGATTTTGGTCTGATTTGTAAACGTCATTTAAAAAGGCAGAGAATTATTCTTATATTCATTTGAATATGTGACACATCCAAATCTTTCAATACAAATTGCCTCATCTTCAAACAACGTTTGACCAAATTTCCTTGCCATGTGCTGATCGAGAGTTCCATGTATTCCTGTACCCTGATTATCGAGGTTTTAAAAACTAAAGTTAGTATATCATATATACGAATATAAATGTGTAACAATTTTAAAATGTTCAATAGTTACAAAACATTTGATGTTTAAAATAGAATTATAGTAAGTAAGAATAATACCTCAGAATCAATTAAATGTTGGGAATGTCCTGAAATCTACCGTACTATCTCTAGAAAGTATGATAAGTGTCGAGATCAGACATAAGTCATAAATACTGGGTGATCATGATGACTTGCTAGAGTCCGCTCTTGATCTATAAGTTTAGGACTTATTACCAGTATTGTATGATCCCTAAGGGTCACACACCATAGCTAACGGGAAAGTTAACAAGGAATTAATACGGTAAGATGCAAGGCATTTACTGTATTTGTACAGAGAATTGGGCCAGACAAAATACAGGATTTTGTCTGATTTATGTCTTGGGCCCAAAATCCTAATAGGCCATTAGTTTAATAACTTGGGCCCATATAAGGAAGAGGAATGGCGCCTAGGGCTGAGACACATCACCCTCTGCGATTTCCCTGTGCCGTCTTCCTCTCTCTCTGATTCATTCCAGCTTGGTCTAGCAGCCTGATCCATAGCTTGTAAGCGTGTGGATACCAAGGAGGAGCCGGTAATCATCTGCTCTAAGTGATCTCGACATTACCAATCAATCCGCTGCACTCTAAAAGAGTTTCTGGTTAAACCGGATTTAAAATTCAAAATTGAATTTTAACCTAAACCGAAGGCTGGTCTAAGTTTGATTTGGTTGGACCAAATAATTTAGAGCTGGTCTGGTTTAGTAAATAACCAGTTGGATTTAGTAGTTAATTTGGTCTTGGACCAGAATTAATGAACCGACTCGGTTATGTCAAATTATTGGGCCAATTGGAATTCTGTGGTCTTGGGCCAAGAATTGGGCCTATAATTTGTGACCCATCCGAAAAACTTTAATAAAATATTAAATTAGAAATTTCTATTTTTTGCATGTTTCTAAATTTAGAAAGTTTCTAAAATAAGAAAGTTTCCCAAAATAGTAATCTTCTATTTTTGGAAATAAAACCTAAAATCCTCAAAACCAATATCAAGCTTTGATGTCTTTCCCAATCTTGTCAGCTACTTAACGCTTATTCAATTACAGATATGGCTTACAGTGTGAGGTGTCTGTTTTTGCGTAAGTAAAGTAGTATATAGTCACTAATTTCATTGGGAGTCCCAGACTTTAGTGATTATTTGGCTGTAAGAGATTGGTTTCCTTGACTGGGCCATCGGGAGTCCCGGGCCTTGAGACATCTGGTGAATTGGGCCTTGGGCCCAATCCACAACCGAGAGTTATATGGATATAACTAGCTGTGTGTATGCTTACCAAGTAAAGCTAATTCCGGGTGACGGCCAGTGGCCCACTTTGGTTTTGGTTGAACATGGGTCTCGGAATCATTGCATTCTTATGAGGTTAAACAAAGAAATTTTGAATGCAATGCGAGTTTTCTTATAAGTTGTTAAGATTACTCTTTTATGAACTAAATAACTAAAACTCTATTGTCTCATATTTTCAGCTATGTCAAGCACAATAACACAAAACACTTTCTCGATCCGGTCTGCCCTTGAGAAGGACAAACTGAACGGATCAAACTTCCTGAACTGGTCCAGGAACCTGAGACTTGTGCTCAGGCAGGAGAAGAAGGCTTATGTCCTTGAAAGAGTTCTCTCTCCTAGACCTGCGAATAATGCCGCACAAGCTGTGAAGAATGCTTGGGATACACATTCTTCAGATGCTAATGACGTGGTTTGCCTAATGTTGGCGACAATGGCTCCCGAACTGCAGATGCAGTGGGAAGGCCTGACTTGTCCCATGGAACTGATGGCAAACCTGAAAGCGTTGTTTCAGGAGCAGGCTCGTACAGAGAGATTCCAAACTGTTAAGAATCTCTTGGACTGTAAAATGGCTAAGGATGCAGCAGTGAGTCCACTTGTTCTGAAAATGATGGGTTATCTCGATCATTTGACTAGACTCGACTGTCCTATAAGCCAAGAGCTTGCTTGTGATATCATTCTGCAGTCTCTTACTCCTGCATATGACCAGTTCATCTTGAACTATAATATGCATGGGTTGATAAAGACTTTGCCTGAGCTACATGGTATGCTCAAGACTGCAGAACCTAATCTGAAGAAGGCCAATGAGCCATCTGTACTCATGGTGCAGAAGGGCAAGGGTTTCAAGAAATCCACTGCAGACAAGGGAAAGGGCAAGGCAGTCGAAGAGGCCAAGCCCAAGCCCGTGTCTAAAGCTGGGCCTTCTGATATCTGCCACTTTTGCAAAGAGGCAGGGCATTATCGCAGGGACTGTAAGAAATACCAGGAAAGTCTGAAGAAGAAGAAGAAGTCCTTGGAGACTACTAATTCAGGTATTTTTGTTATTGAAGTAAATACTACTACTTCTGATAATACCACTTGGGTATTAGATACTGGATGTGGGGCTCATATTTGTACTAATATGCAGGCGCTCAGCAACAGTAGAAGGTTGAAGCAAGGGCAAGTAGAGTTGCGGATTGGCAATGGAGCGAAGGTTCCAGCACTGGCCGTTGGCACTTACTTGTTGTCTTTACCTTCTGGATTGATTTTAGAACTTGAGAATTGTTATTTTGTACCTGCTATAAGCAGAAATATCATTTCAGTTTCATTATTGAATTTGCAAGGATTAGATTTTTCTATTAAGAATAAATTGTGTTCCTTTAATCTCAATAATATGTTCTATGGTTGTGCCCCTCTTATTAATGGGCTGTACATGCTGGATCAATCTGCTCCAGTATATAACATTAATACAAAACGGTTCAAATCTAACGAATAGAATGAAACGTTTCTCTGGCATTGTCGTTTGGGGCACATTAGTGAGAAACGCGTCAAGAGGCTCCATTCAAATGGACTCTTGGGCTCATTTGACTTTGAGTCTTGTGAGCAATGCGAATCTTGCCTAATGGGCAAAATGACACGGGCCCCTTTTAATAAACCCACAGAAAGGGCCAGTGAACTATTGGGCCTGATACATACTGACGTGTGTGGCCCAATGTCCACAAATGCTAGAGAAAACTATCAGTACTTCATTACATTCACTGATGATTTCAGTAGATATGGATATGTCTACTTGATGAAACATAAGTCGGAAACCTTTGAAAAGTTCAAAGAATTCCAGAATGAAGTACAGAACCAGCTTGGTAAAAGTATTAAGGCTCTTCGGTCGGACCGAGGAGGAGAATACTTGAGCCAGGAATTCCGTGATCATCTGAGTGAGGTGGGATCATCTCCCAACTCACACCTCCTGGAACACCTCAGTGGAATGGTGTGTCTGAGAGAAGGAATCGGACATTGTTAGATATGGTCCGATCCATGATGAGTCACACAGACCTTCCTATATCCCTTTGGGGATATGCTTTGCTAACCGCAACGTTCACACTGAACAGAGTGCCATCAAAAGTAGTAGCAAAGACACCATATGAGTTATGGACTGGAAAAGCTCCAGCAATGTCTTTTCTCAGAATTTGGGGTTGTGAAGCCTATGTCAAAAGATTAATCTCAGACAAGCTTACACCAAAATCTGACAAATGCTACTTCATTGGTTATCCTAGGGATACCAAGGCTTATTACTTCTATCTGCGATCCGAGAACAAGATCTTTGTTGCTCGGGATTGCACTTTTCTTGAGAGGGAATTTCTCTCTAAGAAAGATAGTGGGAGTAAGGTACAACTTGATGAAATTCAAGAAGGACAGGAACCTGTTCAACCTAATGAGGAAGAACAGCAGGATGAATTACATGAAGCTGTAATAGAACCTGAACCTGCAGTACCTGAAGTTCGAAGATCCGGAAGGATCCGTCACGAACCCGATAGATATCAGGGATTCCTCGTGACTAATTGCCATGATCTTTTGATCATTGACGGTGATGAACCCTCGAAATTTGCAGAAGCCATGATGGGCCCTGACTCCTTAAGGTGGCGTGAAGCCACTGAATCCGAGATGGACTCCATGTCTGTCAACCGAGTGTTTTCACTGGTTGATTTACCCGCTGGTGCTAAAGCCATCGAGTGTAAATGGATCTTCAAGAAGAAGATTGACATGGATGGAAATGTCCAGATTTACAAGGCCAGGTTGGTGGCAAAAGGTTTCAAGCAAATTCATGGTATAGACTATGATGAAACCTATTCACCAGTGGCCATGATGAAATCAATTCGGATTCTCCTAGCAACTGCCGCTTATTATGATTATGAGATTTGGCAGATGGATGTGAAAACCGCCTTCCTGAATGGAATCTTGGAGGAGGATGTGTACATGACACAGCCTGACGGTTACATTGATCCTAAGAATGCTGGGAAAGTATGCAAGCTTCACAAATCCATTTATGGATTGAAGCAAGCATCGAGGAGTTGGAATCTTCGTTTTGATGAAGCAATAAAGAACTTTGACTTCATCAGAAACAAGGAAGAACAATGTGTGTATAAGAAAACTAGTGGGAGCAAAGTGGCGTTTCTTATCCTATATGTCGATGACATATTGCTTCTTGGAAATGATATTCCAATGCTGAAGTCTGTAAAAGACTGGCTGGGAAGTTGTTTTTCCATGAAGGACATGGGTGAAGCCGCGTATGTTCTTGGAATCCGAATCTTTAGAGACAGATCTAAAAAGCTGATTGGACTTTGTCAAGATGCTTATATAGATAAAATCCTGCATCGATTCGGAATGGATAAATCCAAGAAGGGGTTCACGCCAATGATACATGGTGCTACACTAAGCAAGGATCAGTGTCCTAAAACACCTGATGAGCTTAAGCGCATGAGTAGGATTCCTTATGCTTCGGCTATAGGATCTATCATGTATGCCATGATCTGTACTCGTCCTGATGTTGCTTATGCACTAAGCATGACGAGTAGGTACCAGTCTAATCCAGGTGAGAATCACTGGATTGCCGTAAAGAATATCCTGAAGTATTTGAGGAATACTAAGGACAAATTCTTGGTTTACGGAGGAAGTGAAGTGCTTGAAATGAGTGGATTCACGGATGCAAGTTTTCAGACAGATAAAGATGATTTCCGGTCACAGTCTGGTTACATCTTCTGTCTGAATGGCGGTGCAGTAAGTTGGAAGAGCTCCAAGCAGAGCACCGTGGCAGATTCCACAACTGAAGCTGAATACATCGCTGCTTCAGAAGCCGCGAAGGAAGGAGTTTGGATAAGGAACTTCCTGATTGAACTCGGTGTATTCCCAAATGCCACTGAGCCTCTAGCACTGTATTGTGACAACAATGGTGCAATTGCTCAAGCCAAGGAACCGAGACATCATCAGAAATCCAAACATATTATGAGAAGGTATCACCTGATTCGTGATATAGTGAATATAGGTGAAGTGATGGTCAGCAGAGTTCCCACTGATGAGAACGTGGCTGACCCGTTGACAAAGCCACTCCCGAGACCTAAGCACGAGTTGCATACTGCTGCTGTAGGAATTAGAGATATTCAAATGTAATCTCTTTTTGAGTGGGAGTTGTGAGGGCTTTATTTTAGTTATTTTGATTGGTTCATGTAAACATTTTTTAAATGTTAATGAAATTTATTTCTGGATTATTTTTAACTGTGATATAAAATAATCGTTCCAAAATGATTCATGTCATTATATATGGGCCATCGAAGTACATGAGTAGACTTGATCCTGAAACCCCATATTTAACGAAATGACATAAATTATAGTGTCCATAGTCGAAGGTTGTTGAAATTGGAACACCAACAACCACTTGAGACTAGATTGTGTTGAGACTTATGACCAAGTTTCGAGGGGTCATAGATGCGCGGCATCAAAGTCGACACATAGGTATATGTAGGGGGGCATATGACCGGACATGGCCCGCTGATGAGAACTCTACAAGATATTAATATCTGTGTCATAAGAGGTTCTCATATACGACTATAGAGTATAGTCCTTAGACCTGAGTTCGCATGCATGTGGCTGCACATGGAGTGATGCGCTTTGATCATTGTCTAACGCTGTTTCGTAACTGGGAGCTATAAGGACCTTGGTTGGGTGTATCATGAAGTGTGTAGTTTATAGTGATGGAACAAGATGGGATTTGTCCCTGCCGTTTAACGGAGGTAATATCTCTAGGCCAATCGGAGACTTGATAGCTGGTAAGAGAGTGGCCACTCCCAAACGGACTTGCCCAAGTCGTTTGCATTGTCAGTATCAAATCTGGTCCGATGAACATGGTCTGGCTATATAAGGATGACACGTATCTTGCCTTATGCCAGATCGAGATATTGAGACAAAAGGATTAGGGAATGTAGGATTCCAGTACAAGTGGGAGATTGTTGGGAATGTCCTGAAATCTACCGTACTATCTCTAGAAAGTATGATAAGTGTCGAGATCAGACATAAGTCATAAATACTGGGTGATCATGATGACTTGCTAGAGTCCGCTCTTGATCTATAAGTTTAGGACTTATTACCAGTATTGTATGATCCCTAAGGGTCACACACCATAGCTAACGGGAAAGTTAACAAGGAATTAATACGGTAAGATGCAAGGCATTTACTGTATTTGTACAGAGAATTGGGCCAGACAAAATACAGGATTTTGTCTGATTTGTGTCTTGGGCCCAAAATCCTAATAGGCCATTAGTTTAATAACTTGGGCCCATATAAGGAAGAGGAATGGCGCCTAGGGCTGAGACACATCACCCTCTGCGATTTCCCTGTGCCGTCTTCCTCTCTCTCTGATTCATTCCAGCTTGGTCTAGCAGCCTGATCCATAGCTTGTAAGCGTGTGGATACCAAGGAGGAGCCGGTAATCATCTGCTCTAAGTGATCTCGACATTACCAATCAATCCGCTGCACTCTAAAAGAGGTAATGATCCTGATCTGTATGATTCAACTGCAAATCACCTAGATCTTAGATAATTATGTGCTAGGTTGTAATCTGACAATTACACCATGAACACACATAATCCCTCATTAAAACCATCTCAATCGCTTTCAAAACATTGGAAAAAACAACCCTCCATGAAGAAAGTATCTTCAAATTAATCTTGTATTTCTCCAAAGAAGCGGGAATGATTTCTTTGATAGTAGCCTGCTTTGTTTTCTTTTTGATAAAAATCGACATTTTTGCTGTAGAAATAATATCAAAATGTTTCAATAATATTCTTCTATAATGAATAAATCTCCTTGTATATATAGAAGGTGAGAATTAGGATTAAGATATTATCGGGTGAAAGTGGCCGCTTGTATTTGCGTGGGGTAAAAACAATAAATAATATATGAAAAGTGTCATATATTTTCTACTTTTAGGATATATTATTGTTTAAGTTTGTAAACTACAATCTCGTTAGGATATATTATTGTTACATACAGTTAGGTTATCTATAACCAAAATATTTATTTTAATGTAAAATATTCTCTTAATCTGTGAACAATAAAATGTTCAAGTTATACAAATATATGGTAATCATCCGATATTTAAGATTGTCAATCTAAATTATTGCTAAATCTGAAAATTACAACTATTATCTTATTATTAATCTAACGAACAATATTGTTTAGACTGAATTAGGATATTTTGTTTAACATTAGACTTACTCGGAATGTGAAATATTATCGCACTTTTTCAAATTTATTCATTTTATAGATAACAAAACAAATACCAAAATTCTTTTACTTTTTTCAATTTATTATTTTTATACTTTGACATATTAATAACGTGTTTACATAATAACAAATTTGTTAAGATATTCAGTTTAGCAATATATTTTCTAATTTATTCTCAAACAGATGTACAAAGATGTCTAAATTGCAATATTGTCTTAATTTCTTTGCGTCTACATCCAGGGTTGTGTAAAAATAATTGTAAACCATATTTCGAACCAAAACCATAAATACGTATTCATAGTCAGAATAAGACAATAATAGGATTTATACCGTATCATTTGATTAACCTTAGATCCATTCGGAAGAAAACTACCATGGAATCGAAAAATAAGAGATTATTTACAAAAAGAGGATTTGATCAGGCTTTATTCTGACTATCGGGACTGAAACTCATATGAAACTCAAATGAGTATTTACCAAAACAATTATTTACCACCAATTCAATTGTTATAGTAACAGAAAAAGCATATTCTGAGCTACATGCTCATTAGATCAACCGGGACATGTGATGTTAACTTACTATGTCTTGATAAAAACAATCAATCGGACTTTTACATCTCAAGCTCCTTCTTATACGTTCATTTGTTTATGGTTTTAGGGTTTAGAGATTTAATTTATTATAAGTACTATTTTTGTCAACTTATTATAAGTACTATATGTTTAAGACATATAGCATCATATAGCATCAAATGTCTACTTAAATATAGCTTCTGTGTATATACACAAAATGAAAGTTAACTATCTAATTCTTTTTGAGCTAAAAGTTCGAATATGATTTCTCCATGAAACTAAAGTTCGAAACAGTAAATCCCATAGTCTTTGGTTTTAAATGATTTACTATTTTTCGAATTAAGACTTAATCATATTTAACCGATTTTAAACCAGACTATGACCCAACTACAAATTTACAGCCCAATTAAAAAACAATTAACCTAAATAATCCCCATCCACCCAAAAGTCACTCTAAAATCTTAAATACAAATCTTTGTTGTAAACAGCAGAAAACATTTTCAGACTTTTTAAATCCAAAATCCATACTCCATTTTTGAAGAGCTTTGTATAAGGATTTCTTCTTTCTTTCTCGAACACCTGAGAAACGATGGATGTGGGATTAATTGGGATTGAGAAATTTTAGAGGAAATTCGCAGAATTGGTGAGATTGAGTTTTAGGATTTACCGAACCGATTTTGTGAGGAGAAATATTCTGGGTTGACTGATTAAGAAATAGCATGTGCTGCAATTTCAATATCGGAGCTCGAGAAATATTTAAATCTTTATATAATGTGGTCTTAGAAACAAATTATTGAAATTGGTTAAATTCATGTGATTGGTTAAACAAAAGGTATTTTTAATGATTCTGTGCTTTCTTTTGTTGACTTGATTCCTTCCAACTCGATTTTTTTTTTTCAATTTAGGATTTTGCATTTAGATTGGGTTAATCGGTTTAGTTTAACTGGTTTAATATTCTATTCATGGTTTAGATCTAAACCATCAAAATTTCATTATGTGAAGAAACCATATTCAAACTTTTAATTCGGGAGAATCAGGTCTTTAACTTTTATTTTGTAGATATATAGATAGAGACTATATTTTGGTAGACATTGGTGATATATGATAGTTTTTGTGAGAAAATTAATCGTTAACTCTTAAAAATATTAAATTTGAAAAATAAGAATTATTTTTATGGGTGTTGAATCTTAATTTTAATATATTATAAATAATTGAGGTTTTAGTAATTAAATTTTTGTTTATATTTTAGGGTTTTTGGATTTGTTAGGGTTTGCAAAATTAGCGACTAATTAGCGACTTCTTTGCGACCCACCGAATAGTTGCACATTAGTCGCAAAACTAGCGACTACTTGACGACTAATTTTATGGTCTCGACAATAGTCGTAAATTGGCGACTATTTAGAGACTAGTTTGCGACTACCAATATATAGTTGTATATTAGTCGCTAATTTATGACCAACAAAGTTAGTCGCTAATTTAGTCGTAAAACTAGCGACTACTTGGTGACTAATTTTTCAGATCTCGACAATAGTCGTTAATTAGTCGTAAATTGGCGACTACCATTGTTGGTCGTAAATTAGCGACTAATATACGACCATATATTGGTAGTCGTCCACAAAATTTACGACTAACAATATAGTCGCCAAATGTAAACGACTCATATATTCCTCTATCAGCTTCATTATGGTCTCCATAGTCTGGATAAGTTGGTTATTTTTTTATGAGTGTATGATGAGTTCGAGTCTAATGGTTAGGATGTTAAGCTTATAGTTAGCAAGCAATTTAGTTTGATGTCTCATTTTAAACACTCTCTGTGTTTTGTTATGTTCGAATGTCTGAGCATTTACAAAATAGTGTTTATATCATTTGAGATGACCAATCCATCCATAACTTTCTTCTAAAACAATTTTTCGAGGAGATTTGTCAACGACGAATGAAAGACATGGTTAGCACTACAAAGGACAGCACAAGCACTGTACCGGACTACGACCTTGGGAGATCTCAACAGATGAATATAACTACATATTTCCCAGGTAAAGTAACATTTTCCACAATCCACGTTTATAAAGTCATCTCATGTTCTGTATTTTTTTTCTCTTACTGTCTTAATTATTACAGGCCACTGAGAATGATGGACGAGGAAATCCTTATGGAGTCGATATCCTGACAGAAAATTGTTTAATGGGCAAACGCAAGCAGTCTAGACTCTTTTCAGCGTTTAAGGCCCATAAGAGCAACTGAAGGAAGCTCAACGTAAAACTACAATACCATCTGCTTCGTAGGTTACTTATCACTGTCTCTCGCACTTGTTAATTCGTTGGGGTATGATTTGACAACTCCTTAATGCTGGATTTTGCGCATGTAGATTGTTTGTGTCTACATGCTACACATAAGTATATAAGTTACCAATGTTATTTTGAAGAAAATGTCTTTTACATTTCTTGTACCATTCAAATTACGGTATCACCAATTACCAAATCGTAAATTGAAATAATTCATATTCTTATTTTTACGAATAAATGTCACTAAACAGTCGTCAATTATTCGCAATATACACAAAAGTAGTCGCAAAATATTTACCATCAACGTATCTGGATTTTCCGAACAGTCGCTGAATAATCGTTAATTATTCATTACACCGTCGCCAAGTAGTCACCATATATTACGACTAAGTTGTGACTATATTCGATAGTCAGACAGTAGTCGGCAAGTAGTGACACAATCATTACCATAAACGAATATGGATGTTCCGATTAGACCATGCATAGCCGTTAAATAAGTTATTAAACAGTTGCTAGTTAATAGAAAAATGATTACCATAATCATATATGGATGTTCCTGTTAGTCGTTATATCATCGGTAAATTAGTCAATAAACTGTCACCAAATAGTCACCATATATTACGACTACATTGTGACTATATTAGACAATCACGTAATAGTCGATAAGTAGTGGCTGAATCAGTACCACAATCGTATTTGGATGTTCCGATTAGTCGCTGAATAGTCATTGACCTAGTCATTACCAAGTCGTCAATTAGTCGCCTATATTTACTACTACATTGTGACTATATTGTATAGTCACAAAATAGTCGGCCATTGGTCACCTAGGTTAACGGCTACTTTGTGACCACATTTCTTCGACTACATCTAGACTATCTTTAGTAGGACAAATGACGCCAAATGGTCGCTAATAGTCCCTATATATATATATTCCGGCAACGCTACGTCTATTTTACGATTACCTATGTTAGTCGTAAAAATAGTCGTATACCGCCAACTATTTTTATGACTATGCATTTTACCGACTAAGGATTTACAACTACCAGATTTAGATGTTATTTAGTCGTAAACCGCGTATAGCGACCATTATTCAACTAAGAGTGCAGTCACAAAATGTTGTTTTCTTGTAGTGGAGAGACAAGAAGAAGAGATTAAAAAATATAAAAAGTACTTGATTAAAGATTAAAACTTTGATTATAAACTTAAAAAACCCTAAAAATAGCAATGGGAAAGAGAAAAGAAATATAGGTTTAGGTAGCATAGGGTTTATTTACCCTTAAACAGTATTTATAGCGAGGAGCTTCGAAACTAGCATTTTGTAATTATGGGGTCGGGAAGGTGGTCCTTCAGTCTTAAGGTTACCGATGGAGAGTGTATGATGCATGAACATTGGTCCATGCTATGCCAATGGAACGGTCAAGTGGATCTTCTGTCATTTTGGCCGTTCAGTCGTGGGAGAAGTATCAGTCGATGCATGACCGATGTGGAGTTCCTGATGGAGCACCATCGGTTGAGATCGTCCGGTGTAACAGACCGATGGAATTGGCACGTGCTCCTCCTTTTTTTTATTTTGCTCCTCTTGACCTCCAAACTCCTATAATAATTAATGGCTCCATTTCCAATAATCTAAGACTCCTCCAAAGCTCCAAAATCACCTAATAAAGACTCCAAAAGGCACAAATATGAAAATCCTATCCTAAACACACTAAGACTCTACATGGATGATTTTCTAATGAAAATACCTAAGAATGAATGCTAAATTAAATAGAACCATGCAAATATGAAAGCTAAAATATTCTAAAATGTAGACCCATAAATTCTCCCAAATTTGTCTTTTGCTTCCCCGCAAGCAAACAATCAAAGACAAGAATGATAGAAGGGTTTTGAAAGTGAGATCTCAAAGCTTCCAAAAGAAATTTCCAAGCAAAGGTGGAAACATAGTCTAGACATGTAACCAAATGCTACAATCAAAGCTCGTTCTACTTCAAAAGAGTACTTCTTTTGACACTAAGATCTTAGTTTTGCTTTTAATCACTCATCTCTAGTATATATGATAATTTTTTTCCTATTTGTTGTTACTAACTAGATTTCTTTGATTATTTTGTGCTTTTAAAGATACCAAAACAAAAGGAAGAGCCATGGAAAGATAAGTTCACTTGAGGTGTTGGAGATTTACAGCTAAAAAGCATCCATAAAGCTCCACAACTTAAAACAGTAGCAGCCACTCCAACCTAATATCAAGCGAGAAACATACCTAAGGCTTTACAACCTATTGCTCCAATACGTTTCCAAGAGAGAAAAACCATAATTGGAAGCTTTTATACTCCTAATTCCATTTGAGATATGGAATCCATCCTTTTACATAAGCCAAGGCTTACAAGATAAAGAAAATTGTGATTAGATTGGTTCAAGACTCTAAGTTCTTAGGAACAAGAGTGGAAATATTTATGATCACTTGTACTACATTGAGAGGTTGTGCAACAAATTTAAGATTGGTGTTATGCATGAAGATAGTGTAAAGCTCATCTTGTTCCCATTCTCACTTAGATAAAAGGTCAGCCAATGGGAGAGAGCATCACCATCCCAATCGGTCAGTTCTTGAGATGATTGCCAAAAGATCTCTCTACTAAGTTTCTACCCTATATAAAGAATAATACAAGCTAGAAAGGACATATTTATCTTCAAACAAGACATCCATGAGACTTTTCATGAAGCATGGGAAAAACTTAAGGGATACACTCATGATTTTCTCAACCAAAGGTTCAAGAAAGAAGTCATCCTTAGTATCTTATATCATGTAGTGGATAAAGAGAACAAATGGACCTTAGATACAGGTAGTAAAAAGAGCTTTTGAAGCCCCACCATGAATCAAGGAGAGCTACTTGTTGAGAATCTATATAAAAGTGAGGAGAACTATATATATATTTGTGGGTATGAGAAAGCTCCAATAGAAAATGGAGAGGATGAGGATCAAGAGAGTAAGGAGTTAGAACCTATAATGTAGAATATGTGCGGGATGCGACCTTATTAGTCCACTGTTGGCGGAAGCCAATGTCCCGAGGTCCCAGGGACTCAGTCTGACTGAAAGGGATGAAGTCTTTCAAGATAATCAAGAGTCTCCTAACCTTGTGAGTGAATAAAGTCAATGATACAACCTCCAAAAACAAGGATTTAAACCACATATGAAAGGAGACATATCTACAAGGCACAATTTTGACATTAAAAGGATGCTCCAACAACTCTTATATGGGCAAGCTGTGAACCCATTAAGATGAACAAACAATTTGAGAACATTCACACTAAGGTGACATATTCTCAAAATGATCTCTACACAAGACTTAAACCTTTTCTTCTAGGCTCATTCACTTGGAGAATCAAGTTGTTCTAGCGAGTTCTCACTTTCATTTTTTATTGATGATTGCTTTTGGAAGCTTTGAGCTCTCACTTTCAAACCTTTTTTTCATCATGCTTTGTGTTTGTTTACTTGCAAACAAAAAAAAATTCAAGTATGAGGAAATTAATATGTGCATAATTTATCATTTGTATCATACATATTAGTATATTTTTCAAGTCTTTTGCACTCATTCTTGTGCCTTTTCATCGCCCAGCTCGAACTGAACTAAGCTGCTATTGTTTGGTTCAGATAAGTCAAGTCCCATTTCCTTAAAAAATCATTTAGAGGCTTAGAATGTTTAGAATATATTTTTGCATATCTTGGCATGCTTTGGAGTGTTTTAGGTGATTCTTGGAGTCTTAGAAGAGTTTGTATATTTGGATTGAGTCTTGAACCATGAGAAGAGTTTTGGAATCATTTTGGAGCTTGAAAGAGACAATGGGAAAATAGTGATGAAGGATAAAACTGATGTTCTTTAGAGATCGAGTCATATAAAGCCCTTCCTTTAATATTTGGCTTTGGGACTTCACAAGGAAGTCGTATGAAATTGAGTTATGTTTCTAATGGAGGTGGTTTCAAGGTGTTTGAAGCTGTATTCCAAAAGTTAAGAATGATGTACTGGATATATATCAACTCTTTTGTAGCCTGCTCCACAACCTCTACCGAATTCTCCCAGCAAATATATTGGATCGTGACACCCGACGAGATTCGACTGATGCCAAACGTCGGATGGCTCCATCGGACGAGCGTCGACCAATGTCGTGTCCCACACCCTCGAACCAGCAAATATATCGGATGGATGCACCAGACGGGAGTCGACCAATGGCCGGACACCAGATGACGACACCGGACGAGACTCGACCGATGTGATCTCCCCAAATCAGCCTTGACCGAATTGAACGGTTTAAGATCCGGTTTGACCTGGTTTGAACCCCTTCTCTATAAATACACTTTTAGCCTTAAAATTAAGGATTTTCTCTTCTCTCAAGCTTTTTCTTTGCCTCTTTACGGTTTATGAGTTTTTAAACACAAGTTTTATGATTTAAGCAAGTAATTTTATTTAATTAATCTCTTCTTGTAATATCTTCCTAATCATAATTTCTATAATATCTTTCATGGATTTTACTGGAACCACCATGATTAGTGGGTATTTAGCTTTGAATATAATGGACGAGGTAGATTATGATGTGATTGGGGTAGGTCCACATTGTTTAATTCTTAATTAGTAATGATCATTCTCTATTTTGTGTTCTTAGTGCTAGATTCTCAATAATTTAGAGCTTGTGATTTTTTATGCATGGAAGGTGTTTGATGAAGTGTCTCAGTCAACCAAATTTGAGGTTTTTTACTCTTAGCTTAAGAAATTGGTTGTCTAAGGTGACTATTGGTAATAAAAACTTTTTTGTGTGCTTGATTGTCACTTAATCATAATTGGAAAATTGATCTTGATTAGAGAATTATGAAAGGGGAATTGCTAAAAATGCCTCTCAAATTGGTTTTAAATAAAAGTGTACTCCTGAAATTGAATCAAATGCAAAAGTTTTTTTGGCCTTAAGGAAATTACCGCGGTGCCCTTATGACCAAACAAAAAAACAGAAACCGCAATTACCATTATAACCTTCGCATGCGTCAGACTTCTATAGAAGTATGATTAGTTAGACTCTAATAAAAGTCTAAATGATTTTATCAAACTTTTTCTAGAAGTCTGATACTGAATAAATCACTAAATTTAAATTTTAAAATTATAAAAAATATTTTGTCAAAAGATTTATATATAAAAAATTAAATATAAATAATTTAATAGTATATAAATTAAAATTTTGTAAAATTGAGTCAAACTAAACAATATGTAAGGTAAAGTAAGTTCTAAACCTCAAAACATGCTTTGTAATGGAACATTTACATATAACTTACATATAACTTTAGGGTTACATTCATGGTTTACCAAATGTATATATGTATTATAATGTGCATATATTTAGCGAATTTGATGTTTTCTAGTTGTTTTGTTTAAATATTTTCACGTATAAGTGATAAATATTAGGTTTAGGGTTTCTCAGACTTCGCTACGAAGTCTGAATTTTGTGGTTTCTCAAACTTCTCTTAGAAATCTAAGACGTATTTAAGTTAGAAATTTAAATTTAAAAAATTATAAAAATAATTTGATATAAATTTTGATACATAAATTAAGCATAAGCATTTTTATTATATAAATTAAAATAACATAAAATTTGATCAAATTTAAGCATTGAAGATATATTTGGTTCAAAACACCATGTAGTTTGATCTATATTTTACATATGAAGTTGAATATCATGTTTTATCTGTAGGGTTGTAGGGTTAGATTGAGAGTTTGTGAATTGTCATTCATATTGTTACATTTACGTATAGTAGTTAGTTTGTGACTATTTTAAACAAGTTTGAAGTTTATTATAAGTTTTCTATATAATATGATGGTATTTAAGTAGTAATTATTAGTTTTAGGGTTTCTCAGACTTCGAGGTAAATCTGGCTCAAGTATTTAAACTTGTCATTAAGTCTTATTTCAGACTGCATATGAAGTCTGAAATTTAAATGTTTTTGAAAATTTTCACACGAAAACTTTTCAAAAAGGCGGGAAATTTCTGCCTGAAAAATTCAGAATTCCAGCTCAATTCAGAAGTTCCTTCTTAGACTGCATATGAAGTCTGATACCGGATATTTTACAATTTTTAGTTATTAGAAATTTGGCGGCAAAATTTTCCTCCAATTTCTCTCCTCTTATCTAAACCTAATATTTTACACACATATAACATCCAGAAAAAAAATCTTCATATTCTTCCTTCTTTTACAACCTCTCTTTCTCTCTCTTTTGTAAAACCTTTCTCAAATTTCTCATCCAAAAATGTTCTCAAGCTTATTCTCTCATATGAGTTCTTATGTATGTGATTCATAGTTGATTCTCTTTGAGCTGCGAAATAGGTGAGTGGATATGTTCTGATTTAGTGTTTTCAAAGGTTTTTTTACTGAACTAATTGAGACTTTTGACATAGACTTTTGGTTATACAATTTTATTTGCTCAAACAATCCTTTATTATCCATTTCTTGGAGACTTGTTCGCTAACTAATGCAAGAGCTCTGTATTTTAGATTTTTCAGGTGCTTGGTTTAAGGTTGATCCAGATGACTGATAGGGTCATGTTTTAATCCTATTCTACTGCAAGTGCACAGTTAAGTGATTGTAGTATATAGGGTATCGAATCCACAGAGACTCTGGTTTCGATAGATTAAGAACTATAGAGGTTTAAACTAAGAAGAAAGCAATGTGAAGTAAACTAAACAGCAGTGCGAGAAAGTAAACAAGTAGCAGGATTATCGGTTGTGAAAGCATTTAATTAAGGGCGCTAAGTCTAGGGCGTTCTCAGGAAATCAGACAAGCAGACAAATCATTCAGGATCTAATTAAGCACAGTTCTAGAACTCAAATCAAGGATATAGAATTAACCAACTGTCGTTGCGATAATTCTCTAAGTCTAAGTGCAAAAATCCAAATTCCTTTGCAATTACTAACAGATTAAACCAGCATTAATTTCAAGTTCGATATGTTCACAATTAAACTAAACCAAATTCCTTTGCGAGAAGTTTAATTGCTCAACCTAAATAGTTCAGATTCTAAACCACACTTTCGTGTCGTATTTAGAAACCTAAGATCTAGATTCTAATTGATCAGGTTAGAACTAGCATTAAACACAATTTAGATCGAAGAACATTCTATTCATGTGAATCCTTAACTGAATTAAACAAGTCTAGCAAGTTATGAAATCCTTATTGAGAAACCCTAAACCTAACTATGAATCTACTCAGACATAGATAATGAAAACATAATCAATGAATAATTAGATATCATAAAAGATATTAAATAAGTAAAGGGGTTCGAAATCTTCTCCAAAATAAAGATGAAGTACAGGATCAGATCAGCCCCAAAAGCTCTATAAAAAACTCTCTGCTCTTAATTATGATAGAATGTGTAAGCGTATGAAAGCGTCTGAAAAGCGTCTATAAATAAAACACCAAAATCCTAATTATATAGGCTAAATCCCGGCTGGGGCTTCTTTGTAAATACTGGAAACTTCTAGGCCAAAGTGTAATATCTTCATTCTTCATTAAACCGCCGAGTCTGGCCCATCTCGCTTGTGTGTCGACCGATGCACAATGTGTGTCGGTCGATGCAATCCTGTTTTCTGGTCAGTGATCGGCCAAACACTCCAAAAATCTCCAAAAAGCTCCAATATCTCCAATTCTGCTCCAAACCTGATTATACATGTAATAGACTCTAAAAGAACACAAAAAGACTCTAAAACATACTTATATCATGGTCTAAAACTAGTAAAAACCATGATATATCAACTCCCCCACACTTAGCCTTTGCTTGCCCTCAAGCAAAACAGAGAACTAAAACATGGTGAAGAGGTTTGAAAACTCTTCAGAAACTCTTTTTCATCCTAGAAGCAACAACACTCAGATTCCCCTTAGTAAACCACTGAAAGAATTAATCACAAGACATCAAGACCAACATATACTTCCCCCACACTTAGCAACTGTCCTAAGTAAACTCCACAATCACATTCACGCGTTCAAATTCTCCCTACTGACTTCTGCAAGTATTTAAGTGCGGTCTCACCTAAGGAGTATCGATCAAAGGCACATGGACTCTTACCTTATTAGCTCTAGACCACCATACTATCTTTTTCTAGTCCCTTTCTTCTCTTTTCCCTTCCTTAGCATTCTGATTTTTCCCCATTGGGTATCATTTTTTTTTTTATCAGTGCTCTTCCCATTAAGGGGTGTACTTTGGACACATTCCATGGATGCACAGGATATGATAGTTGTAGCTACCACTCCCATGACCACTTCGGAGTTACTAACTCATCCTCAGTTTATTATCTCTTTTTTTTTTTATGGAAGGGGAGAAGGGAACTAAATAGGACAGGTTTACAGGCTGTGTCAGAACTATCAAGGGAATCCGACACAAAGTATACCAAGCCCTAAGGTGAGAGAATTAAGTCAGTATTAAGTTTGAAGTCAGTAAAAGGATCCTCTGATACCTGAAGTGATGTGGGTGTCCTTAGTAGGTTGATCTGTGATGGGGTTTTCTAATAGTCAGAGATTGATCCTGCAACTTCATCTCAATGGTTACTTAAGTTCCTGCAAGTGCTGTAAATCTTCTCAAAAAAATCATTGTTTCTTACTTAAACTGGTTTTGACTCAATAAAACAAATTTTGAAAAACTAACTGACTCTTAAGAAAACAGAAAGATAGATGCCAGTAGCATCTCCCCCACACTTAAGACACACTGTCCCCAGTAGTGTCAAGCGAAGGATTGGTAAAAAGAAAGAAAAAGTTAAATGTTAATGGACGTGTTGGGTTCTGTCTGATTTTACCTCTGTCGCTCAGGCATCGATCGTTGCACTAGGTGCATCGACCGTTGCTAGGAAATTTTTCTTTGTAACGATCGACACAGTGGTGTGTCGATTGACGCACTGCGTATACTCGAGACCTGCAGACAAAAACTCACCAAAACCAGAAACAAAACGTAAAATCCTACAAAACACCAAAATTAAAATGCAAAAACGAAAACAGTGGGTTGCCTCCCACTCAGCGCTCTTTTAACGTCAATAGCTTGACGCTTCAGCTGATCTAGGTAGAGGGTGCATCATCCAGAGGCAGAATCTGACCTCCTGGAATCTCGGCATTAGCCCAATAATGTTTCACCCTCTGTCCATTCACAGTTAATTCATTACCTTCTTTGCTGGTTAGAACGACAGCTCCATATGGACGCACCTCTTTGATCGTGAAAGGGCCGGACCACCTTGATTTCAGCTTACCTGGAAACAAATGCAAACGAGAGTTATACAAAAGTACCTGATCATTAGGCTCAAACTGTCTAGAGACAATCTTCTTGTCATGATAAGCCTTAGTCCTCTCCTTGTACAGCTTTGAGTTCTCATAGGCAAAATGTCTAATCTCATCCAACTCATTAAGCTGCACCAATCTCCTCTCTGCAGCAGATTTAAGATCAAAGTTCATCTGCTTTACAGCCCATGCTGCTTTGTGCTCAAGTTCCACCGGCAGATGACATGCTTTTCCATATAACAGATGAAACGGAGTGGTCCCAAGTGGTGTCTTGAATGTTGTCTGGTAGGCCCATAATGCATCATCCAGCTTTGCTGCCCAATCCTTTCTCGTTTTCCCCACAGTCTTCTCTAGGATCTCCTTGATTTGCCTGTTAGAGACTTCAACTTGTCCACTAGCCTGAGGGTGATAAGGAGTAGCAACCCGGTGATGAACTCCATGCTTCCTTAGTAGCTTCTCGAAGACCTTATTAATAAAGTGAGATCCTCCATCACTAATTACTATCCGAGGTACTCCAAATCTAGGGAATATGATGGTCTTAAACAGCTTAATGACCACCGAAGAATCATTGGTTGGACTAGCTATTGCTTCCACCCATTTAGACACATAGTCCACAGCAAGCAAGATGAACTTATTCCCATAGGATGAGGGAAAAGGACCCATGAAATCTATGCCCCAGCAATCGAAAACCTCAACTTCCAGAATGAAGTTCTGAGGCATCTCATGCTTCTTGCTGATCTTCCCTCTCCTCTGACAGGCATCACATTGAGAGATGAAATAATGAGTATCTCTAAACATTGTAGGCCACCAGAAACCTGCTTGCAGAACTTTAGACACAGTCTTGAATGTAGCAAAATGTCCAGCATAATCCGATCCATGACAGTGGAATAGGATGTCTGGAACCTCTGATTCAGCAACGCATCTCCTGTAAAGACCATCTGAATAGTGCTTATAGAGATAAGGCTCATACCAGTAGTATCGTCTAAGCTCCCTGAAGAACTTCTTCTTTTCATAACCCTTTAAATCATCTGGTTCAGTCTCAGCAGCAAGGTAATTAGCTATATCTGCATACCAGGGTCGATCAGTGGTTGCTACAGCAGCAATTTCGAAATCATAGTTCCCAATTCGGATCCTTAAAGATTCTGGGTTCGTATCAGGTCTGCATCGACCGTTGCATGTGCATGTGTCGATCGTTGCTTCCCCAATACTTGCATCGACCGTTGCCAATGTGGCATCGATCGACACTGAGCGATTATCCCGACAGTTCTGCAACTCTCTGCCCAAATCCGTCTGAAACACTGTACCGACCATATTGACGTTTTCCTGAGGCAAATAATCATTGATGGGCACGTCTTCCTCAACCAGCATCCTTGAAAGGTGATTAGCAACTCCATTCTCAACCCCTTTCTTGTCCCTCACTTCAATTTCAAACTCCTGAAGCAGCATAATCCATCTCAACAATCTTGGCTTATCATCCTTCTTCTGCATCAGATACTTCAGGGCTGAATGATCACTATGCACAATCACCTTGGAGCCAACAAGATACGGGCGGAATTTCTCAAATGCAAAGACAACAGCCGACAACTACTTCTCTGTGGTGGCATAGTTTCTCTGCGCATCATCTAGTATCCTACTAGCATAATAGATAGCATGAAGCTTTCTATCCTTCTTCTGCCCCAGAACAGCTCCTACAGCATAGTCACTTGCATCACACATAACCTCAAAAGGTAGATCCCAATCCGGTGGCTGAACTATTGGAGCACTCACCAATGCCTGCTTGATTTGTTCAAATGCAGTCTGACAATCTGCATTGAACTCAAATTTGGTATCCTTACACAGCAAAGCAGTTAGTGGCCTAGCAATCTTACTGAAGTCTTTGATGAACCGTCTATAAAAGCCAGCATGTCCAAGAAAGCTTCTTATAGACTTAACAGAATCAGGTGCCATAAGGCTGGTCATAACCTCAATCTTACCGCGGTCTACCTCGATCCCTGCTTCAGACACTCTATGTCCAAGTACAATACCATCTCTGACCATGAAATGACACTTTTCCCAGTTAAGGACCAAATGCTTTTCCTCACATCTAGTTAGCACTTTGCATAAATTATCTAAGCACTCATTATAGGAGGACCCATAAACTGAAAAATCATCCATAAATACCTCCATAAAGTCCTCAATCATGTCAGTGAAGATGGACATCATGCATCTCTGGAAGGTGGCTGGCGCATTACAGAGTCCAAAGGGCATCCTACGGTAAGCAAATGTGCCACATGGACAAGTGAAGGTGGTCTTTCCCTGATCCTCTGGGTGGATAGGAATCTGAAAGAAACCTGAGTATCCATCGAGGAAGCAATAGTAAGGGTGATTTGCTAACCTCTCCAGCATCTGATCAATGAAGGGCAAAGGGAAATGATCCTTCCTTGTTGCAGCATTGAGTTTCCTGTAATCTATGCATATCCTGTGTCCCGTCACAATCCTAGTAGGGATCAGCTCATTCTTCTCATTCTTCGCTACTGTAACTCCGCCTTTCTTAGGCACTACATGGACTGGACTCACCCAATCACTGTCTGAAATAGGATAGATGATCCCATCATCCAGGAGTTTCATAATCTCCTTCTTAACCACTTCCTGTAGATTAGGATTAAGCCTTCTCTGATGCTCTACAGATGTCTTAGACTCGTCCTCAAGATGTATCCGATGCATGCACAGCTCTGGAGAGATACCTGAAATGTCACCAAGAGAATAGCCAAGAGCTTTGCGATGCTTGCGTAGCTTGATTAGCAGTAAAGTGAGCTCTGCGTTGTTCAAACTAGCATTAACAATCATTGGATAAGTTGAATTTGGTCCAAGAAATGCGTACCTTAGCCCGGATGGAAGTTTTTTCAGCTCAATCTTCGGAGCTTTTTCCTCTTACCAGTCCCTGTCGACTTGCAACGACCGATGCCTAGTTGGTGTCGATCGTTGCATCGTCGCGTCTGATGTTTCTACCTGCATTACTGCTTCAACAGAATTCATTAGCCTTGCATAGCACATTGCGGGCTTGTCCTGCAAGTATTCCAGCTCCATTATGGAGCTCAGTAAAGCTCTTTCTAATGGATCTTCAGCGTGTGACTTGTGAAAGTATTCTGCAGCCAAATCACCCAGTGTGTCCACATAGAAGGTCTGTCCGTCGATGGTTGGTCTCTTCACCAGTTTGTCCATATCAAAACTCATCTTCAGATCACCTACATTAAGAATTATTCTACCTCCTTGGCAGTCAATCATCGCACCAGCATTAGCTAAGAAAGGCCTGCCCAAAATCAGTGGATCCTTTTGTTCCTCTCCATACTGCAGAACCACAAAATCAGTAGGTATCACACATTGGCCAATCATTATAGGTACATCCTCCAATAATCCTTCGGGAATTCTGATCGTTCTATCTGCCAAAACCAGTGATATCCTAGTTGATGTAGCCTCAGAATCACACTGATGCCAAACCACTTGATGATCAGATGATCTCAAGCCAAAACGATGCGGAAGATGGTGTTGAAGGTAGAGATGGTGATGATGGTAGGGATTGACTCACTCAATCAATTGTATGGACAGAGATATGAATCACTCAACACTCTAGACCACAGATTCTATAGTACTAGATGAATCACTCAAATAGACTAAAGAACAAACACAAAGAAATCACAAAACTTTGTGGAAGAAAACTGAATCGAAATTCTATTGCTTTTAGATTGATCAAGGGTGAATAATACAAATAATAATACAAAGCTTATATAGGCTTTTTACAACGGTCCTATTGACCTTGAACAAGAAACAAATCGACACTTAATGAAACTAGCCGTTGGGGCTGATTCAAAGGAATCCTCTTCCAAAGATGGAAATGTGTGGATTCTTTGAGTCTTGACAACTTTACCATGTACTGATGATTCCTTGGAGTGTCTATATTCGGTGCATAACGCTTCTGGTCGTGATTCCAAAAATAATATAGCCGTTGGATGATCTTCTCCTTGAATGTGCTTTTGTCTGAATAAGGAAAGTTGACAATTGTGATCCTCCAATTGATTTTATGCATTCTGGCTGAGTTGGGGACGTCTTCTATCTTCTTTGGCTCATGGTAAATGTCTCCTGGTCGCCAAGTCTTGGTTTGAGAGGTGGTAAACCAATTGGTCTTCATAGCTTCCATAAATAGCTCCGGTTGAGTTTGCTTATGTTCCAATAGGATCCGCTTGATCCTGTGTGGGCCGGTGCTTCTGAAGGTGTTGTAGAGTGCTTCTAGAAGTAGTAATAAGTCTCCTGGTCGCCAAGTTCGAGTTTGGCAATATTTGAACTCATGATCTTCCAAATAAGGCAAGTGTAGCATCTCCTGATTTGGAAATTGAATATCTCTCAAACCATTACTACTTTTGGTTTGAATCCAATTCTCCTTGGTCCTCTGATGAGATGGGAATCCAGAACAATTGGATTTGTTGATTGGTTCCTCCTTGATTGGTCGGAGTGCTTCATTTTCTGATTGTTGGTCTCCATCGGGTCTGGTTGCGCTGACTGACGTAGTGGTTGAGTTAGTCAGCGTGCTGACTGACGTACTGACTGACGTAGTGGTTGAGCTAGCGATTGAGTCAGCAGGCGCCTGGTCTAGTCTGGTTCTGATGACCGCATCATACCCTCCCTCTTCAAGAAGTTTTGTCCTCAAAACTTGATCACCTGCACATAGATAAGTCAAGTTAGTACAATGAAGTGAATGAGGGTTTAGAAGATTACCTTGGGAATCATTTTGATTCCGGTTGAGTTGTGGAGCATCCGGTGGCTCTTCTTTGAGTAGATAGAACAGCAATGCTCCTCTTCCTTGAGCTGGTGTGACGCCTACTTTGCTGATCTTGCTCCTGCTCTCCTTAAGACCTGAAATATGCTCAACACTTTGGCAAAGAAGCAAGTGGATTATGGGTTTCTCATGACGGGATAAACTTGCTCTCAAAATACTTATGACAAAATGCCTTTGCTCTTCTCGTGGACAGAGCACTGATCCCTCATTTGACAAGTTCATTGAGCTATCAAGAACAAATTGATTATAAGAATTACTTACCTGATGCACACCTTTAGTGTTGTGATTCAGCTTGGATATCATGGTAAGATGTCTGAATGTCGGATCTGGTGGTTTCTCCTTGATTCCTCCTTTGGTCTTAACACTCTTAGCTCTACCTGCTTCATCACTTGAATCTAGGGACAAGTGCATTATACCAGTAGCATGAGAGTTAGAGTTAGACACTTTAAGTTCAGAGACAACCTTGCATTTGGTTGGGACTAGGTTTCTTCCAAGTCTCGGATTTACTTGTGGCTCTTGTAGACACAAGTAGCTTTGTTCTGGCCCCTTTACTAAGGCTTCCTTTGCCTTATGCGTCATGGTTTTTCCTGTACCAAAATCAATTCCCAAAGACAAGAACAAGTGCATTATATCTGAGTTTAGTATTATAGGAACAGATTTGGTGAAGCTTAAACTCACAGTGATTGCATTGGTGAGTTGGCACATGATACTTTCCTTGTTTGCTTGCACCTTACGGTTGAGGTCTTCTTGGTTTGTGTACTCTTCTTCTTGTCTTATTCCTGGATCAAAACTCTGACCAAAATTCTGATTTTTTTCTGCCTCCTTTGATGACATGGTCTGTGAAATTAAGGTGTGGGCTGGTGGATCCTCTTGGGTCAGAATGTTGTTGGTACTGAGCTCTTCCTTGTTATGAACATGACCTGCATTTTTAACCTTTGGCAAAAACAAGCACATTAATCTTGAATTGGAAGTTTTAGAACAAGGCTGTGATAAGCAATCTCTTGACCTTGGTGAATTCAATTTCAGTTCAAGTGATGTTAAATCAGTAACTAGTCTTTTCGGGCATGCAACAGCAAAATAACCTCTCTTATGACATCTATAGCATGTCTGAACTTTGATATTCACAAAGTTAGAAGACTTACCTTTACTTGACGTGTCTTGTAGCTTAGGTAGAGTGTTGGAGATGGATGCGGTTTTCTTGGGAGAACCTCTTGATTCTTCTAGGTTCATAAAGGCTTTATGACTCTGCTTCAGCTCGGTTTTCTTCTCCTTTAGTTGCAGCATCTCTTTTATCTTTTGCCACTGCTCTTGTATGCTTGGAGGTTCTGGTGGGAGTGTGGAGGTTGGCCTTTGCTGATCCATTTTTGCGTGAGCAGTCTTCTTAGCTTCTGCTGGACTTGTCCAAGTATTTGAAAACACTTTCTTGGGCTCAGGACAGTAAGCGTTCTTAGGCATGGAAGTAGACTGCAAAACTGGTGAAACCTTCACTCTTCTTGGTGTTGCTTGGCATTGTGGTTTTGAAATGATGTTCTTGTGTGTCTGATGCTTCTTCGCAAACTCTCTGTACATCCTTGCTTTAAGGTCTCCCCAATCTAGTACTGGCTTGTTGTAGAAGCCTGGAGTACACTCTCTTAGCCACCACTTATATGCTTCTCCGGTGAGTGCGTCAATAGCATATGATAGCTTCTCCTCCTTAGGAATATGGTTGGATTTCAACCACTGCTTCATGTTGGTCTCCCACTGCAGATAATCTTCAGGGTTTTGGCTACAACCTGAAAATATTAGGGAACCTCTTGTCCTGGTGGTTGGCTGCCTTGTGCTTGCTCGTTGTGCTGTAGCTTTCCTTGTATCAGTGAGTTGACGTTGAGCTGGTACATGGTAAGAAGCAACTCCATGGTTCTGGAATGCACTCATGTGCCTAGGTGGGTGGTACTCTCCATACATGCCTGCTTCTGAGTCTTCACTTTCCTCATTGATTTCCATGCACAGCTGACTCCAAGATGAAGTTGTAGTGTGCCGCTCCTTGTGTTGCGGCTCAGGATCACAGCCTGAGTCACCATCTGACTCATACTCAGAGACATCATCTCCTGGCCATGGTGGTGTTTCATACTCTGTCTCCTCATCTGAGCATAGTAAGCTCTCTTCTTCCTCACTCCAATTATCTGATTCTTCTTCCTCCATGTCACTGATTCAGTACCTGACACAATAAACTCAAAGTGTATCAATGGAGTCTTTGTAAGTTCAAATCTCAAGCGAACTATACACAAGCTTAACACTCGGTTCTAACAACCTTAAGCAAAACAATTTATGACAGAGATCAAACCTTTTTTTTTTTTTTTTAAGTTTTTAGGAAGAAAATGGAAACTCTTTTGAATTGGTCCACAAAGTTTGGTAATTAAGGAAACTAAATTTCGCTTGATACACCAAAACTTGGGGAGGAGCCAAAGACTTTTGAAAACAGGTTACAAAAAGGAAAGACTTTTTTTTTTTTTTTTGTGAATCAAAAACGAATTTGCAAAATAGGAAATAACACTTTTTTTTTTTTTATAGAGAAATCGAATCAAACAATGAAACTTTTCCTCTTTCTTTTTAAAACTTTTTTTTTTTTTGGTTTTATAAAACAAAACAAGAACACAAAACAAACTTTTTTTTTTTTTAATGAGATGAATCAAACAAGAAAAGAAATCAAATATTTTTATGGATTTTTGATTTTAAAAGAAAAGAAACAACAACAAAAATAAAAGATAAGGGTTGGATGAACACAACCTGATTGATAGGAGCTTTTGAAGCTCTGATACCAGATGATGTAGCCTCAGAATCACACTGATGCCAAACCACTTGATGATCAGATGATCTCAAGCCAAAACGATGCGGAAGATGGTGTTGAAGGTAGAGATGGTGATGATGGTAGGGATTGACTCACTCAATCAATTGTATGGACAGAGATATGAATCACTCAACACTCTAGACCACAGATTCTATAGTACTAGATGAATCACTCAAATAGACTAAAGAACAAACACAAAGAAATCACAAAACTTTGTGGAAGAAAACTGAATCGAAATTCTATTGCTTTTAGATTGATCAAGGGTGAATAATACAAATAATAATACAAAGCTTATATAGGCTTTTTACAACGGTCCTATTGACCTTGAACAAGAAACAAATCGACACTTAATGAAACTAGCCGTTGGGGCTGATTCAAAGGAATCCTCTTCCAAAGATGGAAATGTGTGGATTCTTTGAGTCTTGACAACTTTACCATGTACTGATGATTCCTTGGAGTGTCTATATTCGGTGCATAAAGCTTCTGGTCGTGATTCCAAAAATAATATAGCCGTTGGATGATCTTCTCCTTGAATGTGCTTTTGTCTGAATAAGGAAAGTTGACAAATGTGATCCTCCAATTGATTTTATGCATTCTGGCTGAGTTGGGGACGTCTTCTATCTTCTTTGGCTCATGGTAAATGTCTCCTGGTCGCCAAGTCTTGGTTTGAGAGGTGGTAAACCAATTGGTCTTCATAGCTTCCATAAATAGCTCCGGTTGAGTTTGCTTATGTTCCAATAGGATCCGCTTGATCCTGTGTGGGCCGGTGCTTCTGAAGGTGTTGTAGAGTGCTTCTAGAAGTAGTAATAAGTCTCCTGGTCGCCAAGTTCGAGTTTGGCAATATTTGAACTCATGATCTTCCAAATAAGGCAAGTGTAGCATCTCCTGATTTGGAAATTGAATATCTCTCAAACCATTACTCCTTTTGGTTTGAATCCAATTCTCCTTGGTCCTCTGATGAGATGGGAATCCAGAACAATTGGATTTGTTGATTGGTTCCTCCTTGATTGGTCGGAGTGCTTCATTTTCTGATTGTTGGTCTCCATCGGGTCTGGTTGCGCTGACTGACGTAGTGGTTGAGTTAGTCAGCGTGCTGACTGACGTACTGACTGACGTAGTGGTTGAGCTAGCGATTGAGTCAGCAGGCGCCTAGTCTAGTCTGGTTCTGATGACCGCATCACTAGTGGGTATAAAATCAGTCATTCCGAGCCTCTTGGCAACTGAGAAAGGCATAAGATTCACACTGGAACCAAGATCACATAGGGACCTTTCGAATCTTTCCCTGTAGATAGCACAATCCAACACAAAGCTTCCTGGATCTTTCAACTTCTCAGGAATTCTGCCCTGAATTACTGCACTACACACCTCGCTGATCATCATTACACTCTCCTCATTAGACCACTTTCCAACAATTAGATCCTTAAGACATCTCTTCATCACAGGAGAGGTCTCCATCGAGTCAATCAAAGGCACTTCTACTTTCACCTTTCTAATAAACTCTTGGCACTTTGCGTACTGCTTATCATTCTTAGCTTTTCTGGGATTCTTGGGATAAGGTACCTTAGGTTTGTAAACCCTCTCGGTCGACTGTTTCGGTTTCTCTGGTCTTGAACTCTCTGCAGTCGCCTTGCGTCGATCGTCACTGGCGTTGTATCGATCGTTGCTGGGCGACTTTGTTACGACATGTTCTTCGTTTTCGCTTTGCATCGACCGTTGCTGAGTGGCGTCGATTGATGCATTGCGAATATCACGGATCTCATCTTCCAATTCTTCAATTTCCACGAGTTCTTCGACACTCAACTGCTTTTTTGGCCAGGCAATAGCTCCTTACCACTTCTCAATGTCACTGCAGTGCATTGATACTTGGGATTAGCATCAGTTCGCCTTGGGAGATATCCATCTTCCCTCTGAGCATATCCAGCAGTTCTTGCAACTTTAGTGTCTAGCTCCTTCATATGTGCGTTCAGGTATTCAAACTTCCTGTTCATATCCTCGTAGACAGTACCTATCTTCTTATCGAGGTCTGCAGCATTCTTAGTCTGACCTTTAGCAGCTGTTCCATCATTGCCTCCATCTTACTCTCATGAGCAGTAGCTGCAGGAGGCGCTTGGTAAGAAGATGATCCATAGGTTCTCTGAGTACCTTGTCCAAAAGGCTTCTGAAAACCACTAGTCTGTCCAAAGCCAGAGGAGTTCTGATTGCCTGTGAAGGCGCTCTTCTGTCCTCCATTGAAGAACCTGTTTCCCTGCTGATTACCAAATCTATTACCTTGGAATCCAGATCCTCCTATGTAATTCACATCTTCTTCCTGAGTGTCCTCCTCAGTCTGAATTACCTCAACATCTTGGGCAAAGTGGACAGCTTTCTTACCAGCTAGAAGATTACAAACTGTGTCCAGCTTAGATCTAATATCAGCAATCTCCAAATTCTCTACCTTTCCACCAGATCTCTTTCTCCTCTCATCAGTAGTCTTGCAACTGTTGCTGCTCACTAAGTTATCAATCAACTGCTTAGCTTGAGCAGGAGTCTTAGTGTTAAAGTTGGCATTGCTAGAGTTATCCAACGCAGTCTGATATGGAAGATCTATGCCTCTAAAGAAGATGCCTAAAAGTGTTACCTCAGTGAATCCATGGTGCGGGCAGTCACGTTGGTATTTCTTGAATCTCATCCAGGCAGTCTTAAGAGGCTCAGTAGGACCTTGGGAAAAGGTGAGTATGTCCTGTCTGGACTGATCAGAACGTGCATCATCGTAGAAGTGACGCAGGAACTCACTCTTCAGGGCTGCCCAAGTATCAAACTGCCCAGGTGGCAGTTGCTTCAGCCATGCAGCAGCGTCTCCAGCGAGACTGTATGGAAAGAGCTTGAGAAACAGATAATCCTGGCATACTCCATCATACTTCATGCCAGTGATTATGTCCTCAAACTGATCAATGTGATCCATAGGCTGCTCCGACGGATGACCATGGAAAGCATTCTGCTTCATCAGCGAGTAGTAGATGGTTTTGATTTCAAAATCATTCCTCTCAAAACCAGGAATTACAAGAGCTGACCGGTTTGCATGAAACTCATCCGGTCTGTTGTAGTCAGCTAAAGTCCTCTCATGGACTATCATCTGTCTATTTTGGTTCTGTCCCTGGCCTTGGTTCTGCTCCTGTTGTGGTTGCTCAGAAGGATCAGGGATTACATTCCCTTCAGCATCAACCCGTTGCCCAGCAGCATTGTACGGATTGTTATCTCGGTCCCTCAGGGTACCTTGAGCATCAGGCATTATGATTACCTTCTGTACCACCATCCTTGCTCTTCTTTCTCTTCTGTTAGTCCTCTCTAGTCGTCCAAGTTCGTCAAGTCCGAGATTAACGAGGTTCAAGTTCTGATTACATCTAGTTTCACGCGTCTGCATAAACTGTCTGTAATCGTCAAGAAACGATCGATGCTATCAGTGCAACGATCGATTCAATCTCAGAATCGCCTAGTGACGATCGACACAAAGGTGCAACGATCGACGCTATGCGAAATCGGTACCTGCGACAGAGAGAAAACATAGAAAAATTAGTAACTAAAATAAAAAAAAATAAAAAATCCTAGTAAAAACCCTAAGTTCGATCCTATCGAAGACTCTAAGAGTCCCCGGCAACGGCGCCAAAAACTTGATAGGGTCAGGTTTTAATCCTATTCTACTGCAAGTGCACAGTTAAGTGATTGTAGTATATAGGGTATCGAATCAACAGAGACTCTGGTTTCGATAGATTAAGAACTATAGAGGTTTAAACTAAGAAGAAAGCAATGTGAAGTAAACTAAACAGCAGTGCGAGAAAGTAAACAAGTAGCAGGATTATCGGTTGTGAAAGCAGTTAATTAAGGGCGCTAAGTCTAGGGCGTTCTTAGGAAATCAGACAAGCAGACAAATCATTCAGTCAGGATCTAATTAAGCACAGTTCTAGAACTCAAATCACGGATATAGAATTAACCAACTGTCGTTGCGAGAATTCTCTAAATCTAAGTGCAGTAATCCAAATTCCTTTGCAATTACTAACAGATTAAACCAGCACTAATTTCAAGTTCGATATGTTCACAGTTAAACTAAACCAAATTCCTTTGCGAGAAGTTTAATTGCTCAACCTAAATAGTTCAGATTCTAAACCACACTTTCGTGTCGTATTTAGCAACCTAAGATCTAGATTCTAATTGATCAGGTTAGAACTAGCATTAAACACAATTTAGATCGAAGAACATTCTATTCATGTGAATCCTTAACTGAATTAAACAAGTCTAGCAAGTCATGAAATCCTTAATGAGAAACCCTAAACCTAACTATGAATCTACTCAGACATAGATAATGAAAACATAATCAATGAATAATTAGATATCATAAAAGAGATTAAATAAGTAAAGGAGTTCGAAATCTTCTCCAAAATAAAGATGAAGTACAGGATCAGATCAGCCCCAAAAGCTCTAAAAAAAACTCTCTGCTCTTAATTATGATAAAATGTGTAAGCGTATGAAAGTGTCTGAAAAGCGTCTCTAAATAAAACACCAAAATCCTAATTATATAGGCTAAATCCCGGCTGGGGCTTCTTTGTAAATACTGGAAACTTCTGGGCCAAAGTGTAATATCTTCATTCTTCATTAAACCGCCGAGTCTGGCCCATCTCGCTTGTGTGTCGACCGATGCACAATGTGTGTCGGTCGATGCAATCCTGTTTTCTGGTCAGTGAGCTCAAGCTCTCGGCCAAACACTCCAAAAATCTCCAAAAAGCTCCAATATCTCCAATTCTGCTCCAAACCTGATTATACCTGTAATAGACTCTAAAAGAACACAAAAAGACTCTAAACCATACTTATATCATGGTCTAAAACTAGTAAAAACTATGATATATCAATGACTCTTCAAAGAGGCTGGAGTTGGGGCTTATAATGTGCTAATGGCTCATAAAATTTCACTCTAGTACGAGGAACACGAAGTCTGAGTTTCTCAGACTTTCAGGTAAATCTGGTTCGAGTATTTAGACTTCTCGAAGTCTTATTTCAGACTGCGTATAAAGTCTAAAATTTAAAAGTTTTTGAAAATTTTCACACGAATTTTTTTTAAAAGGCGGGAAATCTTCCCGCTCGATTCAGAAGTTACATCCCAGACTTCATATGAAGTCTGATACCATGCAAAAACCAAACAAAAAAATAACTCTCTTTTTGTGAACAAAACCCTTACATAGGTTAATTTGGTTTCTTACAAGTTTCTCTTAATTAACATAACTTTTGATTGATAAATCTGTATGCAAACTAATACATAGGTTGATTTGGTGTAGATGTTGAAGGTGCTTTGGACAAATCAAGAAAACATAAGAAGAGCAATCTTGAAGATACTCTTAAAATGGTGGAGAAGAAGAGAAAGGTAATTTCCAAGGAGGTTCACCATATATCAAGGAATGTCTATGGTGGGACTGACACTGTAGACATGGCAGACAAAACTGAGGAACATGATGTGTATGGCGATACAAGGAACACAAATCAATCAAAATTCTAATATCAAACTACAATCGAAGTCTGAGAGTGAAAATTCAACTTGAAGTCTTATATTAGACTACTTTTGAAGTCTGAAATTTGATACTAAATTAGATGTTTTCTCATTTTTGTAGATTTTTACTGGTTATTAGTTTTGTTATTGAACACATTGTATTGTATTAGATTATTGGATGATCATATCAAAGTAAGGAAGTTCTCCTTGTGTACTATGCTTGTAGAAAAATACAAAGTTGTATAAATTTACTTTTCTCTACTCAAATCAACAAGGAATTTTGTTCATTGAAAGTATAAAATATCAGAAAATTGGTCACCTTAACCTTGGAAGAAAGCATTACTCCTTAGATTACATACACCAACATATGACAAACTAAAATAACCTTAAGTGGTGGTGAATTGGTCGTCAGACCTCTACTGCTGTCTGATTCTTATGAGCTAAAAGTTTATAAAATTAACAAGTCCAAATGTCAAGTTCGTTCTCTCATCATCACATTAGCGATCTTATTGGAAAAATCAGCTTGTAAACGCTCTGCATGTGGTTGTGTAGCTCATCTTAATCCCAATATGCTTCTTCATTGTACTTTAATATACTTTATATAATCATCTTGTACCATCTCAACAAGTTCTTGATGTGTTCTTGATGTGTAGAACCATCACGCAAAGTGATAAATCGCCCTCATTTGAGCTTATCAACCACAAAATGTCAAATCTGGTCTCTCACAACTCATTCACCAAAATTAACAGGTAACTGAACTATTATCTGTATAAACAAAGACGTATAAACCACATTAGAGATCTTTTGGGAAAAGTCAGACTTCTTTGCGAAGTCTGATGCTATTAGATACATTGCCAATATTATTCAAAAATCGATTTAAAAATAATTACCATATATAAGAATGTAAAACTCACGCAGAAGGAACATAGAAAATTAACACACATTTATAAAAATTAAAATCAATGAAATTAATCACAAATATTTAATAAAATGCATTTTAAAAGTTTTTAACATTTCAGACGTCTATAGAAGTCTGATTGCAATAAAACCAGACTTCTATGGCAGTCTGAAAAAGAAAGAATTTTCGCAATTGAAATCAAAGTGTCAGACAGTGAATGCAGTCTGAAATCCATTAGACAGCGTACGCAGTCTGCTTTGAAAATTTTTGGAACTTTTTGTCAGTCTACTTATGAAGTCTGAGGAAAAAAGGTAGTTTTGCAATTGAATTTAAATTGAAAATGTTCTCCAAGAAGTCTGAACATTTTCAGACTTCTTGTGGTGTCTGACAAGAATTTCAGACAGCGAGGGAAGTCTGATAAAAAACTTCGCATTTTTGGTTTTTATCCAGCGGTGACCAAAATTCGATTTTCAGATGTCTATAGCCGTCTGGCAAAAGTTTGGAATTTCAGATGTCTATAGCTGTCTGATATTTTTTCTTTATTTTCAGACATATTTAGAAGTCTGACGGTTTTTTCGCTTATTCTGGTCAACATCTGAAAATTTGGGTCAGTTGCAGTTTCTACCCCCCATTTTTTTCAGACATCGGATTCCGTCTGACAAAAAGTCAAGAATCGGTCAATTTCTTGCCAGACTACATCAGAAGTCTGACTAAAAATCAAATTTGAATCAATTGCAAAACTACCCTCTTCTTATTTAGACTTCTTGATGAAGTCTGTTAATTTTGTTTTTTCAAAGGAATTTCACAGACTTCTATAAAGGTCTGTCAATTGAAAGTCAATTGCAAAACTACCCTCTCCTTGACCATAATTTTTTATCAGACTTCATGGGAAGTCTGAAATCGTGAAACAGATCTGAAAATCGGGGGATCTTGTGAAAAATCACATAAATCTGGTTTTGAGCTCATTTTTACCTTCCTCAAACACTCAAAACTTTTAGTTACACCAATACCCAACAAATCCAACCATTTTATGCAAGAATAACCACAATCACAAGAGATTCAAATTTAAAAAAAAAATTAAAACGTGAATTAAAGAGCTTTTGGATGAAATTGGAGAGAAAATAGGAGAATAGGAGGTTGTGAGCTCTAATATGGAGTTTTGATGGCTCGAAAATCGTTGTGTGAGGCATTAGGAGCTCAAAATTGGTTGTTAATGGTGGTTGGCTGAATTGGAGAAGATGACAGTTTCGTAATTAAGTTAGATCTGAAAGGCTTTTTGTCTTTTGGTAAAAATATCTCAGACTTCATATGAAGTCTGACGATGGCATTATCGTGAATACCCAGATTATTAGAGGGATATATTAGCGAAGGATAGGAAGGAGAAGGGAGATGGTAGTTTCAGGGTTGACTTCAATTTCAGAGGTATTTTTGCAATCAGCCCAATTATAAAAGAGATTAATATCAAGAAATTAGATTAGTCTATGATTAAGTATTTAACTAAAAGATTAGCATTGTTATATGGTTGATTAGATTGATTGAAATGCATGCTTGTCTTGTGATTTGCAAATGAAAGTTGAATGATTGCATGATTAGTGTAGTAGTTAATATCATGGAAGTGAATTAGCTTAGTTAATGATCTTAAACCTTGGTAGCAATGTGTGATTGATTGTCGCACCATGGATTAGCCTTGTGATCATCTATAGTCAATGACCTCATCCTAAGACTCTTCTTTTATCATTGTCTTCTCTCAGTTTTGAATTTACTTGCTTTCTTTTGTTTTTTATTGCTTTCATTTACTCTTAGGGTTATTAGAATTTGAACATTTTTTATTGATATTCTTTAGCTCATTTTGTTGTATACATTCTTAGTGTTATAGATTTTATCCATTTAGATTGATAACCTCATTTACTATAATATCACAAGTAGGATTTGAGGAATTGATATTTTGAACGGAAAAATCTACTTATCACTTTCTTGGATATTCCAAAACGCAAATCAAATACTTTTGTCATAATCCAACATTTTATTATAACATTGTGTTCTACAGAATACATGAATTGGTATCAAGTAATCACAAGCACACATTAATAATGTACATAGCTTCAGAAATATCTTTAAGCAACGACCCGGACATGTTTCCAATGTACATGCAATGAAGTGACCAATAGTAAACTCAATTCTCACTATCAACGCCTTCTGTTTGTCAACGACTCTGATTCTATCAACTCTGTTTAGCACTCGAGGTAGATGTTGTCATGAACGATTCACCACACCCGCAATAACCTTTCGAGTTAGGATTGATGAAGACGGAGTCTGATCTGCAATTAAACAAAAACAAAAAAACGTTAAAAATTTGACACTAGCAATGCATAAACAGACATTAGGTTGTGACAGCGTTTCAAACTTTAGTTTATCGTCTACGAAGTCCATCTTTGTTCCAATCACATGCATTAAGGCCTTAGGTTCCACAAGGATCCTTACACCTTTCTCTTCCACCATCTCATCAAATTTCCCTTTCTCATCTGAAAACAATACTCACGGAGAAAAGTCTATAATCAAAATAGCAAGTTGTTTCGGAACAACAAAGAAAGAGTCAAACATATAGAAACTTAAAAGTGAACCTATATGTATTTATTTATTGTCCCCTCAGGAAACAAGGAACATCCATTGGAGGCAATGCAGGTGGCTTCTTCACTGACGAGCGTAACTATCAAATTTGAGAACACAAAACGTCACCCCGGATGTTGTACATTAAACTAGACACTTAAAGACAAGAAACATCCATATAAAATTTCCTACTCTAAACAAGATAGCACTTGGAACACAACAGCCTATGGCTAAAAAAAACAGAAGAATAAACTTAAGGCGAACATCTAGATACTAGAGAGGAACTTATGGTTTTATGCATTAAGCTAATGTCCCTGAATTTGTCTTGTAAGGCAAGAATCATCCGCATAAACTTTTATTCTGAAACTAGATAGCATTTGATACATATCAATGAATATACATAGCTCTTCTTCATCAATAAGCTAAAACAGATTCATATATAAGCATTCCCAAATCTTTTTTTTACCAAGTCTGGTACCTATATTGCTATCAAAAGAGATGAATAAAAACAAAACATAGCAAAATTAAAAATGTCTTAAAATCAAGATTGAAATTTTGTAATACGTTGCTGCTAACACCCAAAATCAGAGAAAACAACAATTCGCGTCTGTAAGTTGAAAGTCTTCGAGAATACAAAAAAATCAAGAGAGTTTTTGTGCGAAGTTACCGGCGTAATTGAGCGTGTATGATAAACCGTTGCAGCCTCTTGCTTTTACGCCTAATCGGAGGAAAGGTTTCTGCCTCTGCTGCAAGAGATGATGAACCCTAGACGCAGCTTCGTCCGTCAAGGTTAACACTTGCTTCCTCTTCGCCGGTACAAGCCTCGCAGTGGCAGCCTCAAAAAATCGAGAAGCCTTCATCGAATAGAATCCTCGGGCAATAATCAAAAAGCTAGAAAATGTCTCCTTTCGTTTTTGAGCAAGTTAGAAAATGAACAAGTCTCTGGTTACTTGCAAAGTTACAATTATTCATTGACCTTTGGGAGAGAATGATATATTTTCTTCCTCATCTATGTTTTGTGGATGATTGACAACGGTTTTGGAGAATAAAATCGGTTATCACATTTATTGTAATGAGTTATATCTAAGTCATTTATGTTTTGCTGTTTTGGAGAATAAAAACGATTATCACATTTATTGTAATTCCTTATATATAATAAGGACTGTTTGAGGCTCTTGGAGATGTCCACATAGGCCAAAAAAAATTCTCTAAGATGATGCCACATAAGCAATGTATAATTCAAGCTACAACAAACCCTTCTCACGTCTTCTATAACTACATCGGCCCACTCATAGATAACAAAATCCTGCCAACTCTATTATATTAAAATGGGCCAATTATCATTTAAATAAGCCCAAATCGAAATGTGATAAGCCCAGTCTTGCTCCCTCAGACTGGATATTCACTAATGGGCTTTATTAAATACATAAACCAAGAAAGCCCATCCTAACTAAAGCCCTAGCGATATACCCTGTATCCCTTCTTCTTCCCAATAAAAAAAAATTGTCGCCAGAATGAGCACGACCGCCGTCAACCTCCAACCCGCCTTCCCACCTCCGTTTCAGTTACCTCCTCCATGCCCAGTCTTCAATTCGCATTTATAGCTATAGTAACGCAAAATCAAGTCGGAACCCTACCGTCTCAACTCCCCCAAATTAAATTCCGTCTCAAATCCCCAAACTTAGATTCCAATCTACTACGATGTCTATAAATAATATGCTACCCCAGCAAAAAAAAGCCACGACTATACCAGTTCAAAACAAAATTCAAACTTCGGCGATGGCAGCTAATTCCACTATCGCTATGTCCAAATGCTTCGATGATCTCCATGGCGATTTCTGGAAAGGAGAACTTACTGTGCGTCTCATACATTCCTGGGAAGCGCGGAACATCAGAAATGGAAACACTCTGCTCGGCGTTGAGGTCCTCCTGATCGACTCCAAGGTAAGGTCTCGCGTTTGAAGCTAAGTACTAAAACGTCTGTGTTCTGAGAGCTAACGCCCCAACAGGCCGTGACTATGCTGGGGTTTATATCCTCAAACAGGTTGTACCGCTTCCAGGGTAGGCTCAAGCCAGGCACCATCTATAGGCTGAGAAATTTCATCATCAGACCTGCGAAACGAGTTTTCAAAGTCACGGCTCACCCACTCGGAATCATCTATACGGACCAGACATCCTTTGTGGAGCAAGAAGGCGACATGGTTGATATACCCACCCAGAAGTTCCGAATCCATAACTTCCAGGCGTTTGAAAAAAATGCTTATACGGCCACAGACTTATATGGTAAGTTCGAACCAGACACTTAGACTTACTGCCATGCTTATCTAGCTCCGTTCGCAGATACTTAAGTCGATCTAATTAATTCATTGTCTTCATTTACATCGCTAACATATATCATTGGCCATATCCGTGTCGTCACTGGGGAAAACTTGGAGGCCGTCACAAGCCTGTCTACACCTCCTCCAGCCGGTGGGAGGACAGAGGAAAGGGTCATCCTCCATGTGTAGCTTGAAGAGTGAGCTCTCATATCCATCACAGGCTGGTAACATAAAAGCATACCACCTCAATCTCCCTTACTAATTTGGATAAACTGTTGAATACTGTAGTGATGAGACGGTCCGTGTATACCTATGGGGTGGCATCGCTGCAGTATTCTGGAGGCGCTGGAATGGGAGTGAAGAGAAGCCCACGGTCAGGTTGATCACTACTATGAACCCAAAGACATTAGGATGTGAGTCCACCTCTTTAAGTAAACGATATAGGGATTTCTACTCCTGCGCAACTATACTTTATGTCTGATATTTTCTAATGATTCACCAACATTTACGTGGACAGCTGATGTTGCCCTTAGCTCCACTGCTGCCACTCGCCTCTTCTTCGACATGGATGTAGACGCGACGTCAAGCTACATGGCAAGGTATAAACAAAAACAGAGAACAACTCATGTTGCTCATCTTGGTTTTCAATACCCTAACACCGTAAATATACTACTCTGCTTTATATGAATATCTACTCATCACTACTACAGGTTCGCAAATGGTGATCAAACCATCCCAAGAGTGGGCAGCGCCACTTCCGCCATAACCGAACTCGAGGCAGTATCCTTGGACGAGATTCACAGCTTCCTCGCCACCGAGACTCCACAGGTAAGTGCTCCGAACAGAACATAACTTAATTATTTGGTTCACTCGCTTTAACAGATGGTCGAAACCAGGTTGCTAGCTTCATGTGCTATGCCACTATCACTGACGTCCTTGGAGAGTACGGTTGGTTCTTTGTTGCCTGCTCAGGTTGTAAGTAAAAAATGGCCAGGACGACAACCACTTTACAGTGCGAGAACCCCAAATGTACTAAGGAAACCAAGTTGGGCTTGATCAGGTACGTGAATGCTCTGAGATATGCTCAGAAAAAATGAATGAGGGTACCGCCAGTGAGAGAGGAATAACTACAATTTGCTTTGTGTATGCATCGAACTATGAAATTCGATACACATTTCTCTGCCCTAACCAACATCTAATCTTCCACGTCTTATAGGTTTCGCGTCGAGGCGCGTGTCCGTGACGAAAGTGGTGGGGTAGGTACGTTCGTCTTCTTTGACACAAAAGTCGAGAAATTCATTGGAGGGAAAGCTCCAGATTTGATGAATGAGATCAGACAGGTACGGTATAGCTGAACCCTATCGCAAGGCTCAGTTACACTGCTACTATGATGGCTTATTATTTGTCTTATGCAGGATTCACACACTCTGTTGCATGACCATGAGCCCGTCCCAGCACCAGTATGTTTGGAAAATATGGTAGGACATAGCCACAAGTTCCTGGTTAAAGTGGACAATTTCACTTTCAGAGCTGCACGGAAGACAATCACCGTCTCCCGCATTGTCAAGGACGAACCATCTGATGTGAAAGGAGCAGTGGAGGAGGACCAGGGGACTGTAGCTTGCAAGGAACGAGATGGCCCTACATCAGGCTCTGAAATTGATCATGTGGAGGATCCTGGTACAGGTGAGATGATAGATTTAAGCTACCTGTAACTCAATTGATGCTTGTAATCCAGAATCTGTGAACTCTCAACTCACAAAGAATGAATGAAGAACTGATTTTATTGATAAGATGAAATAGCTTTGAAGTGTGAATACATCTATAATCTCATGTCGATTACAGACTCATCACCGATCTCATGGCGATCGCTTGCACCAGACTCATAGCGTCTAGGAAACAAATACATCAAAGCATAAGGATCAAATGAATTGAACGAGAGCTATTTAAATGATATCCAGCTGATCTTGTTCCTCAGTTCTTCATCTAACTGCAAACCTTCTGAATTGAGTGGAATGTTTGACTAATCAGTCTAGCTCAGCCTCGTCAGCAACCGTCGATGCCACGTCAGCTGCAGATGATAGACGATGTCTATCAATACTCCCCTCAACAAGAACAAGCTTGCCCTCAAGCTTGGTAAAAAACAACCACAATGCTGCAACTTATAGAGGAAGAACCACTAACTTCAGCTTGAGCTATTCACACCATCAATGTTTCTGGTTTTGTCTTTGAACCTCCATAACTTGGGCAATTTGCTCTTCTGCAAATGGTGTATCAGCTTGTTACCTCTATGAGTAGACCATCCATCTCCATAGTCACAGCTTTGCAAGACTACAACTTCTCCACTTGTAACACAGACAAAAGTTCCTTGTTCATTATGTTGTTGCATATCTGTCCAAGTCCATACTTTGCTACTCCATTGTTTATACTTGAACATTTTAGCCTTGTAATACTTTGCCCAAGTCTGCTTACAGTATATCAGCATGTGTAATAGATGTCTCTTGATACTCATCAATAAAATGATTCTTCTTTCTTTAAACCAATGATATATCAGAACTTGAGACAACCATTGTGTATTCAATTCTTCCTTCTCCTTCTGTCTCTTAACATTTCTCTGCAAAAAACCAGTCTCACTTGATGATAAAGACAACCAAATCAGCACAACCAATCTGAACCAGTAGGTAAGTATCTTCTTGTATACTCCTTCCCTTGAAAATAAGCTTGACCTCAAGCTTATATAGGTGAAAATGACTGTAACACTCCCATGAGAAGGTTCCTGTGACTTCAAGTCTGATAATATGTGATAAGAAGACCCAAGAGATGTTGCTGTCTTGGTTGGATTTCTCTGGACTGCTTCGCCTTTGACTCGTGCGACATCCGTTGCCAACAAATCTGCCTTGAAACAAACGTCTCTTGAAGTTCTCACGTCAAAAGTCACTGTGGAACAAGACTCGCCAATAACCTGTTCCAAGCCAAACACCAAAACTGGAAGTGGTTTTAGTTGCTTAAACCTCCACTTATGCTTCACTTGGAATTGCCCATCACCGACTGTAAACTGGTTCAGTTCTTGGAGTTTCTGTCTCAATTTCATTTTGCACATCACCCTTGAAATATGTTGCTGCCTAAGCAATTTCCAATATGTAACACTGAGCAGTTTCTGTCGTCCCCGGTAAATAGAAACATGTATCGCTGCTTGTATGATCATTCTCTGAGCCCTTAACACCTTTTGAGTCATACTAATATCCATACGTATCACCGTCATCTGAGTTGAAGTAAACGTTTGCAGAGGTAACCCCATTGGAGATCTCCATTTGGGCATTATGTGTGACGTTGTATCTCCCAAAACAAGTTGTTTCATGCCCTTTGAACAATGGCTCTTATTCCCTTGATACCACCATAGGATCACTGCCCAACGCCTTAGGGAAATCTTGTACAATATGATGAATCGCAGAATCAGGTGGTCCATGATTCTAAGATGAACACAATAGGTTCCAAGTTGCTGCAGAATTATTGATTTGTACTTGAACTTCCAAGCTTTAAGGAACTTTCTCTGTTTGTGTGTACATGTTACTCCTCTTGCTGATTCAGTAACTCGGTGGTGCACACAATAAGACTGCAACAGACCAATCAACACATCTGATTTATTAACATTTACTGCAACTTCCATAATATGCACAATCCCATATACCATTGGAGTTCTCTTCTCCCATGAAACCAGATTGGTAGAAGAGAATGGTTGTAGCTCATAAGACATTCTATCATCAGAATGCACATACATGGTGTCCTCATTTGATGATTCTTTTGGGTTCACTACTTGCAACGTCTTATTGCCATCAACCCTACATGCATCAACACTGTCTTCACACACTGAATTCTCATGCTGCAGCTGTCGAGGATAACTTGTTTCGAAATCAGAAACTGTTGTTCTCCGTGACTCATGCTTCTTTATCAACTCAAGCTCCATAAACAGATCATCTTTCTTAGCACAGTCATGTGATTCAGTTTCACTTCCCATATTTGCTCCGGAAACAACAGCAAGAATTGAATCTGTCCTAATCATTATTTCTGGTTCATGAACAGAAGCTTGCTTGAGCACTATTTCTGGTGAAGAACAACTATAAACATGACAGTCAACAGAGCTCACAGAGATGTCCTTCACAGAACTCGTAACATGATCAAACCTATCCAACAATTTTTTCTTAAAATCACACCAGTCCATGAATCCACCATGTCTCCCTACCCAAACAAACCATTTCTTTGCAGCTCTTTCTAGGTATGCATAAACAACGACCAATTTGTCTTCATCTCTGAAGCTTTTTAGGAACGCCTCTGCCCTCACAATCCAATTAGACGGATTTTTCCCATCAAACATAGCCAATTTGTTTTCTTGAACCAAATTATCTCTATCGGCAAAAATCACATCACCATACCGATAACCTAAGTGAAAATCCTTCCGGCTTTGTTCCATGTCAGAATCTTGTACCTGAGATTGACGAAACGAAGATCCCGGACGAGTCGGAGATGTCGCCTCATCCCGATCGAGCTGACACGGTTGTTTGCCGAGCATTGACATCACTAATTTCAACTGTTCCGCCATTTCTGAACAACAATGTTTCGTCTCTGCCGCTTGAATCCTCAGAGATCTGTAACCACGGTTAAGAAATTCCACCTTGGATTGAATCGAGTAATAGACATCCTCTGCGTCTCTCAATTCCTGCGGACTCGCCATCGCTTCTCCTCGATTTGCCATGTTCGCGTTTGAATCATCAATTTTAGTAACAGTCGGCTGATTTTCCCCTGATTTAGCTCTGTTATCCATGGCCATTGAAGAACGAGCTCGGCGCATCAACATCGGACTCGACTTTTCCCAATTCGTCATCACCATCGCGTTTGATCCGAACCGAGCTCACCGCACCAATGATAGATTTAAGCTACCTGTAACTCAATTGATGCTTGTAATCCAGAATCTGTGAACTCTCAACTCACAAAGAATGAATGAAGAACTGATTTTATTGATAAGATGAAATAGCTTTGAAGTGTGAATACATCTATAATCTCATGTCGATTACAGACTCATCACCGATCTCATGGCGATCGCTTGCACCAGACTCATAGCGTCTAGGAAACAAATACATCAAAGCATAAGGATCAAATGAATTGAACGAGAGCTATTTAAATGATATCCAGCTGATCTTGTTCCTCAGTTCTTCATCTAACTGCAAACCTTCTGAATTGAGTGGAATGTTTGACTAATCAGTCTAGCTCAGCCTCGTCAGCAACCGTCGATGCCACGTCAGCTGCAGATGATAGACGATGTCTATCATGAGACTGCTAAGAAAGATGGGAAGCGCCCACGTTACAACTGAGTTTACCTCCACTACACCAGTTATCTAAAGCTTCTGCACTCTCTTTTTCCTTTCGTCGCATCAAAACTATTGCAATTTTCTCAGCTGCGTGCGTGATAGTATCATGCTTTATCAGCTCATGTTCGCTATTTCCCTTTTTTCCCTTAAGTGAACTTACCATATACTGCTTACACGCAGAGGTATTTTAAGACATTCACCGCTACAATAAAGTTGAACACCATTATTAACATTTTTAAACAGACTATGTTATCACGCCATTAACTCAGCCATATATACGCGCATTTAAAACTAATATTGGAATATTCTTACAACCGTTTAGTAATTAAAAACGTACCATAACCCCCACCGGGATCGTGTACGTTCAAGGAAACTCGATCCTACGCATATGGAAACACAAATCTATTCAAATCGACCCCTACAACTTACACCCGCAGCACTAAAAACACAACTTGACACTCAACAAACGAATAATTCAAATGAAAATACAAAGAAGAATATTCTCTTTCAAGAATAATGTATCTCAAATTTTAATCGAAACTTAAAGAACTACAAAAAACTAATAAATCTATACTATAACAAATACATAGCTACCATAGTACATTTCCATAATTTAACCAGAGAAAATTAATAAAACATATACAATACTGACTTAGATACTAACTGCTAAACAAAAAACAAAATAACTTATATAGTGAAGAGCTTGAAAATATTAGAACAGAGTCCCACTACGAGTAAATTAGATATTAAGTGCAAATAGAAAATAAAACAAACACACAAATAGAAATATTTAACAGAAAATTTAAACACAGGCTACCATTCGGTTAACAAGCAACTCAAAATGAGTACGGCCAGGTTAGGAGGAAACTCAGACTCGGATTTAACATCCCAACCAATAGACGCATGGTAACCGGGAGAGGCTTTTGGTAAACACACAAAGGGACAAGAGCAGCAGATGACAATGCTATAAAATATTATAAAACACACGACTAGATAAATAACCGGGAAGATGCTATGGAGGGTAGAGATTAATTGAAACTAAATCAGTTTTTTGTAGACAATAACATAAGACAAAGCCCCCGCGCCTAGCGCGGATCAACCCCTAGTGAGTTAAATCTAAGTCATTTATGTTTTGCGGATGATCTATTAATACTTACTGATGGTAAGATGAGTTCAGTTCATGACAATCTTAGAGCTTTTCCCAAACGTCTACTCTCCATATAAGTTGTGAGAGAGCCTAATCAAGAGAAGATTATGAACCAATTCCCATTTACTTATGGTTTCCTAATTATAAAATTCTTGGGATTGCCTCTGATGATAAAGAGGATGAGTTTAAATGACTACATTCTTTCGATTGAGACAATCCGAGCAAATATAAGTACTTGAGCTGCGTGAAGATTATCTTTTGCATGAAGGCTGTAACTGATAAGTTATGTTATCTATAGTCTCACCAACTTCTGGATATCAGCTTTCAAACTTCTAAAAAAGTGTATTGATAAGATAAGCTCTGCTCGGCGTTTATGTGGTATGGTCCGGCTCTAAGTACAAAAAGGCGAAAGTTGCATGGAAAGACTGTTGTAAACCAAAAGTTGAAGGGGGGCTTAGGCTTAAAATCAGTCTAACTGCAGCAATAGCTCAGGCGGTGACAATGAGAAAAAGATGTAAGCGCCATAAATTAGACCTTCTGAATGATGTTGAAGAGGAACTTTCCAAGATCAGAGTCAAAGGTTTAAGTAATGTTGAAGATAGGTGGTTGTGAAGGAGTAAGGCCAACACTTTCGAGCAAAACTTCAACATCAAAAACACTTGGAAACAAATTCGGGGAAATAAAACTGGTGGTAAATTGGAGTAGAGGAATCTGGTTTTCAAAAGCAACTCAAAATATTATTTTCAGACTTGGGTTGCAGCTCTTAACAGGCTAACAACAGGTGATAGAATGTTAAACTGGAATCGGCAAGTAGACGCAACATGTATTTTATGCAATGCTCAACTCGAGACTCGGGATCAACTATTCTTTCCATGTACCTATTCTGCAGAGATATAGAAAAAACTTTTCAAGTCTATTCTCAGATAAGTACTCTCTAATCCGGTCACATTTAATGGAAGTATTGGTGATGAGAATTAAGGATAAGACTACTTGGTTCTTTGGAGATATCTTCTCTAAGTAACAGTATATGTGATCTGGAGAGAGAGAAATACGAGAAGACACATAGAGTTACATCTTCAACCTTCGATCATCACTCACAATATTGACAAGCAAGTCAGAAACATAATCACCTCCATTCAAGTTCAAGGAAATACTGGTTTCGAAAGGGCTATGGGAATATGGTTTTCAACTAGATAGACAAAGTGTAATACGTTAGAATAGTTTCTTTTAACAAGTTGAAGGCTCAATAAAACTGAAGTCTTTGAATCAATTTAACATTATTCCAAAAAAAAGAGAATGATATATTTATGACTTGGCTTTGTTTAGCGATTAATATATTAATTTATGTATACATATCAATAAATTCTCTTCTCGGTGAAAGATACTCATATTAACATAAGTAGAATCTGAAATTACAACAATACTAGATAAACTGGATAGAAAGGATAAACTGGATAGAGCTTATTACAAGAAAAATAAGCTTTATGGCTAAGAGAAGCCAATGTCAGAATGATACACTTTTTGGAGATAAACAGAAATCTAATTAATATAATTGAGAAGTTATGTGAGAGAAACTATTCCACCTCCTCCAATCAAAACGTGAGATTATGCTGACGTGTCAACCCATTTTGATGACTATTCTGAAATGCATTTTTGATGACTATTTGAACATTTTTTTGCTTCATCTCTCTCCCTTTCTCTGAAAACTGTTTCTTTCCCTTTTTTCCAAAAATTCGTCCCAACTTTGGAGATCTCATTCTCTCACAGTTTCAAGTTAAGAAATCCATCTCCATCTCAGTTCCTCGATTTCCAGTTTAATTCAACCACCTCCTCTATTAACTTCTAGAAATTTCATAACCATAATCCAACTGTAGATGTATCTAAAATATTGATTCTCTGTTTCTCAGGCCTCATACCCTGGGATTTTCGGATCTCTACACTGCACAAGGTTAATCTTTTAGATCGGCCAACGATGGATATGTCATTTTGCAGATTCGATTTGGCAAATAAATCAGGTATAATTTTCTGATTCAACTTTGGTATTCCTATTTTAAGAAGATAAAAAGAACATCAATTTATTCCGCAATTTTTTTTTATGGGGGAAAATCTCTATTGGTAGCCATAACCAGATGAGAAGATGAAGGGGAAAATCTATAAGACCAACATTCGTGAAGGGGAAGTATCAGGTAATCTTTCCATTGGACAATTATTTTATGATAGATTTGGTATTGCTTAGGGTTATAGAGCACAAACTGCCAAAGAGAAGCAAAGACTTTTCAGATTAATGAGAAATCTTAATTTTAATGGTGAATCAGCTTTTGAGCCGTATACACCAACTGGTCAAACATCAGCAGCTATGCCCTCTTCGGATGGGTTTTATTCACCCGAGTTCAGAGGTGACTTCAGAGCTGGGTTGCTAGATCTTCACGCAACGGAGGACACAGAGCTGCTATCCGAGGTATGTCTGCAAGGGATAATTATATCACAAGAAGCTTACTATTTTGTCTGTATATGACGACCATAGATGGTAGGATCAGGCATATCTTAATACTGGTTTTGGTAGCACCCATTATAATTCTTTATTGACTCCCACTAACTGTATTATTGAGCCCCAAATCTTTCACACAACTAAACTTAAACAGCTTTTGTTTTTGATCCTCCATCAAACGGCGTGGAGGCTGGTACTGGTCTCATCAACCCCCTGGATGTTAACATAAACACAGCGGCAGTGGCACCTCGACTCGATATGGTGATTCTTAAAACCTATCTGCAAGAAACTTTCTTTAATCATTTTTTTCTTTCTCTTTAGATGCCTGATAATAGCAATGTCCTTACTGGAAAATACTGAAAATCTATGTGCAGGGTACTGTGAGTACAGCTCCATCTTCAGTTGCTCAAAAAGGTGAAGCTTCTTTAGAATCCTAGAAATGAGGTATCGATTGATGTTGAAGCTACTAAGACCGGACCTGGAGAGTCATAGCTACTGAAAAACAAAGGTGTGGCTTTAAGTCTTTGTGATTGAACCAATAGATTACACAACAACAGGTGAATGAATCCATTGCATCTAAAACCATTTGTGTCTAACTCTGTTGCAGATGAGAGATTAAGCGCTTTACACAGAGGAAGAACATCAGCTAGAAGCATCATTAGGCTGGAGATAGGATGGGTTTAATTTAGAAATGAAGTTAGGTTCGGTGAAGATGAGGACATCCTAACTCTGAGTTAGGTTTTTTTTTTGTCTTTCTTCCGGTTAGTCTTGGAAGCTGGAGCTCTGCAATTGCTCATTTTCATCTTTTTGATTTTGTTCAATTTCAACTTGCAAGCAATGTAATGCTTCCTCTCACAGTTCCTTAATTTTGCATTAAATAACTCACAATCTTATGCATAACTGATAACTTATAAGAAGTGTGTCATGAATCTTAACAAAAGTTGCAAGGGCTAATCCGTGATTGCACGATTGAATCGTCCAATTGTAGATTAAAATGTGTTCATGGAATTTGGAGATACTCATCTCAGGAGCATAATGGGATTGACGAGCCAATACCCACCTGTTTCGGGTCACGAACAAGCTGCATCGCACCATTGCCAACATCCATATGTGAGAGCTTAACATCCGGATATTCAGCGGTTAATATTGTTGCTCGCTTCAGAAATAAAATCGAGACCTGCATAAAAGAAATTTACATTAAATTATGTGTTACATAAGAAAAAGGAGCGAGGAATTTTGAGAAAAAATGTAATTGTAAACCATACTTCCAAGACATTAGCTTTGTCAACACAACAAAGCTTGCCAAGCCGGTTTCCAAGCAGCCTCGAAGGCAACACGAGCAATTTATCAATTTGAGGACCATAAAAATTATTTATTACATAGGTCTGTAATACTTAATAAATAGGAGGTTTTGAATACTAAATCAGTGCACAAAAATCTGCATCGAGGTATTTAATAAGTATTAACATCATCATACAAGAGATAAAAATTGACGCCACTGCGACACCACATAACACTAAATGCGTGGAAGCACTTACCTCCTTTTTGCATAAGTGGTTTTGCAAAAAAAAGTGGTGCCATTCTACAAAAGACCATGATTCAAAAAAGAAAAAGAACTTGAACTTGAAATTCATTAACTAGAACAAATGGAAGATAAACCATGCATATTATGATATTCTTGAAAAGTTGATACACAGAGGATTATATATCAAATAATTTTAATTATCCGCTATAGCCGACTAACCAAAGTGCCAGTTATGCATTATCTTTTCCAACCTGAAAATAAAATTGAAAGTTGGGTAAGAACGAAAACAAAGATGTTACATACGAGCAGACTAAATAAAAGATTCACATACCAATTTAGCAGTCGCTTGCTGCACTCTAGGTTGGACAACGCGAGACTGAATTTTGTTCAGAATTATAATTGTAACTCTTTTCCTAAGCGCACTGTTTTGAAGGAGTTGTTTTCCGATTTCTTTGGAGTCTACAACTACATTATACAACTTCCCACTAGCAATAATATCCAAACAAGAAGCAAGGCCACTTTAGAAAATTGAAATCCAACAATGTGTATTGTGTAATGATAAGATACTCGGTTTACCTCCAAAGCTGTCATTGAGTTTTTATTGTTTACTTTTATCAGTTTTGCGACCATATCTTTATACCTTTGATTGTTAAAACTTCACATCCGAAATTTGTTTAGCATTGCAATAGGAGATACACATATTGGAGGTATCAGTGATTAAGAGACAATATGTAAACAATCGGCCAGAGGTAAATCTCACGGTGAACGAATGAGATAATTTGTTTATTTTCTGATTCCTAAATCTTTTGGGTAGTTTTGTTCGGTATATATTTATTTATTTTTTAGTTACAAGACATGTCAAAAGTACGAAAAACACTAACAATTATTAACTAATAAATTAGTTAAAATTAGTAGGGTCGTAGAAAGAGTGAGGTCTTATTGTGTATATTTAGATATATTCTCCAACTTTATTGTAAATAAATTAATGTTATGAAATTTAGAATTAATAAGGGCGTCAAATTGTTCTTAGTTGCAAGCACAATACGAAACTATTGCGATTAACTGAAGAAATGGAACCACAACAAACTCTATTCCAATCATTTTTTGATGATTAGGAGTTTCGAATATGTAAGTTTATATGTTTTTTAAAACAAAACTATATTAAAAAAAGAAACTCCTCCTAATTAACTGTGTATTTAAACCCAAAAAATATTAACTAAAATTATTAAATATATTGTTCTATGGTCTATTTAAAACCAATTTTAACATGTATGTTATCAAGTAATAGCTAATATCAAATACATAAACATTAGTCCGTGCGTAGCACGGGCCAGAATACTAGTTACTAATAAAAACAATACAACATAAAAATGTCTAAACAATTGCAAAACCAATTAAAATTTCGAAAATGGCCGGAAATGGATATATTCCAAAGCTCCAAACCAAACTGTTAAAGCAGACACAGTTAACCACATGAAGAACCAAACGCAAAAAACCAATTGCGGCATTAAAGTAAGTCAACGCCGAAGAATCCGATTCTGGCCGAAGCAAAACGGTGAGTCAACACCGCCAAAATCATCTGCACATCACCACATAACCACAAAGGATCACAAATCGCAACCCTAAGATAATGAGGAGGTTCGGCGACCACTTTGACAAACCGTGCAATGGTTTATCCCAAAAAGGGGATCTAAAAGATTAAGAGGTGAAGATATTTTGAAAGAAAAAAGAATACAGAGGAGAAAGAAATTTCATATATTAGCTTTTATATCAAAATAGGGGATATGTATGAGAGACCAAATTTAGATATATGGTAAAAATACATAATAAAAGACTAAAATACCCCTAAAATTGTATCACCTTTTTCATTGCAATATTGTTTTGTTCTTGCAAAATTATAATTTATGTGGAGACAAAACTTATCCATTTCCACTTTTTTGTCTTTTATTGGCAAATATTTCGTTTTGCACACTTATTCCATCCTCCATTGAAAAAATATAAACACCACCATTTAGTGAATCATTTGATTCATGTGCATTTTATAAAGTCTTTTAGATTTATGGTTTAAACTATTTAATTATATTGAAAATATATAACTATAGTGAAGAGAAATGTCAACTATATTTACTTACTTTTGTTGGAATATTCGGTGTTGCTCCTTCAATGGCAAGTATGTCGTTTACCACATTCATTACATTCTTCACTGGAGAATCTATTGGAATAACGTTTGATGGAATCGTTTGTCTCCTGCTCCTAAAGCACATTTTTTTATTTTTGGTCGGGGAAAATATTTCATTCCAAAGGTAAAGTTTAAACGATTACATAAACAGAGGCAATGTTTTGACTCCAAGAGCTAAGAGCTCTCTTTGCCAAAGCATCTGCTTGGGAGTTGTTCTTCCTTGAAATAAAACATAAAGAGATTACATTAAAAGACGAAGCTAACTCGTTGATATCGTTTAGGATTCCAAACAGCTCCGTCGGGTAGATCTTCGAGTTTATAGCATGGATCAGATTAAGCGAGTCCGAAAACATCCTTATCTTGTTCCGCTATGGAACCTTGGTGTGTTTCAAGGCTTCAAACATGGCATGTGCTTCAGCCATAAGTGGCGAAGAGACATGGCTTCTTGTTTTGGTGTTGCTTATGAGATGCTCTCCTCCTTGGTCTTCAAATAGCCATCCCATTCCTGATTTCTTTTGTTCCTTGTCCCATGCTGCATCCGTATATCCTGTCCTCATGTTCTGCTCTGTTTCCGCTCCCACCTTTGCTTCGATAGGTTTTCCTTGCTTGATTTTGTCCTTCTTTTGAGCCAAAGTCCATTGCCTGCAATCAGTTATCGCTTTGTTGCAGGTATCTTCCACTGAAATGGACCTTCCTTCAAAGATTTTTGTGTTCCTCCTGTTCCACAACTCCCAGCAGATCGTCGCAAAGAGTGCTTCTCTAGATACTCCGATTGGTGGTAAGGTTACTAGATGCTTTGAATTTTTCAGAGCAGCTTCCATGTTGGTCTAGTTCCCAGCCCAGATTGTGGTTTTAAATGGTGCTTTTTCCCAAACTTCCTTTGCGTAGATGCAATGTAGTAAGGCATGCTCCTCTGTTTCTTCTTCATTGCACCAGCAAAAATTTCCTGTTTGTATGATCTTCCTTTTAACTAGGTTTACTCCCACAGGTAGTGCCTTCCTCATTGTTTTCCACAAGAATATGTGATTTTTTTGGTCCAGTTTCTTGCTCCATATCTCCTTGTTCCAGTCAAAGTCTTGAATCTATCGATTATCAGTGCTATCCTCCTCTTCCCAAGCTTTGATCAACTCATGGTAACCAGTTTTTGGGCTGTATTTTCCAAACTTTTCAGCTGTCCAAATCCAAGCGTCTGCAATACCTCTATGGCTCGGTTGAATATTCCTGATTTCCTTCTCCCATTCCGGTGCTACTTCTCTGATTCTGTCCAAGTCCCATTCGTTTGTTCCTTCTTTGATCAGACCTTTCACCTTCCAGTTTGTTATTCTGCGAGTTGCTGGTCCCACCAGTGCTATTGGTTGTTCTGTTGACAGCCATGGTGTGTTCCATAAGCTGGTGTCCTTTCCATCTCCAATAACTCTTACAAGTCTTCGTAAAATCAAATCTCTTCCAGCTAATACACCTCTCCATCCATGTGAGCATGAAATTGTTGCCTCAAATCGTAGAAAGGTTTCTGACTTGCAGTATTTCCCCAACAACAGTCTTGTTAATAGGCATTCGGGCTTTGTTATTAATCTCCAGCTTGTTTTGGCCACCATTGCCGTGTTAAATGCTTCCACTTCTCGAAATCCCAATCCCCCTTCTTTCTTTGTCCGTGTCATGGTTTTCCAGGATATCCAACACATTCCTCTTTTCTTTGATGTTGTATCCCACCAGTATTTTGTTAGAGCTGACTGGATCCTCTTACACAAGCTGATAGGTAGCTTAAAGAAAGCCATAGTGTAGTTTGGGATTGCAGCTAGGACAGACTTCAACATGATCAGCTTCCCAGCGTTTGAGAGTCTCTTTGTTGTCCAACTAGCAGCTCTCTGTTTGATTCTCTCCACCAATGATGTGAATATATCCTTCTTTTTCTCCCAAATAGCTCTGGTAGTCCTAGATATTTCCCAGCTCCACTTTCTTTCTCTATTCCAATTTCTTCTTTTACTCTTTCCTTTGTGGCTTGAGGTTTTTTTCCAGAGAACGTTACAGCCGATTTTGCTTTGTTTATGGCCTGTCCAGAAGCTGTTTCATACTCATTCAGAATCTGCATCAGCTTGTTGCAGCTCTTTGCATCTGTTTTCATGAAAAACATTGTATCATATGCAAAGAGCAGATGATTTATCCTTAGTCCACCCCTGTTTATTTTGACTCCTATCAAGCTTCCTTCTTTCTGAGCCCTTGTGCATAATCCAGACAAAACTTCACTACAGAGTATGAAGAGGAAGGGCGACAAGGGATCTCCTTGCCTTATGCCTCTTCTCGGTGAGATGTTCTCCTTTGCCTCTCCATTGATCAGAATTGAAAACCTTACAGTTGTCACACATTGGAGAATCCAGTTAATTAATTTACCCGCAAAGCCAAAGCGTTGTAGCACTTCTTTGATGAAAGACCATCCAAGTCGGTCGTACGCCTTTGACATTTCTGTCTTGACTGCCATTGTGCAGTGTTTCAAAGCTTTGGAATTCTTGAGATAATGTAACACTTCATGTGTTATCAACACGTTGTCAGTGATGGATCTTTCTGAGACAAACGCTGACTGATTCTCCGACACTATACTGTTCAACACTGCTTGAGTCTTCTTGTCAGAACTTTGGAGAAGATCTTATATTGTACATTACATAGCGCCAATGGTGTATAATCTTTCACACTCTTCGGGTTCATGCCCTTTGGAATCAGTCTGAGGTGTGTTTCATTTACCTGGCTTGGTAGTCTCCCTCTGATGAAAAAGCTTTGCACTTCTTTTGTTACCTCCTCCTTTATCAGATCCCAGTGAGTATGAAAGAAACTCGCTGAAAATCCATCCGGGCCAGCTGCTTTGTCCGGATTGATCGAGAACACTGCCTCCTTGATCTCTGCCTCAGATGGTATATTTGTCAGCTTTTCATTCATGCTGTCTGTGATCTTCCTTTCGATTTCTTTCTCAACTGTTACTTTTGGGTTGCTATCTGTTGATTGAAATAGATCCTCAAAATAGTCTGTGAAGACTTTTGTGATCTGATTCTCCTCAAATACTTCCTCTCCGTTTTCATTTTCAATCACCGAGAACTTATTTACCGCTCTTCTTCCCCTTGTGTACGCATGAAAGAAAGATGTGTTTCTGTTTCCCAAGGCTAACCAGATTTGTCTGCTTCTCTGCTTCCAAAACTCTTCCTCCGTTGTGTACTCAGCCCGTAGCTTATCATTTATCTCGCTGATGATAGATTAATCCCCTGCTGGTTTTGCCATTTCCTCCTCCATTTTTCCTTTCAGCTTCTTTATCGCTTTCTGGTGGTTTAGGTGTTGTTTCCTGTTCCAACTAACCATCTTCTTTCTGCAGTTTCCCATCTCTTTTTTTACCGTGATATAGTTCCTTTCTCTCCAGGCTAGTTTGATGATGTTTTTAGCTGTCTTGTTCTTTTTCCATGCTCTATCATAACGGAACAGACGTCCTTTCTTCCTATTTGCCCCCCCAGATGCGTTACTACCGGTCTGTGGTCTGACGCTTCAAAGCTCAAGTACTTGCATCTACTATGAGGGAACATTTCTGCCCAGGATCCGTTTGCCATGGTTCTGTCCAGTCGGCAGAAAACTAAGTGATTTACTCTCTTCCCTCTCCATGAGAAGAGATCTCCGATGTGTCTGAGATCATAAAGACCATTCTCAGCCATAAAAGTCTGGAAGTTTGAGTACGTTCCTTCTCCTCTAACCGGTCCTCCTCTTTTCTCCTCTGCTCCAATGATATCATTAAAGTCCCCGGTTAAGATACATGGCTCGTTTCTTAACTCATTCCTTTCCGTTAAGATGTCCCACACTTGCTTTCTATTGGCTATCTCCGGTTCACCGTACACGAATGTGGCATAAAAGTTCTTGTTTCTGTGCTTGATCTTGGTTTTATGAAGTTCTGATTTTTCTCCAATACCTCCAGCTGCACAGATTGTTCCCACAACAGTGCCAGACCTCCTCCTCCTGGTCCGTGGGGTGGGACAATGCAGATGTTCTCGTATCTTAATTCTTCCACTTGCTTAAGTACTACATCTTCCCCATTTTTTTGTCTCCATTAGAAACAAGATCTCAGGCTTCTCCTCTCTCCTAAGATCCTTTACTCTGCGAACTGTTTATGGGTTGTTGATCCCGCAACAGTTCCAACTCATTATGGCTAAGGAACCGGATCCCGAGGTTCCTAAAAATCCATCCTCTGCTCAGGATTGTCTTCCCTCCTTAGTGTGCTTTGATCATTAGCCATTCTGGTTGTTACCTGTCTGGAGGTTCCTTCTCCAGCTCCAGATCCCAGCAGGTTTAAATTCTGTCCTACTTCTTCTTCTCCTCTCTTCTTGTGTTTAGGTCCCAGCCTATTATTTGTTCTTCTTCTTCCTGGTGTTTGGCTTTGATCTAGGAGTCGTTTTCTCGCGTTTGCACCCGGAGGAATCCTTGACTGCTTGCTACTCTTCTATTAGAGTTTCTCTCCCTTCGCACTGCCACATATCTTTCCATGAACAGGCTCTCCTCCTCCGTTGTCATAGCAGCTTGTTCTTGGATTTTCCTCAGTTCATTCCTTTCCAGATACTCAGCTGCTGTCTCTGTTTCATTCCTGATGTGTGTTGTCTCCATTATGTTATTTGTTGTGATCTCCATCAGGTTATTCTCCTCGTGTTGGAAAACTCTTTGTTGCCTCGCAACTCTTTCCACAGGATCTTGGACATTCACATAGTTTGAAGTCACTTCATGTAATTCTTCCATGATGCTTTTCCTATGCTCATCACTGGTTAGTGGTGTTGGCTCATCAAACCGGAGGGTTCTTTCCAAGGGTAGCCTTCTAAGTTCTGACGTTACTTCCTAGTCCCCATCCACTTGGTTTATGTCTCTCCGGTTTACATTTGAGCCAGCCGGAGTTGTTTCCAACCACCCATTATCTCTTGTTCTCTCCCTCCTGAGGTCCAGGCATCGGGTATTATTGTCCCTTGAAATCTCCCTCTCCTCAGGTTTCCTTGTGTAAGATACAAAGTTTTCCTCTCTTCTTTTCCCACCTCTTGTGATCACATTGTTCCTTTCTTCTCTGTCTTGAGATCCACATATCAGGTTATTCGTTTTTTCTCTCCATACTCTGTGGTCTCTTGTTATCTCCCTTGCTCTCCACATTCCAGGGTCATCTCTACTTCCAGTTTTGTATCTTGCTTCAGTGTAGACAGTTGTTTGTCCTCTTGATATATCATGGTTTTTACATGTTTTAAGCCATGATATAAGTTTGTTTTAGAGTCATTTGTAGTGTCTATCGAGTCATTTACAGGTGTTTATTAGCTACATGCACGTTTGGAGGATTTTTGGAGATATTGGAGCTATTGGGACAAGTTTTGGAGCAAAAGTCGTGAGGAGCTGATTTTACTATCTGTGGACGACCTATGCAACGATCGATGCATCTTTGGCATCGATCAACGCAACTCTGCGCCAGCACATTAATGAAGACTTTGGAAAATTGCAGTTTTGCCCCAAAAAGTTCCAGTATTTGCGAAAAGACCCCAAGACGTGATTAGGCCTTTATAATTAGGTTTTTGGTGTTTTGTTTTAGATACGCACTCATACTATTAGCTTTTTAGAGAGAGAGAGAGACTGAGAGGCTGATCGTTCTTGTACTCCAGAGAGAAGATTTTGAACCTCTTTAACTCTTTACTCTTTGATTTTATGATATCTATTTATTCATTGATTTGTGTTTCATTAATCATGTCTGAGTAGATTCATAGTTAGGTTTAGGGATTATCTTAAGGGTTTTCATGACTTTCTAGATTAATTTATCAGTTAAGGATTCATATCTTATTTGTTCTTCAACCTGAATTGTTCTTAATACTAGTTTCTAATCTGATCACTTAGAATCTAGACTCTAGGTTTATAAATTGACACGAAAGTGTAATTTAGAACCTGGTCTATTTAGGTTGAGCAATTTAATTATCTGCAAAGAAATTTGGTTTAATTGAATTGTGAACAAATCAAACTTGCACTTAAGGCTAGTTTAATCTGTTAGGAATTGCAAAGAAATTTGAGTTTCTGCTAATTAGACTTAGAGAATTCTCGCAACGAAAGTTGGTTAGTTCTATCTTGTGTTTGAGTTCTAGAACCGAACTTAATTTGATCCTGACTGATAATCGATCTGCTTGTCTGATTTCCTGAGAACTCCCTAGACTTGACGCTTTTAGTACTTGCTTCACAAAACCGTTCTTGCTACTGATTTAGTTTCTGAATTTTAGTTTAATATTTCTGATCAGTATCGCCTAGCTTAACTTGACATTCTATAGTCTATCGTAAGATTTCTTGAGTCTCTGTGGATTCGACCCCTAGATACTACATTCGCCTGTGCACTTGCAGTTGAACTTAGTGAAGTAAACTCTGAGCATATCAAGTTTTTGGCGCCGTTGCCGGGGACTCTTTTGAATCTTCGATAGATTTGAATTTAAAGTTTAGCCTAGGTTTTTTGTTTTTTTTTGTTTTTGTTACTAATTTCTCTATTTTTCTGTCTCTGTATGTTTCAGGTCTGATATCGCTTAGCATCGATCGACGCATCTTTTGAATCGATCGACACAAGGCGAATCCCGAGTTGAAACGATCGTTGCAGACCTTAGCATCAATCGATACAATGCGATTACCGACGGTTTATGCAGAAGCGTGAGACCAGAAGTAATCCGAACGCGAATCTCATGAATATCAGACTTGAGGAACTTTCTAGACTAGAGAGAACAAACAGAAAAGGTCAACGAGAAAGGATGATGAACAATCGCTTGATTTTGAGACCTGATGCTGAGAGTGTTCTGAGAGACCAACAGAACAACCGGTACAATGATGACGGGCTAATGATTGATGCTGAGGGACGTGTAATCCCTGATCCTGAACCGGCCCAAGGTCAAGGGCAGATGATTAATCCTCCTGCTGATGAGAGGACTCTTGCTGACTACAACCGTCCCGATGAGTTCTATGCTAACCGGCCAGCAATTGTACCTCCTGGCTTTGAGAGGAATGACTTCGAGATCAAGACTGTCTATTACTCTCTTCTGAGGCAGAATCCTTTCCATGGTCTACCACATGAGCAACCCATGGATCATATTGATGATTTTGAAGACTTCATCACTGGAATGAAGTACAATGGGGTAAACTATGACTACCTGTATCTCAAACTTTTCCCCTATTCTCTCGCTGGAGAGGCTGCAGCTTGGCTGAAACAACTTCCAACTGGGAAGTTTACTACTTGGGATGCTGTGAAGAGGGAGTTTTTAAGGCACTTTTATGATGATGCTCGTTCTGATCAGTCGAGACAGGATATTCTCACCTTCACCCAAGGTCTTACAGAGCCTCTTAAGTCTGCTTAGATGAGGTTTAAAAAGTACCAACGTGACTGTCCTCATCATGGATTCTCTGAAGTGACGCTGCTAGGCATATTCTTCAGAGGAATTGATCTCCATTACCAGTCTACATTGGATAATGCCAGCAATGGCAATTTCAATACAAGGACTCCTGAACAGGCTAGGACGCTGATTGATAACTTGGTGAGCAGTAATAGCACCAAGATTTCTGATAGAAGAAGGAAAGAGTCTGGTGGAAAGATCGATAATATGGAGATTGCTGATATCAGGAATAAGCTGGACACTGTTGACTGGAAAGAAAGCTGTCCACTTTGCTCAGGAAGTTGAAGTGTTTGAGGCTGAAGAAGATCACCAGGAAGAGGATGTGAACTACATTAGTGGCTCTGGATTTCAAGGAAACATGTTTGGAAATCAGCAAGACAACAAGTTCTTTAATGGTGGACAGAAGAGTGCTTTCACAAGCAACCAGAACTCTTCTGGATATGGACAGACTGCTGGTTATCAGAAACCTTTTCAGCAAGGTAATTCTTATCAGAGGACTTATGGATCATCCTCCTATCAGACACCTCCTTCTGCCAGTGCTCATGAGAACAAGATGGAAGCCATGATGGAGCGGTTGCTGGAGGGTCAGACTAAGACTGGTGTAGACTTCAACAAGAAGCTGGATGCTGTGTATGAAGATCTGATTGGGAAGTTTGAATCCTTGAGCACACATGTGAAGAAGCTTGATGCTCAGGTTGCGCAGACTGCTGGGTCTGCTAAGAGGCTAGATGGATCTCTTCCGGGACAAACTGATGCTAATCATAAGAACCAGTGCAATGCAGTGACGTTGAGAAGTGATAAGGAGTTGTTACCTGCCCAGAAAAAGCAGTTGAGCTTAGAAGAAATCGTGGAAATCGAAGAAATGGAAGAAGAGATCCGCGGATTTCGCAATGCGTCGACCAACGCACCCATGCAACGATCGACGCAAGGCGAAACTGAAGATGCTGATCCTAAGCTCGACACAGAGGTCGTGAAGAAATCGCCTAGCATCGATCGACACACATCTGATGTCGATCGACGCAAAGCAACAGCCGAGAGTTCAAACACAGAAAGGTTGCAGAAAGTGGACGAGAGGATCTACAAGCCTAAGGTTCCCTTTACCAAGAACCCCAAGAAGTCTAAGAATGAGAAACAGCTAGCTAAATGCAAAGAAATGTTGAAGAAGGTGTTGATAGAAGTGCCTTTGATTCATTCTCTAAGGAATACTCCTTTGATGAGAAGATGTATTAAAGATCTTCTTGCTGGTAACTTGACTGATGAGGAGAGTGTACTTATGATCTCAGAGGTATGTAGCGCAGTGATTTAGGGTAGAATTCATGAGAAGTTGAAAGATCCAGGGAGCTTTGTGTTGGATTGTGGTATCTACAAGGACAGATTTGAGAGATCTCTGTGTGATCTTGGTTCTAGTGTGAACCTTATGCCCTTCTCTATTGCTAAGAGATTTGGGATGACTGACTTCCTGCCTACTAGGATCTCATTAGTCTTAGCGGATAGAACAGTCAGAATTCCTGAAGGAATATTGGAAGATGTGCCAATAATGATTGGCCAATGTGTGATTCCTACTGATTTTGTGGTTCTGCAGTATGGAGAAGAACCAAGGGATCCACTGATTTTGGGTAGGCCTTTCTTGGTTACTGCTGGTACGATGATTGACTGCAAAAGAGGTAAGATAATTCTGAATGTGGGTGATCTGAAGATGAGCTTTGATATGGACAAACTGGTGAAGAGACCAACCATCGACGGACATACCTTTTATGTGCATACACTCAGTGATTTGGCTGCGGATTACTTTCATAAGACACATGCTGAGGATCCACTAGAAAGAGCCCTACTTAGCTCTATTATGGAGCTGGAACATCTGCAAGAAGAGCCTGCAATTTGCTATGCGAGGCTAATGGATTCCGCTGAGGAAGTGATGCAGTTGGATATATCTGAAGCGAGCTTGCATCGATCGACACCTCTAGAGCAACGATCGTTGCATGTCGTCAGTGACTGGGCAGAGGAAAAAGCCCCGAAAATTGAGCTGAAACAACTTCCATCTGGGCTAAGGTACGCGTTTCTTGTACCTAATTCGACATATCTAGTGATTGTCAATGCTAGTTTGAACAACGCAGAGCTCACTATACTGCTAAGCAAGCTGCGCAAGTATCGCAAGGCTCTTGGCTATTCTCTTGATGACATTTCAGGTATCTCTCCGGAGCTGTGCATGCATAGGATACATCTTAAGGATGAGTATAAGACGTCTGTTGAGCATCAGAGGAGGCTGAATCCTAATCTTAAGGAAGTGGTAAAGAAGGAAATCATGAAGCTCCTAGATGCTGGGATCATCTATTCGATTTCAGACAGTGATTGGGTTAGTCCAGTTCATGTTGTGCCTAAGAAGGGTGGAGTTACAGTAGTGAAGAATGAGAAGATGAGAAGAACGAGCTGATTCCTACTAGGACTGTGACTGGGCATCGTATGTGCATAGACTACAGGAAACTCAATTCTGCGACAAGGAAAGATCATTTCCCTTTGCCTTTTATCGATCAGATGCTGGAGAGGTTAGCAAATCACCCTTACTATTGCTTCCTCGATTGGTACTGAGGCTTCTTTCAGATTCTCATCCACCCAGAGGATCAGGAAAAGACCACTTTTACTTGTCCCTACGACACATTTACATACCGCAGGATGCCTTTTGGACTTTGTAATGCACCAGCCACCTTCCAGAGATGCATGATGTCCATCTTCACTGACATGATTGAGGACTTTATGGAGGTGTTTATGGATGACTTTTCAGTCTACGGGTCATCCTATCATGAGTGTTTGGATAATCTGTGCAAAGTGCTAGCTAGATATGAGGAGAAGCACTTGATTCTTAATTAGGAGAAGTGTCATTTCATGGCCAGAGATGGCATTGTTCTTGGACATAGAATGTCTGAAGCAGGGATTAAAGTAGACCGCGCTAAGATTGAGGTTATGACCAGCCTTCTGGCGCCTGATTCTATGAAGTCTGTGAGGAGTTTTCTTGGACATGCTGGGCTCTATAGAAGATTCATCAAGGATTTCAGTAAGATTGCTAGACTACTAACTGCTTTTCTATGTAAGGATGCCAAGTTTGAGTTCACTGCAGATTGTCAGACTGCATTTGAACAGATCAAGCAAGCATTAGTGAGTGCTCCTATAATACAGCCACCAGATTGGGATCTACCTTTTGAGATAATGTGCGATGCGAGTGATTATGCTCTAGGAGCGGTTCTGGGGCAGAAGAAGGATAATAAGCTTCATGCCATTTACTATGCCAGCAGGACATTAGATGATGCGCAGAGAAACTATGCCACCACGGAGAAGGAGTTGTTGGCAGTTGTCTTTGCTTTTGAGAAGTTTCGGTCCTATCTTGTTGGTTCTAAAGTGATTGTACACACTGATCATTCAGCTCTGAAGTATCTGATGCAGAAGAAAGATGCTAAACCGAGATCGTTGAGATGGATTATGTTGCTTCAAGAGTATGATATTGAGGTGAAAGACAAGAAGGGAGTAGAAAACGGAGTTGCTGACCATCTGTCAAGGATTATAAGAAGACGTCCCCATTAATGATTTCTTGCCTGAGGAGAACGTCAATATGATCGAGACAGTTTTTATGTCGGATTTGGACAGGAAGAAGCAGAACTGTCAGATTTATCGCAGTGCGTCGATCGATGCCTCTTCGGCAGCGATCGATGCAAGTATCGGGGATGCAACCATTGACGCAGACCTGTGCGTCGGTCGATGCAGATCGCTTACGAACCCAGATTCCTTTAAGGGTCAAATTGCGTACTTGAATCTCAAACTTTGTGCTGTTGCGACTACACCCTGGTTTGCGGATATTGCTAATTGCCTGGCTGCAGAGACTGAACCAGATGAGTTGAAGGGATATGCTAAGAAGAAGTTCTTCTGAGAGCTCAGACGATACTATTGGGATGAACCTTATCTCTACAAGCACTGTTCGGATGGTCTTTACAGGAGATGCATTTCTGAATCAGAGGTTCCAGATGTCTTATTCCACTGTCATGGATCAGATTATGATGTACATTTTGCTACTTTCACGACTGTGTCTAAGGATCTGCAAGCAGGTTTCTGGTGGCCTACGATGTTTAGAGACGTTCATTCTTTTGTCTCTCAGTGTGATGCCTGTCAGAGGAGAGGAAAATCAGTAAGAATCATGAGATGCCTTAGAATTTCATTCTTGAGGTTGAGGTTTTCGATTGCTGGGGCATATATTTCATAGGTCCTTTTCCCTCATCCTATGGGAATAAGTTCATTTTGGTTGATGTGGACTATGTGTCTAAGTGGGTGGAAGCAATAGCTAGTCCCACCAATGATTCTTCGGTGGTTATTAAGGTGTTTAACACCATCATATTCCCTAGATTTGGAGTACCTCAGATAGTGATTAGTGATGGAGGATCTCATTTCATTAATAATGTCTTCGAAAATCTGCTGCAGAAGCATGGAGTTCATCACCGAGTTGCTACTCCTTATCACCCTCAGACTAGTGGGCAAGTCGAGGTCTCTAACAGACAGATCAAGGAGATCTTGGAGAAGACAGTTGGGAAGACAAGGAAGGATTGGGCAGCAAAGCTGAATGATGCACTATGGGCTTACCGGACTGCATTCAAGACGCCACTTGGGACTACTCCATTTCATCTGCTGTATGGAAAAGCATGTCATCTGCCAGTAGAGCTTGAGCACAAAGCAGCATGGGCTGTGAAGCAGATGAATTTTGATCTTAAGTCTGCTGCAGAAAGGAGATTGGTGCAGCTTAATGAGTTGGATGAGATTAGGCATTTTGCTTACGAGAACTCAAAGTTGTACAATGAGAGGACTAAAGCTTATCATGACAAGAAGATTGTCTCTAGACAATTTGAGCCTAATGATCAGGTACTTTTGTATAACTCTCGTTTGCAATTGTTTCCAAGTAAGCTGAAATCGAGGTGGTCTGGTCCTTTCACGATCAAGGAGGTACATCCTTATGGAGCTGTCGTTCTAATCAGCCAGGAAGGTAAGGAATTCACTGTAAATGGACAGAGGGTGAAGCATTATTGGGCTAAGGCCGAGATTCCGAGAGGTCAGATTCTGCCTCTGGATGATGCGCCCTCTGCCTGATTCAGCTGAAACGTCAAGCTAATGACGTTAAAAGAGCGCTGAGTGGGAGGCAATCCACTGTTAGGTTCGTTTTTGTTTTCATTTTTTGTTTTGATTTGGTATTTTTGATTTTCTATTTTTGTGTGTTCAAAGGCGTGAGAAACATGCAGAATCGCACTGCATCGATCGACACACATAGTGCATCGGTCGACATAGTTGCGATTTAAGGTTTCCCGATTCAATTGCGGTTCAGACACCGGTAATTTACATAACCGTGGGCATAATCTCCTTTCATCGATCGACACCCTAGTGGCATCGATCGACACAAGCCGACGACAGGTAAGTGTTCTGACCCTTTTTCGGTTTGTTTTCATTCCGTTTTCTTTCTCACAGAGCCTAAGCTTGCGACCACTGGGGACAGTGTGTTTCAAGTGTGGGGGAGGTAGCTACTGACACACGTTTTTTGTTTTCTTAGAGTCAGTCAAAATTTGTTTTATTGAGTCAAATTGAGTAGGAAACAAGGAATTTTTGAGGAGATTACTACACTTGCAGGAACTTAAGTAACCATTGGGATGAGCTTGCAGATGCATCTATGACTATTAGAAAACCCCAAACGCAGATCAACCTACTGAGGACACCCATATCAAGTCAGGTATTCAGAGGATTCTTTACTGACTTCACCCCTAACTTTGACTTACTTTTCTCACCTAAGGGCTTCGTATACCTTGACTCGGATTCCTCTGTTAGTTCTGACACATCTTGTAAACCTGTCCAAGTAAAGTTCCCTTCTCCCCTTCCTTAAAGTAAAAAAAAAAAAGAATAATAAACTGAGGATGAGCTAGTAGCTCTGAAGTGGTCGCGGGAGTGGTAGAGACCCCTATTACCTCCTGGCTCCTGTGCATCCATGGAATGTGTCCAAAGTACACTCCATAACGGGAAGAGCACTGATAAAAAAAAAATGATACCCAATGGGAAAAAATCATTTGCTAAGGAAGGGAAAAGAGAAGAAAGGAACCAGAAAAAGATAGTATGGTGGTCTAGAGCTAACATAGTAAGAGTCCATGTGCCCTTTGATCGATACTCCTTAGATGAGACCACACTTTATAGCTTATAGAAGTCAGTAGGGTGAATTTGAATGCTCTGGATGTGATTGTGGAGTTTAATCAGGACAATTGCTAAGTGTGGGGGGAAGTATATGTTGGTCTTGATGTTTTGCAGGTGAATCTTTCATGTGGCTTACTAAGGGGAATCTGAGTGTTGTGCTTCTAAGATGAAAAGAGTTTCTGAAATTTTTCAAACCTCTTCACCACATTCTAGTTTTTTGTTTTGCTTGAGGGCAAGCAAAAGATAAGTGTGGGGGAGTTGACATATCATGGTTTTTACCTGTTTTAAGCCATGATATAAGTGTGTTTTAGAGTCATTTGTAGTGTCTATCGAGTCATTTACAAGTGTTTATTAGCTACATGCACGTTTGGAGGATTTTTGGAGATATTGGAGATATTGGGACAAGTTTTGGAGCAAAAGCCGTGAGGAGCTGATTTTACTATCTGTGGACGACCTATGCAACGATCGATGCATCTTTGGCATCGATCGACGCAGCTCTGCGCCAGCACATTAATGAAGACTTTGGGAAATTGCAGTTTTGCCCCAGAAAGTTCCAGTATTTGCGAAAAGACCCCAAGACGTAATTAGGCCTTTATAATTAGGTTTTTGGTGTTTTGTTTTAGATACGCATTCATACTATTAGCTTTTTAGAGAGAGAGATCGAGAGGCTGATCGTTCTTGTACTCCAGAGAGAAGATTTCGAACCTCTTTAACTCTTTACAATTTGATTTTACGATATCTATTTATTCATTGATTTGTGTTTCATTAATCATGTCTGAGTAGATTCATAGTTAGGTTTAGGGATTCTCTTAAGGGTTTTCATGACTTGCTAGATTAATTTATCAGTTAAGGATTCATATCTTATTTGTTCTTCAACCTGAATTGTTCTTAATACTAGTTTCTAATCTGATCACTTAGAATCTAGACTCTAGGTTTATAAATTGACACGAAAGTGTAATTTAGAGCCTGATCAATTTAGGTTGAGCAATTTAATTATCTGCAAAGAAATTTAGTTTAATTGAATTGTGAACAAATCAAACTTGCACTTAAGGCTAGTTTAATCTGTTAGGAATCGCAAAGAAATTTGGGTTTCTGCTAATTAGACTTAGAGAATTCTCACAACGAAAGTTGGTTAGTTCTATCTTGTGTTTGAGTTCTAGAACCGAACTTAATTAGATCCTGACTGATAATCGATCTGCTTGTCTGATTTCCTGAGAACTTCCTAGACTTGACACTTTTAGTACTTGCTTCACGAAACCATTCTTCTACTGATTTAGTTTCTGAATTTTAGTTTAATATTTCTGATTAGTATCGCCTAGCTTAACTTGACATTCTATAGTCTATCGTAAGATTTCTTGAGTCTCTGTGGATTCGACCCCTAGATACTACATTTGGATGTGCACTTGCAATTGAACTTAGAGAAGTAAACTCTGAGCATATCACCTCTCGGTTCCCTCAGAACAATTCCCCCTGATTCTGTTAACATCTTCATTGTCCTTATTTCCGTCTCTTCGTGTTTCTCTTCTTTCCCTTCTTTGGACAGCTTAAAAATGTTCCTTTTCTCTATCAGGTTTCTCCTCCCTTCTTCTTTCCAGGCAATCATTCTCTCTGTGGTAACCTCTCCTGCAAAATCCGCACAGTTCCTCCTTGTTTTGCCTTCTACCTTCATTCCTTCTTGTTCTAGGCTCCTCCTCTTCAAAGCCATCTCTTCCAGACTTCCTTTGGTTCCACTCATTCTCTTTTCTTTCTGTGCAGATTCTGGATTCATGAGTTAAGCAGAGGCAGACACTGCAATAGTTCTCCAGCCTTTCATAGTCCAATTCCATTACCTTCTCCTCTCCCGTAAGGAACTCTATCATTGTTTCTTTAACTATTGGTTTCAACCCATTCACTAGAACCCGAGCTCTCGCATATCCTTGCGTGATTTCAATCTTCACTACCTCCCCAGCTTCTCTAGTTATGCTTTCTATCATGTTATCCTGACAGTAGTGGAGTGGTAGTCCCTTCACTCTAATCTAGAATGGAATCATGGAGGGGAAAGAGTCCGATATTTGATAGGTTAGGTTTTATCCCTATTCTAACTGCAAGTGCACAGTTATGTGAATGTAGTACTTTAGGGTATCGAATCCACAAGGACTCTAAGAAACGATAGATTTAGAACAGTCAAGTTAAAATTAGGAGAAAGCAATGTAATGAGAAACTAAAAGCAATGCAAGAAAGTAAATCAATAGCAAGATTGGTTGTAGGCAATTAACTAAAAGCGCTAAGTCTAGGGAGTTCTCAGGAAATTAGACAAGCAGATAAATCATTCAGCCATGATCAAATTAAGCACTGTTCTAGAACTCAAACACGGAAATAGAATTAACCAACTTTCGCTGTGAGAATTCTCTAAGCCTAATTGCAGAAATCCAAATTTCTTTGTAATTCCTAACAGATTAAACTAGCTTTAAGATTAAGTTCGATATGTTCACAATTCAATTAAACCAAATTTCTTTGTGAGTAATTCAATTGCTCAACCTAAATAGTTCAGATTCTGAACCACACTTTCGTGTCAATTTAACAACCTAAGATCTAGATTCTAAGTGATCAGGTTAGAAACTAGTGTTAAGCACAATTTAGATCGAAGAACAATTATTGATATGAATCCTTAACTGAAATAATTAAATCTAGCAAGTCATAAAATCCTTAATGAGAATCCCTAAACCTAACTATGAATCTACTCAGACATAGAATATGAAAACATAATCAATGAATAAATAGATTGCATAAAAGAGAATAAAGAAGTAAAGGGGTTCGAAATCTTCTCCAAAAAGCAGAAAGCAGTACAGGATTAGATCAGCCCCAAGCTCTAAAAATTCTCAGCTCTAAGTATGAAAGCGTATCTAAAAACTGATGTAAAAACCTAATTATATAAGCTAATCACGTCTTGGGGCTTCTTTGTAATTATCAGGAACTTCTGGGCAAAACTGTGAATTTTTTATTCTTCATTAAAACCGCCGAGGAAGGCCCATCTCGCTAGTGTGTCGATCGATGCACAATGTGTGTCGATCGATGCATTATTCTGTTTTGGACAGTGAACTCTATCTCTCGGGTCAAAGCACCAAAATGCTCCAAAAAGCTCCAATAACTCCAATTCCGCTCCAAACCTGCATATATCTAATAACACATGTAAAAGACTCTAAAGAAACACTAAAAGACTCTAAAAAACACTTATATCATGGTCTAAAACCGGTAAAAACCATGATATATCAACTCACCCACACTTAGCCTTTGCTTGCCCTCAAGCAAAACAGAGAACTAAAACATGGTGAAGAGGTTTGAAAACTTTCAAAAACTCTTTTTATCCTAGAAGCAACAACACTCAGATTCCCCTTAGTAAGCCACAGAAAGAATCACTTGCATGACATCAAGACCAACATGTACTTCCCCCACACTTAGCAACTATCCTAAGTAAACTCCACAATCAATCCAAGCAATTCAAATTCACCCTACTGACTTCTATAAGCTATTAAGTGCGGTCTCACCTAAGGATTATCGATCAAAGGGCACATGGATTCTTACTTTGTCAGTTCTAGACCACCATACTATCTTTTTCTGGTTTCTTTTCTTCTTTTTCCCTTCCTTAGCATTCTGATTTTTCTCCATTGGGTATCATTTTATTTTTTTTATCAGTGCTCTTCCCGTTAAGGGGTGTACTTTGGACACATTCCATGAATGCACAAGAGGTAATAGTGTTTGCTACTACTCCCGTGACCACTTCGGAGCTACTAGCTCATCCTCAGTTTATTACTTTTTTTTTACTTTATGGAAGGGGAGAAGGGAACCATACTTGGACAGATTTACAAGCTATGTCAGAACTAACAAAGGAATCCAACTCAAGATATACCAAGCCCTTAGGTGAGAAAATTAAGTCAAATTAAGGGTGAAGTCAGTAAAGGATCCTTTGAATACCTGAATTGATATGGGTGTCCTCAGTAAGTTGATCCGTGTTGGGTTTTCTAATAGTCATAGATAGAACCTGCAACTTCATCCCAATGGCCACTTAAGTTCCTGCAAGATGTTGTTAACTTCTCAAAAATTCACTGTTTCCTACTTAAACCGTTTTGACTCAATAAAACAAATTTTTTTGAAAAACGGACTGGCTCTAAGAAACCAGAAAGATAATAGTCAGTACCACCTCCCCCACACTTGAAACACACTGTCCCCAGTAGTGTCAAGCTAAGGATTGGTAAAAGAAAGAAAAATGTTAAAGGATGTGCTAAGTTCTGTCTGATTTTACCTCTGTCGCACATGCATCGATCGTTACATAAATGTAACGACCGTTGCAAGGCGATTTGTATCATGAGTCGATCGTTGCTCAGGACCGCAACGATCGCTGCAATGCGATTTTCGTGTTGTGACGATCGACACACAGGACTGTGTCGATCGTTGCATTGCGATTCTATCGAGACCTGCAGACAAAAACTCACCAAAACCAAAAACAAACGTAAAATCCTAACAAAAACATCAAAAATGAATAGCAAAAACAAAACAGTGGGTTGCCTCCCACTCAGCGCTCTTTTAGCGTCAATAGCTTGACGTTTCAGCTCAATCAGACAGAGGGTGCAACATCCAGAGGCAAAATCTGACCTCCTGGAATCTCGGCCTTAGCCCAATAATGCTTTACTCTCTGTCCATTTACAGTAAATTCCTTACCTTCCTGGCTGATTAGAACAACAACTCCATAAGTACGTACCTCCTTGATTGTGAAAGGACCAGACCACCTTGATCTTAGCTTACCTAGAAACAATTCCAAACGAGAGTTATACAGAAGTACCTGATCATTAGGCTAAAATTGTCTAGAGACAATCTTCTTGTCATGATAAGCCTTAGTCCTCTCCTTGTACGGCTTTGAGTTCTCATAAGCAAAATGTCTAATCTCATCCAACTCATTAAGCTGCACTAATCTCCTCTCTGCAGCAGCCTTAAGGTCGAAGTTCATCTGCTTTACAGCCCATGTTGCTTTGTGCTCAAGCTCTACTGGCAGATGACATGCTTTTCCATACAGCAGATGGAATGGAGTAGTTCCAAGTGGTGTTTTAAATGCAGTCCGGTAAGTCCATAGTGCATCATCTATCTTTGCTGCCCAATCCTTCCTTGTCTTCCCAATTGTCTTCTCTAAGATCTCTTTGATCTGTCTGTTAGAAACCTCAACTTGTCCACTAGTCTGAGGGTGATAAGGAGTAGCAACTCGGTGATGAACTCCATGCTTCTTTAGCAGCTTCTCGAAGACATTATTAATAAAGTGAGATCCTCCATCACTAATTACTATCCGAGGTACTCCAAATCTAAGGAATATGATGGTTTTAAACAGCTTAATAACCATCGAAGAATCATTGGTTGGACTAGCTACTGCCTCTACCCACTTAGATACATAGTCTCAAGCAACCAAGATAAACTTATTCTCATAGGATGAGGGAAAAGGACCCATGAAATCTATGCCCCAGCAATCGAAAACCTCAACCTCAAGAATAAAATTCTGAGGCATCTCATGCCTCTTACTGATTTTCCCTCTCCTTTGACAGGCATCACACTGCGAAACGAAGGAATGAGCATCCGCAAACATTGTAGGCCACCAGAAACCTGCTTGCAGAACCTTAGACACAGTCTTGAAAGTAGCAAAATGTCCAGCATAATCTGATCCATGACAGTGGAATAAGATATCTGAAACCTCTGATTCAGCAACGCATCTCCTGTAAAGACCATCCGAATAGTGCTTGTAGAGATAAGGCTCATCCCAGTAGTATCGTCTGAGCTCCCTGAAGAACTTCTTCTTTGCATACCCCTTCAAATCATCTGGTTCAGTCTCTGCAGCCAGGTAATTAGCTATATCTGCGTACCAGGGTCGATCGGTGGTTGTGACAGCATCTACTTCGAAGACATAGTCTCCAATTTGAACCGTGAAAGGTTCTCGATTCATATCCGCACTGCAACGATCGATGCTATCGCAGTCTCGACACATGCATCGATCGTCACAGATGTGGCATCGATCGACGCATGGCGATTAATCCAACAGTTTTGCAAGTTTCTGTCCAAATCCATCTGAAACACTGTCCCGATCATATTGATGTTCTCCTCAGGCAAGTAATAATTAATGGGCACGTCTTCCTCAACCAGCATCCTTGAAATATGGTCAGCAACTCCATTCTCAACTCCCTTCTTGTCCCTCACTTCAATGTCAAATTCCTGAAGCAATAGAATCCATCTCAACAATCTTGGCTTAGCATCCTTCTTCTGCATCAGATATTTCAGGGCTGAATGATCAGTGTGTACAATCACCTTGGAGCCAACAAGATAGGGGAGGAACTTCTCAAATGCAAAGACAACAGCCAACAACTCCTTCTCTGTAGTGGCGTAGTTTCTTTGCGCATCATCTAGTGTTCTGCTGGCATAATAGATAGCATGAAGCTTTCTGTTCTTCTTCTGCCCCAGAACAACTCCTACAGCATAGTCACTCGCATCACACATAACCTCAAAAGGAGCACTCACTAATGCCTGCTTGATCTGTTCAAATGCAGTCTGACAATCTGCATTGAACTCAAATTTGGTATCCTTACACAGCAAAGCAGTTAGTGGTCTAGCAATCTTACTGAAGTCCTTGATGAACCGTCTATAGAAACCAGCATGTCCCAGAAAGCTCCTCACGGACTTCACAGAATCAGGCGCCTGAAATCTGGTCATTACCTCAATCTTAGCGCGGTCTACTTCGATCCCTGCTTCAGACACTTTATGTCCAAGTACAATGCCATCTCTGACCATGAAATGGCACTTCTCCCAATTAAGAACTAAGTGCTTCTCCTCGCATCTGATCAATGAAGGGTAAAGGGAAATGATCCTTCCTTGTCGCAGCATTGAGCTTCCTATAATCTATGCACATCCGATGTCCAGTCACAGTCCTTGTGAGAATCAGCTCGTTCTTCTCATTCTTCACTACTGTAACTCCGCCCTTCTTAGGCACTACATGGACTGAACTAACCCAATCACTGTCTTAAATAGGATAGATGATCCCAACATCAAAGAGCTTCATAATCTCCTTCTTAACCACATCCTTAAGGTTAGGATTCAGCCTTCTCTGATGCTCAACTGATGTCTTAGACTCGTCCTCAAGATGTATCCGATGCATGCACAGCTCCAGAGAGATACCTGAAATGTCATCAAGAGAATAGCCAAGAGCTTTGCGATGCTTGCGCAGCTTGCTTAGCAGTAAAGTGAGCTATGCGTTGTTCAAACTAGCATTAACAATCACTGGATAAGTTGAATTAGGTCCAAGAAATGCGTACCTTAGCCCGGATGGAAGTTGTTTCAGCTCAATTTTCGGAGCCTTTTCCACTGCCCAGTCTCTGTCGACATGAAATGATCGATGCCCTGAAGGTGTCGATCGATGCAATGTCGCACCAGACACATCTAATTGCATCACTTGCTCAGCAGAGTCCATTAGCCTCGCATAGCAGATTGCGGGCTCGTCTTGCAGGTGTTCCAGCTCCATTATAGAGCTCAGTAAGGCTCTCTCCAATGGATCCTCAGCATGTGACCTATGAAAGTATTCTACAGCCAAATCACTGAGTGTGTCCACATAGAAGGTCTGTCCGTCGATGGTTGGTCTCTTCACCAGTTTGTCCCTATCAAAGCTCATCTTCAGATCACCCACATTCAGAATTATTTTACCTCTATGGCAGTCAATCATCGCACCCGCAGTAGCTAAGAAAGGTCGACCCAAAATCAGTGGATCCTTTGGTTCCTCTCCATACTGCAGAACCACAAAATCAGTAGGAATCACACATTGGCCAATCATTATAGGCACATCCTCCAATATTCCTTCAAGAATTCTGATTGTTCTGTCTGCTAAAACCATTGAGATCCTAGTGGGCAGGAAATCAGTCATCCCAAGTCTCTTAGCAACAGAGAAGGGCATAAGGTTCACACTAGAACCAAGATCACATAGAGATCATTCAAATCTTTCCCTGTAGATAGCACAATCCAACACAAAGCTCCCTGGATCTTTCAACTTCTCGGGAATTCTGCCCTGAATCACTGCACTACATACCTCTCTGATCATCATTGCACTCTCCTCATTAGACCATTTACCAGCAAGTAAGTCCTTAAGACATCTCTTCATCACAGGAGTAGTCTCCATAGAGTCAATCAAAGGCACTTCGGTCTTCACATTTTTAATGATCTCCTTTCATTTGGCATACTGCTTATCGTTCTTAGCCTTCCTGGGGTTCTTAGGAAAAGGTACCTTAGGCTTGTAGACCCTTTCATTTGACTTTTTCAGCTTTTCTGCGTCTGAACTCTCTGCAGTCGCCTTGCGTCGATCGTTACTAGTGTTGCATCGATCGTTGATGGGCGACTGTGTCACGACCTCTGCGTCGAGCTTCAGCTCATCATCTTTGTTTTCGCTTTGCATCGACTGTTGCTGAGGTGCGTTGATCAATGCATTGCAAATTCCACGGATCTCATCTTCCATTTCTTCAATTTCCACGATCTCTTCAACACTCAACTGCTTTTTCTGGGCAGGAAACAGCTCCTTACCACTTCTCAATGTCACTGCATTGCACTGATACTTAGGATTAGCACCAGTCCGTCCCGGAAGAGATCCATATGGTCTCTGGACATATCCAGCAGTCCTTGCAACCTTAGCATCAAGCTCCTTCATATGTGTGCTCAAGGATTCAAACTTCCCATTCAGTTCCTCATACACAGCTCATAACTTCTTGTCGGAGTTTACAACATTCTTGGTCTGACCTTTCAGCAACTGCTCCATCATACTCTCCATCTTTCTCTCAGGAGCATTAGTAGCAGGAGGTGTTTGGTAAGAGGAAGATCCATAAGTCCTCTGATTACCTTGCTGAAAAGGTTTCTGGAAACCAGCATTCTGTCCAAAGCCAAAAGAGTTTTGATTGCTTGTGAAAGCACTCTTCTGTCTACCATTGAAGAACCTATTACTTTGCTGATTACCAAACCTGTTTCCTTGGAAACCAGATCCTCTAATGTAGTTCACATCCTCTTCCTGACCATCTTCTTCAGCATTGATCACTTCTACATCTTGAGCAAAATGGACAGCTTTCTTCCCAGCCAGCAAATTACAAACAGTGTCCAGTTTAGTCCTAATATCAGCTATCTCCAAATTTTCTATCTTCCCACCAGATTCCTTCCTTCTCCTATCAGCAGTATTGCAGCTATTACTGCTTACTAAGTTATCTATCAATTGCTTAGCTTGCTCAGGAGTCCTAGTGTTGAAATTTTCATTGCTGGAATTATCCAACGCGGTCTGGTATGGGAGATCTATACCTCTAAAGAAAATACCCAGCAATGTTACCTCAGTGAATCCATGATGCGGGCAGTCACGTTGGTACTTCTTAAACCTTATCCAGGCAGTCTTAAGAGGCTCTATTGGACCTTGGGAGAAAGTGAGAATGTCCTGTCTCGACTGATCAGAGCGAGCATCATCATAGAAGTGTCTCAGAAATTCACTCTTAACAACGTCCCAAGTAGTAAACTTCCCAGGTGGAAGTTGTTTCAGCCAGGCAGCAGAATCTCCAGCGAGAGAGTAGGGGAAGAGTTTGAGAAACAGATAGTCATAGTTCACTCCATCATACTTCATCCCAGTGACTATGTCCTCAAACTCATCAATATGATCCATCTGCTCATTAGGGAAACCATGGCAGGCATTCTACCTCAGAATAGAGTAGTAGATGGTCTTGATCTCGAAGTCATTCCTCTCAAAACCAGGAGGCACAAGAGCTGACCGGTTAGCATGAAACTCATCCGGACGGTTATAGTCAGCTAAGGTCCGCTCATTAGCAACAGGAGGATTGACCATCTGCCTTTCACCTTGTCCTTGGCCTTGTCCTTGTCCTTGCTCTTGTTCTTGTTCAGGCTCAGGAATCACATTCCCTTCAGCATCAATCCTATACCCAGCAGCATTGTACGGATTGTTTTGTCGGTCCCTCAGGGTACCTTGAGCATCGGGTATCAGAATCAGACGTTCTCGAACCATTCTTGCTCGTTGAACTTTCATGTTAGTCCTCTCTAGTCTAGCAAGCTCTTCAAGTTGGAGATTAACGATATTAGTATTCGGATTACTTTTGGTATCACGCGTCTGCATAAACCGTCTGTAATCGCAGTGCAACGATCGATGCTAAGGTGCAACGATCGACTCAACTCCAGTCGCTTAGTAACGATCGACACAAAAGAGGCAACGATCGATGCTAGGCGAATGTAAAACCTGCGACAGAGAAAAACAGAGAAAAATTAGTAACCAAAACAAAAAATAAAAATCCTAGTCTAAACCCTAAGTTCAAATCTATCGAAGACTCAAAAGAGTCCCCGGCAACTGCGCCAAAAACTTGATAGGTCAGGTTTTATCCTTATTCTAATTGCAAGTGCACAGTGATGTGAATGTAGTACTTTAGGGTATCGAATCCACAAGGACTCTAGGCAACGATAGATTAAGAACAGTCAAGTTAAAACTAGGAGAAAGCAATGTAATGAGAAACTAAAAGCAATGCAAGAAAGTAAATCAGTAGCAAGATTGGTTGTAGGCAATTAACTAAAAGCGCTAAGTCTAGGGAGTTCTCAGGAAATTAGACAAGCAGATAAATCATTCAGTCAGGATCAAATTAAGCACGGTTCTAGAACTCAAACACGGAAATAGAATTAACCAACTTTCGTTGTGAGAATTCTCTAAGCCTAATTGCAGAAACCCAAATTTCTTTGTAATTCCTAACAGATTAAACTAGCTTTAAGATTAAGTTCGATATGTTCACAATTCAATTAAACCAAATTTCTTTGCGAGTAATTCAATTGCTCAACCTAAATAGTTCAGATTCTGAACCACACTTTCATGTCAATTTAACAACCTAAGATCTAAATTCTAAGTGATCAGGTTAGAAACTAGTGTTAGGCACGATTTAGATCGAAGAACAATTATTGATATGAATCCTTAACTGAAATAATTAAATCTAGCAAGTCATAAAATCCTTAATGAGAATCCCTAAACCTAACTATGAATCTACTCAGACATAGAATATGAAAACATAATCAATGAATAAATAGATTGCATAAAAGAGAATAAAGAAGTAAAGGGGTTCAAAATCTTCTCCAAAAAGCAGAAAGCAGTACATGATTAGATCAGCCCCAAGCTCTAAAAGCTTCCAGCTCTAAGTATGAAAGCGTATCTAAAAACTGATGTAAAAACCTAATTATATAAGCTAATCACGTCTTGGGGCTTCTTTGTAATTATCAGGAACTTCTGGGCAAAACTGTAAATTCTTCATTCTTCATTAAAACCGCCGAGGAAGGCCCATCTCGCTAGTGTGTCGATCGATGCACGATATGTGTCGATCGATGCATTATTCTGTTTTGGACAGTGAACTCTATCTCTCGGGTCAAAGCACCAAAATGCTCCAAAAAGCTCCAATAACTCCAATTCCGCTCCAAACGTGCATATATCTAATAACACCTGTAAAAGACTTTAAAGAAACACTAAAAGACTCTAAAACACACTTATTTCATGGTCAAAAACCGGTAAAACCATGATATATCAATATTACCGGTTCCCAGCGCTGGATAATCACCATCCAGTGGTCAAATTGATAAGGGCAGTTATCCAGAACATGCAGCAGGTCATCCTCTCTTTCAAATCTGAACTGGAAGCATCCATTCCCTAGATCTGAGCCATTTTCCCTCCCTTTCAAGTTCCATCGCCTGGTGATGAACGCGATGAAAGACCACAACCGCTGGATCTGTGGGTTTGTTAGTCGTCCGATGAGAGTTAGCCTGTTTTCTCTGATTAGAGCTTCAGTGTTCACATCCGGTGCTCTCACTCAGACTCTTGGTCTCTCCTGCACCGCAGTAGCAATTCCTTTTCCTTTTTCCGCCGTAGAGAACCGTCGATTCATGTTTGCTTTGTTGGTGTATGATTCCTTCCTTGAGCTCCATTTTTTGTTGTTCGATCTTCGTGGATGTCAGTTGGGTCCTCCGTGTGAAAGATACCGACCACGGCGAGCGAAGCCTTTGCCGCGTTAAGGCTGCCACCGGTCGGAAAGACTGCTGGAGTTCTTTCCTTTCCTTTTTTGTGTATGAAAAAGTAGGTGAGATTCAAATCCGGGCTGGATAAAAGGTTGGGCTTTTCTTCTTTTTGCTTAAAACCTTTGGGTAAAGAACTCGTTGGTTTTCGAGCCTGAGAGAAAAACTTTTTAAGAAAACAAGAGAATAGCTTTCCTCTTATATCACATATTTATATAAGATATAAAACACTAAAAGTTTGCTAGATCTCGCATTATGGTTAAAACAAGAGAAAAACTTGTTAAGAAAACTTCTTATATCACATATTTATATAAGATATAAAACACTAAAAGTTTGCTAGATCTCGAATTATGGTTAAATAGTTAGCTATATTTGGGAAAAACAAGAGAATAGCTTTCCTCTGATGCAACATTTTGCTCAGGCACATATAATGCAAAATCTCAGGCACATACATTGAAACATCTTGCTCGATAATTTGAAGGAGATTGTTTGACTACATGTTATAAAGTCTTTTATAACTATATATAAAATAGTTAACTATAGTAGATAACTATTTAAATTATTAACTATGTTAATATATTTTTGTTGTAATATTAATTGTTGTTCCTTCTGTGAGAAGTACAAGATTATCCGTTGATCCAGTCAGTTTTGGTAGAAACACACCAAAGTGTATAGTAGATGTTTTCCGAATGATATGCAGCCCCAAAGATGAGACTAGATGAATATGTTGATGGAGGAACAAACACTGGCTTTATAGCTTTTTTACTTGACCGAGATGGATGGAATGAATGGAATTGGATGGAATTTTGTTTTGCTGGTTGTGTAACTCTTTCAGAAACAAATCAAGAAATGGATGAATATGGATTGATGGTCGCCACATGATTTATGACAGAACCTTAATAAAGAGAAATAAGAGCAGCTTCTCACTCACTCTCAAGATGAATTCAGAACAGAACTCACGAAATTTGCTTAAGGAAAAAGGTTTTCTTTATTGATTATTGGGTAAAAATACACTGCTGTGAGAGGAGACTTTATATGGAATCCAAATAGCTTTACCCTTCTAGGAATCTTTAAAACAGATTACAAAAATAAGGAAAACTAGATTCTAGGACCTAATTGACTCTAACTGAAGCAAATACAGGCTCTAATTCGAAAATGCATAAGAAAACACAAGAAAATAACTCATTAGACAATAATTATAAGGAAACACTTACCTTGTTTAGCCTTGGACGAATTTGGGAGTGATTTGAATAGAATGTAGCTGTTGTGCTTTGAATAAGATGTGCTGAAATGGAAAGTCTTGATCCTGGAAAGCTGTGGCATGAATCCATGTTACTTTGAGACGTCTGGGTCTATTAAGAAATCATCCAAAGTGCAGCAGCAATGCAAAGGAGTGAGCTGTTGGAGTTTGATAGCATTTGGCTCCAAAAATGGTAAGTTGAGAAACAAGAGGACTCACCTAATCCTCTGGGTTCTGGTGCATTGTAGGATTCTAGATGTGTTTCTAGGACATTATTAAACTCTCCTGCTGGCCATAAGTATGTTTGGTGCTGACCAAACTCGTGAGTTTCAATATAAGGAAAGTCGGGAATCAACTGGTTTAGAAGTTGAATAACTTTTAAACCATAATATATTGTGTACTAATTCCAATTGGACGTATGCCTCTGATGGGTTGAGTCTTCAAAACAAGTTGGTTTACAACTTGGATCATCTTGGTTTGATATGCATACTTCAATAAGAGTTTGTTGGTCTCCAGCGGATTTCTTTGAAGTCTTCCCAGTTGTAACATGAATAACTTTCTCATGTGGAAAGCTTTTGACTCAACTCCTCTTTCCATGATCCCATGATGAGCTGAGATTTTGGAACATGTTGCTTTGTTGTTTAAATCCCCTTGGTTGGGAAGGTATGCTCCAATATATGCATATATGTCTCTTGTACGCTCAAGCTGTTTCTCTCCAAGAGTCTTGGTGTGTTGATTTATGTCTTCTACATGCTTCTTAGTTGATGATGACTTGACGTACTCATGATACTCGCCCTCTTGAAAAGGTTTCGACCTCGAAACTATATAACTTGCACCAATAGAAAGCAAGTTAGCTTTCATTCTCTTTTGTGAGTTTAGGGTCTTACCTTGATGTATATTCGATTTGGTTATGAGTGGAGTGTCTGGGGTTCTCCTCTGAGAAGGTAAGAAAATATCACTCATATTCCTTTGCATGGTGCATTGTTGTTCTTATTAAACTGATTCTTGTTTGTAACCTTCTCTCCTTTGGTAGTGTAGGTGATGGCCATCTTTGAGTTAGAATCTTCTTGATCCAGCAACAAGTGCTTCTCTGATGGATCTTCTTTAATGTTGACTCTTTGGTTCATGCAATTCACTCAACTATATGGACAAGAAACAAATGCATCATGGGTTCTTTTAAAAAAATGCAAACTTGTTAAACCTTCTGTCCTAGTTGTATCTAGTTCTTTGACTACTTGCGATATTAGGTAAGCAGCTATGAAGTTATCAATTACTTTCAATTATAATGATCTCATTACTTCAACATTTGAATATTTTGAAACAAACTTAGGTAAAGAATGACTTACCTGAGGAACACACTTAGTGTTCTTGATATTCAGCTTGGTGGAGTGAATTGATGCTTGATCAGGGGGATTCTCCTTAAGACTCCCTCTGTTCTCATCAATCTTACTTCTATACCTTTCTTAGGTCCAGGGATTGTCTTCTTGGTTGGAAATAGGTCCATGGTTGTGCTTCTGGCCTGAAACTGGGATCATCATTGTTGGTGCTTCTTCCTTTTGGGCAGTGAGCTCCCATCTTGATTCAGAATCTATTTTTGGCACCTTTGACAAAGAAAAGTGCATTATATCTGTATAATCAAGTGGCAAGGACGTTTTATCATCAAAGAAACTTACCTTATTGCATGTGGTGTTGAATTGCAAAGCTTCCAAATCCCTTTGGTCTTGTTCTTTCTTCTGGTTCATTAAAAGGTTTACTGCTTCTTCTTCTTTAGATGTATGCTCCTTATTAGGACCTATTTCAACACCTTTTGAAAATAAAAGTGCATCATACTAGTGGTGGAACAATTAGGAACCAGTCTGAAGTAGAACTTATCTTAGTCTTTGTTTGAACAAGTTTATGTTCTGGTTTTTGTTTGCACAGTGTATCTTTCCTGGGAATGTTCTTTTTCTTTAGGGCCATTAGGACGTCACTCTTCTTGTCTAAACACTAGGTGGGCATGTGCTTAAGGTTTGATTGAAAGTCTGTTTGTTAGAGGAAGTCTCTTTGACTTTCTTGTGGGACTACTCTTCTTGTCTCTTTGGTATTATTGTTGGGAATGTCCTGAAATCACACTTGTAATTACTCTAGACATAGTTGTGTTGTCGATATTAGACATTCATATAATACTAGGTGATCCTAATGTTTTGCTAGAAGCCACTTGTGATCTGTGAGTTATGAACTCATAGCTAGTATTATATGATCCTACAGGGTCACACACCTAAGCAAACTGGATATAGAATATGGGGTTGATCATTAGTGTAATGATCTGATAAATGTATATATGATATGCATTCGATAACAAGTTTCTGAGGCAGTGTCGATCGACACAGATCGCGGACCAAAATATCGATTTTGGTTTATGACTTAATTAACCACGGTTTGAGTCTTGGTTAAGCAGGTCATGGTAAAAGTCAATATATATATATATGATATATGGTCGACTTTTACAGCTACCAGACCTAATTCACAGCCACCAGAAAGAAACTGAAACCCTCTGAGAGATCCGATCTCAAAACGGCACTAGCATCCCGTCCGTTCCAGTTTGTGTGCGTGTCGATACCAGTAGAGGCGCAGCACTTGAGGCGCTAATCAATCTCGAATACCTAATCATCTTCCGCTGCATAAATTTCCAGGTATCTTCGAGATCTGATGTATATTCAATGATATAAACATGAACCCTAGATCCTAGGCTATGGAATTCAGACTTAGGTTTGCCTAATTGGATTAGGAATTGCTAGAAATTCCTTCAGTGGTATCAAAGCCTTAGGGTTCCATTGAATCTGTAGAATGTTGATTAGATTGGTTGAATCTGGATCGTTGTATATTGGATATATGCATGCTAAATTGAATTTTGATCAAAGTTCAGGTTTTTTGTTCAAAATCGCAAACGATTCTAGGTTTTTTGCATGGTGTCGATCGACGCCGGACAGGGCAAAAACCCGAACATAATTTTGCCTTGTGACGATCGACACAAGAGTTGTGTCGATCGACACAAGAGTTGTGTCGGTCGACACAGACCTTGCGATTAGGATAATTGGTTCAATTGGATTGGACCGATTATCGAGCTTGGTTAATAAAATTGGTTAAACCGCTTAGAACGGTTTGTTGCGATTGGTTTGATTTGGTAGGCGTCGACCGACACTAATGTAGCGTCGATCGACACTGACCGGTTATCAAAACCGGATCAATTGGATTGATCGGTTATAGCAAATTGGTTTTTTGGAAGGATTGCGTCGATCGACACTATAGTAGTGTCGGTCGACACAAGTCCGATGGTTTCGGTTATTGAACCTGAAATCACAGAACCAAACCTAAATAAATCCAATTCTTAGAATAATTAAAACTTAATAAAATTAGTTGTTTTAATTAATTATAATCCTTCTAAGATACATATATGATGTGTATATTAGATTAAAAGTTTTGTTCCTCAACTAAATATCAAGTATATTTAGATGTCTTTCCAATCTTGTCAACTGTCAAGACTTGTTTCATTGTACGATAGACTTGCAGTGCAAGGTGTCCACAATTACATGAGTAAGACAGGAGGTAATCGTGTTGATGAACTTGCAGTGCAAGACATCAACAATTACATGACTCAAAAGAATGGTTTACTTGAATGGGCCATCAAAATCGTTTTGGGCCCAGAGACATCAGGTGGATTGGACATGAGATGTCAATCCACAACCAAGAGTTATATTGGATATAACTAGCAAAGTTGTTGCTTACCTAGATAGCTGAAATTTGGGTGATAGCCAGTGGCTCACTTGAGTTTTAGTGATGCATGGGTCTTGGATCATTATATTCAAATGAGGAAACATTGTTTTGAATATAATGCGAGTCTTCTTAATAGTTAAGAATTCTCATTTCTTGAACATCATAACTAAACCTCTTTTGTTTTCGGCTATGTCTAGCACAAACCATCATAACAATTTCTCCCTGCGATCCGTCCTTGAGAAGGACAAGTTAAATGGATCCACATTTCTTGAATGGTATCGGAACTTGACAATTGTTCTCAAACAGGAAAAGAAGGACTATGTCCTTGAGAAAGTTATCCCCAAGAAGTACCGAGCCAATGCATGGCAGTCAGATAAGGATGCTTGGGATAAGCATTCTAATGATGTGGTCGATGTGTGTTGTCTCATGGTTGCTACCATGAACTCGGACTTGCAAAATCAATATGAGTACGTGGAGTCGCCAATAGAGATGATCAATGGCCTGAAAAGTATGTTTCAGGAGCAGGCACGAACTCAGAGATACCAAACGGTTAAGTCTCTAATTGAGTGCAAGCTACCAAAGGACGAACCAGTTAGTCCTCATGTCATTAAGATGATGGGTTATATTGATAACCTGGGGAAACTGGATTGTCCCATTAGCCAAGAGTTGGCTACTGACATCATTCTGCAGTCACTGCCGTCAAGCTATGATCAGTTTGTTATGAACTATAACATGAACAACTTGACGAAGACGTTAACTGAATTGCATGGGATGCTGAAAACTGCTGAACCTAACATCAAGAAGGACGCCCCAAATGTCCTTATGGTACAAAATGGTAAAAAGTTTAAGAAACTTGGTAAGAACAAAGGTGATGGCAAGATGAGCTCGATTGAGTATCCAAGCGAGTCTAACCATGTTCCTAAGGTTAAAACCGGTCCTTTTAAAGATGATAAGTGCCATTATTGTAATGGTTATGGGCATTTGAAAAGAAACTGCTATAAATTCCTGGAAGATTATGAGAAGCTGAAGAAGACGTACGAGACTTCTTCTTCAGGTATTTATGTTATAGAAGTAAATGTTACTACTTCTGGTCCTTTTTTTTGGGTATTGGATACCGGCTGTGGTGCTCATATTTTGTGAAAATATGCAGGGCCTAAGCAATAGTAGGACTTTGGAGAAAGGACAAGTGAACATGTGCGGTGGAAATGGAGCAAGAGTTGTTACATTAGCCGTAGGAATTCATTTGTCTTTTACCTTCTGGCATGGTTTTAGAACTTAATAATTGCTACTATATACCTGCTATAAGAAGAAATGTTATTTCTATTCCTTGTTTGGATTTAGAAGGATATCAGTTTTCAATAATGAATAAATATTGTTCACTTGATTACAATGATATATCTTATGGTAGCGGTCCATTATAGAATGGACTTTATGTTCTAAACCAAAGTGAACTAGCCTATAACATTAGCATTAAGAGATTCAAGTCAAATGACACAAATCAAATTTTTTCTTGGCATTGTCGTTTGGACCACATAAATTAGAAACAGATTCAGAAGCTCCATAGTGATGGGCTTTTGGGCTCATTTGATTATGAATCATGTGAGAAATGCGAATCTTGTTTATTGGGTAAAATGACGAAGGCCCCTTTCAACAAAAGGTAGTGTCGATCGACACAAAAGGTGCATCGATCGACACAGGTCGCGAACGAACAAAATGAAAGGGCCAGTGACTTATTGGGTTTTATGCATACGGATTTGTATGGCCCGATGAGCCCAAGTACTAGAGGAAACTTGTAGTACTTCATTATCTTTACTGATATTTTCAGTAGGTGTGGTTATATCCATTTAATGAGACATAAATAGGATTTTTTTGAAAAGTTCAAGGAGTTCCAGAATGAAGTACAGAACCAACTTGTGATATATCATGGTTTTTACCGGTTTTATGCCATGATATAAGTCTGTTTTAGTGTATTTTGGTGTTCTTTTAGAGTCCTTTACAGGTGTTATTAGGTACACGCACGTTTGGAGCAGAAGTGGAGATTATGGAGCTATTTGGTGCACTTTGGAGATTTGACCCGAGAGGTTGAGCTCACTGTCCGAAACAGAGTACTGTGTCGATCGTTGCATACCTGCATCGATCGATGCACAGCGAGTTGGGCCAGATTCTCGGCGGTTTAATGAAGAATGCTAATATTGCAAAGATGCCCAGAAGTTCCAGATATTTACACAGAAGCCCCAAGTCGTGTTTTAGCTATTTAATTAGGTTTTTAACTTCAGTTTTAGATACGATATCATAACTTAAAGCAGAGAGTTTTTAGCTTTTGGGGCTGATCTGATCCTGTACTACATTTGTTTTGGAGAAGTTTTCGAACCCCTTTTATATTCTAATCTCTTTTATGATTTCTATTAATTCATTGATTATGCTTACATCATCTATGTCTGAGTAGTTTCATAGTTAGGTTTAGGGTTTCTCATAGGGATTTCATGACTTGTTAGATATAATTAATTCAGTTAAGGATTCACATCAATAGATGTTCTTCAAACTAAATTGTGTTTAATGCTAGTTCTAACCTGATCACTTAGAATCTAGATCTTAGGTTGCTAAATACGACATGGCAGTGTAGTTTAGAATCTGAACTATTTAGGTTGAGCAATTTAATTACTCGCAAAGGAATTTGGTTTAATTAGATTGTGAACATATCGAACTTGGAATTAAAGCTGGTTTAATATGTTAGTAATTGCAAATGAATTTGGATTGCTGCACTTAGACTTAGAGAATTCTCGCAACGACAGTTGGTTAATTCTATATCTGTGTTTGAGTTCTAGAACTGTGTTTAATTTGATCATGTCTGAATGATTTATCTGCTTGTCTGATTTCCTGAGAACGCCCTAGACTTAGCGCCTTTAGTTTATTTCTTACAACCACAACCTGCTACTTGTTTACTTTCTCGCACTATTTTCAGTTTCCATTCATATTGCTTTCTCCTAGTTTTAATCTCTTTAGTTCTTAATCCTATCATTGCCTAGAGTCCTCGTGGATTCGATCCCTAAGTACTACATTGATATAATGTGCACTTGCAGTTAGTATAGGGTAAAACTTTAGACCTATCAAGTTTTTGGCGCCGTTGCCGGGGACTCTTAGAGTCTTCGATAGCTTCTAACTTAGGGTTTTTACTAGGATTTTTATTTTTGTTTTTGTTTACTGATTTTTTTATTTTTCTCTGTTTTCTCTCTGTCGCAGGTTTCATAATCGCATAGCATCGACCGTTGCACCTCTTGTGTCGATCGTTGCTAGGCGATTGGAGTTGGCATCGATCGTTGCTTGGCGATTACAGACGGTTTATGCAGACGCGTGATACCAAAAGTAATCCGAACGCTAATCTCGTAAACCTCCAACTTGAAGAGCTTGCTAGACTAGAGAGGACCAACAAAAGAGTTAGAAGAACAAGGATGGTTGTTGAACGTGTGATCATAAAGCCTGATGCTCAAGGTACCCTTAGGGACCGACACAACAATCCTTACAATGCTGCTGGAGAACCGATAGATGCTGAAGGGAATGTTATCCCTGATCCTCCAGAGCAACCACAGGCGCAACAGGAGCAGAACCAAGGACAAGGCCAAGGACAGGGCCAAGGTAGACAGATGGTTGTCCATGAGAGGACTTTAGCTGACTATAACCGTCCGGATGAGTTTCATGCTAACCGGTCAGCTCTTGTACTTCCTGAATTTGAGAGGAATGATTTTGAAATCAAGACCGTCTACTACTCTCTCCTGAGGCAGAAAGCCTTCCATGGCTCTCCAAGTGAGCAGCCGATGGATCACATAGATGAGTTTGAGGGCATAGTCACTGGAATAAATTACGATGGAGTTAACCAAGACTATCTGTTCCTCAAGCTTTTCCCCTACTCTCTGGCTGGAGATGCTGCAGCCTGGCTGAAACAACTTCCATCTGGGACGTTTGTTACTTGGGCCGCTCTGAAGAGTGAGTTCCTGCGTCATTTCTATGATGATGCTCGCTTAGATCAGTCTAGACAGGACATTCTTACCTTTACCCAAGGTCCTACAGAGCCTCTTAAGACAGCTTGGATGAGTTTTAAGAAGTACCAACGTGACTGTCCGCACCATGGATTCACTGAGGTAACACTTTTAGGCATCTTGTTTAGAGGAATAGATCTTCCATATCAGACTGCGTTGGACAATTGTAGCAATGCCAACTTTAACACTAGGACTCCTGCTCAAGCTAAGCAGTTGATAGATAATCTGGTAAGCAGTAATAGCTGCAAGACTACTGATGAGAGAAGGAAGAAGTCCGGTGGAAAGATGGAGAATTCTGAGATAGCTGATATTAGATCTAAGTTGGACACAATTTGCAATCTTCTAGCTGGGAAGAAAGCTGTCCATTTTGCTCAAGATGTTGAGATGATCAATGATGAAGGAGATGATCAGGAAGAGGATGTGAATTACATCGGAGGATCTGGTTTCCAAGGAAACAGGTTTGGTAATCAGTCTAGTAATAGGTTCTTCAGTGGAGGACAGAAGAGTGTTTTCAACAGCAACCAAAACTCTTCTGGATTTGGACAGACTAGTGGATTTCAGAAACCTTTCCAACAAGGTAATCAGAGGACTTATGGATCTTCCTCTTACCAAGCACCTCCTGTAGCTACTACTCATGAGAGTAAGATGGAGGCAATGATGGAGCAGCTGCTAAAGGGACAAACCAAACAAGAAACTGGATTGGGTGTATGATGATTTCAATGGGAAATTCGAATCCTTGAGCTCACATGTGAAAAGGCTTGATGCTCAGGTTGCACAGACTGCTGGAGATGTTAAAAGAGAAGAAAGGGACTAGAGAAAGATAGTATGGTGGTCTAGAGCTGGCAAGGTAAGAGTCCATGTGCCCTTTGATCGATACTCCTTAGCTGAGACCGCACTTAAATACTTGCAGAAGTCAGTAGGGTGAATTTGAATGCGTGAATGTGATTGTGGAGTTTACTTAAGACAGTTGCTAAGTGTGGGGGAAGTATATGTTGGTCTCGATATCTTGCAGGTGATTCTTTCAGTGGTTTACTAAGGGGAATCTGAGTGTTGTTGCTTCTAGGACAAAAAGAGTTTCTGAAAGTTTTCAAACCTCTTCACCATGTTTTAGTTCTCTGTTTTGCTTAAGGGCAAGCAAAGGCTAAGTGTGGGGGAGTTGATATATCATGGTTTTTACCGGTTTTATGCATGATATAAGTCTGTTTTAGTGTCTTTTGGTGTTCTTTTAGAGTCCTTTACAGGTGTTATTAGGTACACGCACGTTTGGAGCAGAAGTGGAGATTATGGAGCTATTTGGTGCACTTTGGAGATTTGACCCGAGAGGTTGTGCTCACTGTCCGAAACAGAGTATTGTGTCGATCGTTGCATACCTGCATCGATCGATGCACAGCGAGTTGGGCCAGATTCTCAGCGGTTTAATGAAGAATGCTAATATTGCAAAGATGCCCAGAAGTTCCAGATATTTACACAGAAGCCCCAAGTCGTGTTTTAGCTATTTAATTAGGTTTTTAACTTCAGTTTTAGATACGATATCATAACTTAAAGCAGAGAGTTTTTAGAGCTTTTGGGGCTGATCTGATCCTGTACTACATTTGTTTTGGAGAAGTTTTCGAACCCCTTTTATATTCTAATCTCTTTTATGATTTCTATTAATTCATTGATTATGCTTACATCATCTATGTCTGAGTAGTTTCATAGTTAGGTTTAGGGTTTCTCATAGGGATTACATGACTTGTTAGATATAATTAATTCAGTTAAGGATTCACATCAATAGATGTTCTTCAAACTAAATTGTGTTTAATGCTAGTTCTAACCTGATCACTTAGAATCTAGATCTTAGGTTGCTAAATACGACATGGCAGTGTAGTTTAGAATCTGAACTATTTAGGTTGAGCAATTTAATTACTCGCAAAGGAATTTGGTTTAATTAGATTGTGAACATATCGAACTTGGAATTAAAGCTGGTTTAATCTGTTAGTAATTGCAAAGGAATTTGGATTTCTGCACTTAGACTTAGAGAATTCTCGCAACGACAGTTGGTTAATTCTATATCTGTGTTTGAGTTCTAGAACTGTGTTTAATTTGATCCTGGCTGAATGATTTATCTCCTTGTCTGATTTCCTGAGAACGCCCTAGACTTAGCGCCTTTAGTTTATTGCTTACAACCACAACCTGCTACTTGTTTACTTTCTCGCACTATTTTCAGTTTCCATTCATATTGCTTTCTCCTAGTTTTAATCTCTTTAGTTCTTAATCATATCGTTGCCTAGAGTCCTCGTGGATTCGATCCCTAAGTACTACATTGATATATTGTGCACTTGCAGTTAGTATAGGGTAAAACTTTAGACCTATCAACTTGGCAAAAGTATTAAAGCTCTACGATAAGATCGTGAAGGTGGATACTTGAGCTAAGAATTCAGTGATCATCCGAGAGATTGCGGAATTGTTTCACAACTCACTCCTCCTGAATCGGACTTTATTAGATATGGTTCGATCAATGATGAGTCACTCAGATCTTCCATCATCCTTCTGGGAATACGCTCTAGAAACGTCTGCGTTTAAACTAAATAGGGTTCCATCAAAATCATTTACAAAGAGACTACATGAAATGTGGACTGGAGATGTTCCTGATTTGTTTTTCATGAAGATTTGGGGTTGTGAGGCTTATGTAAAACGTTTAATCTCTGATAAGCTCGCATCCAAGTCTGATGAATGCTACTTAATTGGTTATCCTAAGGAGACCAAGGCATGTTACTTTTACTCCCATCGATCAAATTACTGGGTATTTGATACACATTAATATACGTATTTAGAGGGTGTGTCGATCGACGCAAGTGTTGTGTCGATCGATGCAATGCGAAGAACGACACAATTGTCTGTGTTTTTTCCTGAGAAATATTTTCTTTCCAGGAAGAACAGTGGGAGTAAAGTACAACTCGAAGAAATTCGAAAATCAGAGGAGACTGATTAACCTGATGAGGAAGAGCAGCAGTTGGATCTACAAAGAGTTGTAGAACCCACACCTGTGGTGCCTGAAGTTCGCAAATCCGAGAGGATTCGTCACGAACCCGAGAAATTTGGATTTCTCATGACATATTGCCATGATCTGTTGATCATAGACAGTGACGAGTATGCGACTTTGAAGAAGCAATGATGGGCCTTGACTCCGAAAAGTGGCTGAAAGCCGCTGAATCCGAAATGGGATCTATGTCACAGAACCAAGTATGGAATTTGATTGATTTACCCGATGGTGTAAAAAACCATTAAGTGTAAATGGATTTTCAAGAAGAAAATTGACGTAGATGGTAATATTCAGATATACAAAGCTGGGTTGGTGGCAAAAGGTTTCAAGCAAATTCATGGTATTGACTATGAAGAAACCTATTCCCCAGTCACCATGCTTAAGTCCATTCGGATTCTCCTAGCAACCGCCACTCATAATGGTTATGAGATCTGGCAGATGGATGTGAAAACAGTTTTCCTTAATGGAATTCTGGAAAAGGATGTGTACATGACACAACCTGAAGTTATTCATTGATCCTAATGAAGCTAGGAAGGTATGCAAGCTTCATCGGTCCATTTGTGGATTGAAGCAAGCATCTCGGAGTTGGAATCTTCGTTTTGATGAAGCAGTCAAAAGGTTTGACTTCATCAAGAACGAAGAGGAACCGTGTGTTTACAAGATGACTAGTGGGAGCGCAGTTGCATTTCTGGTATTGTGTGTTGATAACATACTGCTTCTCGGAAATGAAGTTCCATTGTTTCAGTCTGTTAAGACTTGACTCGAAAGTTGTTTTTCGATAAAAGCATGGGAGAAGCCGTGTACATTCTTGGAATAAGAATCTATAGAGATAGATTGGACAAGGTAATTGGATTGTGTCAAGATACTTATATTGATAAGGTCTTGCACAGGTCCAGTATGCATGATTCCAAGAAGGGCTTCATGCCAACGACTCTTGGCATTACTCTTAGCAAGACGCAGTGTCCTTCGACACATGTTGAGCAAGAACGCATGAGGTTCAGACAACTACTATAGGCATTAGATGTCTTAAGATGTGATCTTAATTTTAGTGGGAGTTGTTGTTGTTAATTTTAGTTGTGATATGACGTTCATGTAAACATAATTTGATTATGTTAATGAACTCTGACATCAGTATTATTTAATTATGTTATTAAATAATAGTCACAAAGTAATTTATGACATTTTATAGGTCATCAAGTATGTGACTTGATCATGAAACCCTATAAATGATAAATGACATAAATTATGTTGGTCCCTAGTCAAGGTTGTTAAAGTGGGACATTAAGAACCGCGTGAGACTAGTATGTGAGGTGACTGATGACTAAGTTTCATGGAGTCATTAATAAGAGTATTAAATTCAATCACATAGATATGTGTTGGAGAACACAGGATCGGACATGACCCGCTAATGAAAACTCCACAGGATAGTTATATAATTGTCATAAGAGTTTTCATTACGACTATAGAGTATAGTCCTTAGACCTGAGTTCATCATGTTTTCTTACAAATGAATTGGTCCGCTTTAACCTTGTCAAACGTCAGCCGTAACTGGTGACTATAAAGGCATTGATTGGGCGTTTCATGAAGTGTGTGAAGGAACAGGGATGGAACAAGATGGGATTTGTCTCTCCTATATAACAGGAGATAAATATCTCAGGGCCCATCGAAGATTTGATACTGAGAAATGTGTGGCCGCACTCAAACGAGGTGATTGTCAGTCGTTTGTCTTGTCAGTATAAATCGGAGTTCGATGAACATGATTTTGGCTTAATAAGGATGACACGGATCTTGCCTTATGTCAGATCGAGATATAGAGATGAATGGATTATGGGAATAGATGATTCCAGTACAAGTGGGAGATTGTTGGGAATGTCCTGAAATCACACTTATAATTACTCTAGAGATAGTTGTGTTGTCGAGATTAGACATTCATATAATACTAGGTGATCATAATGTTTTGCTAGAAGCCACTTGTGATTTGTGAGTTATGAACTCATTGCTAGTATTATATGATTCTACAGGGTCACACACCTAAGCAAACTGAATATAGAATATGGGGGTTGATCATTAGTGTAATGATCTGATAAATGTATATATGATATGCATTCGATAACAAGTTTCTGAGGCAGTGTCGATCGACACAACATGTGCATCGATCGACACAGATCGCAGACCAAAATATCGATTTTGGTTTATGACTTAATTAACCACGGTTTGAGTCTTGGTTAATCAGGTCATTGTAAAAGTCAATATATATATGATATATGGTCGACTTTTACAGCTACCAGACCTAATTCACATCCACCAGAAAGAAACTGAAACCCTCTGAGAGATCCGATCTCAAAACGGCACTAGCATCCCGTACGTTCCAGTTTGTGTGCGTGTGGATACCAGTAGAGGCGCATCACTTGAGGCGCTAATCAATCTCGAATACCTAATCATCTTCCGCTGCATAACTTTCCAGGTATCTTCGAGATCTGATGTAGATTCAATGATATAAACATGAACCCTAGATCCTAGGCTATGGAATTCAGACTAATTGGATTAGGAACTGCTAGAAATTCCTTCAATTATGGCTTGGGTATCTTTGAGGGTATTGAGCTCTGGTTTCTTTGAAGTGAAATGTACAAACATACTTCAATCATGACCCATTTCAGATTTTCCAAAGTGGTGATTTCTCCTTCTTTATATTTCCACTTTCATAATTGTCTTGCATCCACCATGAGTATGCACTTCTGGTAAGTTGTTTGATGGTAGTGTCTAGCTTTTCTTCATTTGGAGTCTTGTGGTATGAAAATCAGTCATCCATATCCCACTTTCATTCAAGATAATCTTCTGGAAAGCTACTTTCTGCAAATGTATAAATCTGATGCTTATGTCTTCTGGTTCTACATGAATGGTCTGGTGGTTTAGGCTCAACATATTTAGCTTCTGGTGCATCTCCAAATTCATTTTCTTCTTGTTGTTTTGCAGGCTGGGACTGTTCTAGCTTTGTGATGTGTTCTCCTATAGCTTGAATAACCTCAAGGAGTCGAGCCATGTTGGTTTGATCAGCTGCTTCCTCACTCATGGTTATGTACCTGAAATTCAAGTTAAGAACAAAAAAGTATCAATGGATTCTAACAGAAACACAATATGAAAAACCCAAATTTTAGAATGCACAAAGAGGTAAACTTCAGAAAATTACAAATTTTCTTTAGTTAAACAGAGTCAACACGATTTGGTGCAAATATGGAAGCAAAATTCTGTCACAAAACTAATGAGGAGCCTTTACTTCTTTTTTTTGAATTTTGAATTGGATACAAGAGTAAAAAAGGAAAACAGATTTATGTCACACAAAAACTTAATGTAAAACTTTTTTTTTAATTTTCGAATTTACTCAAGAACAAATATGGAAATAACACTTTTCTGAATTGGTTATTGAAAAAAATTGAATTAAAAACTTGAAAAACTTTGTCTTCTTTCTTTTTCTTTTATGGTTTTTTCTGTATAAATAACATTAAGAACACAAAACAAAAATATGCAAGTAAATATTTTTTATTTTGGTTTTGTTTAAGAATGCAGAAACAAGTGATATGGAATGAAAACAAACTACTTGTGTTTTGGTTTTTTTTGAATGACTCAAAACAAAATAGAAACTATATGGATGCAAATAGATGAATAAAAAAATAGAGAACTAGTGAAAGACAAATCATTTTTATGGGGTTTTTGATTGAGGCTGAAAACAAACTATGATCTAAACAGAAACTAGATGTAATAACAGAAAGGTAAAGGATAGAATACACCTGATTTGGAATATTTCGGCTCTGATGCCAGATGATGCCGCCCAAAGATGAGACTAGATGGATAGGTTGATGGATGATCAAACACTGGCTTTATATCTCTCTTACTTGACCGAGATGGATGCACTACAAGAAATCTCGGCCATAGCCATGGATTTTTTCGTGTCTATGGCCGATTATCCGTGGCTAATTGACCGTTAGCCGCGAATAGCCATGAATAGGATTCGTGGCTACGAGCGCGTTGCTAATGTGGTATCGTGGCTTTTCGTGGCAAAGTTGCCACGGAATACCCACGAATTCATTCGTGGCTAGTAGCCACGAATAGCTATAAACCAAAACCATGGAAATATAGCCAAGAATAGACACGGCCTCGTTCGTGGATATTAGCCACGAATGGACACGACCTTGTTCGTAGATATTAGCCACGAATTTCCACAAATTATCCGTAGCTTTTTTAAAAAAAATCACAAAAAATAATTTAATATAATTTAATAATTATTAATATAAATTTACGAATTAAATAAAAACTAATATACAGAATTTAAATAAAGATTAATATACATAAATCAAAAAAAAAAAAAAGATCGGACTCACAGTCCTGTCGCTTCTTCTTCTCCGGCGGCTCTGCATCCGGTGGAGTCCGTGTATCTTCTTCTCCGGCGGAGCACATCTTCTCCGGTGGTCTCATATCGCGGCTGATGGCTTACTGCTTCGTCTTCAACTTCATCGAGCATCACCGGATCTTGTTGTTGGAATTGTGTCCAGTAATCTCGGTACTGTCTCTAGAAAGTAAGAGTATGTCGAGATCAGACATAAGTCATATAATACTGGGGATCATGATGGCTTGCTAGAGTCCGCTCATGATCTATAAGTCTTGGACTTATTGCTTTTATTATATGATCCCATATGGGTCACACGCCTAAGCTAACAGGAAAATGTGTTGGAACGGCTTAGCAGAAGTACGACAAAAGTGCTAGGCATTTGTCGTACTAAGAGAGAAAAGATTAATGGGTCTGATTAAATGGGATTTAATCAGATTGGGCCCAAAAGCCCAAAAGGGAAAGAGAAGGCTTTTAATGACTAAAAGCCAAGTCTTTTCTCCCTCAACCCAAACCCTAGCCGCGGTCTCTCTCCTCTCTCTGCGCCTCTGTTCCTCGTGGTCTAGCAGCCATTTCCTTGTGAAGCGTGTGTGAACCTTTGGAGGATTCATCCCTCGGTGCATCTATCTGATCTCTGACCTGTTCTAATCCTTCCGCTGCAACAAACAGGTAAAAGGTGAGATCATGTTGTGATTCTAAATAAGAACACCTAGATCTGATGCATGTTTAGGTTGATATCAATATGAGAATTGAATCAGGATCAACTGAACTATCCTACAGTGGTATCAGAGCCATTGGTTCTTAGGTTTCTTGTTTTAGATTCATGTTTAGGTTGTTTAATCTGTTTAGAATTGTTTTTGAATCAATTACTGATAAGATAAAACAGTTAAGAATCAGAATTGAACTCTAAACACATTGATTGGATCACAAAACCGAGCTATATGATTCGGGTTTGTGATCGGCCGAAAGGAAGCTCGGGTGGACGGCGGACGGTCGACCGTGAAGCGTCCCGATCGCATGGATCGTGCGATAGCCGATCGCATGGATCGCGTGTCGTCCCGCGTTCGTCATCCCGATCGTCTCGTCCGGATGCTGTCCCGATCGCGTGAGGTTTTAACCGTCCGGATCGCGTCAAGCTCTCGGACGTCCCGATCTCTCGACCCGACTGTCCCGTAGCGTCTCGGCGATCGTCCCGGCTGAACCATACCGTCCCGATCACTCGCAAGCGTCCCGTCCGGCAATCCGAGCGTCTCGATCTCGGATCGAGCATGCGGCTTGCGGCTGGACGGCTCTTGCTCGACCGGTTAGGGTTTTGGGTGTAATTGGGCCGGTTCGATTTCGGTTAGCTGGTTCGGTTTAAAACTTTATTAAAATCATCGTTCTGGTTTAATAAACAGATTTTAATAGTTTTATTAAATCTGGTTAAACCGGGATAAGAAATCCAATGTCGAAAGAAATATTGGATTTAGTGCCTAAACCGGGAATTTCTAATTTGATTTGGTTGGACCAAATAAATTGAGAAATTCCGGTTTAGTAAATAACCGGTTGACAATTGTGGTCATCGTAGTAATTAAAACTTGGTTAGACCAGTTTTAATGAACCAGACCGGTTATGTCAATTAATTGGACAATTGGGTCATGTCTTGGACATGGACCAATTCTTGGGCCTTGGGCCAAGAAGTTAAAACAATTGGGCCAGTTAATTGAGTCTTTCTTCAGAATAATTTAAAATCTATTTTATAAAATTATAAAGTCGTTTTTAAATTAAAGTTTCCGAAATTTTGAAATTAGAAAGTTTCTTAAAATAGAATTTTCTGAATTTGCGGGTTTTGGATTTTAAAGAAATTTCTAAAGTTAGAAAGTTTCCGGTTTTAGAAAGTTTCCAATTTTAGAAAGTTTCCAAAAATAGTAGGTTTCCATAAATAGAAAGTTTCCCGAAATAGTAATCTTCTATTTTGGGAATGATTTTAATAAACCTACGAACCTCAAATAATATCAAGCGTTGGATGTCTTGTCCAGGCTATGTCAGCTGTCAAAGCCCATTCAATTGCATTCATGGCCTTACAGTGTGAGGATGTCTGCTTTTGCGTGAGTAAGACGGTTTGTGATTCATAAATGTCATTGGGAGTCCCAGACATTAATGATTACATGACTGTATAGTCCGGTTTTCTTGACTAGGCCATCGGGAGTCCCGGGCCTTGAGACATCAAAGTGGATTGGGCCTCGGGCCCAGATTCACAACCAAGAGTTATATCACGGATATAATTAGCCGATATAGGGCTTACCAATATAAGCTAAGGTTGGGTGATGGCCAGTGGCCCACTTTAATCTTAGTTATATGTGGATCTTGGAATCATTATATTCTATTGAGGGTAACTTATGTTATTGAATATAATGCATGATTAATCATATTATACCTTAATACGAGATTAATCATATTGAACATATTAACTAAAATCCTTTTATCTTATATTTCAGTTATGACTAGCACAAACAATCAAAACACTTTCTTGAGAGAGCTCTCCCCGTAAGGATCGGGTCCAATGCCTCCCATGCAGTATATAATGCTTGGAATAAGCATTATAATGATGCGGTAGATGTGCGTGGTCTGATATTGGCTACCATGGACTCAGACTTGCGGGAGCAATATGAGAACATGGAGTCGCCAATAGAGATGATCAGCAGCCTGAAATTGAAATTTCAGGAGCAGATACGAGTGGAGAGATACCAGTTGGTTAAGTCTCTCACTAGCTGCAAGCTACCAGATGATCATCCAGTAAGTCCTCATATCAGTAAAATGATAGGTTATATAGATAACCTGAGGAAACTGGATTATCCAGTTAGCCAAGAATTGGCAACTGAAATCATTCTGCAGTCACTGCCGTCAAGCTATGATAAGTTCAGAAGGAACTATATCAAGAAAGGCTTAACGAAGACGCTGACTGAACTGCATGATATGCTCAAGACAGTTGAGCCAAACGTGAAGAGTACCCTGTACAATCTCATGAATGAGAAGGGTAGGTTTACTAAACCTAATGCTGACAAGGGTGAAGACAAAGTTGTCCAGATTTTGAATCATGGCAAGCGTGTGTCTTCTGAGCCCGAGTCAGATACCTCTTACGTTGGTAAGTGCTGCTACTGTAAGGAGACAGGGCATTGGAAGAGAGATTGCATTAAATTCATGGAAGATGATGAGGAGTTAAAGTCGATGTATGCGACTACTTCCTCAGGTATTCATGTTATTACTTCAAGTTCTACCTTAAAGGTATTGGATACTGGTTGTAGCACTGATATTTGTAATAATATGCAGAGCCTAAGCAACAGTAGAACGTTGAAGGAAGGGCAAGTGAAACTACATGTCTGGAAGGAGCTTGGGATGCTGCCTCAGCCGTAGGGTTTTTCACTTATGGATCCCTTTGAGGCTTGGTTTTGTATTAAATAATTGCTACAATGTACCTGCTTTAAGCAGAGTTGTCTTTCATTTTCTTGTAAGAATTTGAATGTTTTTCATTTTGATAAAAGACAAGTTTTGTTCTTTTGATCTTAATGAAATATTAATTGTAGCACCCTATTCATGGAATGGGTTTTATATCTTAAACCAAAAGTGCCTAAATGTAACATAAATACCGAATTGGTTTAAATCTGATGAATTAAACCTGATTTTTCTTGGCATAAAGTCTTGGTCACATAGAGTAAGTCGGATTCAGAAATCCCATAGTCATGGACTGTTGGGCTCATTTGATAAAATATCTTATGAGACTTGAATTCTGTTTACTAGACCAAAAGGTAAAGGGCCTATCTTAGCCGAGCTAGAGAAAATCCCAAAGGCTTATTGGACCTGGAACATACTGATGTATGTGGCCCAATGAGCAGTAATGCCAGAGAAAATTTCCTGTACTTCATTGTCTCTACTGATTACTTCAGTGAGTGTGACTGTGTTCATTTGATGAGACACAAGTCGGAATTCTTTGACATGGTCGAAAGAATGCCAGAATGAAGTATAGGATCTGAGTGACAAAAGTATTAAGACTCTGGATTAAATCACGAGTGAGAATACTTAAGTCATTGATTGTGTAATCATCTTAATGAGTGTGAAATCGTTTCACAGCTCATTTCTCTTGAAAAACCTGAAGGTGTTTTCTGTGAGAAAGAATCAGATCTTATTAGAAATGATTAAAGATGAGTCACACAAATCTTCCATGATATTATTTAAGAATAACGCTCTAAAATATCTAAGTTTACGCTGAAATAGTTCCACAAATATCGGTTGAAAGACACCACGTTAATGTGGATTGGAATCGATCCAAATTTGTCTTTACTGAGTATTTGTAGTTGTGCTACTTCGCTGGTTCTCCTAGAGAAACTAAGGCTTGTTACTTTTATGTCCAATCTGTTTTCTAAGAAGGGAAGTTATTTTCCAAGAAGAACAGTGGGAGTAAAAGCATAACTCGAAGTTTTCTTAGGGAAACCAAGGCTCGGTACTTTTACGACCATTCTGTTTTCTAAGAAGGGAAGTTACTTTCCAAGAAGAACAGTGGGAGTAAAAGTACAACTCGAAGAAATTCGAGAAATACAGGAGGCTGCTTTACCTATTGAGGGAGAGCAGCGGAAGGATTTACAAGATTTCTGTAGAATCTACACCTGTGGAGCCTGAAGTTCGCAGATATGAATGAATCAGTTACTAATCCGAGAGTGATTTCTCGTCATTAGTTGAACCTGATAATCATTGAAAGTTCGCATGATCTGATGATCATTGAAAGCGACGAATCTGCGAAATTCAAAGAAGCGAAAGTAAGCCCGGACTCCGAAAAATTACATTTTATGTAAGTTAGCTTCATCGATCCATTCATGGATGGAAGCAAACATATCGGAGTTGGAATCTTCGTTCTGTTGAAGTAGTCAAGGTTTTGACTTGAACAGGAACGAAGCGGAACTGTGTGTTTACTAATAGATTAGTGGGAGCGATATTGCATTTCTCAAAGTGTATGTCGATGACATACTGATTCTCGGATATAACGTCCCAACGCTGTAGTCGGTAAAGGACTAGCTTGGGAGTTGGTTTTATGAATGACATGGGTAAAGCCACGTAATTCTTGGATTTTGGATCTAAAGATAGAGATCCAAAAGAGCTGGTAGGACAAAGTCAGAATTCTTAAAATTGACAAAGTCCTACACATTTTGAGCAATCCAAGAAGGGTTTTATGCCAATGTCACATGGCATTAAGTTAAGCAAGATACAGTATCCTACGATAACTGCTGAGCTTAAATGCATGGATAAGATTCCATATGCGTCGGCAATTGGATCTATCATGTATGCCATGAAACATACTTGTTTGATGTTGCTTTAATGTTAAGCAAGACAAATAAAGACCAGTCAAATCCAGCAAAGAATCAAGTTTCCTAAAGTATGTCCTAAAGTATTTGAGGAATACTAAGGATAAGTTCTTGATTTACGGAGAAAGTGAGGTGCTATAAGTCAATAGAGTCTGAAAGGCAAGTTTCCAACAGACAAAGATGATTTCCGGTCACAGTCCGGTTATATCTTGTGTTTGTCTGGCGGTGCACGGCACTGTTGCTGACTCCATGACTTAAGCTGAATCTTTCGCAGCTTGGGAAGCGGCGAAAGAGGTTGTTTGGAAAGAAGAGTTCATCACTGAACTTGATGTGATTCCAGCATAGATGAAACTAGCTGCACATCAGAGGTCCAAACACCTTGAGGATAGGTATAACCTATTCCGTGAGATAAATGACAGAGATGTTAAGTAGATCAGCAAGTTTCAACGAATGAGAACGTTGCTGATCTATTAACGAAGCCACTCCATAGGCCTAAGCACGAGTCGCGGACTGTTGCTGTAGGATAAGTGAAATTAAGATGCAGTCTTAAATTTCAGTGGGAGTTATTAAAGGGCTTTATTTAGTTATTGATATGTTCTTGTAAAACATTCTTATGTTTAATGAAATTATTATTTCAAGATTATTTTAACTGTGATGAAATAATCGTTCCAAAGTGATATGAACCATTTTATAGGTCATCGAAGTAAATGACTTGATCTTGAGTCATCGAAGTCATTTAGCTTGATCATGAGACCCTATATTTGATAGATGTTTTATATCATCCTGTCCCCAGTCGAAGGTTGTTGAAATTGGAACACCAACAACCGTGTGAGACTGGATTGGCACGTGACTTATGACAAAGTCTCGGTGTGTCATAGATGCGCGGCATCAAAGTCAGTACATAGGTGTATGTTTGGGAACATACGACCGGACAAGACCCGCTTATAAGAACTCTTCAGGATATTTATATCTGTGTCATAAGAGATTCTTACTACGACTATAGAGTATAGTCCTTAGACCTGAGTTCGCATGCATGTGACTGCACATGGACTGATGCACTTTGATCATTGTCTAACGCTATCGTTCTGCGATAGTTATAAGGACCTTGTTTGGGTACATTATGAAATGAGTAGTTTACAGTGATGGAACAAGACGGAATTTGTCCCTCGAATATATATGGAGTGAATATCTCTAGGCCAATCGGAGATTTGAATACTGGAAAATGCATGGCCATGCTCAAACGGACTTTCCCGAGTCGTTTGGATTGTCAGTATCGAATCAGAGTCCGATGAACAAGATTAGGCTTTATAAGGATGACACCAATCTTGCCTTATGACTAATCGAGATATTGAGACAAAAGGATTATGAATACAGAGATTCCAGTACAAGTGGGAGATTGTTGGAATTGTGTCCAGTAATCTCGGTACTGTCTCTAGAAAGTAAGAGTATGTCGAGATCAGACATAAGTCATATAATACTGGGGATCATGATGGCTTGCTAGAGTCCGCTCATGATCTATAAGTCTTGGACTTATTGCTTTTATTATATGATCCCATATGGGTCACACGCCTAAGCTAACAGGAAAATGTGTTGGAACGGCTTAGCAGAAGTACGACAAAAGTGCTAGGCATTTGTCGTACTAAGAGAGAAAAGATTAATGGGTCTGATTAAATGGGATTTAATCAGATTGGGCCCAAAAGCCCAAAAGGGAAAGAGAAGGCTTTTAATGACTAAAAGCCAAGTCTTTTCTCCCTCAACCCAAACCCTAGCCGCGGTCTCTCTCCTCTCTCTGCGCCTCTGTTCCTCGTGGTCTAGCAGCCATTTCCTTGTGAAGCGTGTGTGAACCTTTGGAGGATTCATCCCTCGGTGCATCTATCTGATCTCTGACCTGTTCTAATCCTTCCGCTGCAACAAACAGGTAAAAGGTGAGATCATGTTGTGATTCTAAATAAGAACACCTAGATCTGATGCATGTTTAGGTTGATATCAATATGAGAATTGAATCAGGATCAACTGAACTATCCTACACTTGTGACGAAAGAGTGAGACAGACGGAGAAGAGATAGGTGGAGGGAGATCTCTGGCGGCTGTAGTCTTCTCAGGCATATCATCGAAAACACATCGAGCATCTACAACATCCCCACATCAATAGACCCTAACCCAGCCGTGGCTCGTAACATCACAGCGACGTGTGAGTCTCGGTGTAGGGAGATCTCTGGCGGCTCCTCCTCTGCGCAAATCCATCACATCGACGAGATCGGTGGAGGGAGATCTTCGTCTTTTCGACGGCGATGGAATCGTCATCGCCTCCGGAGTGTTCGTCTTCGTCCAGCGAGGAGATCGACAGCGCCTCCACCGTCGGGCTCTGCTTCTGCCTCCATCATCTGCTTCGCTCGAGCTCCATGACTCTCAATCACGATCTGATAAAGAAAAGAAAAATGAAGAGGAAGAGGACTGTATAGTTGAACGGCGTGGTTGAAAGTGATGAAGAGGAGATTAGGTTAAAGAAGATTACTTTATGACCATTAGATCTAGGATTAATCAATGGTTGATATTAAAAGAGATCTCAATCCTTGCCATTTTCTAACAACCAATAGAAATTAAGCTATTTATAAAAAAAATTATAAAATCATTTTATGTTTTAATGAGAAATTTAAGGATTAAAGTTTTATAATGTGTAAAATTTTCAATTAAAATATCAAATTCATTAATACATAAGTAATGATTTTAGTTTATAAATATAAGGTTTAAGGTTTATTAACTAGATTCTTGTTTATAATTTAGGGTTTGTTTAGATTTTTGTTTATAATAATAATTTAAAAAATATAAATTAGGGTTTGAAGGGTAAGAGTTTAAATTTATAGTTTATGGTTAAGAATTTAAAGTTTAGAGTTTGATTATAATTTAGGGTATAAGGTTTAAAGACTTATAAGAGTTGAATATTAGTTTTAAATATGTTATAGCATTTAAAATGTTATTAATAAGAATTTTGGTTATACTTTAGACTTTTGGGGTTTGTTTAGGGTTTAGGGTTTTATGTATTAGTTTTGTTTTGTTTATACTAATTAATAATCTTGATTTTGGAAATGTTATAGTAATTGGAATGTTATAATTTTGTTTATATTTTAGGAGTTTGGGGTTTATTTAGAGTTAGGGTTTAGGTTATATATATATATATATAAGTTATACAATTGTGGTAAATAAATAGTTTTATGTATATATAATTAAAGGTTTGTATTTTGATTTTATTTTCTATGATTTAGAGTTTAAGGTTTAGAGTTTGGAGTTTTAGGGTATATTTAGGGTTTAGGGTTTTGAATAGCCACAGATAAAATCGTGGCTATCCGTGGCTATCTGTGGCTAAACTCTTCCACGATAATTTAGTGGTTATTCGTGGCTAAATTACCACAAATAGCTACGCTTTCGGATCGTGGCTAGTTAGCCACGAAAACTTTCGTGGCTAGTCGTGGCTATGTTTTTCCACGACTATTTTGTGGCTATTCGTAACTAATTTTCCACGAATAGCCACAAAATACTTTTCGTGGTTATTTAGACACGAATAGCTACGAACCAGCCACGAAAACGATTCATGGCTGGTTCGTAGCTATTGTGGCTGAGAAAATCATAGCCGCAAACCGGTCGTGGCTGGTTCGTGGCTAAAAACAGTTTTTCTTGTAGTGATGAAACGAATGGAGTATGATGGGATTTGTCTGGTTTTGTAACTCTCTCATAAACAAATCAAGGAATAGATGAAGATGAATTGATGGTCGCCACAAGGTTTATAAAAGAACATTGATAAGACAGAAACTAGAGCAGCTTTTCACTCACTCTCAAGATGAATTCAGAACAGAACTCACAAAATTTTCTTAACAAAAAGGGTTTTCTTTCTTTATTGATTCTTGGGTAAAAATACAATGTTGTGAGAGGGGACTTTATAGAGTCCAGATAGCTTTGTCCTTCTAGGGGTCTTTGAAACAGATTGCAAAAATAAGGAAAAACTAGATTCTAGGACCTAATTGACTCTAACTGAAGCAAATACAGACTCTAATTTTAGAATGCATAACAAGAAAACAACTCATTAGTCAATAATCATAAGGAAACACTTACCTTGTTTAGTTTTGGACGAATTTGGGAGTGATTTGAATAGCATGTAGTTGTTGTGATTTGAATAAGGAGTGCTGAATTGGAAAGTCTTGATCCTGAAAAGCTGTGGCATGAATCCATGTTGCTTTGGGACGTCTGGGTCTATTAAGAAATCATCCAAAACGCAGCAGCAATGCAAAGGAGTGAGCTGTTGGAGTTTGATAGCATTTGGCTCCAAAAATGGTGAGTTAAGAAACAAGAGGGTTCGCCTAATCCTCTGGGTTCTGGTGCATTGTAGGATGTTTAAATGTGTTTCTAGGACATTATTAAACTGTCCTGGTCGCCATAAGTATGTTTGGTGCTGACCAAACTCGTGAGTTTCAATATAAGGCAAGTCGGTAATCAACTTGTTTAGAAGTTGAATAACTTTTAAACCATAATAGATTTTGTACCAATTCCAATTGGACGTATGCCTCTGATGGGTTGAATCTCCAGAACAAGTTGGTTACAACTTGGATCATCTTAGTTTGATCTGCATATTTCAATAAATGTTTGTTGGTCTCCAACGGATTCCTTTGAAGTCTTTCCAGTTGTAACATGAAAATTTTCTCATGTGGAAAGCTTTTGAATCAATTCCTCTTCTCTGTGACTCCCTGATGAGCTTAGATTTTAGACAGGTTGCTTTGTGGTTTAAATCCTCCTGGTAGGGAAGATATGCTTCAATACATGCACATACGTCTCTGGCACGTTCAAGTTGTTTCACTTCAAGGATCAGGTTTTGTGTTTTTTTTAATTTCTTTTAGTGATATATTATTTTAATAATTTTATTTACTTTTATATTTGATATTTAACTTTTTCATTTACTTTGTCTGCATTCAAAGAAAAGATATTTGAAAACAAAAGGCTAAAATGTGCTGTAAAACTCATATGCTTTCTGGAAAGTATCTAGTAACTCACAAAAGAATAGCTTCAATCCCAGTTCTTTTAAATTCTTAAAGTATTTTAAACACTTATTGCAGACGAGTCAAATTACCACTATCAGTAGAACGAGTCAAATTTAGCTATATGACAGTCATCAGAACAGAAACCCTTCTTCTTCCCACCTGGAGGCTTAAGGCCTTTCCATTCTGTGCAGGTCCAGAAAGTAGGTTGACTACACCTGAATGTTCTCCCGAAGATTGGGCTAAAGGCTTCTCCTTGTCCCAGAGGACATACACCTGACCTACCCTATTGTCTTTGGCTATTCCACTCATAGTAGACATCCCTGGCTGACGCAGAAGCCCTCAAAAGGTAATATCCATACTATTTTGTCTCAAACATAATCCTAAAAAGTATACAAAAATGTATATTTGGTTTTCAGTATAGTTCTTAAATTTTACATTAGTAAGAAATAATTTTGTAATTTTTTTCCCGGCCAAATATCATTAATTTATCAAATAGTACAAAGCGGATTAAAAAGTTGTATACAAAACATCGAATACAAATTATTGCATAAGCAGTTATATGCGCCATCTACTGAAGACAAAATATTAGAAAAACGAATTTGACGTTGCTTCCTTTCGAGGTAAGCCTTACACGCTAACACACATATGATGTTATTTTCATTCTTTTCTCTTCGTCTTGCTCCGGTATGATTTGTATGCCAGATTGGCATTCCTTTTTTTCTTTCCAAATCTTACTAGGAAAAGCCATTGCATCCGTTACATATTTTGAAAAATCGACACGATACCAATTAGTCTGTATTTGTGTCCTTGATGATAATGTAAACTTCATGTTCTTCCTGCTTTGACTCCGTATATCTTTGCATCCATCAAATGATTTCGAAATAAATGGTGCATGAAAGAGACCGTAACATGCCACTGAATACAACTGGGGGTAAGAGTATATGGTTGACCAATTATAATCATCCCATGGAGTTTTTTTGGGTTTAATGTGATAAACCAATGCCGAAACTATCGACAATGGAAATAAACTGGCGAATATTATCATCAGACAAACCCTCCCCAAATGAGAGACAAACACATTCTCCTCCAAAAGATTTGGTTGGACTAACCCCAATCTAGATTCTAAAGGAGTAAATGACATGAACAAAATATGTATCCTAACTTTGACAATCTGGATTTTGAATGCCCCAATTTTGTCTGAATGAAAGATCTTTGATATTGATTTTTCAGAAAAAAAATTGGAGATAAACAACAAATGATGAAAATATCAAAGGCATGTGATAAGAATTCAAAGCCTAGAAATACCAATCAGAGGAAAAAGAAGACGTAATCCAATGGAAGAGAGAGAAACGGTTGACTACAACTCCTCTTAAATCCAAACAGAGACTGTAATCCAATACCCATCAAATGAATAAATAGGAGCCCCAAAACATCGTTACGATGTGGTGTTTGTCTGTGTTTATCACCGTTCCAAAATTTATAACCGATCGATTTTCTGCCCATGATTATCTAACCCCAAAAGAAGTAGACACCTAAGAACTAAAATAAATAAAGGAAGAGTACGGGCGACGTCGACTCCGACGTCGGCCGGCGGAGGTTGAGAAGGTTTGAAGAAAATCGCAATGGTAACCGTCTATGGCAGAGAGAAGAGACGTCACTTTGTATTTTTATTTATAAATAGAAAATATAAAAGAAAAAACATTGGTAAAATTTCCTGAACTTATTAATAATAGTTTTGAATCTTGTTCTTTGGATTTTGAATGCTGATTATGAATATGTTAATGATTACATATATTTATTGAAGTGTATACATTACTTGGTTTTTGCTGTTCAAAGGATCTTTGATGGAGCGCATCCTCAATAATAGATATTGCTTTCATCGTATTTTGGACTTTCTATATTTTAGTATATTTGATTATAACTTTTAGTTAGTGTTGTGTTTATCTTTTATTCTAGTCTTTATCTTTAATTCCTTATATAAAAGATCATTTGGGTGTTGTAACGATCATTGGATTTTGTTTAATTAATAAAGAGCTTTGAAAGCATCTCTTTTACCTTGTTACGGTTAGAACTCGAGAGTTCTCAACGGATCAAGAAGGCATTGATTCTGGTATTCTTAAACTAAATAAGATCTTTGCGTTATCGTAGCTTCCGCTACACCGTTTGGTATCAGAGCCGAAACGGTTCTTTTATTATGCCGCCAAGAAAGAATCTCCAACGACGGAGGAACGAGCAAGCTAACGCTTTGCGAGAAGTATTGGCGGAGTTTCAACAAAATTTGTGTGATGTGTTGCAACAGTCCATGGAAGCTGCCATACGTGTGATATTTCAGCTAAACCAACAACCACTGATTTTGTCCCAACTTGATGATCCACTTTTCGACGACGAAGTTGAAGAAGACGTCTACAACGAGATGTATGGTCCTCCGATCTTCGATGTCTACGATGATGCAGATCCGATCTTCAATGATATGGATCCAATCTTTGATATCCATGGTGAGGTAGATTCGCTTATTGACATGTACGGTGAAGATATCAAAACCATAGATTTTGTCTTTAGTGATGAAGCTTTTGAAACTTCCACAAGATCAACAACGTCTTTGAACATTACATGTTCTAATGGGTTGACGACAGTATCATGTGGTCCAGAATATGAAGATCTTGTTGCAACATATATTGAAAAAGTTTATATGCACAAAAACAAGATTCGAGGTCGAATCTTTTCGTCATCGGAGGGACTGATGCAGCGCATCCTCAATATAAGATATTGCTTTCATCGTATTTTGGACTTCCTATATTTTAGTATATTTGATTATATCTTTTAGTTAGTATTGTGTTTATCTTTTATTCTAGTCTTTATCTTTAATTCCTTATATAAAAGATCATTTGGGTGTTGTAACGATCATTGGATTTTGTTCAATTAATAAAGAGCTTTGAAAGCATCTCTTTTACCTTGTTATGGTTAGAACTCGAGAGTTCTCAACGGATCAAGAAGGCATTGATTCTTAGGTATTCTTAGACTAAATAAAATCTTTGCGTTATCGTAGCTTCCGCTACACCAATCTTATTTTATGTAGGTTCTACGTACACTTTAACAAAATAACAGTCTATTTACTATTTTATCAAACACAAGTATGTTTACCATTTTAAAATACACAAATCCATGCTCTTTCATTTCTGCTATTTGATGTAGCCTTTCAACAGTATGACATGTTGGAATTCTATTATAATTTGTTTGTTCCATGTTCACAAGCTGAAACAAGTGGTTTTGCTTTTGTAGGAGCCAAATATGAAACTCCAAATAATTAAATGAAAGAAGTTGCTGAAAAAAAGTGAGGATCTCAAAGGACTCAAGCAAAGAAATGAGGAGTGATAATGGCACAGCCTAAACGTGACAAAAGATTGATTGTTCGTTGGTTCAAAGAATGGCCGAACAAAAGACAAACTGAGGCTCGTTGATTTGAAGATCGAATGGCCGAGAAACATGATTGATAGTTGAAAGCTTTCTGAATTTGATTGATCATAAAATTGTCTACAAACGAGGAATAAATCTCCTTAAATACTAGTTGTATCCAATGAGGATAACAACAAAGACCAAAACCATATTTCCTTTGTGTTTATCTAAGATTAAACAAAAAGAAAATATCTTAAAACACTTAATAAAGATAATCACCAAAGCTCAAGTAAATCTTAATACTAAAGATACGCTGCATCAAGTCTCTCCAGGTTGGAAAAGATTTGACCTCGAATCTGGATCGTTGTTGTCACCATGATACATGGACGATTACTTCACATTAAAGACATTGGCAGTGTTGATGTGTGCATGCAAGTTGACGCGGTACACATTCTTATTTATCCGAGCTAGCACCTCCACCGAACCGATCTTACGCGATCGTCGTGCAACAGCATACGGTCCTTAGTCAAAATGACCTAGACCAAATCTCCCACGTCAAAAATTACTTCACGTCGCTTAGCATTTATCTTCACCTTATATTTTGCAGTCGACTGCTCCAAATTTGAATGAGCTTGCACATGAGTTTCACGCAAGGATTCAACGAAGTCTGATGCCTTCCCATGCAATCTCTTTACGTCTGGAACAAGGGTGAGATCCAAAGGACCACGAGGCAACAAACTATAGACCACCTGAAAAGGACTATAACCCAAACTTCGGTTAGTTGCATGGTTGTGAGCGAATTCGGCTTGAAAAAAATTCTGCTCCCACAACCGCAAATTATCACTAACCTATACCCGTAACATAATCCCCAATGCCCGATTAGTGACCTTTGTTTGTCCATCCGTTTGAAGATGATAACCAATACTCATGTCAAGGATTGTGTTCAACAATTTACAATGAGATCACCAAAATGTACCTAAGAACCGTGTGTCACGATCAAAGACGATGAAAGCAGGCAAGCCATGTAAATGATAAACCTCTTGAAAGAACAATTATGCCACCTTCACGACATCAGTTGTTCGATTACATGCTACAAAGTGCGCCATTTTGGAAAAACAGTCCACAATGACAAAAACGGAATCGTTGCCTCGTTGTGTACGCGGGAGTCCAAGAATGAAGTCCATACTTACATTTGTCCATGTATGTGTTAGAATGGGAAAAGGGAGGTATAAACCTGCACTCTTTGCACCACCCTTAGCTTGCTGACAATCCCGACACATTTCTACGAATCTCTCTACATCCCATCGCAGACAAGGCCATAAATACGTTGCCGACACCAATTGTAAGGTGCAATCACGACCGAAATGTCCTTCTGAGTGTAGTTCCTCACTTATCTTCAACTGAAAACTGCAATCCAGGACATACAGTTGGACGCCCTGAAAGAGAAAGCCGTCCGCCAAGGCGTAATCGGAACACTAACCATTGTTATTACGCGCAAGGATCAAGATGAAGAAAGGATCTGATTCATATAGATCATAAAATGAAGTGAATCCAGGAACAGAGTTATGCATTGCTGTGAGCATGATTCGCCGGTGACTCAATGTATCAGCCACTCTATTTAGTTTACCAGCTTTATGACAAATCAAGAAGGTAAATTGCTGGAGATAGGCGATCCAAGAAGCATGTCTAGCTGACACTTTGACCTGACTATCCAAGTATATCAAAGCGTAATGATCCGTGAACAAAACGAACTCGTGATGCACCAAATAATGATGGCAATGCTTAATTGCTAGGAACACTGCATAGAATTCGACATCATATATGCAAGAGAGAATTCAAGCACCTGATAAATTCTCACTGAAGTAGGAAACATGGCGTGATTGTTGGCTTAACACCGAAACAATCCCGAGTTTTGACGCATTGCAATGTATTTCAAAAGGCATATCAAAGTCCGGAAGAGCTAGTATATGAGCCATTGTCAGCTTCTCTTTGATTAAGGCGAAGGCCTTACTTGCGTCCTCAGTCCACAAAATTTTCGATAGCTTCATGCAATTGGTTAATGGCACCATAATAGTATTGAAATGGGACACAAAACGTCGATAAAAAGAAGCCAATCCATGAAAGCTTCTTACCTCCGCAACTGTTGTCGGCTCCAGCCAAGATCTCACCGCCTCGACCTTACTTTCGTCCATCACCAATCCGGAAGAAGAGACCACGTAGCCGAGGAATAAGATAAGTGATACTTTGTTTAGCGACGAAGAAGGTGTCCTGACGGAGGACACTCAACACTTGTCGAAGATGATGTAGATGATCAATCAAAAAAGACCTGAAAATAAATATATCATCAAAATGTAAGACTACAAACTTGCCAATGAATAGTCATAATGCCTAATTCATGACACGCATAAAAGTACTTGGGACATTAGATAATCAAAAAGGCATAACCATTCATTCAAACAAACCTTCGCACGTTTTAAACGCTGTCTTCCACTCATCTCTTGGTTGAATACAAATCTGATGATAACCGCTTTTTAAGTCTAATTTAGAGAATATTATAACATGACCAATCTGATCAAGTATATCATCCAATCGTGGAATCGGAAATTTGTTAATGAACCGTGATTTTATTAATGGCTCTGTTGTCGACACACATACGCCATGACCCATCTTTTTTAAATGAGCAGAGCTGAAACTGCACAGGGACTCAGGCTTTCACGAATGTGACCCTTTGCCAATAGTTCCTCGACTTGACGCCGAAATTCTTCGTGTTCCTGAGTACTCATCATGTGATGAGGCCGATTTGGTAAAACCGCTCTTGGTATGTGATCTATACGGGGTTGTATCTATCGTAGTGGAGGCAAACCGCAAGGCAGGCTCTCCGGAAAGACATCCTAGAACTCGTTAACAATGGCTTTAATGACCGCCGATATCTGCAAGTTAATATCTGGTTGCTTATTAGCTGTAAGCAGAGGACTGCATACCCTGCATCACGAAACTCTGCCACAAATGTAGAAGCTGAATAGAGGATTATCGCCTTATCAGTTACGCGCGATGTGGGTACTGGCTCCTTTTAGTGACCGAGGGGAATCCGCGTTAGGAAAGAGGATGATACAGTGGTTGTCAAAGACGAAACTGTGGACATTTTTTTGTCATTGTGAGTCACTTCTCGATCATATAGCGAATTCAAGCACATGATAACTTCTCACTGAAGTTGGCGACGTGGTGTGTTTGTTGGCTTAACACTGCACCAATCCCGATTTTTAACGCATTGCAATGTACTTCGAAAGGCATATCAAAGCCCATAAGAGCTAGTATATGAGCCGTTGTCAGCTTCTCTTTGATTAAGGCGAAGGCCTTGCGTCCTCAGTCCACACAAATTTTGATAGCTTCATGCAATCGGTTAATGGCACCATAATAGTATTGAAATGGGACACAAAACGTCAATAAAAAGAAGCCAATCCATGAAAGCTTCTTACCTCCGCAAATGTTGTCGGCTCCGACCAAGATCTCACCGCCTTGGCCAGCTTTCGTCCATCACCAATCCGGAAGCAGAGACCATGTAGCCGAGGAATAAGACACGTGCTTGTTCGTTTAGCGACGAAGAAGGTATCCTGACGGAGGACACTCAGCACTTGTCGAAGATGATGTAGATGATCAATAAAAGAAGAGCTGAAAATCAATATATCATCAAAATGTACGACCACAAACTTGCCAATGAATGGTCATAATGCCTGATTCATGACACACATAAAAGTACTTGGGGCATTAGATAATCAAAAGGCATAACCATTCATTCAAACGAACATTCGCGCGTTTTAAACGCTGTCTTCCACTCATCTCTTGGTTAAAGACGAATCCGATGATAGCCGCTTTTTAAGTCTAATTTAGAGAATATTGTAACATGGCCAATCTGATCAAGTAAATCTCTCCAATCGTAGAATCGAAAATCTGTAATGAACCGTGATTTAATTAATGGCTCTGTTGTCGACACACATACGCCATGACCCATCTTTTTTTAAATGAGCAGAACTCGAACTGCACAGGGACTCGGGCTTTCACGAATGTGACCCCTTCGCCAATAGTTCCTCGACTTGATGCCACAATTCTTCGTGTTCATGAGGACTCATCCTGTAAGAGGCCGATTTGGCAAAGCCGCTCCTGGCATGAGATCGATACGGTGTTGTATCTATCGTAGTGGAGGCAAACCGCAAGGCAGGCTCTCCGGAAAGACATTCTAGAACTCGTCAACAATGGCTTTAATGACTGCCGATATCTGCAAGTTAACATCCGGTTTCTTATTACCTATAAGCAGAAGATTGCATACCCTGCATCACGAAACTCCGTCACGAATGAAGAAGCTGAACAGAGAATTATCGCCTTATTAGCTACGCGATGTGGGTACTGGCTCCGTTTCACTAGCTAGTGGCCGAGGGGCATCCACGTCAGGCAAGAGGATGATACGGAAGTTGTCAAAGACGAAAATGTGGATATTTGTTCTCCTATTGTGAGTCACTTCTCGATCATATAGCCATGGTCGACCCAATAGTAAATGACCCACATCCATAGGAACGACATCACATAAAATTTTATCTTTGTAGTGTAGACCTATAAAGAATGACACGACCGCCCGTTTTGTGATTAGCACCTTAATGTTCTCCTTGATCCTTGTCAGTTTCCAATATTATGTACATGACTTTAGGTATAAAGTTGATAAAATAATTTACCAAGTGATAAAAAATATCGACAATTTTTTTAAGTGAAACAACATAACTTTAGGTATTAAGTAAGAAGATAATTCAATTAGGAATCTGATAAGATGAGGAAATGGCATCAGGTTATCGCACAATTCTTTATCTTGGAAAGATTTATTTTCATATTTAAATTTTGTAAGGTGTTTTCCTAAAAGCTTTAATGTTGAACAATAACTTAAATAGTATAAACAACAAAATTCAAGCATAGCATCTCCTACATTAGAAAAATATATTGAGTTTGAACTTCATTAAATACAAATATACATAAAACAAAATTCAAGCATAGCATCTCCTACATTAGAAAAATATATTGAGTTTGAACTTCATTAAATACAAATATACATAATTAAATATTCTTGTCGCTACGACGAGTTTGGTAAACATATTCTATCCATCACAGTAAACAGAGTACCCTGACAAAAATTTGGCTATAATGTCCATGTCCATGTCCATGTCTTATCTTACCGACTTTTTTTTTTTTTTTTTGTCATCCAAATCGATTCAAAAGCCAAGGCGTTCAATAGTACAAATGGGCTTAAGCCCTAAACAGGAAAACAAAAAAACGCAGGCTTCAGCAGTCCATCCAAAGCCCATCCGAAGCTTTTGCGGAAGAAGACACCACGTGGCTTCAGCAGAGACGGACAGCGAGAGACACGTGTCAGAAGGTAAAGAACCGACGGAGACAGCCGCATGCGTGGAGGAAAACACCGGCGAACCACCCCAGACTAGATTCCTGCAGGTCGGAGGACCACTTGCCGGTCAAAGAGCTTCCCAGAACCACCATGGGAGAACCTGCATACAAAAAACACAGTAACAGCTACGCCACCGAAACCGGCCAAATCCACGGAGACGCCTACGCCGACAAGGTTAAAAAACCCGCCTGTTTCCACCTGGAGCTTGTCCCCTAAAGCGGTGGTACGTTGACGAAATTAATTCCGGCGAGAAGGTCGAACGAGAGCACAGCAATTAACAATCAGGGAGCCATGGCGGGAAGAGAGAGAGAGAAGATTGACCGTACTCGTCAGAAGACGAAAGAAACCGGTTGAACCGGCGAAGTCCGAATAGTCGGAGAAGATTAGCCAGCCAGAGACAACGATTCGGAAGCTTATTGGAACGCAAAACAACTACCGATCGAGATCGGATCTATACAAACCGATCGAAACCAAAAGAGAAACAAAACAAAGAAGAACATGGTTTGATCGGAACCAAAACAGAGGGGAAAAAAAGATATCGATCTCAAAAAGGAAAGAGGATCGAAATCAGAAAAAAACCCCAACTCGGTGGCTCTCCTTCCTTCTGAAAGATCGAGATCGGAGAAGAAGGTCGGAGGCTCGCCGAGAGAAAGCTCTCTCTCTAACCAGGAGAGAGTGTCTTATCTTACCGACTATGCGATAGGATTAAGCAATTTAGTACTATTATTTTTATTAAAAAAAGTCATTCATTTATACATTAAATAATATATGAACAAGTTTTTTTTTTTGAATAAACATGTATATGAGATTTTTTTAAGTAAGTCATTTTTCTTAACTAATTCTTTCATTTTGAAGTTTCATTTGTTCGCTCTCGACGTTTACACACTTTTTACTTTTTCTTTGTTCAAATATCGTAAAAAAATTATTTTCATTTAATATTTCCATAAGCTGCATGATTTGTTTTGTTAATTTTGAGATTAAAAAAATCTTGGTGAAATTCTCGGTTCATATATAATTTTGACTTTTAATTTTTAAAAATTTATTATATATTATCATTTTACATATTAATTTACATATAATCTTTGATTTTAATTATCTGTAATATGCGTCATTTAAAATCTCATCAAACATAATCTGAATTTCATAAATCTAGTTTTACAGAACTGTTTTCTCCAACTAAAAACATCTTAGAGGCTTTCACTACTATTACATCTATACTATTAAAACAGAAAGGTTTTTTAAAAATAACATTTGCCCACCGTAGTATTTACATGTCATGCAATTGGGAATCAGCCGTAAATATGTCGATTCATTAAGGGTATTTTTTTCTTAACAAATTAATCAAACCCATTTTAAATGGGCGTGACCCGGTTAATAGGCGGATAAACACGCAGATCTTTTCTGAATTAAATATTTTTTAATCATGTACGTTGAATTAATTAAGTTATAATTCTATCCATTCAATAACTTTTCTAACATTTAAATATCCATGTTTGAATCCTACGAATTACTAGATTTTAGGAAATATTTAAGGTCATTAATATTTAAATAAATCTAAGATTTGTTTTAAGGATATTTAATTTAATTCCTCTACGTTTTAGGAAACAAGTAAAACTATTATAGATATTTGATCACGTAAAGTATCTACACAAAAATACTCAAAATATATATACACCAACGAAAAGGGAATACAAGTAGATGATTTGTTTAGAAATTTTGTAAAATATTTTTTTAAAATTTAGATTCATGATAAAAATAACGGGTTGAACAATAAATTAGCCAATTTTGAATATAAAAGTTTTTTAAAAATACACGAGTTTAAAATATATATTCATATTTTGAATTGGTATATTTTAATTTAATAAAATAATAGAATTAATCTATTTTATATTATTCAAATTTATGATGTGTCACATTATAGTTATTTTTATAAATATAGTATTTAACGGGGTTGTTGCATCAAACTTGCAGATAATTTATAACATTACAAGACGTTTTTTTTATAGATTTTGGTGTTCTAATTCAAGTTTTTATCTTTTATGAGAATTTTTTTAATTCTAATAATCTCTAATTAATTTGAATTTAAAAATTCGGCATTAAATCTCTTATTCCCTAAATCTCTTATTCCCTAAATCTCTTATTCTGAATTAATTAGAATTCAAAATATCGTCATTAAATATTTCCTAAATCTCTCAATCCCGATAAATAAGACAATTTCAAATCACATTTAAGGCTATTAAATCATACTTTCTAAATCCTTATAAATCTTAACTAGATTAAAAAATCTATATTTTTAACTTGCTCGCTACACAAATATTTTATTTAATTCGATTTTAAAAATATTCTAGAGCGTATTCCAATCTTCCACAAGAAAATTTCTGTAAATTAGTCCAACCCTAAATCAATTGATCCCTATAAATAGAGCTTCTGCGACTCTCATTTAACACAAACATATCAATTTTGATATTATATCGAATTAATATGGTTCTAATTTATATTTTTTATTGATTAATTTGCAAGTTTGTCTCATATCAAACCAAACGAAAGGTATTGATTTCTTATAATTATCATTGTTCTAATTTTTATATTGTTCTAATTTCAATTTTGTAGATTTGTTTCATATAAAACTAAACAAAAAGGTACTGGTTTTCTTATAATTATCGTAGTTCTAATTTTAATATTATGTTGTTTATGATTTTTCAAGTTTGTTTCATAACAAGCAAAACGAAAGGTATTAATTTCTTATCAGTATCATGGTTAAAATTAGATATTAATATTATATCATAGTTCTAATTGTATATCGACTTATTTATGATTTTGCAGGCCTATTTCATATCAAGCCAAACGAAAAGATATTGATTCCTTCTAATTATCATACTTCTAATTTTATATTGTGTTATTTATGATTTTGCATGTATGTTTCATACCAATCAAAACAAAAAGATATTGATTTCTTATCATTTTCATGGAATAAAAAATCTCATTTTAAAGAATATTTTTTCAATAAGTTTTTTCTATATGTTTTTTTCTCATTCGTTGGCAGTTTTTTCCGGATCATTAAAAGTTTAATCAAAGGATCCGTTATCATTTTGATTACCTTTTTCTTCTCAATTATTATTATTTATATGTTTGTTTGATTAGTGAGATTTATTTTGTATTTACATTAATATTTTTGGTTGAATCCATAAGTCTGAAAAGTCCGAATAAAAGTTGTTGCCATGATGTCTGATTGATCCCAAGAGTCCCAATAGTCCGAATGAGAATTTTTAATTACTATCAAGATGGATTTAAAAAGATGGATTTGGTAAATATGATAGAAAAGTCTCAAACGAATGCATAAAATTAATATGGGACAACATTACGGTTGTAATAGTTTTTTATAGTAATTATATATATAATTCTTTAGTTCGTAATGTGAATTAGTCGTAATATTTTGACAAAAGTTTAAATCTGAACCACATCTAATCATATCTTTAAAACATAATTTCAATTGAATAAGTTGTTTGATTATTATATGAATTTTTTTTTCAAATGTCGAATCTTTTAGAAAATAAGTTTCCATAAATCTTGAATACAAATATATTTACCAAATTTAATTACTCTTTGATCTATTAAATTAACATAAAATATTTATATTTAAACTATTATAAACATAAAATAAATTGAAAATAGATTAATTTAATTAAAACTATCTATACAATTAAAAATAAATTTTGATTAGTGGAAGATAGGTTAAAAAGATGTATTAACTAATTTAAATTGATATATTTCTAACTTTATAAAATATTAAAATATAATAGTTATATTAGTGGAATATATGATTAGTTTGATTACAGTTAATGGTTTTACAATGGCAATTTTTTAAGATTTTTTAATCAAAATAATTAAAACAGTTTATGAAAATTGGAAAACAAGTTAAAAATATGAATTTATTTATTACATACAACTTTTAACAATGAAATCACGGGTTGAAATAAGTTAGAATTAACAGTGAAATCACGGATTGAAATAAGTTAGAATTAACAGTGAAATCACGGGTTGGAATAAGTTATAATTAATTTAAATAATTATTTTAATAAAATATACAAGCTTTTTTACATCAATAAGATAAATTAAGTATCTATTAAAAATAATAACAAACCGCATAATAACTAGCTATCACACATAAAACAATATAAAAACAAAAAAACAAAATATATTATTATGTTCTCTTGGTAGTTAGCACGATCTTATCATATAAATTAATTAATAACAAAATCAATTTAATTTTTTTATAAACCTATTTTATAAAATATCAATTTCTAATAAATTTTAAAATATATATAAGTTAAAAATATAATAGTTATATTAGTGGAATATATGATTAGTTTGATTACAGTTGATGTTTTTACAATGGTAATTTTTAAAAAAACTTTTATCGAAATATTTAAAACCGTTTATGAAAATTGGAAAACAAGTTAAAAATATGAATTTATTTGTTACAGACAACTTTTAACAATGAAATCATGGATTGAAATAAGTTAGAATTAACAGTGAAATCACGGGTTGAAATAAGTTAGAATTAATTTAAATAATTATTTTTAATAAAATATACATGCCCTTTTACATCAATAAGATAAATTAAGTATTTATTAAAAATAATAGCAAACCGCATAATAACTAGCTATCACACGTAAAACAATATGAAAACAAAAATAAACAAAATATATGATTATGTTCTCTTGGTAGTTAGCACGATCTTATCATATGACTTAATTAATAACAAAATCTAATTTAATTTTAAATAAAACTTATTTTATTAAATATCAATGTCTAATAAATTTTAAAATATATAAAAGAAACATATTCCCGCGTTCATGTAGCGCGGATCAAAATCTAGTTGTAAATTATTTCTTATTTCTTATATCAAATAACATTCTCCTAATTTTTTTTTCATTTATATAAAAAATTGTGATTCAAGATGGAAGTTTTTAGTAGTAGTCACTTTAGATTTATTTATTTTTGTAAAATTTATACATTATTTTAATATTTTAAAAGTTTTACTTTTTTCTTCAATTGATATATTTTGTTTAAATCAGTTTACCTTCTTTAAGTTAGAAAGCATAAACAGTGTAAATAAAAAAAAAATATTTTAACTCATTTTTCTTCTTGTAAAAATACATATAAACAGTATTTTGAAATGATATATAGTCATTCTATGTTTTTATACGCGAATTTGTACTTTATTATATATAAATCATCTCTTAAATTTTAAATATGTATTTTATATAGTGAATTATTCCTTATATAATTTTATATTCACTTTTTAGAAACTAATTCATATTTTATTATATTTATATGAAGTTAGAATTATTTAGTTTTAGTTTTATAGAGTTTTATTTGAAATGTTTATTTTTTATATTATTTTATGTTGGTTTATTATTTATTTTCAGTATTAAAATTTTGTTTGGATTTAATTACTTTCATTAGGTAATAAACATATAAGTTATGTAAACTAAGAGAGTCATTAATATTAGTTTAAATTTTTGTATGAACTGAAATAATTTAATAAATAATAAGAAAATAAAATTGTATAAATTAATTAATTTACTAATATTAGTTGTTATGTTTTTTTGTTTATGTGTACACCTTAATAGAAGAAAAAAGTGACTAGTTATAAGGCTGGATTCTACTTTTTTCCTAAAAAATACGTATATGACTGTTATGCGGTATTTCATGGATATTGAATATTTGGAAGAAGAAACGGAGAAGAACCTTAGGTGGGTTCACATGTACTTATTTTATCGTTCACATTGTAGAAAAAAACAAGAGAAATGTATGCAAAACAGAAAATATATCGCTGGCTGCGTGTTTCTCTGGCCAGTCCCGTCCATCAACATTTTTTTTTCATCTGTAAAGTAATATTTTATTTAATCAAAGAAGTATGCATTTTTGAAATATAAAAGTCGACAAAAAAACAAAACTTTCTTCGGAAACTAAGTTTAAAAAAGGCAACTAAGCCGGCGGAAAAACAAGAAATCCCCAAAAACTAGTCCTATAAAAAGAAAGAAAATCTACGACTAAACCAAAAACAGTCGATACAATCCAAAACCAATAAAAAAACAAACTGATCTTGCTAATCTTGACCCACGCGGAAATGCTATAGCGAGATTTACCGAAGTAGCCCGCGGTCCACCAACGATAACATCAGCTATACGAACAAATGCTGAAAGACTCACTCTCAGACTCAAAGAAACCAGACTCCACAATCCGACAAGAAGGAACCCCTACAAGGACCCCTAGAACTCTTTCGGATACGGTTGCAACGCACATCTATGCACCCATAAACACCTAGATAGAAGCCTAAAAAAACTCAAATCTAACCAGATTTGAATTAACCAAAGTCAAACTAACCTAAACTTCCCAAAACCCGGAAAATCAGATTAGGAAGCACCCACAACAATCTCGCACAATGAGTAAAGTTCGCAAAATCAGAAGCCGAGACTAAATTTTGAATCAACGTGTTGGGATAGTGTCCTGAAATTACACTTGTACTCACTCATGTGATAGTTGTGTGTCGAGATCAGACATTCGTATAATACTGGGCGGTTGCAATGTTTTGCTAGAAGCCTCTTGCAATCTGTAAGTTGTATACTTACTGCCAGTATTATATGATCCTATAGGGTCACACACCTAAGCAACTGGAAGCTATGACATGGGAATGATCATTATGGTAATGATCATATTAATGTGTATTGAATACACATTATAATCGATATAATGGTGTTGTGTCGATCGACACAGCTTGTGTGTCGGTCGACACAGTTCGGAATTTCCGAAACAGCTTTTCGGGTTGGGACTTAATTAAGTCTGTCCCGTTAAGCATGTTTAGGTCGAATAAAACTCGAGAGTTTCGACCTAAACAGCAAGCCGTCCACTTTTCTTGATAGAAAAAGTAGACACACCAGAGAGATTCGAATCCCGTTGATCCGGCACTAGCATCCCGTTTCCAGCGAGCGTGCGTGTGTATCTGGTAGAGGCAAGGCATCTGCGTTGCTCCACTGATCTCGTTCACCATTCTCATTCCGCTGCCAGTTCAAAGGTAAGAACTAGGTTGGTTTTCATTCAATATATCAAACCCTAGATCCTAGGGGATCCAACAGTGGTATCAGAGCGTTGTTAGGGTTTAGCTATTGAATCTGGTGCAATTAATTCGAAACTTGTGGTTGTTGAATTGTTAAAATTGCCTGCTAAATCGTTTTTCTTGTGTAAATCTCGGATTGTATGCATGTTGAAAAATCGATGAACTGTTGAAATCGCACTGTGTCGATCGACACAAAGCGTGTGTCGGTCGACACGCCGCGAAATAACACGTAAAATTTTAGGGTTTGTCGCAGGGTGTCGATCGACACAAAGCGTGTGTCGGTCGACACAGAGCGAAAACTCGCAATAAAATTTTAGGGTTTGTCGCAAAGTATCGATCGACACAAAGCGTGTGTTGGTCGACACAAAGCGAAAATCCGCAAATAATTTTAGGGTTTTGATCTGAGATCGAGTACCCGTATTCCTGCTGTGTCGATCGATACACTGGGTGTGTCGGTCAACACAGGTAAAGCAATTAGATAGATTGGTTCAATTGGATTGAACCGGTTATCTCGCTCGGTTAATTTTAATTAACCAATTGGTTCTGGTTTGGTAATGTCGATCGACACACAGTGTGTGACGATCGACATGGACCATTAAACCGAACCGGTTCAATTGGATTGAATCGGTTAAGTAAATTCGATCCGGTTTGACCGGTTATCGAAGATTGGTTTAAGTATGGCTGCGTCGACCGATGCCAATGGTTGGCGTCAATCGACACGACGTTCGCAGATGTGCTGGTTGGACCACAAATTTGCATATACCAGAACAATTTAATCCTAAAAGTTCTAGATGAACCTAAAACTAATAAAACTGATTATTTTAAATAAACTTATTACTTCTTGGATGTATATTGGATATACATCAAGATAAAATAATTCTTTTCCTCAACCAAATATCAAGTGATCTTGATGTCTTGCCCGATCTTGTCTACTGTCAGGACTCGTGTTGTTGTTAGATATCCTTGGAGTCCTTGGTATCCACAGCAACATGAGTAATGCAGGTGATCGTTGATAGATTTGCAGTGCAACTATTAGTGATCACAAGACAGAAGAGATTGGTTTTACTTGACTGGGCTGTCAGAAGTTCTGGGCCCAGAGACATCAGAGTAGATTAGACATAGTTTGTCTCATCTACGACCAAGAGTTGTACTGGGTATAATTAGCAATGATTTGCTTACCTAGATAACTAAAGTTTGAGTAACGGCGAGTCGCCCACTCGAATTTTAGTGATCTAAGGATCACATAGTTTTGAATACAATGCGAGTTTTTCTTATTAGATAAGAATTCTCATTCCTTGAGCATTATAACTAAAACTCTACCTCATTTAATTACAGCTATGTCTGTCTCAAATCATATCAACGCTTTCTCACTAAGATCCGTCCTTGAGAAGGACAAGTTGAATGGATCTAATTTCTTGGAATGGTATCGGAACCTGAGAATAGTTCTCAGGCAGGAGAACAAGGAATATGTAATTGAAAGAGTTCTCACCGAGAGGCCATGTTCCAATGCCCCGCAGACAGAAAAGAATGCTTGGGATAAACATTCAGATGATGTCAAAGATGTTAATTGTCTAATGCTGGTGACTATGAACTCTGAGCTGCAGAAGCAATATGAGAACGTGATGTCACCCATTGAGATGATTAACAGCCTGAAAGCTTTGTTTCAGGAGCAAGCTCGCACAGAGAGATACCAGACGGTTAAATCTCTCATGGATTGCAAGCTGGCTAAGGACAGTCCAGTAAGTCCTCATGTCCTTAAAATGATGGGTTACATTGATAACCAGGGGAAACTGGACTGTGCCATTAGCCAGGAGCTAGCCACTGACATGATTCTGCAGTCTTTGCCGTCGTGTTTTGATCAGTTCATCATGAACTACAACATGCAAAACATGACTAAGACATTGACTGAGTTGCACGGCATGCTGAAGACAGCAGAGCCGAATCTCAAGAAGGCAACTCCCAGTGTACTGATGGTACAAGGGTGTAAAAGGTTTAAGAAACCTAAGAAGGATAAGGGAAAGGCCCAATTTGTCCAGACTGAGAGTCAGGACAAGCCCAAGCCGAAGCCCAAATCCGGGCCTTCTCCTGAGGATAAGTGCAACTACTGCAAGCAGTTAGGGCATTGGAAGAGAGACTGCAAGAAGTTCATAGAAGATTACAAGAAGCTGAAGAAGACGTATGATGCGTCTGATTCAGGTATTTATGTTATCGAACTTAATGTTATATCTTCTCGTTCTACTTCGTGGGTATTGGATACCGGCTGCGGTGCTCACATTTGTACTGATGTGCAGGCACTAAGAAATAGTAGGACGCTGAAGAAAGGACAAGTAGAGCTACGGGTCGGGAATGGAGCTAAGGTTGCTGCACTGGCTGTAGGCACCTACGAGTTGTCCTTACCTTCGGGCGTGGTTTTAATTTTAAATAATTGCTACTTTGTACCTGCGATTAGCAGAAACATAATTTCAGTTTCCGTTTTGGATTTGGAAGGTTTTGATTTTGCTGTTGAGAATAAAGTTTGTTCTTTTAATCGTGATGGTACGTATTATGGTAGCGCCCCATTAGATAATGGGTTATATGTATTAAACCAAGAAATACCTGTCTTTAACATGAATACAAAGAGGTTTAAGTCCAATGACGAAAACCCGACTTTCTTATGGCATTGTCGTTTAGGCCATATCAATGAGAAACGCATCCAAAGGCTCCATCAGAATGGGCTTCTGGGCTCATTTGATTTTGAATCATGTGAGAAATGCGAATCTTGTTTGATGGGCAAAATGGCTAGAGCCCCTTTCAACAAACCAAATGAAAGGGCCAGTGATTTATTGGGCCTTATTCATATTGATGTATGTGGGCCAATGAGTACTGTTGCCAGAGGAAATTATAAGTACTTCATTACCTTCACTGATGATTTCAGTAGGTATAGCTATGTCTATCTGATGAGACACAAGTCAAAATCCTTTGATAGATTCAAGGAATTCAAGAATGAAGTACAGAAACAACTTGGCAAAAGTATCAAAGCTCTGCGATCGGATCGCGGAGGAGAATACTTGAGTCAAGAGTTCAGCGACTATCTGAGCGAGTATGGAATTATTTCACAACTCACTCCTCCTGGAACACCCCAATGGAATGGAGTGTCAGAGAGGAGGAATCGGACCTTATTAGATATGGTTCGGTCTATGATGAGTCATTCAAATCTTCCATTATCCTTTTGGGGATACGCTCTAGAAACGTCTGCGTTTACACTGAATAGGGTACCATCTAAATCAGTGGAAAAGACACCACATGAACTGTGGACTGGGAATGTTCCTAGTCTGTCTTTCCTGAGGATTTGGGGTTGTGAGGCTTATGTCAAACGTTTAATCTCTGACAAGCTTGCACCCAAATCAGATAAATGCTACTTCGTTGGTTATCCTAGGGAAACCAAGGCATACTACTTTTACAACCAATCTGAGAACAAAGTATTTGTTGCTCGGGACTGTTCTTTTCTTGAGAGGGAGTTTCTCTCTAAGAAAAACAGTGGGAGTAAAGTACATCTTGAAGAAATTCGAGATGCACAGGAGACTGCTCAACCTGCTGAGGAAGAGCAGCAGTTGGATCCACAAAGTTCTGTGGAACCGGCGCCTGTGGAGCCTGAAGTTCGCAGATCCAGAAGGATCCGTCACGAACCCGAGAGATACTATGGATTTCTCGTGACCGATTCAAATGATCAGATGATCATTGATAGTGACGAACCAGCGACCTTCGCGGAAGCAATGATGGGCCCGGACTCCGAAAAGTGGCTTGGAGCCTCTAAGTCCGAAATGGGATCCATGTCAGAAAACCAAGTATGGTCCTTGGTCGATTTACCTAATGGTGCAAAAGCCATTGAGTGTAAATGGATCTTCAAGAAGAAGATTGACATGGATGGCAATGTACAGATTTACAAAGCGAGGTTGGTGGCTAAAGGTTTCAAGCAAATTCATGGTATTGACTATGATGAAACCTATTCCCCAGTCGCTATGCTTAAATCCATTCGGATTCTTCTAGCGATTGCCGCTCATTATGATTATGAGATTTGGCAAATGGATGTCAAAACCGCATTCCTGAATGGTATTCTGGAAAAGGATGTGTATATGACACATCCTGAAGGTTTTGTCGATCCTAAGAACGCTGGGAAGGTATGCAAGCTTCATAAATCCTTTTATGGATTGAAGCAAGCATCACGGAGTTGGAATCTTCGTTTTGATGAAGCAGTAAAACAATTTGGTTTCATCAAGAACGAAGAGGAACCATGTGTTTACAAGAAGACTAGTGGGAGAAAAATTGCGTTTCTTGTACTGTATGTCGATGACATACTCCTCCTCGGTAATGACGTTCCGTTGCTTCAGTCTGTTAAGACTTGGCTCGGAAGTTGTTTTTCCATGAAAGACATGGGAGAAGCCGCGTATATTCTTGGAATCAGAATTTACAGAGATAGAGTGAACATGCTGATTGGATTGTGCCAGGACACTTATATTGATAAGGTACTGCACAGATTCAGGATGCATGATTCCAAGAAGGGCTTCATACCGATGTCTCATGGCACTAGTCTCAGCAAGAAGCAGTGTCCGGCGACACCTGCTGAGCGAGAAAGCATGAATAGGATTCCTTATGCTTCTGCAATAGGATCTATTATGTATGCCATGCTCTGCACTCGTCCAGATGTAGCTTACGCATTAAGCATGACGAGTAGATACCAATCTGATCCAGGTGAAGTTCACTGGACAGCTGTCAAGAATATTCTCAAGTATTTGAGACATACTAAGGATAAATTCCTGGTGTATGGAGGAAGTGAAGAGCTTGTGGTGAATGGATTCACCGATGCGAGTTTTCAGACGGACAAAGATGATTTCCGATCACAATCTGGATATGTCTTCTGTCTAAATGGCGGTGCAGTGAGCTGGAAGAGCTCTAAGCAGAATACCGTAGCTGATTCCACAACGGAAGCTGAATATGTTGCTGCTTCAGAAGCGGCAAAGGAAGCTGTTTGGATTAAGAAGTTCATGACTGAGCTTGGTGTGGTTCCTAGTATCTTGGAGCCAGTGGCTTTATTTTGTGACAACAATGGAGCCATTGCTCAGGCGAAAGAACCCAGGTCACACCAGAAGTCCAAACACGTTGAAAGGAGATATCACCTGATTCGTGATATCGTCAATAGAGGTGATGTGAAGATCAGCCGAGTTCCGACAGACGAGAATGTCGCTGATCCTCTGACCAAGTCACTCCCAAGGCCTAAGCATGAGAGTCATACGACTGTTGTAGGCATTAGAGATCTAAAGATGTAATCTTGATTCTAGTGGGAGTTTTAGTTTTATTTTAGTTATAATAAGATGCTCTTGTAAACATTCTTTTGGAAATGTTTAATGAAATTTGATTTCAGCATTATTTATTGTGATCTAAATAATGGTCCCAAAACAAGTTTATGACATATTATAGGTCATCAAGTTGAGGACTTGATCATGAAACCCTATAAGTTAATAAATTATGTTTTGTCCCTGGTCGAGGTTGTCAAAGTGGGACACTGACAACCGCGAGAGACTAGATTGTGAGGTGATTGTTGGCTAAGTTTCATAGAGCCAATGATATGATTATCGCAGTCAGTCACATAGATATATGTTAGTGAACATATGATTGGACATGACCCGCTAATGAGAAGTCTACAAGATAGTTATATTTGTGTCATAAGAGGTTCTCATTACGACTATAGAGTATAGTCCTTAGACCTGAGTTCATCATGCTTTCTTGCATATGAATTGGTACATTTTGACTTTGTCAAACGTCGACCCGTAACTGGCGACTATAACGGCATTGTTCAAGTATATCATGAAGTGTGCGTTGAAACAGGGATGGAACAAGATGGGATTTGTCCCTCCTGTATAACGGGAGATAAATATCTCAGGGCCTATCGAAGATTGAATACTGAGAGAATGTGTGGCCGCACTCAAACGAACTGTAGTTCAGTTGTTTGTAATGTTCAGTATGAGATCAGGAGTTCGATAAACACGATGTTGGCTTAATAAGGATGACACCAATCTTGCCTTATACCAAATCGAGATATAGAGACAAAAGGATTATAGGAATTGATGATTCCAGTACAAGTGGGAGATTGTTGGGATAGTGTCCTGAAATCACACTTGTACTCACTCCTGTGATAGTTGTGTGTCGAGATCAGACATTCGTATAATACTGGGCGGTTGCAATGTTTTGCTAGAAGCCTCTTGCAATCTGTAAGTTGTATACTTACTGCCAGTATTATATGATCCTATAGGGTCACACACCTAAGCAAACTGGAAGCTACGACATGGGAATGATCATTATGGTAATGATCATATTAATGTGTATTGAATACACATTATAATCGATATAATGGTGTTGTGTCGATCGACACAGCTTGTGTGTCGGTCGACACAGTTCGGAATTTCCGAAACAGCTTTTCGGGTTGGGACTTAATTAAGTCTGGCCGTTAAGCATGTTTAGGTCGAATAAAACTCGAGAGTTTCAACCTAAACAGCAAGCCGTCCACTTTTCTTGATAGAAATAGTAGACACACCAGAGATATTTGAATCCCGTTGATCCGGCACTAGCATCCCGTTTCCAGCGAGCGTGCGTGTGTATCTGGTAGAGGCAAGGCATCTGCGTTGCTCCACTGATCTCGTTCACCATTCTCATTCCGCTGCCAGTTCAAAGGTAAGAACGAGGTTGGTTTTCATTCAATATATCAAACCCTAGATCCTAGGGGATTCAACACAACGAAAGTCTGGTTGAAGAAGTAACAAACTTTTCTATACTAAAGCCGATCTCCAAACCGCCAACACAAACCAAAACCCGGACAACGATAGTTCTAACCTAAACCAACCCTTAACCACAACCCAAAAACCACAGATCTAAGCCTAATATACTACACGCGACCACACCCACCCGGAAATGAAGCACGAACAAAAACTCGTACCAATCGCAGCGAGAGCTCGCCAGGGAGAGGTAGCGCGACAGAGGCAAGAGGACTCGACGCCGAGGGCAAAGAGGTGAGGCGCCGAGAAGCGCAGAGACGATTGGAGACGGTGGAGGCTACGACCGCGAGCAGGGAGAAGGGAAATAAAACGACACCGGAAAACCGCTGGAGAAGGTTGAGAGGCGGATGAGCTAGAGAACACCAGCGATTATGGCTTTCCTTCCCCGAACCGGCATAGAGACCGTCCGGGGAGCAAAAACGGAGGCGAAAGAAAGAGGTCTCGTACGGCGGGCCTGGGAGAGAATAGGAATTTGGGCGACCTCAAACACCTTTTCCGTCCATCAACATTTTATTACCAATTTTTTAAAAAAAATAATAATAATAGCAAAATTAGACTATAAATAAATTTTCATCTTCTATCTTGTTTTTCAAACAACTCTACATATTTACGAGAAGAGAGAATAAAATGTATGTTTTCAAAACTTTTTCTTTAATAAATAATTTAACTTTGTTTTACATAGATTTTAAAGTACATTTTATTTTTAATTATATATAGATGTTAATAGAGAATATATTTTTCAAAATTTAGGAAAAATATTTTTAATGAGAGCTTATTCTTTTATAAATTTGAAAAAACAATATTATTGAATTGTCTTTAATTTTCATTTAGATTCACATTTTATTGTATTTTAGAATTTTACTTTATCAACTATAATTATATATTAATCTCTTTAATTTTCAGACACAAAAAATCACATACACACACACACACACACACACACACACACACACACACACACACACACACACACACACACACACACATATATATATATATATATATATATATATATGTTTACTATTCATGCTATTATTTTGGATAATAGTATTATTCTAGTTTGTAGAATGTTTGGATGCATTTGATGTAATATTAATAGGATTTGAAGGTTGACAAAAAAAAAGGATTTGAAGAGAATACACAATTCAATAAATTGTTATCATAATAATTATTGTGTGTAATTGTAAATTATATAAATTTATAATTCAAATATCAAAACATTTTGTATTATTTTGTTTTTGTTTCAAATATACTCAAAAATTGTATATGATTAAAGCTAAAAATATTTCAAAATTTTCAGATATAACGTCTAACTGTGGACGAATCATAAATTTTTTCATGTAAAAAATATCATTCGTCACACAGAAATATCGGCATGGTAAACTATTTTTTTTGGTCAAAACGGTAAAATAATTATTATTTATTTTTAAAAGTAGTACTATAGTTAAATTTTTAGTTAAAAATAGATTTGTGCATTTCGAATTTATAGAGCGAAGATAATTTTAAATGGACCCCTAATCGTGAAAGAATATTTTTTGGACTATACAACCAAACCATAGTCAAGAATAATTATCATTTAAATGACCTAACCCAATTTGGTAAAGTGTATAGTTGAAAATTTCAACGAGGAACAATTTTTGTATAACCTACAAGTTTTTAAGAGAAAATTTTGATCAATTAAATAGAAAGTACAAGAAGTACTCAAGTCTTACGAAAAATTCTATGGGCATCTCGGTTGAATTTATTACATATGTGATATATGCACCTGATTCATAATTGAAAGGTCATGATGTAATTACTTAAACTATCTCTAAAACCCAAATTAAAAAATTTTAAAATTTTTTTAAAAAAATTGTTAACTAAAAACTTTAGTTTTTGTGGACAAATATGTAAAATTATAAAATCGTTTAAACAAAAACCGCCAGATCTTTGGAATGTGATGCAACGTTTTTTTTACAATATATGAATTTCAATCGCAATCTCAATACTCTGTGAACTAAATAAGATATGATGATGAATGAGGTTTTAGTTAATGAGGAAGATCATGTGTACTCAAGTTCTCGAGAGACAAGAAAATGACGAGGTGTATCACGTTAACACTGACGACGAAAAACGTCATCCACATGAGTTTGTCCGTGAATCCATGCATCATAGCTCTTCACCAGTTGATCCATTTAATAATTCTGCTTCTAGAACTCAACAACAAGGAAGGGTAAGATGTGAAACTTCTTTAAAGAGAGATGCGGAAAGTTCATGACTTTCAGCAAGAACTGGATCACGAGGAAATCATAGAAATCAATCATTTGAGACAACCCCCAACATATACAATGACTGTTTTTAGAGCGTTTCAATGCCATAGTGTGCAAAAGATGAGTCCAATTTTTTATCAAGATGATTTACGTTGAATGCAACATTACTTTAAATATATTTGAATCGATGGATGTTCCCAAGAACGCTGATTTTTATGCGTTCAAGCACTCAAGGATGGAAAATTTAGGCGTAAATATTTCATTGAGAAAGTTGAAAACACCATCGAAGATAAGATATAATTTTACAAGTTCTAACTGGATACACTTGAGACAGCGAATTTGTGGGAACGCGGTTAGGCTTTGGTCACAATTGTGGAAGTCCAATTTTAGGCGGTTTTTGGCTAGTAATTGATAGGTCTAAAGTTTTACTCCCTATTCTACTGCAAGTGTACATTTATGCTGTTGTAGTACTTAGGGTATCGAATCCACAAGGACTCACGGTCACACGATAGATTGTATGTATTCAAGTCAAGCTAAATCAAACCAGAGAATGCAATAAACAAAAGCAATAAACTAGAAGGTGTTTTCAGATGGAGAAGGGCGTCAGACTTAAGAATTTCTCGGGAATTATGTGATAGGTCAAGAATTAATCCCTATACTAAACTGCAAGTGTACAGCAATGTCAAAGTAGTATATAGGGTTATCGAATCCACAGGGACACTTGGTCTCAAGAGAATCAAACCGTAGGGAATGAATACTAGAAATAAGCAATGTGATTGTATTGAAAGCAGTGCAAGAAAGTAAATCAGTAGCAGAGATTATTGGTTGTGAAAGCAAGTAATTAAAAGCGTCAAACCTAGGGTATTCTCAGGAAATCAGACTAGCAGACAGTTCATTCAGCAAGGATCTAATTAAGCACAGTTCTAGAACTCAAAACACAGATATAGAATTAACCAAATTCCTTTGCGATAATTCTCTAAGTCTAAGTGCAGCAAACCAAACTTCCGTTTGCGAGAACTAACAGATTAAACTAGCAATAAGTCCAAGTTTGATATGTTCACAATTATCCTAAACCAAACTTTCGTTTGCGCAAAGTTTAATTGCCCAATTTAATTAGTTCTGATTCCTAAACCCCACTTCCGTGACGTATTTAGCAACCTAAGATCTAGATTCTAATTGATCAGGTTAGAACTAGCTTTAAGCACAATTAAATTGAAGAACAGATATAGTTTGAATCCTTAACTGAAATTGAACAAGTCTAGCAAGTCATGAAATCCTATGTGAGAAACCCTAAGTCTAACTAGGAATCTACTCAGACATAGATAATGAAAACATGATCATATGATAAGTAAATTGCATAAAAGAATAAGAGTAAAAGGGGTTCGAAATCTTCTCCAAATACAGATGATGAATTAGGTTCAGATCAGCCCCAAAAGCTCTAAAAATCCTCTGCTCTTAATTATGAAAGTGTATTGTAAAAAGTATAAAGCGTATCTAATAAAAACTCTAAAAACTCTATTATATAGGCATAATCTCGGATGGGGCTTCTGTGTAAATACTGGAACTATCTTGGGCTTCTTTGTAAATCTTCAATACTTGTCAAACCGACGTGTACGGCCCATCTCGCGACTGCATCGATCGATGCTTTGAGTGCAACGATCGATGCATGATCAATTATACGAACAGTGAGTTAAGCTCTCGGCCAAAACGTTCCAAAAATCCCAAAATGCTCCAAATATCTCCAATTAGCTCCAATCCTGATTTAACCTGTAAAAGACTCTAAACAAAGACAAAAGACACTAAAACACATCTATATCATGGTCTAAAATGGGTAAAAACCATGATATATCAACTCCCCCACACTTAGCCTTTGCTTGCCCTCAAGCAAAACATAGAACTAAAACATGGTGAAGAGGTTTTGAAAACTCTTCAGAAACTCATTTCATCTTAGAAGCTACAATACTCAGATTCCCCTTAGTAAACCACTGAAAGAATCAATCACAGGATATCAAGACCAACATGTACTTCCCCCACACTTAGCAACTGTCCTAGGTAAACTCCACAATCACATTCAAGCATTCAAATTCTCCCTACTGACTTCTGCAAGTATTTAAGTGCTGTCTCACCTAAGGAGTATCGATCTAAAGGCACATGGATTCTTACCTAGCCAGCTCTAGACCACCATACTATCTTTCTCTAGTCCCTTTCTTCTCTTTCCCTTCTTTAACAACTGATTTTTCCCCACTGGGTATCATTTTATTTTTTTTATCAGTGTTCTTCCCGTTATGGGGTGTACTTTGGACACATTCCATGGATGCACCGGAGGTAATAGTTCTATCTACCACTCCCATGACCACTTCGGAGTTACTAACTCATCCTCAGTTTATTATTATTTTTTTTTTTTACTTTATAGAAGGGGAGAAGGGAACTAAATAGGACAGGTTTACAGGCTGTGTCAGAACTAACAGGGAATCCGACATAAAGTATACCAAGCCCTTAGGTGAGAAAATCTAAGTCAGTATTAGGGGTGAAGTCAGTAAAAGATCCTCTGATACCTGAAGTGATATGGGTGTTCCCAGTAGGTTGATCTGTGATGGAGTTTTCTAATAGTCAGAGATAGATCCTGCAACTTCATCCCAATGGTTACTTAAGTTCCTGCAAGTCTTGTAAATCTCCTCAGAAAATCATAGTTTCTTACTTAAACAATTTTGACTCAATAAAACAAAAAATTTTGAAAAACGGACTGACTCTTAAGAAAACAGAAAGATAAACGTCAGTAGCACCTCCCCCACACTTAAGACACACTGTCCCCAGTAGTGTCCAGCGAAGGATCGGTAAAAAGAAAATAAAATAAATTGAAAAGGTGAGTTTATGTCTGTCGGGTTACCTCTGTCGCACGAGCAACGACCGTTGCACTATGTGCATCGACCGTTACTTGGCGATTTTTCGTGTATGGTCGATCGTTGCTCAGGAACGCAACGATCGCTGCAATGCGATTCCTTTCGTGTTGTGACGATCGATGCAGAAATGCATCGATCGCTGCACTGCGATTTAATCCGAGACCTGCAAACATGACTGCACCAGAAACAAAAACAAACGTAAAATCCTAACAAAAACACCAAAAATTAAAAAGAAAAACACCAGTACCTAATGGTGGGTTGCCTCCCACCCAGCGCTTGTTTAAGGTCAATAGCTTGACCGGACGCGCAAGGTTTTTCAAGTGCCAGAAGATCCTGACAGAGACTTTTTCTGTCTCTGTTCAAGTCTCCTCATCCATGGTGGAGAATAGGCTGTTGCAGAATGCTTCAGTCCAAGAAAAGATGGAGTAAAATGCGCTCCAGGATCTATTATCACAGTCTCATTCAGCTGCTCATCATCTGCTTCCAAGATCTTGAAAGTCTGTCCATCTATCAGTGGCTTCCGCAGCTTCTCCATCTCATATCGCAGTGTCTCATCTCCCAGGTGGAGGTCTATTAGACTCTGTCTAACATCAATCACAGCTCCTGCTGTAGCCAAGAATGGTCTCCCAAGCAATAAAGCTTCATCCGGATCGCAGGCATATTTCAGCACAAGGAAGTCCGTTGGAACTAAGTAGTTTCCAACTCTTACCGGAATATCCATAAGGAGTCCTTCAGGAACTCGCATGGACTGATCAGCTAGGATAAGACGTGTCCTAGTAGGAGCAAAATCCAACATACCCAGCTTCTCTGCCACAGAGTAAGGCATTATGCTCCCAGCAGCTCCTAAATCACACAGAGAACGCCTAAAACTATCTTCAAAGATAGAACAATCAAGTACAAAGACTCCAGGATCAGGCAGTTTCTTTGGGACCTTAGTTAACAGAACATCACTAATATGCTGAGGAACTACTATCACCCATTCTCTCAGCTCTTCATCTAATGGCAACATCTTGTTCAAATATTTCTGAACACATGGATGATAATGTGGATCATCAGATGATGGAATTTCTTCCAAGTCTTCACCACTCTTTTCTAGCCTTTTCAGCTCTTCAATCTCTTGTTTAATCACTTCAGACACCTTGGGACTGTGCCAAATAGCTCGTGCATAAACATCTTCTGGAGTGATTTCAGATGTATCAGGGAATAGGCGGGCTAGTTCTGCATCAATCTCATTTTCATCCCACGGATTCTCTGCTTGTTCACGACCTGCATCGATCGATGCCAGATGTGTATCGATCGTTGCATCGCGATCATCACAACTTCCACCCGAGAGTTTTTCACAGAAATCCGAAAATTCTTCCTCAGTCACCAACTCAGCTGTACTTAGCTCAAATTTCTCCCCTAGATAAGATCCATCATTAATCATTACAGAACAGGCCTTAATATGAGTGTCTGCAACTCCTTTTCCTTTCAGTGAGCTGGACATCTGATTCACCTGAGTGTCCAACTGCTTCATGTGAGTGCTCAATGTCTCAAACTTCCCATTGAGGTCCTGATAGACAGCGTCCAACTTCTTGTTGTTGTCTACAGAAAGCTTGGTTTGACTCTCCATCAGTTGTTCCATCATAGCTTCCATTTTGCTCTCATGGGCTGTAGTTGCAGGAGGAGTCTGATAAGATGTAGATCCATAAGTTCTCTGATTACCTTGTCCATAGGTCTTCTGAAAACCACCATTCTGTCCTCCATTTGAAAATCTGTTCCCCTGTTGATTGTTAAATCTATTACCTTGGAAACCGGAACCTCCTATGAAATTCACTTCTTCTTCCTGAGTGTCCTCCTCAGTCTGAATCACCTCCACATCTTGGGCAAAGTGGACAGCTTTCTTATTTGTCAGGAGATTGTAAACTGTGTCCAATCTGGATCTAATATTAGCTATATCAGAATTCTCTACGGTTCCACCAGATCTCTTCCTCCTTTCATCCATTGTTTTGCAACTATTGCTGCCAATCAGATTCTCTATCAACCGTTTAGCTTGTGTAGGAGTTCTGGTGCTGAAATTTGCATCACTGGAATTATCCAAAGCAGTCTGATAAGGGAGATCTATTCCTCTGAAGAAAATACCAATCAGCTGTACTTCTGTGAATCCATGGTGTGGACAATCACGCTGATACTGCTTAAATCTCATCCATGCGGTTGTCAAAGGCTCCACAGCTCCTTGGGAAAAAGTAAGTATGTCCTGTCTGGACTGATCTGAGCGCGCAGCGTCGTAGAAGTGACGCAGGAACTCACTCTTTAAGGCTGTCCAAGTAGTATACTGACCAGGTGCCAGTTGTCTCAGCCATGCACTAGCGTCTCCAGCAAGACTGTGCGGAAATAGCTTAAGGAACAGATAGTCCGGGCATACTCCTTCATACTTCATGCCAGTGACTATGTCCTCAAACTTGTCAATGTGATCCATAGGCTGCTCTGATTGAAGACCATGAAAAGCAATCTGCCTCATCAGTTGGTAGTAGATAGTTTTTACCTCAAAATCATTCCTTTCAAAAGCAGGAAGCACTAGAGCTGCTCGGTTTGCATGAAACTCATCAGGTCTATTGTAATCAGCTAGTGTCCTCTCATGAACTACCATCTCTCTACCTTGAGCTTGATCTTGCGGTTGTTGCTCAGGTTCAGGGGGGTCAGGGATTACATTCCCTTCAGCATCAACCCGATGCCCAGCAGCATTGTACGGGTTGTTATCTTGGTCCCTCAGGGTACCTTCAGCATCTGGTATCAAGATCAAGCGTTCTTGTACCATTCTTTCTCTCTTTTCTCTTCTGATAGTCCTCTCTAGACGTCCAAGTTCTTCTAGGTTGAGATTAACTAAGCTCGAGTTCGGATTACTTCGAGTGTTCTGCGTTGGCATAAACTGTCTGTAATCGTCCAGCAACGATCGATGCTATCAGTGCAACGATCGATTCAATCTCAAATCGCTCAGTGACGATCGATGCAAAGGGTGCAACGATCGATGCAAGGCGAAATTCGTACCTGCGACAGAGAGAAACAGAGAAAAGTCAGCAAAAAAAAAAAAAAAAAAACGAAAAACAAAAACAAAAAACGAAAAATTTCTAGTAAAACCCTAAGTTCGGTCCTATCGAAGACTCAAAGAGTCCCCGGCAACGGCGCCAAAAACTTGATAGGTCAAGAATTAATCCCTATACTAAACTGCAAGTGTACAGCAATGTCAAAGTAGTATATAGGGTTATCGAATCCACAGGGACACTTGGTCTCAAGAGAATCAAACCGTAGGGAATGAATACTAGAAATAAGCAATGTGATTGTATTGAAAGCAGTGCAAGAAAGTAAATCAGTAGCAGAGATTATTGGTTGTGAAAGCAAGTAATTAAAAGCGTCAAACCTAGGGTATTCTCAGGAAATCAGACTAGCAGACAGTTCATTCAGCAAGGATCTAATTAAGCACAGTTCTAGAACTCAAAACACAGATATAGAATTAACCAAATTCCTTTGCGATAATTCTCTAAGTCTAAGTGCAGCAAACCAAACTTCCGTTTGCGAGAACTAACAGATTAAACTAGCAATAAGTCCAAGTTTGATATGTTCACAATTATCCTAAACCAAACTTTCGTTTGCGCAAAGTTTAATTGCCCAATTTAATTAGTTCTGATTCCTAAACCCCACTTCCGTGACGTATTTAGCAACCTAAGATCTAGATTCTAATTGATCAGGTTAGAACTAGCTTTAAGCACAATTAAATTGAAGAACAGATATAGTTTGAATCCTTAACTGAAATTGAACAAGTCTAGCAAGTCATGAAATCCTATGTGAGAAACCCTAAGTCTAACTAGGAATCTACTCAGACATAGATAATGAAAACATGATCATATGATAAGTAAATTGCATAAAAGAATAAGAGTAAAAGGGGTTCGAAATCTTCTCCAAATACAGATGATGAATTAGGTTCAGATCAGCCCCAAAAGCTCTAAAAATCCTCTGCTCTTAATTATGAAAGTGTATTGTAAAAAGTATAAAGCGTATCTAATAAAAACTCTAAAAACTCTATTATATAGGCATAATCTCGGATGGGGCTTCTGTGTAAATATTGGAACTATCTTGGGCTTCTTTGTAAATCTTCAATACTTGTCAAACCGACGTGTACGGCCCATCTCGCGACTGCATCGATCGATGCTTTGAGTGCAACGATCGATGCATGATCAATTATACGAACAGTGAGTTAAGCTCTCGGCCAAAACGTTCCAAAAATCCCAAAATGCTCCAAATATCTCCAATTAGCTCCAATCCTGATTTAACCTGTAAAAGACTCTAAACAAAGACAAAAGACACTAAAACACATCTATATCATGGTCTAAAATGGGTAAAAACCATGATATATCATTATGCTATGCTAGACACTTAACTAACATGATTCAAATTAAGCGCAGTTCAAGAACTAGAAACACAACACTAAAAAATCCAACTCTCGCTGAGATTGTTTCTATATCTAGCAACCTAGTGATCCAAATATCTTTGTGATCCTATAGTTCTAAACAAGCATTAAGAACATGTTCTATCGGGTCACAATTTTCCTAGACCAAATCTCTTTGTACCTAGTCAAATTGCTCACTCTAAGTTTGGGTCAGATTATAACTCACACTCTCGTGCTATTGATAATTATCTCAGATTTATTACTCACACTCTCGTGCTATTGTTAATTAAGCGCAACTTAGGTGATGAACGATAAAATAGTGAATCCTAATCAACCATTTATCAAACAATCATAAAACCTTTGTGAGAATCCCTAAATCTAGCTAGGTTACTACTCAGACATATTAGCAATTAAACAACACATCATGAATAGAAAACCAGAAACTGAATAGATAAAGCAAAAGGGGGTTCGAAATCCTTCTCTCGAGGTTACAAGTAGCAAGAATCACCCTCAACTCAATATCTCTCAATCTCTCTAAAACAAGAACAAGTCAAGAAAAATATGATAGAATAATAAGTCTGAAACCCTAATAAAACTCTCTAAACACGTTTTGGGGTCAGATTAGAATATAGGGAAACTTCGGGGTCTTTTGTGAAATTTTTCAAAACTTGTCTAAACTCGCGCATAACTTCTCTCGGGCTCGGTGTCGACCGACATCAAAGGTAGTGTCGGTCGACACTCCATCGTGGTCGAGACACCATCTTCAGCTTGTTGCACAAATCACCAGAAACGTCCCAAAATCCCTCTCTTTGCTCCAAACGCAAGCTTACCTGTAAAAGACTCAATAGACTCTAAAAACCAGGTTAAAGACTCAATATGTACATTTATATCATGGTTGAAAATCTAGAAAAACCATGATATATCAACTCCCCCACATTTAGCTCTTGCTTGCCCTCAAGCAAGTAAAGAACCAAAGTATAAGAAAAGAGGTTTGAAAACACAGTAACTCATTTCGTCTTAGGAACTTTCGCATTCATATTCATTTAGTAAACCACTGAAAACTTTCCTACAGAACTCAAGACCACAATATACTTCTCCCACACTTAGCAACTGTCCCAAGTAAACTCCACAATCAAGTTAGGACATTCAAGTTCACCACACTAGCCTCTGTATACAATTAGGTGCAGTCTCACAGAGGGAGTATCGAATCAAAGGACACATGGACTCAACCTATTCAGTTTTTGACCACCAAATTGTCGGTTTCTGGTTTCTTTCTTTTCTCTTTCTCCCTTAGCACTGATTTTTCCCCACTGGGTATCATTTTACTTTATTTTTATCAGTGCTCTTCCCTTTTTATTGGGGTTTAAACTTTGGATCTTTCCATGGATACACAGGAGGTAATAGGGGTCTCTACCACTCCCGTGACCACTTCGAAGCTACTAGTTTATCCTCGGTTTTTATCTCTTTTTTTTTTACTTTAAAGGGAGGAGAAAATCAGAAACCATACTTTAGAACTGGATCATAGGCTGTGCCAAACACATCAAAGGAATCCGACCCAAAGATTACCAAGCCCTTAAGCGAGAATTTAAAGTCAATATTAAGTGCGAGACTAGTGATGGATCCTCTGAATACCTGGTTAGATATGGGTGTCCTTGATAAGTTGATCCGTTTGGGGTTTTCTAATAGTCATAGAGATCCTGCAAGTCTGTCCAATGGTCACTTAATTCCTGTTCAAGCGAAAACTTTCCTCGAAAAATCATAGTTTCATACTGATTTTGACTCAATAAAACAATTTTGAAAACTAGTGAAAACATGGGACTGACTCTAAGAAAATAGAACACAATGTCAGTAGCTACCATCCCCACACTTAAACTGCACTGTCCCCAGTGAAATTGTAGCGTGAGCTCGGTACAAAGAAAATTAGAACCATAGAGATTTTGAGTTAAAAATCCGAACCTGTTCACGGTCGATGTCCACCGACACTAAGGTTAGTGTCGACCGACATCGAGCTCGTGTGAGCATACGCAGTGTAGTAAATCTGTCTGTGGTTAAGATCACGAGTTAGCACTCAATTTTCTCACCTGTTAGATGCGTTAGATCACTCAAAACGACATCAAAAGTAACAATGAAGATGCATAAACTCAAAATAGTCATAGGTCCAAGCAAACATACTGAAAAACTAACTCAAAAGAAGCATAAAACTGACTCAAGAAAATGAAAAAGAAAAGAAAAGAAAAGCAAAACCAGTAGCAGCTGCAAGTCTAGAACTCCGGGGAGTCCTCATAATCCATGTCCTCATATGAGTCAGCAGCTACTTCTACTTCCTCTTCCTCTTAGCTTACGTGCATAGGAGCTGGTGCAGGTGTGTGACGTCGTGGATGTGGATGGTGAACACCCTGGGATCGCTGGCAGGACATCTTGTGGACCGTCTTCCAGATGCCCTTAAGCACCTTTGCTGCCCACTTCTGGAATTGCGGTTGTGGCATGTCCTCTGCTGGTCCGGGAAGCTCAGGAAACCCATAGGTCTCATCAGGATCATCAGCATGGACAGGCTCATGCTCAGCAGCAGATGCAGCAGCTCCAGAAGATGCGCCTCGGAGCACAGTAGCTCGGCGCGGAGCAGGCTGACATAAATCAATGCTGGGCTGAAAGGAGAGCGAGAGAGGATCGTCCGTGATAGTCGTAAACTCAGTCGCTGGGAGGGGAAACAAACGTCCGACGTCGGATGTATCCATGATGTGCCACAAGAACTGTCTCCCACTGGTATCTCCCTTGATCCAGTGCATGCTCTTCAGGTGTTGAAAGTCCATCGTGGACCTTTTGGTGCATCTAGACATCTGACTCCTGTCAATCCGAAAGTGGTCGAAAATAGGAGTGAGCAGACTTCCAACAGACTCTGTCTTCTTTAATTTCCTACCGAATGCTTGAGTCTTGAGGTCCTCCAAGTGATGGGCAAAAATAGCTCCCATGTTCACATCAGCCAATAAACGAGCATCCTGATACACACTCTCATCAATAACATCTCCGACCCCAAAATACAGCAGCAGGAGCTCAGCTATTCGCATCATTCTTGGACCCATCTTGCACAATATCATGTTGGCGAATAGACGGGCTAGATATCTCAAAATTGGGTGACGCACCGCAGACTGTCGAGTGACCTGAGAGTCATAAATACCATTTCCAAAATGCTCCCAAAACACTTGTACATCGGTCCACTTCTCGGGCAAGTTTACTCGCTCCCTGTTCCGGTTAAATGAATAGATGTCACACAACTCAGGGATAGAGATCATGTACCTCACTCCAATGGCCATGAATGTCATCATCAAGGTGGATGTCGACCGACACTGATTCTACAGTGCTACGGGTTCTGCGAAACTTGACACAAAAACTCCAAAAACGAAAGAAATTAAAATGCAAAATTCAAAGTCCTAATATTTACAACTTACCAGTGGGTTGCCTGCCACTCAGCGCTTGTTTAAGGTCATTAGCTTGACCGGACGAACGAGATCATGCTCCTGGAGGTTTCGGCGGAGGCTGTGAGTGCCTCTGCGAAAGTCTCCTCATCCAAGGTGGAGAGTAAGCATTGTCAGCATGAGCTCGTCTAAGGAACGAGAGGTTGGGACCAGAGTGTTTCCCTGCACTCACAGTAGTGAAATCAAAAGAATCAAGTTGTGAAGACGCGTACCTTTGTTCCGGTGAGGCCCTGATGTTTGGAGCTTTCTGCTTAGAAGCAGTTGCAAGCTCTGAAGATGCTAGACTGGAGTCTTGAGAAACCACCATCTTCTTTTCTCCAGGATCAGAAACTAAAATCTCACTCGTTTGCGCTTCCTGTTCATCCTCAATGCTAAAAGTCTGACCATCGATCTTCGGCCTTCGCAGCATATCCATCTCAAAATGCAGAGGCTCATCCCCCAGGTGGAGATCAATAAAACCATGCCTCACATCAATCTTCGCTCCAGCTGTGGCTAAGAAAGGTCTTCCCAGTATTAGGGATGTTGGAATTGTGTCCAGTAATCTCGGTACTGTCTCTAGAAAGTAAGAGTATGTCAATGATCAGACATAAGTCATATAATACTGGGGGTCATGATGGCTTGCTAGAGTCCGCTCATGATCTATAAGTCTTGGACTTATTGCCTTTATTATATGATCCCATATGGGTCACACGCCTAAGCTAACAGGAAAACGTGTAGGAATGGTTTAGCAGAAGTACGGTAAAAGTGCTAGGCATTTACTGTACTTAGAGAGAATAAAACGGTTTAGGCACTGTGTGTCGATCGATGCACAAGGCGTGTCGATCGACACAGTGCGCGAACGCCTCGGAGTAAATTGGCATTTGGGCCAAATGGCCCAAAACGAACTGAACGAGTTTTATATAAACTTAAGACGAGTTCAGGTCGATATATGCCCTAGCCGCGAGCCTCCTCTCTCTCACTGCGCCGATTTCCTCCTGGTCTAGCAGCCTCTTCCTGCTCGGTGTGCGTGTGTGAACCTCTGGAGGAGTTATCTCTTGGTGGCTCTTTGATCTCTGACATACCATCCCTTTCCGCTGCAATAAACAGGTATAAGGTGAGATCAACAATTGTTTCTATTCAAGAGAACCTAGATCCGCATGTTTAGGATAATCTGAATCTGAGAATTGAATCAGGATTGAACTAAACATTCCTTCAGTGGTATCAGAGCTGTTGGTTCTGGTTTTTCTTGTTTAGATTCAAGTTTAGGATTGTTTTTCTTGTTTAAAAGTGTTTTGAATCAACTACTGATAAGAGAAATCACTTAAGTAACAAGAATTGAAACCTAAACATATGACAAATCGCATGATCAAGCTATATGATTTGGTATGCGATTTGATCCGAGAGAATGAGTATCGACTGCGATCGCATGGATCGATCGATACGATCGCATGGATCGGTCGATACAGTCTATCGGCAAACCCTGTTAACGCGTGAAAGCATCGATCGATGCAGGATCGATGCAGGTTCGATGTTGGTGCATCGACCGATGCGGTTGGTGCATCGATCGACACGGTTAGGGTTTTGGCTCGGTTCCGTGCATGCGTGAGAGCATCGATCGATACAGGATCGATGCACGATCGATGCAGGATCGATGCTAAGAGCATCGACCGATGCGGTTGATGGATCGATCGACACAGTTGGTTCATCGATCGACATGGTTGGTTTAAGGCTCGGTTTAATATTTTGATTAAAATTAATTCGTCCTGGTTTAATAAACAGATTTAATAATTTTATTAAGTCTGGTTAAACCGGGACAAGAAATCCAATGTCGAAAGAATTATTGGATTTAGTGCCTAAACCAGGATTTTCTAATTTGATTTGGTTGGACCAAATAAATTGAGAAAATCCGGTTTAGTAAATAACCGGTTGACAGTTGTGGTCATCGTAGTAATTAAAATTTGGTTAGACCAATTTTAATGAACCAGACCGGTTATGTCATTTAATTGGACAATTGGGTCATGTCTTGGACATGGACCAATTCTTGGGCCTCGGGCCAAGAAGTTAAAACAATTGGGCCAATTATTTGAGTCTTTCTTCAGATTAATTTAAAATTTATTTTATAAAGAATATAAATCGATTTTAAATTAAAGTTTCCGATATTTTGAAATTAGAAAGTTTCTTATTTTATAGAAGTTTCTAGATTTGCATGATTCGGATTTTAAGAAATTTCTAAAGTTAGAAAGTTTCCGGTTTTAGAAAGTTTCCAATTTTAGAAAGTTTCCAAAAATAGTAGGTTTTCTAAAATGGAAAGTTTCCCGAAATAGTAATCTTCTATTTTGGGAATGAGATTTTAAAATAAACCTACGAACCTCAAATAATATCGAGCGTTGGATGTCTTGTCCAGGCTATGTCAGCTGTTGAAGCCCATTCAATCGTATTCATGGCCTTACAGTGTGAGGGTGTCTGCTTTTGCGTGGGTAAGACGGTTTGTGATTCATAAATGTCATTGGGAGTCCCAGACATTAATGATTACATGACTGTATAGTCTGGTTTTCTTGACTAGGCCATCGGGAGTCCCGGGCCTTGAGACATCAGAGTGGATTGGGCCTCGGGCCCAGATTCACAACCAAGAGTTATATCACGGATATAATTAGCCGATATAGGGCTTACCGATATAAGCTAATATTGGGTGACGGCCAGTGGCCCACTTTAATCTTAGTTATATGTGGATCTTGGAATCATTATATTCTATTGAGGGTAACTGATGTTATTGAATATAATGCGTGATTAATCATATTAAATTTAATACAAGATTAATCATATTGAACATATTAACTAAAATCCTTTTATCTTAATTTTCAGTTATGACTAGCACAAACAATCAAAACACTTTCTCGATCCGGTCTGTCCTTAAGATGGACAGGCTGAACGGATCAAATTTCTTGACTTGGTCGCGGAACCTGAGGCTAGTTCTCAGACAGGAGAGAAAGGACTATGTCCTTGAGAGAGCTCTCCCCGTGAGGATCGGGTCCAATGCTTCTCATGCAGTATATGATGCTTGGAATAAGCATTATAATGATGCGGTAGATGTGCGTGATCTGATATTGGCTACCATGGACTCAGACTTGCGGAAGCAATATGAGAACATGGAGTCGCCAATAGAGATGATCAGCAGCCTGAAATTGAAATTTCAGGAGCAGATAAGGGTGGAGAGATACCAGTTGGTTAAGTCTCTCACTGGCTGCAAGCTACCAAATGATCATCCAGTGAGTCCTCATGTCAGTAAAATGATAGGTTACATTGATAACCTGAGGAAACTGGATTATCCAGTTAGCCAAGAATTGGCAACTGAGATCATACTACAGTCACTGCCGTCAAGTTATGATAAGTTCAAAAGGAACTATATCAAGAAAGGCTTAACGAAGACGCTGACTGAACTGCATGATATGCTCAAGACAGTTGAGCCAAACGTGAAGAGTACCCTGTACAATCTCATGAACGAGAAGGGTAGGTTTACTAAACCTAATGCTGACAAGGGTGAAGACAAAGTTGTCCAGATTTTGAATCATGGCAAGCGTGTGTCTTCTGAGCCCGAGTCAGATACCTCTTACGTTGGTAAGTGCTGCTACTGTAAGGAGACAGGGCATTGGAAGAGAAATTGCATTAAATTCATGGAAGATGATGAGGAGTTAAAGTCGATGTATGCGACTACTTCCTCAGGTATTCATGTTATTACTTCAAGTTCTACCTTAAAGGTATTGGATACTGGTTGTGGCACTGATATTTGTGATAATATGCAGAGCCTAAGCAACAGTAGAACGTTGAAGGAAGGGCAAGTGAAACTACATGTCTGGAAGGAGTTTGGGATGCTGCCTCAGCCGTAGAGTTTTTCACTTATAGATCCCTTTGAGGCTTGGTTTTGTATTAAGTAATTGCTACAATGTACCTGCTTTAAGCAGAGTTGTCTTTCATTTTCTTGTAAGAATTTGAATGTTTTTCATTTTGATAAAAGACAAGTTTTGTTCTTTTGATCTTAATGAAATATTAATTGTAGCACCCTATTCATGGAATGGGTTTTATATCTTAAACCAAAGGGTGCCTAAATGTAACATAAATACCGAATTGGTTTAAATCTGATGGATTAAACCTGATTTTTCTTGGCATAAAGTCTTGGTCACATAGAGTAAGTCGGATTCAGAAATCCCATAGTCATGGACTGTTGGGCTCATTTGATAAAATATCTTATGAGACTTGAATTCTGTTTACTAGACCAAAAGGTAAAGGGCCTATCTTAGCCGAGCTAGAGAAAGGCCCAAAGGCTTATTGGACCTGGAACATACTCATGTATGTGGCCCAATGAGCAGTAATGCCAGAGAAAATCTCCTGTACTTCATTGTCTCTACTGATTACTTCAGTGAGTGTGACTGTGTTCATTTGATGAGACACAAGTCGGAATTCTTTGACATGGTCGAAAGAGTTCCAGAATGAAGTATAGGATCTGAATGACAAAAGTATTAAGACTCTGGATTAAAATCACGAGTGAGAATACTTAAGTCATTGATTATGTGATCATCAGAATGAGTGTGAAATCGTTTCACAGCCCATTTCTCCTGAAAACCTGAAGGTGTTTCTGTGAGAAAGAATCAGATCTTATTAGAAATGATTAAAGATGAATCACACGAATCTTCCATGATATTTTAAGAATAACGCTCTAGAAATATCTAAGTTTACGCTAAAATAGTTCCACCAATATCAGTTGAAAGACACCACGTAAATGTGGATTGGAATCGATCCAAATTTTTCTTTACTGAGTATTTGTAGTTATGCTACTTCGCTGGTTGTCCTAGAGAAACTAAGGCTTGTTACTTTTACGTCCAATCTGTTTTCTAAGAAGGGAAGTTGTTTTCCAAGAAGAACAGTGGGAGTAAAAGTATAACTCGAAGAAATTCGAGACATACAGGAGGCTGCTCAACCTGTTGAGGGAGAGCAACGGATGGATTTACAGATTTCTGTAGAATCTACACCTGTGAAGCCTTGTCCGAAGGAAACCAAGGCTTGTTACTTCTACGTCCATTCTGTTTTCTAAGAAGGGAAATTATTTTCCAAGAAGAACAGTGGGAGTAAAAGTATAACTCGAAGAAATTCGAGAAATACAGGAGGCTGCTTTACCTGTTGAGGGAGAGCAGCGGAAGGATTTACAGATTTCTGTAGAATCTAAACCTGTGGAGCCTGAAGTTCGCAGATATAAATGAATCAGTTACTAATCCGAGAGTGATTTCTCGTCATTAGTTGAACCTGATAATCATTGAAAGTTCGCATGATCTGATGATCATTGAAAGCGACGAATCTGCGAAATTCAAGGAAGCGAAAGTGAGCCCAGACTCCGAAGAATTACATTTTGTGTAAGTTGGCTTCATCGATCCATTCATGGATGGAAGCAAACATATCAGAGTTGGAATCTTCGTTCTGTTGAAGTAGTCAAGGTTTTGACTTATGCAGGAACGAAATGGAACTGTGCGTTTACTAATAGATAAGTGGGAGCAATATTGCATTTCTCAAAGTGTATGTCGATGACATACTGATTCTCGGATATAACGTCCCAACGCTGTAGTCGGTAAAGGACTAGCTTGGGAGTTGGTTTAATGATTGACATGGGTAAAGCCACGTAGTTCTTGGATTTTGGATCTAAAGATAGAGATCCAAAAGAGCTGGTAGGACAAAGTCAGGATTCTTAAATTGACAAAGTCCTACAAGTTTTGAGCAATCCAAGAAGGGTTTTATGCCAATGTCACATGGCATTAAGTTAAGCAAGATACAGTATCCTACGATAACTGCTGAGCTTAAATGCATGGATGAGATTCCATATGCGTCGGCAATTGGATCTATCATGTATGCCATGAAACATACTTGTTTGATGTTGCTTTAATGTTAAGCAAGACAAATAAAGACCAGTCAAATCCAGCAAAGAATCAAGTTTCCTAAAGTATGTCCTAAAGTATTTGAGGAATACTAAGGATAAGTTCTTGATTTACGGAGAAAGTGAGGTGCTATAAGTCGATAGAGTCTGAAAGGCAAGTTTCCAACAGACAAAGATGATTTCCGGTCACAGTCCGGTTATATCTTGTGTTTGTCTGGCGGTGCACGGCACTGTTGCTGACTCCATGACTTAAGCTGAATCTTTCGCAGCTTGGGAAGCGGCGAAAGAGGTTGTTTGGAAAGAAGAGTTCATCACTGAACTTGATGTGAATCCCAGCATAGATGAGACTAGCTGCACATCAGAGGTCCAAACACCTTGAGATAAATGACAGAGATGTTAAGTAGATCAGCAAGTTTCAACAAATGAGAACGTTGCTAATCTATTAACGAAGCCACTCCTTAGCCCTAAGCACGAGTCACGGACTGTAGCTGTAGGATAAGTGAAGTTAAGATATAGTCTTAATTTCAGTGGGAGTTAGTAAAGGGCTTTATTTAGTTATTGATATGTTCTTGTAAAACATTTGAGATGTTTAATAATGAAATTATTATTTCAAGATTATTTTAACTGTGATGAAATAATCGTTCCAAAATGATATGAACCATTTTATAGGTCATCGAAGTAAATGACTTGATCTTGAGTCATCGAAGTCATTTAGCTTGATCATGAGACCCTATATTTGATAGATGGCTTTTATCATCATGTCCCTAGTCGAAGGTTGTTGAAATTGGAACACCAACAACCGTGTGAGACTGGATTGGTACGTGACTTATGACAAAGTCTCAGTGTGTCATAGATGCGCGGCATCAAAGTCAGTACATAGGTGTATGTTTGGGAACATACGACCGGACAAGACCCGCTTATGAGAACTCTTCAGGATATTTATATCAGTGTCATAAAAGATTCTCACTACGACTATAGAGTATAGTCCTTAGACCTGAGTTCGCATGCATGTGACTGCACATGGACTGATGCACTTTGATCATTGTCTAACGCTGTCGTTCTGCGATAGTTATAAGGACCTTGTTTGGGTACATTATGAAATGAGTAGTTTACAGTGATGGAACAAGACGGGATTTGTCCCTCCAATATAAATGGAGTGAATATCTCTAGGCCAATCGGAGATTTGAATACTGGAAAATGCATGGCCATGCTCAAACGGACTGTCCCGAGTCGTTTGGATTGTCAGTATCAAATCAGAGTCCGATGAACAAGATTAGGCTTTATAAGGATGACACTAATCTTGCCTTATGACTAATCGAGATATTGAGACAAAAGGATTATGAATACAGAGATTCCAGTACAAGTGGGAGATTGTTGGAATTGTGTCCAGTAATCTCGGTACTGTCTCTAGAAAGTAAGAGTATGTCAATGATCAGACATAAGTCATATAATACTGGGGGTCATGATGGCTTGCTAGAGTCCGCTCATGATCTATAAGTCTTGGACTTATTGCCTTTATTATATGATCCCATATGGGTCACACGCCTAAGCTAACAGGAAAACGTGTAGGAATGGTTTAGCAGAAGTACGGTAAAAGTGCTAGGCATTTACTGTACTTAGAGAGAATAAAACGGTTTAGGCACTGTGTGTCGATCGATGCACAAGGCGTGTCGATCGACACAGTGCGCGAACGCCTCGGAGTAAATTGGCATTTGGGCCAAATGGCCCAAAACGAACTGAACGAGTTTTATATAAACTTAAGACGAGTTCAGGTCGATATATGCCCTAGCCGCGAGCCTCCTCTCTCTCACTGCGCCGATTTCCTCCTGGTCTAGCAGCCTCTTCCTGCTCGGTGTGCGTGTGTGAACCTCTGGAGGAGTTATCTCTTGGTGGCTCTTTGATCTCTGACATACCATCCCTTTCCGCTGCAATAAACAGGTATAAGGTGAGATCAACAATTGTTTCTATTCAAGAGAACCTAGATCCGCATGTTTAGGATAATCTGAATCTGAGAATTGAATCAGGATTGAACTAAACATTCCTTCAAGGGATTCATCTGGCTCGCTATCGTACTTCAAAACCACAAAGTCCGTAGGAACTATATAGTTTCCAACTCTGACTGGGACATCCTCAAGAACTCCTTCGGAAATCCTTCTTGACTGATCAGCTAGGACCAGAGAGATCCTAGTATTTGAAAATTCTGTCATCCCCAGTCTCTCTGCCACAGAGTATGGCATGAGATTTCCAGTAGCTCCTAAGTCACACAGAGAACGCTTGAAACTATTCTCGAAGATAGAGCAACTCAGCACAAATATACCAGGATCTGGTAGCTTCTTAGGGACTTGAGTAAGCAACACATCACTGACTTGTTTAGGAAGTACTACTACCCATTCCTTCAGTACCTCATCCATAGGTAGCATCATCTCTAAGTATCTCTGTACACAAGGATGATAGGGTGAAGTGTCAACTTGCGGATCTTCCTTCGACTTCTCATCCGTCACTTCCAGTTGTTTAGCCTCATCTAGATCTTTTTGAGACTTCATTGATACATTAAGGAAAGGTGCAGGAGGCTTATGATCCGTTTCTTCAGCAATGGCATAAGATGTTGGCAAACCCGGTTCCTCTCGCTTTTGATGTCGACCGACACTGAGATTTCACTCTCGGGTTTTTCATCATTTTCAACTAGTTTAGCTGTCTTAAACTCAAATTTCTCTCCTTGGTTTGATCCATCATCAATCTGAACTGACCAAGCTTTGATGTGGGTGTCCATAACATTCTTTCCCTTAACTGAGCTTGAAATTTGGTTCACTTGTGTATCCAACTGCTTCACATGTGTACTTAATGATTCATACTTCCCATTCAGATCTTCATACACAGCATCCAGCTTCTTGTTGAATTCCACAGTGATCTTAGTCTGACCTTCCAGCACCCGCTCCAGCATAGCTTCTATCTTGCTCTCATGAGCATTAGCAGTAGGAGGTGTCTGATATGAGGATGATCCATAGTTCCTCTGATAAGAATTACCTTGCTAAAAAGGTTTCTGATAACCAGCAGTCTGTCCATAGCCCGAAGAGTTTTGGTTGCTTGTGAAAGCACTCTTCTGTCCACCATTAAAGAACCTATTACCTTGCTGATTCCCAAACATGTTTCCTTGGAATCCAGATCCACTAATGTAGTTCACATCCTCTTCTTGGTTATCTTCTTCACCCTCAAATACCTCAACATCCTGAGCAAAGTGGACAGCCTTCTTTGCAGTCAACAAGTTGTGAACAAAGTCCAACTTATTCTTGAATCCAATCATCTCCAGCATCAACCTTTCCACCAGATTCTTTCCTTCTTCTATCAGCAGTCTTGGTGCTATTGCTGCTCACCAAGTTGTCAATTAGCACTCTAGCCTGCTCAGGAGTCCTTGTATTGAAATTGCCATTGCTGGCATTATCCAATGCAGACTGGTAGTGGAGATCAATACCTCTGAAGAATATGCCCAGCAGCGTCACTTCAGAGAATCCATGGTGAGGACAGTCACGCTGATACATCTTAAATCTCATCCAAGCAGACTTAAGAGGCTCTGTAGAACCTTAGGTGAAGGTGAGAATATCCTGTCTCGACTAATCAGAGCAAGCGTCATCATAAAAGTGCCTCAAAAACTCCCTCTTCACAGCGTCCCAAGTGGTATACTTCCCTGGTGGAAGTTGTTTCAGCCAAGCTGCAGCCTCTCCAGCGAGAGAATAGGGGAAAAGCTTAAGGTAGAGAAAGTCATAGTTTACCCCATTGTACTTCATCCCAGTGACGAAGTCTTCAAAATCATCAATATGATACATGGGTTGCTCATATGGTACACCATGGAAAGGATTCTACCTCAGAAGAGAGTAATAGACAGTCTTGATCTCGAAGTCATTCCTCTCAAAGCTAGGGGTATAATTGCTGACCAGTTAGCATAGAACTCATCCGGACGGTTGTAGTCAGCAAGTGTCCTCTCATCAGCAGGAGGATTAATAATCTGCCCCTGACCTTGGGGTTGTTCAGGCGCAGGTTCAGGAATCACATTCCCTTGGACATCAATCCTTAGCCCGTCATCATTGTACCGGTTGTTCTGTTGGTCCCTCAGAACACCTTCAGCATCAGGTCTCAAAATCAAACGATTGTTGTTCATCCTTGCTCGTTGACCCTTTCTGTTCGTTCTCTCTAGTCTAGCAAGTTCCTCAAGCCCGAGGTTCACAAATTCTTCGCTCTGGTTGCTTCGGGTATGTCGATTTAGCATACACAGAACTCAAAATATCTGTCTCGAGCTCGTTGTCGGGCGACACTAAAGAGGGTGTCGGTCGACACTAAATGCGTCTGTCGGTTTCCTGCACAACCAAAAACAAGACAAACAAGAGAAAAATCAGTAACAAAGAAAATAAAAACGACTTAGACTCAACTCTAGGACAAAATCTATCGGCGAACTCAGTTGAGTCCCCGGCAACGGCGCCAAAAACTTTATAGGTCTAAAGTTTTACTCCCTATTCTACTGCAAGTGCACAATTATGCTATTGTAGTACTTAGGGTATCGAATCCACAAGGAATCACGGTCACACGATAGATTGTATGTATTCAAGTCAAGCTAAATCAAACCAGAGAATGCAATAAACAAAAGCAATAAACTAGAAGGTGTTTTCAGATGGAGAAGGGCGTCAGACTTAGGAATTTCTTGGGAATTATGCTATGCTAGACACTTAACTAACATGATTCAGATTAAGCGCAGTTCAAGAACTAGAAACACAACACTAAAAAATCTAACTCTCGCTGAGATTGTTTCTATATCTAGCAACCTAGTGATCCAAATCTCTTTGTGATCCTAGAGTTCTAAACAAGCATTAAGAACAGGTTATATCGGTTCACAATTTTCCTAGACCAAATCTCTTTGTACCTAGTCAAATTGCTCACTCTAAGTTTGGGTCAGATTATAACTCACACTCTCGTGTGATAGGTCTAGTTTTAATCATATTCTACTGCAAGTGCACAGTTAATGCAATTATAGTATAAGAGGTATTGAATCCCACAGAGACTCTCAGTCACACGATAGATTATAAGTAATTCGAATTAAGCTAAGCGAAACAGATTGTAAAGCAGTAAACAAAATAGCAAGTAAACAGATCAAGCGAGGTGGATGTAACCAAATCAAACGAAGGCGTCAGGTTTCGGGAATTTCTCAGGATATCAAGAAATCAGATTAACAACAATCAACATTCAATCTATAGCGTTCTTGAACTAGAATCACAAAAGTATAACTAACCAACTTTCGCTGCGATAATTATCTATATCTAACAACCTAGCAGACCAACTTTCGTTGTGAATCCTAGAGTTCTAGACATACATTAATTCCAAGTTCGTTTGTTCACAACTTCTCTAAACCAAATTTCTTTGCGAATAGATAAGTTGCTCACCTAAATCCTTTCTAGTTAATTAACCAATTGTCGTTGTGTAAATCAACCTAATATCAATAATCTAAGTGGCCAGTTCATATTAAGCATTAAGAACAATTTAGATGAAGAACTAGATGATAAATCTTAATCAATTAGTTAATCTAACATTCCTTCAAATCCCTAATGAGAATCCCTAACCTAACAAGAAATCTACTCAGACATAGCAATCATAACAGAAAACATAGTCAAAAATAGATATCATAGAATAATCAAAGGAATCAGAACAGGGGTTTGAAATCTTCTCTCTTTCAAGTATCTGATCAGCCCCTAATCTCCTAATCTCCACAACAAAACTAGAATCAAACTTCGAATAAAACTTAGCCTAAACACTGGCTGTAAAACCTAATAAAAAGCTAAAACATGATTTGGGTCACTTTGTAATTATGATAAACTTTTGGGTCAAGTTGCAAATCTTCTGGTCCACGAACTGTGTCGACGGACACAAAAGTGGTGTCGATCGACACCAACATCAGATATCAGCAGTGACTTCTTCTTCTCGGGCAAATGCTCTAAAATGCTCCAGAATGTGCCATAATGTCCAAGTAAACTCCAAATGTGGTAAAACCTGTAAAGTACCTGAAAGGACTCGATAAACACTGTAAATGACTCTAAAACACACTTATATCATGGCTTAAAACAGGTAAAAACCATGATATATCAACTCCCCCACACTTATCCCTTGCTTGCCCTCAAGCAAGTAAAGAACCAAAGTATAAGAAAAGAGGTTTGAAAACACAGAAACTCATTTCGTCCTAGGAACTTTCGCATTCACATTCACCTAGTAAACCACTGAAAACTTTCCCACAGAACTCAAGACCACAATATACTTCCCCCACACTTAGCAATAGTCCCAAGTAAACTCCACAATCAATTTAGGACATTCAAGTTCACCTAACTAGCCTCTATATACAATTAGGTGCGGTCTCACAGAGGGAGTATCGAATCAAAGGACACATGGACTGAACCTATTCAGTATCTGACCACCAAACTGTCGGTTTCTGGTTTATTTCTTTTCTCTTTCTCCCTTAGCACTGATTTTTCCCCACTGGGTATCATTTTATTTTTTTATCAGTGCTCTTCCCTTTTTATTGGGGATTACTTTGGACACATTCCATGGATGCACAGGAGGTAATAGTGTTTGCTACTACTCCCGTGACCACTTCGGAGCTACTAGCTCATCCTCAGTTTATTATTATTATTTTATTTTATTTTTTTTTACTTTCAAGGGAGGGGAAAATCAGGAACCATACTTAAGAACATGATCATAGGCTGTGCCAAATACATCAAAGGAATCCGACCCAAAGATTACCAAACCCCTAAGCAAGAAATTTAAGTCAATATTAAGTGAGACTACTAATGGATCCTCTGAATACCTGGTTAGATATGGGTGTCCTTGATAGGTTGATCTAATTGGGGTTTTCTAACAGTCATAGAGGCTCTGCAAGTCTGTCCAATGGTCACTTAGCTCCTGTTCAAGCGAAAAAATTCCTCGGAAAATCATAGTTTCATACAAATTTTTGACTCAATAAAACAGTTTTGAAAAACCAAAGACTGACTCTAAGAAAATAGAAAACGATGTCAGTAACCACCTCCCCCACACTTGAATAACACTGACCCCAGTGTTACCGAGTATATAGGAAGTTAAATAAAAGGCAAGAACTTTGTGAAAATTGAGAAAAATGTGTTCTTACCTTCTGTCGCGAATGGTGTCGATCGACACACAACTTGTATCGATCGACACGCTGCGCATATGACAGTACCAATTCGACAGATTTTAACAGGATCCGAAAGTAGCTGTCTTAGTCACACAATTTCTCCATTGTCAATGTTGTCAGATCACTCAGAAACAAGTCAAAAGCAACGACATAGATATAAAGGAGTTCCACAAAGTTCAACCCAGAAGAAACATGACAAACTGACTCAAACAAACGCAAAGCAGACGCAAGAAAAATGAAAAATGAAACAAAATCAGGAAAATGCTAGGATCATGGAAGAACTAAGAATCAGAATCATCCTCGTCTCCCTCCTGTGGGGTGGGTGATCTCTGACGTCTGCGACCGTGCGAAGGACAGGTGCAGGTGCAGCTGAAGGCTCTAGCGATACCACTCCAAAGTGATCGAACTGTGTCTGTCAGAAACTTCATGTGTGGATCCGCATCGTAACCAGGAAGTGGTGGAGGTGCATCTAATGGAAGAACCCAATGCGGATGTGCGTGTGGACCCCCAGCAGGGTTAGGACTGGGCTCGTCTGCAGCAGGAGTAAGAGCAGCCTGGGAAGAAGAAGCTCCTCTGCGGGAACGAGCAGCAGGTGGCTTCCTCACAAGCCTCGGATCAGGTCTGAAACGCAGGTCATCCTATGTATCTATCGATAACGGTGTGTGTCGTATGTCAACCGTGCGCTCCTCCACTCCATCTCTGAAGCACCAAATCAAACATGGCTTCAGCCAGGTCGCACTCAACAAGTGCTCCTCATCAATCTCAGCGAAAGACTGCTCGCAGCTATAATCATGTAATGGTATCCTGAAATGCTGGAAGATCGGTGTCAAAAGACTCCCCACTGACTCCGTCATACCTTTCCCAGAACCTCTGAATGGCTTCGCCTGTAGTGTGACTAAATGCTCTGCAAATACCGCACCCAGGTTGGTCCCCTCAAAAGGACCATCGTGCTCATACTCATGGGAACACAGGTGTCCCACTGCTGGATGGAGTAGTACCAGCTCCTGCATCCTCATCTTGTTCGGCTCCATCTTGCACTGGAGAGTGTTAGCCAAGACGCGTACGACATAGCGCAGAACTGGATGTCGTAAATCCTTCATCTTCGTATCACTGGCGAAATAGGGTGTAGAACCGAAGTTACCCCAAAACTTCTCAAGGTCAGGAAAGCTCTCTGGAAGCGTAGCATGTGTGTAACCTTTCTTGAAACCATAAATAGCACAGAGGTCTCGCATTGGCAGTCTGTATCTCCTGCCATGTACCATGAAACACAAATGACCTTCCTGTGCATTCTTGGCATTCGAGTCTCTGTACGTAACTCGCACTGTAGCCATAAACTGGCGTACCAACTCTGGATACAGAGCATATCGGACATAAGGCATGGTACCCAGACCCATCCTCCTCAAACACGTCACAACCTGCTCCTGCATACCAGTCATCCTCAGAAAGTCAGGGCTTACCAGCTTCGTAGGCTCAATTGTAACATCGTACCACCCATTGTACAACAGAGTGTCATACTCATCCCAGGTGTCTAACACGTCCCTGTGGAGACAGTCATTACTAAGCACAACCCGCCTGGCTGGCTTACCCCACACTTTCTCTGTGAAAATCTTCACTCCTTCGTCTCTGGGCCATGGGTGTGTAGGAAACTCAGCAGGTATCTGTGGAGAGTCCGGAGGAGACTGCGGAGTCATAGGAGGAGGTGGCTCTGCTGGTGCTGCCGGTGCTGAACCAGATGAACTTGCTCCATCTGTGCGGTTCTTCTTCTTTGGAGGCATCTGTGAGCAAAAATCAGAACAAAAGCATGAGATTATTTGAAAAATCAGAAACAAACTCATCAAAACCTCAATCAACAGCATAAGCAGCATCAAATAGAGCGGTAGAAACAGTTCATTCACGTTTTTATTTCTGCATTTTCGCACAAAATCACAAGTTCAATCCTAAAACCAAAATTTTAAAAAACTTGCAAAATCAGTCATGAAAACTACCTAGGCATCACCATTCCACTACCAAACAACCTAAATCAGTGCTATTTCACCACGGGATTAAGAAACGCAAGCCAAAATCGAATTTTTACCTTTGTAACCGAATCTGAAAAGTTAAGATTGAGAGCTCATACCTTGTTTTCGACACAAATGGATAGTGGATAATGATAGAGGGTGAAAATCCGCCCAAGATAGGCTTTTGAATCGTCACATTTGGTTAAGAAATGAAGGAGAACGAGTTTTTGAGAGAATTCTCGGCTATGGAGGTTTCTGTGAAATGAAGAACAGCCGCGAAGAAGAAAAAGAAATACTTACCTCGGGACGCTTCATGTCGACCGACACACCATCCATGTCGATCGACACGGTGTTTGAAATTTGAACCGATCAGACTGGTCTAACCGAGGTCAAACCTCGATTCTGGGAAAAAGTGGATCGATCGATCCGAATAGCCATATCGACCTAAATGTCCATTGTGTCGATCGTCACAGCGCTTATGTCGATCGACATAGTGCAATCATGTCGCTAGATTTCCCTGTGAAGACTCAAGAAAAAAAAAACGAAAAAAATTAAAACGAAAACTCATATGTACAGACTCACCAGTGGGTTGCCTCCCACTCAGCGCTTGTTTTAAGTCATTAGCTTGACTGTGGCACATGGTCAGACGTCAGGTGGTTTTTCCAAAGGCAGAGCCTGCCTTTGCGAAATTCTTCTCATTCATGGTGGCGTATATGCATTGTGTGCATGAAACTGTCCGAGGAACTTGGGGATTACAGTAAGGTAACGTGGAACATTTCGCTTTTGACCCTATTCCCTGCAAAATCATCATCAGAGTTAGCATACTTAAGGCCAGAAGATACATACCTTGTCTTTATCGGAAGTGAGTTAGGTGAGATGTTAAGAGCAGGTACATGCTTTGAAGATGTTAGAGCAGGCTCAGCATGAACTGCCATCTTCTCCTCTCCAATCGAAGTCTCTGGTTCTATCTCAACACTAAAACTTTGTCCATCAATAGTGGATCTCTGCAAACTATCCATCTTGAACTGCAAAGGTTTATCTCCCAGGTGGAGATCAATCAGACATTGCCTCACATCAATTGCAGCTCCAGCAGTAGCTAAGAATGATCTTCCAAGCAGAATGAGATCATCTGGCTCAATCTCATACTTCAGCACCATAAAGTCTGTTGGAATAAAGTGATTCCCAACTCTGAGAGGGATGTTATCAAGAATTCCTTCTGGATATCTTTTCGATCGATCAGCTAGGACAAGAGCGATCCTAGTGGGCTGAAAATCCATCAGTCCCAATCTCACAGCCACAGAGTATGGCATGAGATTTATACTTGAGCCAAGATCACACAAAGACCTCTTGAATTTGTCTTTGTAGATAGAACAGTCTAACATAAAACCACATGGATCCTTAAGCTTCTCAGGAATCCTACCATGAATAACAACATCGCATACTTCAGAGACCATCAAGACGCTTTCTTCTTCAGTCATGTTACTAGAAATTAGGTCTGTAACACATCTCCTCACCATAGGAATGTTCTTAATAGCATCAATCAACTGAGCTTCAGTTAGCTTTTCTCTCATCTTCTCCATGCACTTTTCTAGCTGAATTTCTTGCTTGGACTTCTTAGGGAAGGGAATTTTTGGTTTGTAGACTCTTTCTTCAGTTTCAATCAGCTTCTCTGGACAAACCAGCTGCTCACGATTCGAGAACTGTGTCGATCGATGCCTATATGTGTCGATCGACATAGTGTCTGCAGCTCAAGAATCTCTCGGATTTTTCAGCTCCAAAACATTAATATCATGATTTTGCTCAGCTACATCTTCTGTCAAAGCTGCCTTAACATGTTCTGTTCGCGTACTGGTTTCCACTTGCGTTATCCTAGCATCCAGATTGTCAACTCTGCTTGTCAAAGTCTCCAATTTTCCACTCAGATCCTGATACATGAAGTCCATCTTTCCATTCAAATCTTGTGTCATTTTATTCTGTCCAAGAAGTAGCTGCTCAAGCATAGACTCAATCCTTGTCTGCTCATTAGTGGGAGGGACTTGGTGAGGTACGTAGCTATAATCATTTTGTCTCGGAGCTTGTCTCTGTTGACTTCTAGATGTATGTCCATGAAAATCAGCTTCATCTACGTAATTCACCTCTGCAAATTCTTCAACTACTGCATCAGATCGGACTTGCCTCTTCCTAACTACCATGTTGTGGACATAATCCACCTTGTCTATTAAATCAGCTATCTGCAAGCTATCATCTCTTCTACCAGATCTATGCCTCTCCTTGTCAACATTCTTGACACTATTGCTAGTTGTCAAGTTCTCAATAAGCTTTTTAGTTTCCTCTGGAGTCTTGGTATAGAAGTTCCCATCACTTGATGCGTCCATAGTTTTCTGGTACCAAAAATCCAAACCTCTGAAAAAGGCACATAAAAGTTGCACCTCAGAGAAGCAATGGTGTGGACAATCTCTTTGATACCTCTTGAATCTAATCCAAGCTACCTTAAAAGACTCTGCAGGTTCCTGCTTGAATGTCAAGATGTCATGTCTAAGCTGTTCGGATCTAGCATCGTCATAAAAGTGTCTAAGGAACTCTCTCTTAACCGCATCCCAAGTAGTTAAAGATCCTGGTGTTAACTGTTTCAACCAGTAAACTGCTTCTCCTTTGAGAGAGAATGGAAAGAGCTTGCAGAAAAGATAGTCAGTAGATACTCCTTCAGCTTTGATACTGCTAGCCAATTCCTCGAAAGTCTCTATATGATTCATAGGATGTTCGCTGGAAAGACCATGAAACTGATACTTTCCAAACAACGCGTAGTACTCTGGTTCCAGCCTAAACTCAGCTCTGGCGAACGGAGGTGGTCTAATCGCAGACCGATTAGCATAGAATAGATCTGGTCTGTTATAATCAGCAAGTGTCTTCTTCTGACCATACTCTTGTGGATGTTCTGCGCCCACGGCAACATCTGGTATGATGGGGTTTCCTTCCCCATCTAGTTTCTGACCCTTCGCGTTGCGTATGTGACCCTCTAGGTCTCGTAAAATGCCGTCCTCACCGCGAATCAGAATCACAGGTTCCATAGAGAATCCTTCTAAATGCTCAAGCTCTCGGTATCACTGGTCGCGGCTTGTGTCGATCGATGCCTATAGGGTGTCGGTCGACACAGTGCAATTCCTGCAACACCAAAGAAACAAAAACGTAAGTAAACTAGAAAAATAAGAAAAATGCTTAGTCTAAATTCTAATACTGAATCTATCGGCGAAATCAAAGAGTCCCCGGCAACGGCGCCAATAACTTGATAGGTCTAGTTTTAATCCTATTCTACTGCAAGTGCACAGTTAATGCAATTATAGTATAAGAGGTATCGAATCCCACAGAGACTCTCAGTCACACGATAGATTATAAGTAATTCGAATTAAGCTAAGCGAAACAGATTGTAAAGCAGTAAACAAAATAGCAAGTAAACAGATCAAGCGAGGTGGATGTAAGCAAATCAAACGAAGGCGTCAGGTTTCGTGAATTTCTCAGGATATCAGGAAATCAGATTAACAACAATCAATATTCAATCTATAGCGTTCTTGAACTAGAATCACAAAAGTATAACTAACCAACTTTTGCTAATTATCAATATCTAACAACCTAGCAGACCAACTTTCGTTGTGAATCCTAGAGTTCTAGACATGCATTAATTCCAAGTTCCTTTGTTCACAACTTCTCTAAACCAAATTTCTTTGCGAATAGATAAGTTGCTCACCTAAATCCTTTCTAGTTAATTAACCAATTGTCGTTGTGTAAATCAACCTAATATCAATAATCTAAGTGGCCAGTTTAGATTAAGCATTAAGAACAATTTAGATGAAGAACTAGATGATAAATCTTAATCAATTAGTTAATCTAACATTCCTTCAAATCCCTAATGAGAATCCCTAACCTAACAAGAAATCTACTCAGACATAGCAATCATAACAGAAAACATAGTCAAAAATAGATATCATAGAATAATCAAAGGAATAAGAACAGGGGTTTGAAATCTTCTCTCTTCCGAGTATCTGATCAGCCCCTAATCTCCTAATCTCCACAACAAAACTAGAATCAAACTTCGAATAAAACTTAGCCTAAACAGTGGCTGTAAAACCTAATAAAAAGCTAAAACACGATTTGGGTCACTTTGTAATTATGATAAACTTTTGGGTCAAGTTGCAAATCTTCTGGTCCACGAACTGTGTCGACCGATAAAAAAGTGGTGTCGATCGACACCAACATCAGATATCAGCAGTGACTTCTTCTTCTCGGGCAAATGCTCTAAAATGCTCCAGAATGTGCCATAATGTCCAAGTAAACTCCAAATGTGGTAAAACCTGTAAAGTACCCGAAAGGACTCGATAAACACTGTAAATGACTCTAAAACACACTTATATTATGGCTTAAAACAGGTAAAAACCATGATATATCATCGTGCTATTGCTAATTTGTTGGATCCCTATGGATCTAGGGTTTGATATATTGAATTAAAACCAACCTCGTTCTTACCTTTACTGGCAGCGGAATGAGAATGGTGAACGAGATCAGTGGAGCAACGCTGATGTCTTGCCTCTACCAGATACACACGCACACAAGCTGGAAACGGGACGCTAGTGCCGGATCAACGGGAATCGAATCTCTCTGGTGTTTCTACTTCTTCTGTCAAGAAAAGTGGACGGCTTTCTGTTTAGGTCAAAACTCTCAAGTTTTATTCGACCTAAACTTGCTTAACGGGCCAGACTTAATTAAGTCTTAATTCGGAAAGCCTTTCCAAAAAACCCGAACTGTGTCGACCGACACACAAGCTGTGTCGATCGACGCAACACCATTATATCGATTATAATGTGCATCCAATACACATTAATATGATCATTGCCATAATGATCATTCCCATGTCGTAGATTCCAGTTTGCTTAGGTGTGTGACCCTATAGGATCATATAATACTGGCAGTAAGTTTACAACTTACAGATTGCAAGAGGCTTCTAGCAAAACATTGCAACCGCCCAGTATTATACGAATGTCTGATCTCGACACACAACTATCATCAGGAGTGAGTACAAGTGTGATTTCAGGACACTATCCCAACAATCTCCCACTTGTACTGGAATCATCTATTCCTATAATCCTTTTATCTCTATATCTCGATTTGGCATAAGGCAAGATTGGTGTCATCCTTATTAAGCCAACATCGTGTTTATCGAACTCCTGATCTCATACTGAACATTACAAACAACTGAACTACAGTTCGTTTGAGTGCGGCCACACATTCTCTCAGTATTTAATCTTCGATAGGCCCTGAGATATTTATCTCCCGTTATACAGGAGGGACAAATCCCATTTTGTTCCATCCCTGTTTCAACGCACACTTCATGATATACTTGAACAGTGCCGTTATAGTCGCCAGTTATGGGTCGACGTTTGACAAAGTCAAAGTATACCAATTCATATGCAAGATAGCATGATGAACTCAGGTCTAAGGACTATACTCTATAGTCGTAATGAGAACCTCTTATGACACAGATATAACTATCTTGTAGACTTCTCATTAGCGGGTCATGTCCGATCATATGTTCACTAACATATATCTATGTGACTGACTGCGATAATCATATCATTGGCTCCATGAAACTTAGCCAACAGTCACCTCACAATCTAGTCTCTCACGGTTGTCAGTGTCCCACTTTGACAACCTCGACTAGGGACAAAAACATAATTTATTAACTTATATCATGATCAAGTCCTCAACTTGATGACCTATAATATGTCATAAACTTATTTTGAGACCATTATTTAGATCACAATAAATAATGCTGAAATCAAATTTCATTAAACATTTCCAAAAGAATGTTTACAAGAGCGTCTTATTATAACTAAAACTCCCACTAGAATCAAGATTACATCTTAAGATCTTTAATGCCTACAGCAGTCGTATGACTCTCATGCTTAGGCCTTGGGAGTGACTTGGTCAGAGGATCAGCGACATTCTCGTCTGACGGAACTCGGCTGATCTTCACATCACCTCTATTGACGATATCACGAATCAGGTGATATCTCCTCTCAACGTGTTTGGACTTCTGGTGTGACCTTGGTTCTTTCGCCTGAGCAATGGCTCCGTTGTTATCGCAAAACAAAGCCACTAATTCCAAGATACTAGGAACCACACCAAGTTCAGTCATGAACTTCTTGATCCAAACAGCTTCCTTTGCCGCTTCTGAAGCAGCAACGTATTCAGCTTCCGTCGTGGAATCAGCTACGGTATTCTGCTTAGAGCTCTTCCAGCTCACTGCACCGCCATTTAGACAGAAGACATATCCAGATTGTGATCGGAAATCGTCTCTGTCCGTCTGAAAACTCGCATCGGTGAATCCATTCACCACAAGTTCTTCACTTCCTCCATACACCAGGAATTTATCCTTAGTATGTCTCAAATACTTAAGAATATTCTTGACAGCTGTCCAGTGATCTTCACCTGGATCAGATTGGTATCTACTCGTCATGTTTAACGCGTAAGCTACATCTGGACGAGTGCAGAGCATGGCATACATAATAGATTCTATTGCAGAAGCATAAGGAATCCTATTCATGCGTTCTCGCTCAGCATGTGTCGCCGGACACTGCTTCTTGCTGAGACTTGTGCCATGAGACATCGGTATGAAGCCCTTCTTGGAATCATGCATCCTGAATCTGTGCAGTACCTTATCAATATAAGTGTCCTGGCACAATCCAATCAGCCTGGTCATTCTATCTCTGTAGATTCTGATTCCAAGAATATACGCGGCTTCTCCCATGTCTTTCATGGAAAAACAACTTCCGAGCCAAGTCTTAACAGACTGAAGCAACGGAACGTCATTACCGAGGAGGAGTCTGTCATCGACATACTGTACAAGAAATGCAATTTTGCTCCCACTAGTCTTCTTGTAAACACATGGTTCCTCTTCGTTCTTGATGAAACAAAATTGTTTTACTGCTTCATCAAAACGAAGATTCCAACTCCGTGATGCTTGCTTCAATCCATAAATGGATTTATGAAGCTTGCATACCTTCCCAGCGTTCTTAGGATCGACAAAACCTTCAGGCTGTGTCATATACACATCCTCTTCCAGAATACCATTCAGGAATGCGGTTTTGACATCCATTTGCCAAATCTCATAATTATAATGAGCGGCAATCGCTAGAAGAATCCGAATAGATTTAATCATAGCGACTGGGAAATAGGTTTCATCATAGTCAATACCATGAATTTGTTTGAAACGTTTAGCCACCAATCTCGCTTTGTAAATCTGTACATTGCCATCCACGTCAATCTTCTTTTTGAAGATCCATTTACACTCAATGGCTTTTACACCATTAGGTAAATCGACCAAGGACCATACTTGGTTTTCTGACATGGATCCCATTTCAGATTTAGAGGCTCCAAGCCACTTTTCGGAGTCCGGGCCCATCATTGCTTCCGCGAAGGTCGCTGGTTCGTCACTATCAATGATCATCAGATCATTTGAATTGGTCACGAGAAATCCATAGTATCTCTCGGATTCGTGACGGATCCTTCCGGATCTGCGAACTTCAGGCTCCACAGGCGCCGGTTCCACAGAACTCTGTGGATCCAGCTGCTGTTCTTCCTCTGCAGGTTGAGTAGCCTCCCGTGCATCTTGAATCTCTTCAAGATGTACTTTACTCCCACTGTTTTTCTTAGAGAGAAACTCCCTCTCAAGAAAAGAACAGTCCCGAGCAACAAATACTTTGTTCTCAGATTGGTTGTAAAAGTAGTATGCCTTGGTTTCCTTAGGATAACCAACGAAGTAGCATTTATCTGATTTGGGTGCAAGCTTGTCAGAGATTAAACGTTTGACGTAAGCTTCACAACCCCAAATCCTCAGGAAAGACAGACTAGGAACATTCCCAGTCCACAGTTCATGTGGTGTCTTTTCCACTGATTTAGATGGTACCCTATTTAGTGTAAACGCAGATGTTTCTAGAGCGTATCCCCAAAAGGATAATGGAAGATTTGAATGACTCATCATAGACCGAACAATATCCAATAAGGTTCGATTCCTCCTCTCTGACACTCCATTCCATTGGGGTGTTCCAGGAGGAGTGAGTTGTGAAATAATTCCACACTCGCTCAGATAGTCGCTGAACTCTTGACTCAAGTATTCTCCTCCGCGATCCGATCGCAGAACTTTGATACTTTTGCCAAGTTGGTTATGTACTTCATTTTTGAATTCCTTGAATCTATCAAAGGATTCTGATTTGTGTCTCATCAAATAGACATAGCCATACCTACTGAAATCATCAGTGAAGGTAATGAAGTACTTGTAATTTCCTCTGGCAACAGTACTCATCGGCCCACATACATCAGTATGAACAAGGCCCAATAAGTCACTGGCCCTTTCATTTGGTTTGTTGAAAGGGGCTCTAGCCATCTTGCCTATCAAACAAGATTCGCATTTCTCACATGATTCAAAATCAAACGAGGCCAAAAGCCCATTTCGATGGAGCCTTTGGATGCGTTTCTCATTGATATGGCCCAAACGACAATGCCATAAGAAAGTCGGGTTTTCGTCATTGGACTTAAACCGCTTTGTATTTATGTTAAAGACAGGCATTTCTTGGTTTAAAACATATAACCCATTATCTAATGGGGCGCTACCATAATATGTACCATCACGATTAAAAGAACAAACTTTATTCTTAACAGCAAAATCAAAACCTTCCAAATCCAAAACGGAAACTGAAATTATGTTTCTGCTTATCGCAGGTACAAAATAGCAATTATTTAAAATTAAAACCATGCCCGATGGTAAGGATAACTCGTAGGTGCCTACGGCCAGTGCAGCAACCTTAGCTCCATTCCCGACCCGTAGCTCCACTTGTCCTTTCTTCAGCGTCCTACTATTTCTTAGTGCCTGCACATCAGTACAAATATGAGCACCGCAGCCGGTATCCAATACCCACGAAGTAGAACTAGAAGACATAACATTAAGTTCGATAACATAAATACCTGAGTCAGACGCATCATACGTCTTCTTCAGCTTCTTGTAATCTTCCATGAACTTCTTGCAGTCTTTCTTCCAATGCCCCAACTGCTTGCAGTAGTTGCACTTATCCTCAGGAGAAGGCCCGGATTTGGGCTTCGGCTCGGGCTTGTCCTGACTTTCAGTCTGGACAACCTGGGCCTTTCCCTTACCCTTCTTAGCTTTCTTAAACCTTTTACCCCCTTGTACCATCAGTACACTGGGAGTTGCCTTCTTGAGATTCGGCTCTGCTGTCTTCAGCATGCCGTGCAACTCAGTCAATGTCTTAGTCATGTTTTGCATGTTGTAGTTCATGATGAACTGATCAAAACACTACGGCAAAGACTGCAGAATCATGTTAGTGGCTAGCTCCTAGCTAATGGCACAGTCCAGTTTCCCCAGGTTATCAATGTAACCCATCATTTTAAGGACATGAGGACTTACTGGACTGTCCTTAGCCAGCTTGCAATCCATGAGAGATTTAACCGTCTGGTATCTCTCTGTGCGAGCTTGCTCCTGAAACAAAGCTTTCAGGCTGTTAATCATCTCAATGGGTGACATCACGTTCTCATATTGCTTCTGCAGCTCAGAGTTCATAGTCACCAGTATTAGACAATTAACATCTTTGACATCAGCTGAATGCTTATCCCAAGCATTCTTTTCTGTCTGTGGGGCATTGGAACGTGGCATCTCTGGGAGAACTCTTTCAAGGACATATTCCTTGTTCTCCTGCCTGAGAACTATTCTCAGGTTCCGATACCATTCCAAGAAATTAGATCCATTTAACTTGTCCTTCTCAAGGACGGATCTTAGTGAGAAAGTGTTGATGTGATTTGAGACAGACATAGCTGTAATTAAAAGAGGTAGAGTTTTAGTTATAATGCTCAAGGAATGAGAATTCTTATCTAATAAGAAAAACTCGCATTGTATTCAAAACTATGTTTCCTCAGATGAATAAAATGAACCAAGATCCATACTTCACCAAAATCTGAGTGGGCGACTCGCCATCACCCAAACTTTAGTTATCTAGGTAAACAAGTCTTTGCTAATTGTACCCAGTACAACTCTTGGTCGTGGATAAGACAAACTATGCCTAATCCACTCTGATGTCTCTGGGCCCAGAACTTCTGATGGCCCAGTCAAGTAAAACCAATCTCTTCTGTCTTGTGATCACTGACAGTCGCATTGCAAGTCTGTCAATGACCACCTGCCTTACTCATGTTGCAGTGGATACCAAGGACTCCAAGACTATCCAACAAACGACACGAGTCTTGACAGTAGACAAGATCGGGTAAGACATCAAGATCACTTGATATTTAGTTGAGGAAAAGAACCGTTTTATCTTGATGCACATCCAATATGCATCCAAGAAGTTATTAATTTATTTTAAAACATTTAGTTTTATTAAGTTTAGATTCATCTATAACTTTTAGGATTAAATTGTTTTGGTATATGCAAATTTTTGGTCCAACCAGCTCATTTGCGAATGTCATGTCGATCGACGCCAACCATTGGCATCGGTTGACACAACCCAACCTAAACCGGTCTTCGATAACCGGTCAAACCGGTTCGAATTTACTTAACCGATTCAATCTAATTAAACCGGTTCGGTTTAATGGTCCATGTCGATCGTTACACACTGTGTGTCGATCGACATTACCAAACCAGAACCAATTGGTTAATTAAAATTAACCGAGCGAGATAACCGGTTCAATCCAATCGAACCGATCTATCTGATCGCATTGCTTGTGTCGACCGACACACCCAGTGTATCGATCGACACAGCAGGAATACGGGTACTCGATCTCAGATCGAAAACCCTAAAATTATTTACGGATTTTCGCTCTGTGTCGACCGACACACGCTTTGTGTCGATCGACACTCTGCGACAAACCCTAAAATATTACGCGTTATTACGCGGCGTGTCGACCGACACACGCTTTGTGTCGATCGACACAGTGCGTTTTCAACAATTCTTCGTCTTTTCAACAGGAACAAAACCGAGAATAATATATGAAAACACGATTTCAACAGGCAACATTCAATTCAACAACATCAAGTTTCGAATTAATTGCATCAGATTCAATAGTCTAAACCCTAACATGCTCTGATACCACTGTTGGATCCCTATGGATCTAGAGTTTGATATATTGAATTAAAACCAACCTCGTTCTTACCTTTACTGGCAGCGGAATGAGAATGGTGAACGAGATCAGTGGAGAAACGCAGATGCCTTGCCTCTACCAGATACACACGCACACAAGCTGGAAACGGGATGCTAGTGCCGGATCAACGGGAATCGAATCTCTCTGGTGTTTCTACTTCTTCTGTCAAGAAAAGTGGACGGCTTTCTTTTTAGGTCGAAACTCTCAAGTTTTATTCGACCTAAACTTGCTTAACGGGCCAGACTTAATTAAGTCTTAATTCGGAAAGCCTTTCCGAAAAACCCGAACTGTGTCGACCGACACACAAGCTGTGTCGATCGACGCAACACCATTATATCGATTATAATGTGCATCCAATACACATTAATATGATCATTGCCATAATGATCATTCCCATGTCGTAGCTTCCAGTTTGCTTAGGTGTGTGACCCTATAGGATCATATAATACTGGCAGTAAGTTTACAACTTACAGATTGCAAGAGGCTTCTAGCAAAACATTGCACCGCCCAGTATTATACGAATGTCTGATCTCGACACACAACTATCATCAGGAGTGAGTACAAGTGTGATTTCAGGACACTATCCCAACATAATTATCTCAGATTTATTATTCACACTCTCGTGCTATTGTTAATTAAGCGCAACTTAGGTGATGAACGATAAGATAGTGAATCCTAATCAACCAGTTATCAAACAAGCATAAAATCTTTGTGAGAATCCCTAAATCTAAATAGGTTACTACTCAGACATATTAGCAATTAAACAACACATCATGAATAGAAAACCAGAAACTGAATAGATAAAGCAAAAGGGGTTCGAAATCCTTCTCTCGAGGTTACAAGTAGCAAGAATCATCTCCAACTCAATATCTCTCAATCTCTCTAAAACAAGAACAAGTCAAGAACAAGATGATAGAATAATAAGTCTGAACCCCTAATAAAACTCTCTAAACACGTTTTGGGGTCAAATTAGAATATAGGGAAACCTTGGGGTCTTTTGTGCAATTCTTTAAAACTTGTCTAAACTCGGCGCATAACTTCTCTCGGGCTCGGTGTCGACCGACATCAAAGGTAGTGTCGGTCGACACTCCATCGTGGTCGAGACACCATCTTCAGCTCGTTGCACAAATCACCAGAAACGTCCCAAAATCCCTCTCTTTGCTCCAAACGCAAGCTTACCTGTAAAAGACTCAATAAACTCTAAAAACTAGGTTAAAGACTCAATATGTACACTTATATCATGGTAGAAAACCTAGAAAAACCATGATATATCAGTAATCCATCTTATAGTGGTAATAACTCATGGGTCAAAATTAAGGTAGAGGATGGAGTCACGATTTTCAACAGTGGGGTACTCTAATGCTAAACAATGGGGTTCATCGTCAAAAACTACGGAATGAGGTACACCACCAAATGCTCAACAATGGGACACATCGTCAAATGTCCCACAACACCGCCAAATGCTCAACAATGGGGTTCATCATCAAAATTTCCACAATGAGATACACCACCAAATGTTCAATAATAGGGTCCATCATCAAATATTTCACAATAGAGTACAACGCCAAATGCTCAACAATGGGGTCCATCATCAAATATTCCACAGAGGATTACCCTGACATATGACTTATGTTCATCGAGTGGGAGCTTAAGGAGAAACTATAACAAATGCTCAACAAGAATAATTCAGAAGAAGGAAAATATCATACTCTTATCAACGCTCATAGGGGAGTATCACCAGAATTTGGTTACACGAATTATTCTTCGGCGGGACAATTACCAAGAGAACATAGAATTGAAGGATTATTAAACATTTGTGGAAATAAACGAGGACCAAATTTAAATGAAAGTTATTATGAAACCGGGGATTAGTTTACTAGTGCTTATGTTTTGTTATTATCATTCATGATGTTTGTATAATATTATTAATGAACAATTGCATTTTATCAATTTGATTTATCTTTTATCTCGTGTTAGCAATATTTCAGGCATTTCGTATATGCCAGTTGCGATCACAAGGTTTCCAACATCTAAGTAACGAAGAGAAAATTAAGTTATGAAATTTGGAAAATGAACATAGTTTGGAATAGAGCTCTTAGTTCATGTCACGATACATCAGTTTTCACAATGGTATAGGAGAATGATTATGGATTTCATCTGCTTTTGGAAGACAAATATATCTAGTTGATTTTGGTTATCCAAATAAACAAGGTTTTTGGCGTCCTTTAAATCTTAACGAAACTCGGTTGTCAGGAATCATATGGCACAATTCGATAATGGTTCTCCTCCTAGAAATAAGCAAACATTATTTAACCGGTATAATGCATTTTTACGCTCTCTAGTTGAGAGAACATTTGGAGTTTGAAAAAAGAAATGAAGGATTCTCTGTGAATTTTCTAGATATGATCTTTATATTCAAAAAAGAATAATAGCTACAATGAGACTACATAATTTTATTAGAATTTCAAGCGCTTCATATGAAGATTTTGCTGAAATAATGGGGCGTACAGAGAGTGATAACTCAAAATTTGAAACTAAAGTAAGTGATCTAGATGCTGCAAAAATAAGAGAATGAAATCTTGTGACAAACATCAAAGAAAATATTGTAAATTTGTTATTGGGAGATCAAAATACTTCATATTAATTTTTTGCTTTTTGTTTTTTCTATGATGCTATTTGTAATATTTGAAAATTAAACATATTTATAATTATGAATATTTTTAATATATTTCCATTATTATATTTTTGCATTGTCAACGTTTTGGTCATGTGATTTGTATTGTTTTATTATTCGAACAAATATTATAAATTTTTAAATTAATTTGATTTCCATTTGTTTAGCATAATCTGTTTAAGCATTTGTTCTACTTGATCGATATTATCCGCATAATCTACATTATTTGATATACGTTAACCAATCATAGCCATGATTTAAAACTTGAAATGGTTAAATATATGTTACACATGAACTGAATTGTGCAGATCCCCATACTCGATTTCCTTAACAATCTTTTGATGAGTTTAATTTTCTTGAATCTTTCAGAGTAAATTATATCAACGACAAATGATTTAGCACACAGCTTTATTCTAAAAATTGGCATATCTAAGCGGGCGTTAATGGTCAAGACAATATAGACGTTAGTTAAGGCCAAACATGTCAATCAACAAAAATCTATGTAGGTGTTTGAATTTCCAGAAATAAAATTACGGACTAGATTTTATACACGTGTAACCGTTATACGAAGGCAAGACTTGGTCTATGTTCTTAACTCAATAAATCATCAGTAGTGTTATCGTTTTGTGCGATTTTCAAGTCCCGTGATACAACCGTATCAATTCCTTATTGCAACACTCGAAACATAAATCCGTCGAGCGATTGATAGTACAATACTCTTGAATTTAGACTTACTCCTTTAGAAAAAAGTGCAAGAAAGTTGAGATTTTCGCAGAGAAAAGAGTGAATTATTAGTAAGAGACCAGGTTCAAATAGAGAGAGAGAGAGAGAGAGAGAGAGAGAGAGAGAGAGAGAGAGAGAGAGAGAGAGAGAGAGAGAGAGAGAGAGAGAGAGAGAGAGAGAGAGAGAGAGAGAGAGAGAGAGAGAGAGAGAGAGAGAGAGAGAGAGAGAGAGAGGGAGAGAGAGAGAGAGAGGGAGAGGGTCGGCTCAGTGTGAAGAATATTTTGCGCATGTGATAAACGTTATGAAAATTTTGTAACTGCATAAGTAAATCTCACAAAATTAACGCGCATGATTTAAAATATTCTTTTGGTTATTCTTTAATTTTTTGAACATTATTTTTAATTAATTTTATTACAAAGCTAATTTTTTATGAGTTTTCCCCAAAAATATAAATGTATGGGAGTTTTTATAGAGGTCATTCCACAAGTTGGTCGGATGGCACGTGTGTGGTCTCTTCTTTTATCCTTTGTAATCTTTTAAACAAATGTATAACTATATATATACTGTTTAGAGAGAAAAAAATTCACCAAACTATATTTAATCTTTTCAATTCATCTATTATCATATATATAATGAGATAGTATTTCCTCCTCTCTTAAGGTGTCCACGTATGCAAACGATTTCATCCATGTGGCACTCTCTTGACTCTCTTCATGATCGTAAGTCGTAACTGCATAAAACTTAAATTTCTTCAGTATTTCTTTATCTACCGTTTCACTTTCCTCCTTTAATGTATCTCTCTCTCTGGTTTCTTACATCTAAAGGGTCAACTATTAAACTTCGATCGATTATTTGTTTGGTCCTATTGATCGATTCACAAGACAAGTCTTCTCTCACCTCCCTTGATCGTCTTCGATTTAACAATTTCCTTAGGGTTTACAGTTACTCAATTGGTTGTAAAATCGATGAAGAAGATGAAGATGGGAATTAGGTTTGGAGAAGACAATCATCCGATGTGGCTTAAGTTTAAACCTTGTAGATTGCGCCGTAAGTTTCCACAAAATCTTACAACGTCTTCCTATCTACCTTTAACTTTTGATTCATTTCTAAACAACTAATTCCACGAATCTTTACAAATAGGTCTGTCACCGTAAGCATGTATCTTTGGGACGATGTAGCTGTGACGTTCAGAGCCCACCTTGCCTCAGACTCATACCAAGGTTCTGTCATGGTGGTCACAACGCTCAACCCCAAGCTGTTTGGAGGTAAAAAATATTACTTTTGCTATGTTCCTCTATTATTTACTCAATCTCTGGAACCTAATACTTCCTCACTGTAAGAGCTATATGGTATAGGAGTTGGTGATAAATTGAAAATAGCTATTATGTCATACTTTTTTGCTTTAAAAAAGTTCTTACCGTTAATTTTTGAGGTAGTTTAGTCGTAAATATCATTATTTGGTTGAAATTAAACTGAGATGTCCGACTACAAAAAAATGAAGCAAAGATCAGTATAGTTATTTTGTTTATGTCTATGGTTTATTTTGGTTTGTGTTTATGTTGTTCAGGGCATGCTATGCTCTATGTTCTGTAATTGTTGCTTGGCTTAGTATAATGACATTTCGTCTTCAATTTCAGGAAGCCTCTACCTCAACTCAACCCCAGCGAAAAAGGTTCTACTTCGACAGTAACATCAAAGCCATCAGTTTAAGAAAAGGTATATGGGATCCTACATTTCCACTCAATTATTTCGAAAATGCTACATAGCACATAGTGCACTGTTTGACCAACTCGAGAAGGTGAGTCCGAGTTGTTCCCAACAGAAGGGAGGAAGTCCTAAAAGCTAAGAGGGTGAGTCCACTTTTGTCTGAAACACACATTGTAACAACTCTTGACTATGTATTGAGGTACAAATTGTGGGGGTCTGGTGTGTTATGTGTTCTCACATCTCATGCTCTTTCTCTTAATGTCAGCTAAATTTGCCAGGCTTGTGAAGATCCATTGAGAAGATCGGGCCTTGGATACACCATTATTCATCCCGGACCCGTGAAGGTACTCTTCATTGAGTTTTAACCCAATGTAAAAATCTACGTATGGATTACATTAAAATTCTTCTGATACATGAGGAGCCAGGCGGGCAACGAGCTATGATATTTGATCAGTGAAACAGAATTTCTCAGGTTAGTTTCAACCACAACACAAGCCACTACGCTCGCATACATCAAAGAACTCTCTGAGAAAACTCACTCAACTCCCAAATGCTCAATTTATCTTTTATTTTCAGGGCATCAGTTGTGCAAATAAGGCTGATATGTGTGTCAAGTCACTGCACGATTCAACCCTGAGAAACAAAAGCTTTTATGTGAGTTGCAGTTTATATCAAAACAACTAAGAAATATTCTACCTTCGACCTATATAAAAGAAATCACAGCAATGAATGGTTTTTTTTACATCTATATTTAATTTTCTTTTTGTGACAGGTTGTAAATTGGTGATGAGATTTTACATGAATGGTGTAACCAGAAAATAAATGAATGCTCAATTTTTTTGAAACTCTTGAGACAAGCGAGTTTTTTTTGAAGCCATTGCCTTGGAAGAAAAGGGTTTGTTTGGAAACATGGATACGTTGATACTTTTCAATCTTTTTTTGATCTCTAAAACCGTATCGAAGTAATCCACTTCAATGGAGAATGGTAAGCCTCTTTGAGTTTCGAAGATCACATCCATTTGTATATCTATGGTGTTTCAAGATCAATGGAGAGTGATGAAGAGTGAAGCCAAAGAGAAGATGATTTCAACTTCTGAGTTTTTGTAACAAAGTTTGCTTCTAATGCGTTAACAAATGGCTTTTATCCATGGGATTTTTCTTACTTTCGCTCTGTGTTATTCTCTTCCTATCTTCCTCCTCAAATTTTCTACTTTTTGAAAGATATATTTATATATTTTGGAAGAGAGTTTGAGACTATGAACTGAATTAAATCGCACTTATAAACAAAACATAATGAAATCACATGCCTCTGTGGATTTAACAAGCTTTATTCGAACTATAAACCCTGTGTTAAACCTAAACTGAATTAGAAAGAAAAGGACATGGAGTGAAAAGTGAAGAAATAGATCATGGCTTCGACAAAGACCAGGCTGAAGTGGCTTGGGTTAAGACCAGGCTACACCAACATTGATCACAAGCTCAGATATGGATTCTCAAGCTAAAGAAGTAGCTGCATGAGGAAGCGGAAGCAATCGCTTCTTCTGTGCGCGTGGAGGCAAATGCTTGCATGTTTTCTTGAGCTAATTGAGACCCACGGTAAGAAAACGCATGTACCACCACCAGTTCCAATCACACTGAGACTTGAGAGCACCATTGGTTGGGCCGGTGGTGGTGCCATATTACCATTGGTGGATTAAGGAGTCCATGTTTTGGCATCATTTCAGTTGAATGATCATAGCCATTGAGGTATGGAGTTGATGTCACTTGGTAGTGACATGGTTGTTGTTGCCACATTGTCATTACACCGTCGTCGTGAAGCTTGTTGGGTTGTAAATGGTTATGATTTATTTCAGGACGTACATGAAAGAATGTGATGCTTACCCTTTTGGTTTCTAAGGGGTACATTAGATGCATTGCCATGTATGCAATGTTTCTTCTCATTGCGAATAGAGATCTACAAAGATCAAGTCCAAGCAACGTTTATGGAGAGAAATAAAAAACACACAAATACTTTTTTCTAATCAACACCATCGAAATTGGTTGCACTAATATATCAGAAGACATCAACAGGAACAACAACTCTTTAGGGAGGAAAAAACCCAGGATAAAAATAACCAGACCTGGAAAGCAATTTAAAAAAGAAAAGAAAATTAGCTAGACTAGAGGAGGCACGCGCAGTCTCAAATTCCTAGTTTTATAAACTCGAGTGTATTAAAATGTTGACCCAACAAAGTCAATATTTTCGTCTTGATTTACATATGTTCGGGCACCACGAAAAGCTATAAGAAAGAAGTTGCCTAATGTCGACGTCTTTAAATATAGACAATCCAATCACTTCATACATAACTTGTTCTAAGTTATCGCTTGCCAACTGTACGGTTGTCAATTTCCGCTTTCAACATCCCAATAACTATTCCCTTCACATTAAAAAATGTCACCTACGTCTTTTTTTTTCTTTTCTTTTTTTTTTTTTGTAAAAAGACTAGTCTATGATATTTTTCTTATCCACGATATTTTCTAATAATGTTCATTATTTGGTATAATTTGGTCTTGAACCAAGTATCAACCATTGATGAAAGGTATGATGTAGATCTATAAAATAGACTCTTCCTATAAGAAAAACTTGTCTAAGATTTTTTCTAAAATGGTCATAATTTAGTCGAACTTGGTCTTGAACCAACCATTGATAAAATATAAAATGTAGATCTATAAAATAGACTCCTTCTCTCACTGATGTATAGGTAATTTATTTATGGGGGGTATATCGTTCTACTAAAAGTGATTCATTCCCTTATCATGTTTGCTTAACCGACAAAAGAGATAACAACAAAAATCAAAAAGCAACGTCAGTCATCACATACATAATTAAAGGGTGCTGCTGGTAAGACTGAAGGGAAAAAGTAAGCACTAACCAGCAATAATTAACATTAATTCATAACTAATCAATGTTTAATTATCGACAAAGTGAGTCAATTTATATTTCTTGTATTCTTTTTTTTAATTAATTTATTTGGCGCGGTCTTGGATAATATCAAATCCCATCTCAGTTGGGTCGGTGGCTTGAAGCTCATAGTGAATCCCTTCCAAAACTCTTCTCAGCCCAGCCTTAGAAGTTGCGTATAAGATCTTTGCCCTTATCCTTGACGCCTCCGGCGACCTATTCATATAACAAATATAATTTACCATTTTACCGTTCAGCCCATATAAACCGATTTTAGGAGTGGACATTGGGTTTTCTGGTTTGGTGTGTTTTAGGTTTCAGATTATGACAAATAGGACATTGAGTCTTGTTCGAATTCGGTTCAACGAATTTAGTAAACATTCGGTTATTAGGGTTCTATTTGGTTTGGTTCTACTATTTGTGTTGGGTTTGGTTTTGTTTGTTCACCTCTAAGCAATTTTGTCCATAAGACTATTTTCAAAAGCATAATTATATGGCGTTGCTATCACACTAATTAATACCCATTGTACCCTTGCCAGTGACAAAATACGAAAGGGTATAAAGGTAAATATTCTAGTTTCGGAAGCTAGGAAGACTAACCAGTAGATGAAGAAGATCTTGCTCTTGCGGCAGTTATCGACGGTAACGAAGTCGAAATCAAAGACAGCATAACGACAATCGTCCACCGGTAAGGAAGCGGCGAGATCTTGGTAGCTTTCCCCAGCGCCGCCGACTTTGTCGACGGTGACTTTACGTGAATTTTCGTCGATCTTGAAGACGATGTATCGGTGCACTTTCTTCCATTTCATCTCCATGAATGAGCTCGTACACTCTTCAGTCACTCGCATCCCCGTCGTTGCCTGTAAAATCGGATGACGATCATCGGAATATTTAGTTTCAAAATCAGATCGAGTATGGAAAGACAAGAAAAAGAAATGATAAAATTTTCTACCATCTTGAAAGCCATCGCCATTGTTGCTAAGATTCTTCTTCTTCTGTCTCTTTCTTTCGGGCGTGGAGTTCCGTTAAAATGGTATGACTTTGACATCTTTATATCAATGTTACGCCTATACAAATGCGATCGTTACTTTTCTTGTATTACAAAATTACCCTTGGCACTGATCGTCACCTTTTTATTACGTATGAGGCGAATAATTTCTTCTTTTTTTTCTAAGAGGGGAATAAATTTTCTCGTGGCCGTAATTAAAGTAACTTTTTTTTTTTTTCACTGATAATATTAGATTCACAAGGAAAGGATTCATCTGAGGAATACAACACATAACACAAAGCCGGCGGAACGAACATATGTCCCCGGAGATCTAAGCTCCAAACTGGAGAGTCAAAAGCCCTATCCAAGGGAAACCATCGAACAAGCTAATTATAAACTTCATTCCAAAGAACGAGCTACAAACATAAGAGAACACACCTAAACAGAAAGGTGATAGAGAAGAGATTAAACGAACGGCGAGCTAAACACCAAGAGCACCAAAAGCCTTATTAACTTGAGACTAGAAGAGCTAAACTCATTATACTGCTCCCCACAACTTGAAGAAGAGGATAGAGCCACGAGCCACATAAACTCTCTAGACCACTCCAGAACTCGATTAATCTTACCAGATTTTTGAAATCGAAGTTCACTGGCTTATACACGAACCAGAACCAGAAGCTCACAGCAGACCGAGCACCTCCATCCAGAAACAAACCGCCAAAGATACAAAAGCAGCAGACCGAGCGCTATAGCAGCCCTGCCACACCAGAATCTGGCGCAACTCGGCAGACCACAAAAGTACCAATTGACCAAAGAAGAACACCAACACGACAGAAGCCCCGAGAACTACCACACACACCTCAACTCAACACCCCAAACCGCTTAGGCACATACCTCATAAACCATCGGCACAGCTACAAGAACGACCGCAAAGAACAAAGTACACAAGAGCTCAGATCCGGAAATCACCCAGGCCTCGCGAAGATACCAGCGATAGCTTTCAGATCCCCTTCAGCTCCGTCGTCCCTAGAGACCGGCGCGTGAAACCTCCAACGCCACCTGAGACGTAACCTAGATCCGCCAAATTGATCGAACCAAAAGCCCCAAACACCGACAGATCCGTGCTCGGAAGGATGAGAAACGCAAGAAACAACTGAAAAGTAAGAAGACAGAGAGCCCGACGACGGAGATGAGCTCCGCCGCCGGAGAACGAAAAACCCTAAAAAATCGCCTTTGAAGTCGTCAAGGAAGAGAGAGGGTTTTTCTTGATTTGATATTTCGTAATTGATTATTAAAGTAACTTTATTCGGCACTAATTTTGTTTTCTGAACATTTACATTTTCATTAAAAATATCTTGGTCATACTACGAAAAGTAAATGATTAAGGTGTTTGTAGTTTTTAATAAACCGATTGCTTTGTTGTTAAGTAAGAACACACAACATTGTTTATTTATTTTCTGGTTTCTAACCCGTAAGTCCTGTTGGAGAAGTTTTATTTACGTTATTTTAATTAAATAAATACTAATGAGAATTATTGTGTTTTTATGAAAGGACACCAATTGTTAGAGTTTTATTTTAATTAAATAAATACTCATGTGAACCATTGTGTCTTTGTGAAAAGACATCTTTTGTTTAAGTTTTATTTAATATATTTTAATTAAATAAATATTTATATAAAAACATGTGAATCATTGTCATTTATGAAAAGGCATCTTTGTGAAATGTCATCTTTGTGAAAGGTCACATTTGTGAATAAACACATTTGTGAAGGGACACATTTGTGAATGTACACGTTTGTAAAAGGATGCCATTGTGAAATGACACATTGTTTAGAAATACCATTTGGTGTATTATATAAACACCACCATACATGGTGGAGAAGATATAACAAAAGATAATAAAACTAATCTAACAACAATTCTCTTCTTCTTCTTCTTCTTCAAATATTTTCTGGAAACACAAAGTATAGTTTACAAGGTTCTTCGTAGGGTGCATAATACGAAGATCGATAGTTGTATCCTACAAGATAGAAATCCAAGAAGTTACGAACACCGCGTAGGGAATAAATTCTGTCTTAGGAGATTGCTTTAGCAAGCCTCTATCATTTTACAATTTTTCATACATCAAAAAATAAGTAACCGTAAAGTAAATTTTTTATATTATTATTATTTACGTTTACATTCTCTTTTCTCTATCGTGTAAACGATCTTTTACCAAACCGATTGATTGATTTGCATTTATAATTTCAATAACACGTCCAAGGTGAGATTCGTTTCTTATAAATTTTACTACAACGAGAAAGTGAAATAACTTTAAAACTTTTAATCTCTTTACAAATCTGAATTAGAGAGCAAAAGTTTTAGAAATCAAAATTAAAGTTTTCAGGATAATGACCACATATAAGTTTATTTATACAATATTATTTGCAACTAATCTAAGTATATCTAGGTTATAAATCCTAATCTAAATAGGATTTAACATATTCAATAAATTTTTGAGTATCCTAAACTTTTTTAGCTTCATCTTGATCTTTTATTTATGAAGTTAATTATCCAAATACAATTAACTCACATTGTAAAAAAAAAAATTGATGTACGAAGTCAAAGAATCTTAGTTTCACCATTTAGATGGCAAGTAAGAGTTTAGAGAAAAACAAACAAAGCATAACATACATTAGTGTAATTACAATTGAATCTAAAAGGCTAGTATGGTTTAATGGTTATAAGAGTATTAGTTTAGCCATGTTTTAACAAAATGTGATTTTATGGTTTATGCGGTATTTTTATCTGCTGGTTCCGAGTATCAAATGAGAATTATGGGTAAAACATCAAAACTTTCAATATTTATCTTTGAATTTCATTTATGATCCGATGCAAAAACATTCATTCTTCAAAGCTACACTTTTAAAGCATGCTCGTCTCGTCGGTAGTGTCTTCACCACTAAGATTATAGAGTGCTACAACGACCAAACACATCATGCTAATAGAAAGAAACGAAAGGTACACAAATACAAATGTGACGCTAAGAATGGAGAGAGTGGTCTCCAAGTAACCCAACACCCACAATTTCATCGATCTCTGCAGTTTCGTGTTACTCAAAACTCAAGTGACACTTTACGTGTAAGCTAAGGATTGAGATTAGATCTCATATTATTCCATTTTTGTTTTCGTTAGTTTTTAACTTCTATAATTATTATAAAGTTGCCAATTCAAACAGATAAATTCACGATGAGATGGGGCATTCAAAACAAAATAGTATAATAATATTCGTACGTGCCTATGGAGTACAAACTGTAATATTATTTTTGGATCATAATCATAGTAATCTAAAGTTTAGAATGAAGTGATCTTCTTTATTTGTTTTACAATTTTATATTTCTCTTGAATACTATTCTAATAATTAAGAATTGTTATATTATGAATTTTGTAGACATCATCCCAAGATCTATTGGTATGTATTATATATTTGATCTTAATTGTATAATGGATCCATTGACTACATCATAAGGACAGGTTGTAGAACACTACACAATTCTAACGTTTAATTATTAATCCTGAAACTGATCCGAACCTTCACATGGAATTGTCCAATGGCATGTATGGTACAACTTGAGCAACTTCACATCATTTGGAGTTTTCCATATATGTCTCTGTGTGGTAATTGCCTACATAAAAAAATAGATATCATTTTGTGTATATTTTGTGTGCAAGTGTGCGTGTACACTTACCTAATGTTCGGGTCAATCAAAGTAACATACGTGGGGACGTAAAACATCATTCCAAAATACCGAACACTAAAGTCTAACGTTAGGTGAGAAGAATTATATGGCCACGTGAGGTCGACTAGCCTTTTGCCTCCAATGCATTTTCCGGTGTTTAGACTTTTTCTAATATATTTTATGGTTTCTATTTTTTTTTCCCTGTTTACAATGTTTTTTTGGTTGAACGAGTTTTTTTTTTAAATATTATTACTTTTATTTGGAAGTTAAATGTAAAATTTATTCAAATTAATAAAACTGTTTTTACAAATAAATGGAACATTTTGATTAATTGTTTGAAAATGTAAGTGGATAACAAGGCAGTAGTTGTGTACTCGTATTAGAACCGGATCTCAAAACAAATTGGCAGATATTCAAAGTTCGAAATCTAAGAATTTTAAATAATATTTCTACTGAGTTTCAATATCATGTACACACACAATTCAATAAAAAATAATCTTCTTATTAACTAAAAAAAAATAACTCAAAACTTTAAGTTTTCAAACTCTTAAGTCTTATCACAACCGAGTACTCTTGATCTATATATATGTTTGATAAAAAAATCCTTTAAAAAGATAACTATTAAATTAAAGGAAATCTTACATATTATAACTCATAACTCTAAGATATATATATTTAAACCCTCTCATAAATATATATTTAATTTGAGCTCCAATCTATATCAAGCTTACAACAACATTTTTCCTCTTACGCTTGGAATTATCTATTCCCACATTTTGAACTCCAGTGAGACTTCTTATCTCTTTGAATTTGATTCTCTCTAGTGTCTTGTTTAGAATATCTGCCTTTTGTTCATTGCCATGAATATATTCAACCTCCACTTGCTCATTCTCCACACATATCCTTATAAAATGATATATAGTGTGAATGTGTTTACGCCGTCCATGAAATACTGGGTTCTAAGTGAGTGCAATCGCAGACTTGTTATTAACTCGTATCGTCACTCTCTTGCAAGCTTTCTAGCGATTTCTCCTAGAAATCCTTGGAGCCAAATTGCTTGTTTGGCTACTTCTGTAGCTGCCATGAACTCTGCTTCACAAGAAGACAATATGACTGTCTCTTGCATTTGGGAACACCAAATAATTGGACAACCCTCAAGGTAAAATATATGGCATGTTGTGCTCTTCTCATCGTCTATATCAACATTATGTGAGCTATCACTATGACCCACTAAGCCTATCTCATCCGTTCGCTTGAACAAAAGACCAAGAGAGAGTGTTCCTCATAAATACCTCAAGACTTGCTTCAGTGCTGCTCCATGGGATTCCTTAGGTTCTTGCATGTATCTACTCAATACTCCAACACTATAGGAAAAGTCTGAACGTGTGTGAAGCAGATATCAAAAACATCTAATGCTTCTTTTGTATTCCCTTTCATCGATACCTTTTTCCTTTTGTGATTTAGAAAATTTTAAATTCAAGTCCATTGGCACATGAGACAAATTGCAACCTTCCATTCGAGTCTCTCCTAATATCCTTTGTGCATATCTCTCTTGCTTCAAAACGATACTTCCTTTATGTTGATGTACTTCAATCCCAAGATAGTATGTGATTTTTCTGAGATAACTCATTTCAAACTTGGTTGCCATCTCTTCTTTGAACTCAAGTATCAATTTTAATAATGATCATGTCACAAGAAAATCAACCACGTACACAACCACAACAAGGAGATTTTCTTCATATCTCTTTTGATATAGTGATGGTTCCTTTGAACATCGTTGGAACTTCAGCTCTTTGAGGATCTTGTTTAGATTGGAATTCCAAGCTCTAGGTGCTTGCTGTAAACCGTAGAGAGCCCTTTTCAACTTGTAGAGATTATCTTCACTTTCTGTGACCACAAATCCCTCTAGTTGAGTGACATAAACTTCTTCTTTTAATTCACCCTGCAAAAACGCGGTCTTCACATCAAGATGATGAATTTCCCAATCACTTGAAGCTGCTAGAGCAATGATAAATCGAACTGTTTCTATGCGTGCTATCGGAGCGAATACCTCATCATAATCAATGCCATGTTTTTGAACGTACCCTTTTGCCACTAATCGAGCTTTGTACTTACTGATACTTCCATCGGAATTGTGTTTGATCTTGAAAACCCATTTCAAACCGATTGGCTTAACTCCATTTGAAAGATCAACAAGGTTCCACTTTTATTCTTTTCAATTGATGAAAGTTCATCTTTACACGCCTCTACCCAGACTTTTAGTTCTCTTACTTTGTTAAAGTCTCGTGGCTCCTCACTAATCACCGCCAGAAGTCTTTCACACTTTGTTTCAGAAATAAGAACATATTCATTCAAATATGATGGCTTTGTTCTTAGTCTCGTTGATCTCCTTAATTGGGGTTGTGACTGATCGAAATTATCATCATCGCTTTCTTCTTCTTCATGAATGGCTTCATCAATTTCTTCTTCATTTAAAACACCATCACCTTCTTCATCTTCGTGAATGTTTTCCTCTGTTCCGGAATTAACAACTTTGATTCCTCTTATTCCTTTATTGCCAAAGTCTTTTAAGCCAACAATGAAAGTTCCATATTCTTTAACAGCACCTTCCTTATTGTTCCAAAACCATCTTTTGCTTTCATCAAAAATTACATCTCGAGACACACAAATTTTCTTGGTTGTAGGGTTGAGAAGACGGTATGCCTTTGAACCGGGCTCTGTTCCTAGGTGGACCAAGACTCGTGATCTATCATCAAGCTTCCTTCTTCCAACAGTTTATGTCCTTGCATAATCGAGAAAATCAAATACTCTTAGATGCCCAAGATTTGGTTTCTTCCCTTTAAGCACTTCCTATAAAGTTTTATAAAGGAGTGATCTTGTTCCAACCCTATTGATTAGGTAGGTGGCGTGTCTTACAACTTCTCCCCATAAGTAATTAGGTAAGCTTATGTGTTTTAAAATGCTTCGAGTCGTCTCCAAAATTGTTCTATTTTGCCTCTCGACTACCCCATCTTGCTGAGGAGAATAAGGTGCAGTTAAATGCCTCTTGATCCCATATTTATCACAGAAGCTTTGAAACTCATAAGATACAAACTCTCCACCTCTATCTGTTCTGAATATCTTGATTACAGCTCATGTTTCTTGTTCAGCAAGTTCCTTGAATTTCTTGAACTTATTGAAAGCTTCACTTTTCTCCTTCAAAAGAATTGTCTACATATATCGTGAGTAATCGTCAATGATTACAAATGCATACCTTTTTTGGGCTGGAGTCTATGGTGTTATAGGACCACAAAGGTCTACATGGATGAGCTCGAGGGCTTGAGTGGCTTGATATGAAGTTTTTGTGTGGGAAGTGTTGCCTTGTTTGTTTTACAAGTAGACATCACACACATGTTTCTTTCTCCACTCTGATGTTTGGTATACCAACCACTAGCTCCTTGTTGATCATCATCTTCATGGTTTCGACATTAATATGGCCCAATCGTGCATGCCACTTAGTCGATTCAGTTGATGAGGTTAACTGTAAGCATTTGATGTTCTCAACTTCCAGGGTAACCTTATACAAAAGATTCTTCGACATACTTTTATGTATCAGCAATTGACCCAATCGATCATAGATCCTCAGTAGGTCTTCTTTCATTCGTATTTCGCATCCAACTTCAGTGGCTTGACCAAGTCTTACGATGTTGCTCTTTAGATCCGGTATGTAATATACATTGGTCAAGACTTTCTTTTCACCATTTTTAAACAAAAATCGGATTGATTCTTTACCTTTAATGTCGATATGAGAATCATCTCCAAATCTTACCATTCCCGTAACTGCTTTATCAAGGTTCAAGAAGAAGTCTCGATTTCCACTCATATGATTACTTGTACCACTGTCGAGATACCACACATTTTTTGTGTCTAGGTCAGTCTCAAAGGTACTCGACTTCACTTTCTTCTCATTGAGGTAGACCACTTCGTGCATCATCAACTCATCAGCCTCTTGAGTCTCACCATCATGTTTTTCAAGTGCTTCTTGTATCCTAAGCAATCTATCAGGACAATTAGAAGCAGAATGACCAAGCTTTTCACATCGATAACATATTATCGTTTTATCATTGTCTCATCCTTGTTTGTGTGATCAATTCTGAAAGTTACCATACCTTTCACTACCTCTTCCTCTCCAATTGAAACGACCTCCTCGTCCTCGTCCTTTGTTACCACAATGATTTCCATGATAGAATGATTGTGAATCAGTGTTTGCATACATAAGTTTGTCATGATCTACTTGTTGCTCCTCTTCTTCTTTACTGAATCTTTCTTCGTATGCCTTTAGCCTTCCAAAAATATCTCCAAAGCTGATTTTGTTTAAATCAAGAACCTATCTAGGGCTGCAATGATATGAATGTATTTCTCTCATGGCAAGCTTTTCAGAAATTTCTTTACAAGATTTGGTTCTTCAATGGATTCTCCAATGGATGTTGATTTTGATGAAATTTATGAGAGCTTTCCCACTAATACTTTGATAGTATCGGTCTCTTTCATATTGATCCTATCAAATTCCGCCATTAGGGTTTGTAATCTAGCCTCCTTAACTCTTTCAGCTCCGATATGTGTTTCCTTTATTGCATCCCAAACAACCTTTGATGTGTCAAGATCTCTAACTTATAGAATCAAAGCCTCTGATATGGATTGAAACAACAAAGCAGTTTCTATGTTGTTCTTCTCTTCATCGTTAATCCCATGTTCTATCGTTTGCCATACTTTATTTACCTTGAGTGAAACTTTCATCCTCATGGACCAAACGGTTTAGTTATACGAGTTCTGTAACATCCCGGTTTGTGGTATATGCGGAAAGGCTTAAATGAATTAATTTGGCTACCTATGTCACCAAGTGCACTTACCTTTTCCGGTCACTTTCCTGAAAGAAATCCAGAGTTAAGCGTGCTTGGGCTGGAGTAGTCCCAGGATGGGTGACCTTCCGGGAAGTGACTCGTGGTAGCATGTGTGTGAGGACAAAACACATGGGAAAAGGCCACGTGGTGAATGCAGGGTCAGTAAATTACTCGGTCGGGCCTACGAAAAATAACGCACCGACCGTCGGACAAGGATGGGGCCCACGATCCCGAAAGAGGGATGGGTGACTCACCGGTAGTGGCTGACGGGGCGTTACAAAGTGGTATCAGAGCCGAATCCGAGGACGCGTGTGGAGTCAGTGAGGGCTCACACCAAGGATAACGATCTTGGTGCGCAACGAGGGCGTTGCGCTCTGTGAGAGTGGGTGAATTGTAACATCCCGGTTTGTGGTATATGCGGAAAGGCTTAAATGAATTAATTTGGCTACCTATGTCACCAAGTGCACTTATCTTTTACGGTCACTTGCCTAAAAGAACTCCAGAGTTAAGCGTGCTTGGGCTGGAGTAGTCCTAGGATGGGTGACCTTCCGGGAAGTGACTCGTGGTAGCATGTGTGTGAGGACAAAACACATGGAAAAAGATCATGGGATGATTGTAGGGTCAGTAAACTAATCGGTCAGGCCCACGAGAAAATACGCACCGACCGTCGGACAGGGGTGGGGCCCATGATCCCGGAAGAGGGATGGGTGACTCACCGGTAGGAGCGAACGGAGCGTTACAAATTCAGCATTGGATACTTAATAGAGAAGGGTCAGATCTCCTTGGATTTAAACTCAGCACCTTCTTCCTCCTTCTTGTCACCCATGGTGACTTCTGTTACAGTTAAGAGTTTTGTTACTAACTTCTCTTTACCGTAGCTCTGATACCAAATATTGAGTTTTTAATATCAGGTACACACAATTCAATAAGAAATACTCTTCTTATTAACTCAAGGAAATTAACTTAAAACCTTAAATTCTCAAAATCTCAAGTCGTACCACAACTCGGTACTCTTGATCTATATATGTATATGTCTGATCAAAGAAAACCCTTAAAAAGATAACTACTAAATTAAAGGAAATCTTACGTATTAGCTCCTAACTCCTAGATATGCGTATTTATACCTCTCCTAAATCTATATTATAATAGCAGGAGCTTCTCTCATGTGGTCCCTCCATGTCATCAACTTTTTTTATCAATTCTAAATGTGCCAAAAAATCTTACCGGAAGCCCAAAATCAAGATTAAACATAAACACGCCTCATCTCTTTTCTTCTTCCTCATGCTCCAACTCTTAGCAATAAGAGATCTGCCGTTACAGCTCCTCTAAACAAAATCACAGGCGTTTGCTCCGCCCTCCGCCTCTCTGATGCCTTGCCGGCTTCGGGGAGGGCTTCTACTCACCCTTTGTGTGTTTATCTTCTCATGCTATCTTTATTTGCTTTCTCCATCCTCGGTTTAGGAAACCTTTTAAACCGGTTAAGTGGAAAGGCTAGAGATTCCGATGACTAAATGGCGACCTCTCTAGTGGTTTTTCTTTGTTGGATCTGAATCAGTGATGCGTCTTCATGTGATTTTCTGGTGCTTCTTGTGATGATTCTGGGTCAAAGGATTACGCGGTGGTCTTCGGCGTGTCTGTGTCACTGAGGTGGTACGGTGAGGAGGTACCGGTGGAGGGGATTTGTGTTGTAGAATCGACGATTGGTTCCTTTAGATTTGGTGGCAGCTTGGGGACGGCTACATTTGATTTTGTCGGTTGAACTCGGCGGTGTTTGGTTTCGATCAGATGTGCCACTCATTTTTCAATTCCAGTGTTTCACGCTTCTAATAACTGGTGCTTTGGCCCAGTGTGGGTGACTCTGCTTCTATATGATAAGCTGTTGGTGACGTCGTCAGGCATCGCCCTCTCCTTGGTTAGATCCAGAGCCATGTCTTCTCTTCCGTTCGACAGCTGCACTCGAGAGCGTAGTCAAAGCTTGAGGGTTTCCGGTTAGTTAGGTTTTTCTAAACGGGGACCATGTAGGAATCTGATCTAAGTTGTATTTTTTTTCTTTCTCGGTTTCTCATCAGGCAGCGCGAGCAAGAAGCTCTTGGCAAAATAGAAAAACAACCCTGTGAAGATCACATGGAAGGACTATAGGTCCTTAGTCACTATAGTCTTAAATTTCAGTGACGATGCATAATCACATCACTCACTCCCAGATATCAAAAGAGGAATATCTTCATCGCAGCAGAAAAAAGTGTGCGAAAGCCACAAGTATAGTTTGCTGGCTAAATCTATGCTCAGAAGGATATCAATTCTGAATCTGAGTAATTGAGAAAAATAGAGTTACCAATGTCATTCACTAATTCTTTGTAGGATAGCAAACTAGGATGGGTCCATGATTTAGCTCAGAAGCGTGTTGTTGAAGCTAGACTACATGAACTTGAGCTTGAGAAAGAGAAGCCATTTTCTCAAACCAGGTATTATATCGGTTCTTTCTCATGAGCCTGAGGTTGAGCTATCATCCGCTTAGTTGTTTGTTATTCAAACGGTTTTATCCATCTCGTTTCAAGGATGATCCCGAGCGTGATAAAATGATGAAACAAATAGTTAGATGGGGAGCTCCAATTGCTCATTTAGTCAAAATATTGATAATGCTTCTGCTTACTACAAACCCATCACTAACTAAGACCGCCTTTGAAATAATACATTATCCTAACATTTCATTGGATCTCTTTGAAACACAGAAAAAGAAGCACGAGCCACCTCTTATCGATATAGGGGACAACGAGAAGATAGAAAAATCTGGATTTTGTCATACCACAAAGTATCCCTAACCACAGCTGGTTAACAAGAGGATTAGAAGCTGCACCTAATCGGTATGAAATAAAATCCAGTAGACATTCGGATGGAGTTGACTGCAGCACCGGTAAGTTTTTTTTTCCTGGTACATTTGTTTTGCTTTCCACATACAAAAAAAATCCATTAGAAGCTTATTTGTCTAATCTGTTTTTTTTGTTGTTCGTAGGACATGAGTAGGATATGTTTAAGAAGACAAGTGAGAAAAAACAAGTGAAAGACAAGTTTACCTTTGGTCTTTTTCTGACATGTAACCAGAATTTATTGGGGGTAAATGTGGTTTGGTTCAGGAGATTCTAACCGAAGCATTCTGGGTTTGTAGTGGTTTCATATGTTAATACAAGCGAGTCTCTTTAAAGGAATTCTGGTTCTGGTTTGAAATTCTAGATAGATTTTAGCAAACATCCATAATGTTAAAAGAGACATTATAAAATCGAAATCAAACCTCCGCGCATGCGCGGAGGTGGTGAATACCACTAGTTTTATATATAATTAGAGAGTTTCTCGCCCTCCTAAAGTGTCCACGTGTCTCTTTTATTTTGAAGAAAATTTGGGCCTCACACACATAGATTTAAGCCCACAATTTATGTTCCTTAAATTTAGCCCTTTGATTTCCTTCATTCCTTCGTCGCCATCTAAATCTAAATCTGCCTCTAAAGCTTCGATTTGTCTCCTCCGTAATGTTTCCCCAATATCTTCGACCTCCTTTAAGTGTACCATCTGAATCCCTTTAACTGTCACTCAATTCTCCAAACCTCCGACTCATGTCGTTACATCTCTGAGTTGATGAGTCGTATAAATCCTCCAACATATGCCCAAAAAATGTTGGGATAGTGTCCTGAAATCACACTTGTACTCACTCCTGATAATAGTTGTGTGTCGAGATCAGACATTCGTATAATACTGAGCGGTTGCAATGTTTTGCTAGAAGCCTCTTGCAATCTGTAAGTTGTAGACTTATTGCCAATATTATATGATCCTATAGGGTCACACACCTAAGCAAACTGGAAGCACAAATATGGGAATGATCATTATGGTAATGATCGTGTTGATGTGTATTGGATACACATTAATATTGAGTTTAGAGTGGTGTGTCGATCGACACAGTATGTGTGTCGATCGACACAGATTGGGTTCATTCCATGTCTTTATATAATCATATAGTTTCGACCTGGAACCCTAGCCGTTCACTTTTTCTTCACAGAGAAAGCAGAAACACCAGAAACTCAGAAATCCCAAGTTCCGGTACTAGCATCCCGGCTTTCCAGGTTTGTGTGCGTGTGTATCTGGTAGAGGCGAAGCATCTGAGTCGCTACTGATCTCGTTTCACCAATCATTCCGCTGCCAGAACAAGGTAAGATCGAGGTCAGTGATTCAATATAACGAACCCTAGATCCTAGGCTTTCCAACAGTGGTATTCATCTGAGGAAACATAATTTTTGAATACAATGCGAGTTTTCTTATTGGATAAAAATTCTCATTTCCTTGAGCATCATAACTAAAACCTCTACCTCTTTTAATTACAGCTATGTCTGTCCCAACTCACTTCAACACTTTCTCGCTAAGATCCGTCCTTGAGAAGGACAAGCTTAATGGATCAAATTTCTTGGAATGGTATCGGAACCTGAGAATAGTTCTCAGGCAGGAGAACAAGGAATCCTTACAAGAGTTCTCCCCGAGAGGCCACGTTCCAATGCCACGCAAGCAGATAAGAATGCTTGGGATAAGCATTCAGCTGATGTCAAAGACGTTAATTGTCTAATGCTGGTGACTATGAACTCTGAGCTGCAGAAGCAATATGAGAACGTGATGTCACCGATTGAGATGATTAATAACCTGAAAGCTTTGTTTCAGGAGCAAGCTCGCACAGAGGGATACCAGACGGTTAAATCTCTCATGGATTGCAAGCTGGCTAAGGACAGTCCAGTAAGTCCTCATGTCCTTAAAATGATGGGTTACATTGATAACCTAGGGAAACTGGACTGTGCCATTAGCCAGGAGCTAGCCACTGACATGATTCTGCAGTCTTTGCCGTCGTGTTTTGATCAGTTCATCATGAACTACAACATGCAAAACATGACTAAGACATTGACTGAGTTGCACGGCATGCTTAAGACAGCAGAGCCGAATCTCAAGAAGGCAACTCCTAGTGTACTGATGGTACAAGGGGGTAAAAGGTTTAAGAAACCTAGTAAGGATAAGGGAAAAGCTAAAGCTGTCCAGACTGAGAGTCAAGACAAGCCCAACTCCTGAGGACAAATGCAACTACTGCAAGCAGCTAGGGCATTGGAAGAGAGACTGCAAGAAGTTCATGGAAGATTACAAGAAGCTGAAGAAGACGTATGATGCGTCTGACTCAGGTATTTATGTTATCGAACTTAATGTTATGTCTTCTAGTTCTACTTCGTGGGTATTGGATACCGGCTGCGGTGCTCATATTTGTACTAATGTGAAGGCACTAAGAAACAGTAGAACGCTGAAGAAAGGACAAGTGGAGCTATGGGTCGGGAATGGAGCTAAGGTTGCTGCACTGGCCGTAGGCACTTATGATTTGTCTTTACCTTCTGGCATGGTTTTAGAATTGAATAATTGCTACTTTGTACCTGCGATTAGCAGAAACATAATTTTAGTTTCCGTTTTGGATTTGGAAGGTTTTGATTTTGCTGTTAAGAATCAAGTTTGTTCTTTTAATCGTGATGGTACGTTTTATGGTAGCGCCCCATTAGATAATGGGTTATATGTCTTAAACCAAGAAATGCCTGTCTTTAACATAAATACAAAGCGGTTTAAGTCAAATGACGAAAACCCGACTTTCTTATGGCATTGTCGTTTGGGCCATATCAATGAGAAACGCATTCAGAGACTCCATCGAAATGGGCTTCTGGGCTCATTTGATTTTGAATCATGTGAGAAATGCGAATCTTGCTTGATGGGCAAAATGGCTAGGGCCCCTTTCAACAAACCGAATGAAAGGGTCGGTGACTTATTGGGCCTTATTCATACTGATGTATGTGGGCCGATGAGCACTGTTGCCAGAGGAAATTACAAGTACTTCATTACCTTTACTGATGACTTCAGTAGGTATGACTACGTCTATTTGATGAGACACAAGTCAGAATCCTTTGATAGATTCAAGGAGTTCAAGAATGAAGTACAGAACCAACTTGGAAAAAGTATCAAATTTCTGCGGTCAGATCGCGGAGGAGAATACTTGAGTCAAGAGTTCAGTGACTATCTGAGCGAGTGTGGAATTGTTTCACAACTCACTCCTCCTGGAACACCCCAATGGAATGAAGTGTCAGAGAGGAGGAATCGAACCTTATTGGATATGGTTCGGTCTATGATGAGTCATTCAGATCTTCCATTATCCTTTTGGGGATACCCTCTAGAAACGTCTGCGTTTACACTAAATAGGGTGCCATCTAAATCAGTGGAAAAGACACCACATGAATTGTGGACTGGGAATATTCCAAGTCTGTCTTTCCTGAAGATTTGGGGTTGTGAGGCTTATGTCAAACGTTTAATCTCTGACAAGCTCGCACCCAAATCAGATAAATGTTACTTCGTTGGTTATCCTAGGGAAACCAAGGCATACTACTTTTACAACCGATCTGAGAACAAAGTCTTTGTTGCTCAGGACTGTTCTTTTCTTGAGAAGGAGTTTCTTTCTAAGAAAAACAGTGGGAGTAAAGTACATCTCGAAGAAATTCAAGATGCACAGGAGACTGCTGCTGAGTAAGAGCAGCAGTTGGACCCACAAAGTTCTGTGGAGCCCACACCTGTGGAGCCTGAAGTTCGCAGATCCGGAAGGATCCGTCACGAACCCGAGAGATATTATGGATTTCTCGTGACTAATTGCAATGATCTGATGATCATTGAAAGTGACGAACCGGTGACCTTCGCGGAAGCAATGATGGGCCCGGACTCCGAAAAGTGGCTTGGAGCCTCTAAATCCGAAATGGGATCCATGTCAGAAAACCAAGTATGGTCCTTGGTCGATTTACATAATGGTGCAAAAGCCATTGAGTGTAAATGGATCTTCAAGAAGAAGATTGACGTGGATGGCAATGTCCAAATTTATAAAGCTAGGTTGGTGGCTAAAGGTTTCAAGCAGATTCATGGTATTGACTATGATGAAACCTATTCCCTAGTCGCTATGCTTAAATCCATTCGGATTCTTCTAGCAACTGCCGCTTATTATGATTATGAGATTTGGCAGATGGATGTCAAAACTGCCTTCCTGAATGGTATTTTGGAAGAGGATGTGTATATGACACAACCTGAGGGTTTTGTAGATCCTAAGAATGCTGGGAAGGTATGCAAGCTTCTTAAATCCATTCATGGATTGAAGCAAGCATCACGGAGTTGGAATCTTCGTTTTGATGAAGCAGTAAAACAATTTGGTTTCATCAAGAACGAAGAAGAACCATGTGTATACAAGAAGACTAGTGGGAGCGAAATTGCGTTTCTTGTACTGTATGTCGATGACATACTTCTTCTCGGTAATGACGTTCTGTTGCTTCAGTCTGTTAATACTTGGCTCGGAAGTTGTTTTTCCATGAAAGACATGGGAGAAGCCGCGTACATCCTTGGAATCAGAATCTACAGAGATAGAGCGAATAGGCTGATTGGATTGTGCCAGGACACTTATATTGATAAGGTGTTGCACAAATTCAAGATGCATGATTCCAAGAAGGGCTTCATACCAATGTCTCATGGCATTAGTCTCAGCAAGAAGCAGTGTCCGGCGACACATGCTGAGCGAGAGCGCATGGATAGGATTCCTTATGCTTCTGCAATAGGATCTATCATGTATGCCATGCTCTGCACTCGTCCAGATGTAGCTTACGCGCTAAGCAGGACGAGTAGATACCAATCTGATCCAAGTGAAGATCACTGGACATCGGTCAAGAACATTCTCAAGTATTTGAGACACACCAAGGATAAGTTCTTGGTATATGGAGGAAGTGAAGAGCTTGTGGTGAATGGGTTCACTGATGCGAGTTTTCAGACGGACATAGACGATTTCCGATCACAGTCTGGATATGTCTTCTGTCTAAATGGCGGTGCAGTGAGCTGGAAGAGCTCTAAGCAGAATACCGTAGCTGATTCCACGACGGAAGCTGAATATGTTGCTGCTTCAGAAGCGGCAAAGGAAGCTGTTTGGATCAAGAAGTTCATGACTAAACTTGGTGTGGTTCCTAGTATCTTGGAGCCAGTGGCTTTGTTTTGTGACAACAATGGAGCCATTGCTCAGGCGAAAGAACCCATGTCACACCAGAAGTCCAAACACATAGAGAGGAGATATCACCTGATTCGTGATATCATCAATAGAGGAGAAGTAAAGATCAGCCGAGTTCCGACGGACGAGAATGTCGTTGATCCTCTAACTAAGCCACTCCCAAGGCCTAAGCATGAGTGTCACACTACTGCTGTAGGCATTAGAGATCTTAAGATGTAATCTTGATTCTAGTGGGAGTTATTATGGTTTTATTTTAGTTATATTAAGATGTTCTTGTAAACATACTTTTGGATATGTTTAATGAAATTTGATTTCAGCATTATTTATTGTGATCTAAATAATGGTCCCAAAATAAGTTTATGCCATATTATAGGTCGTCAAGTTGAGGACTTGATCATGAAACCCTATAAGTTATAGATGTCATAAATTATGATTTGTCCCTAGTCGAGGTTGTCAATGTGGGACACTGACAACCGCGAGAGACTAGCTTGTGAGGTAACTGTTGACTAAGTTTCATGGAGTCAGTGATATCAGTATCACAGTCAGTCACATAGATATATGTTGATGAACATATGATCGGACATGACCCGCTAATGAGAAGTCTGCAAGATAGTTATATCTGTGTCATGAGAGATTCTCATTACGACTATAGAGTATAGTCCTTAGACCTGAGTTCATCATGATTTCTTGCATATGAATTGGTGCACTTTGACCTTGTCAAACGTCGACCCGTAACGGGCGGCTATAATGGCATTGTTCAGGTGTATCATGAAGTGTGTATAGGAACAGGGATGGAACAAGATGGGATTTGTCCCTCCTGAATAACGGGAGATAAATATCTCAGGGCCTATCGAAGATTTGATACTGAGAAAATGTGTGGCCGCACTCAAACGAACTGTAGTTCAGTTGTTTGTCTTATTCAGTATAAGATCAGGAGTTCGATGAACACGATGTTGGCTTAATAAGGATGACACTAATCTTGCCTTATGCCAAATCGAGATATAGAGACAAAAGGATTATAGGAATTGATGATTCCAGTACAAGTGGGAGATTGTTGGGATAGTGTCCTGAAATCACACTTGTACTCACTCCTGATAATAGTTGTGTGTCGAGATCAGACATTCGTATAATACTGAGCGGTTGCAATGTTTTGCTAGAAGCCTCTTGCAATCTGTAAGTTGTAGACTTATTGCCAGTATTATATGATCCTATAGGGTCACACACCTAAGCAAACTGGAAGCACAAATATGGGAATGATCATTATGGTAATGATCGTGTTGATGTGTATTGGATACACATTAATATTGAGTTTAGAGTGGTGTGTCTATCGACACAGTATGTGTGTCGATCGACACAGATCGGGTTCATTCCAGGTCTTTATATAATCATATAGTTTTGACCTGGAACCCTAGCCGTTCACTTTTTCTTCACAGAGAAAGCAGAAACACCAGAAACTCAGAAATCCCAAGTTCCGGCACTAGCATCCCGGCTTTCCAGGTTTGTGTGCGTGTGTATCTAGTAGAGGCGAAGCATCTGAGTCGCTACTGATCTCGTTTCACCAATCATTCCGCTGCCAGAACAAGGTAAGATCGAGGTCAGTGATTCAATATAACGAACCCTAGATCCTAGGCTTTCCAACAAAAAACCCCATGCCACCATCACAAAACTTATTCGTATAATCAACCTTTTATAACCCCTTCTCTTACGATTCCACCAGTGGCTACACAAGACGCTGCTGCTGAGCTTATCTTGACGAATGAGCATGGAAATGTTGAGATCCAAAGAGAGTTTAACGAAACAATGGCTCGTATGCCCTTATATCTTGAACCGAAATCTCGTATGCCCCTGTTATAAAGGGCATTTCTTTTTGATTTTTATTAAATACGAAAAATGGGCAAATTAATTAAAATCAGAAGAAACTTATGTAATTACCTATCCTACCAGCCACTATCCACCTACCCATTAACCCATCCAAGATAATCGGGTCAGACCCAAAACATTAAAAACCCCCCCCCCAAATTTTCTAATCCAAATCCCTAATTCGACTCAATTCTTTCTAACTTCTTCTTCCCCTTTTTTTGGGACCGTTACTCCTTTCTATTTCTTCTCTTCTCCTTTGAGTAAATCTCTCAATCTTAACTTCTCATCTTAACTTCTCCACTTCTCCATTCTCTCCTATCTCGAACAACGAAGGTTTTCACGTGAGTTTCCCGAGTAAAAGATGGCGTTGAAGACTCGTCGAGGCAAGAAAATTGATGTCGAGAATCCTCCTCCTTCGGCGACGGCGAGTGGTGTAGTAAGTCCTACCACGACCAAGAATGATCCTCCACCTCCGGTGACGGTGAGTGGTGTAGTAAGTCCTACCACGACCACGAATGCTCCTCCTCCTCCGGCGAGCGATGGTGTTGGTCCTACCACGACCACGAATTCGGTCGATAATTCTCCTCCGGTCGATAATGCTCCTCGGACGGTTGGTGACGAAGAAGGAGAAGTTGATCTCGAGAAACAGAGCGAAGGAGATAATATGAGAGTGGGAGTGAAGTAGAAGATGATGAAGATGATGATGACGCGACAAAGAGTACAGAAGACGGAGACGAGGTCGATTCCTAGCAACCATGACCAAACTTGAGAGTCTCGGAGACAAACAAGGATGTATCCGAAGAAGACGATGATGAGGAATCGGAATCCCTCGACAGCTCCGATTCCCGATCGGTAAGTATTATACCCATTTAATTGTGTAAAACTGGTATAACTAGTTAAGTAAAACTGGTAAAGCTGGGTATAACTAGTTAGGTAAAACTGATAAAACTGTGTATAGCTAATTAAGTAAAACTGGTAAAACTGAGTGTAACTAATAAAGTAAAACTGGTAAAACTAAGTAAAACTAGTTAAGTAAAACAGGTAAAACTGAGTATAACTAATAAAGTAAAACTGATAAAACTAGTTAAGTAAAACTGGTAAAACTGGGTAAAACTATGTATAACTTGGTAAAACTAAACATTGTATTACTGGAATAACTTGGTAAAACTCTTTTTTGCAGGAATCCGGTGATGAAATGACAGCAATGCAACCTCTGAGAATGTACTTCCCCGCAACGGAGTACAAGAAAAATAAAGATATCGACGCCGTGCTTCGTTGTTGATTTTCTGGCCACTCTTGATTCTTTGCAGCTTAAGCTAACGACTGCTGAGAGGAAGTGGTTCGTAGAGCATCCGCAGTTCCAACATATCTTTCACCTGCCGAAACAAGGAAACCACAAGCTGATGGGCATGTCATTACTAGAAAACATCATTTTTACGACTGTACTTTTAATCGCAGAATAGTCACTAATCGGGGTTTTATGACAAACATACGACTAAATACGGTAGTCGTCAATCCATAATCGCTAAATCTCGTAGTCATATTATTAGTCGGCGAGTTACAACCATTTATACGACCAACATAGGTAATCGTAAAATAGACGTAGCGTTGTCGGAAGATATAGGGACTAATCTGCGACTACGACATCGACAAATGTGCGACTATATAGGGAGCCCAGATACGGTTGGAGGAATGATGTCATCAAATAGTCGTCAAATTAGGTGACCATTAGGTGATTAATATGTGACTGTATAGTGTAGTCAGAAAGTAGTCGTAAATAGTAGCCATTATGTAGCGACTGGGTAACAACCATTTTAACTACTATCCCGCGACTAATCTGAACATCCATATACGATTATGGTAATAATCTCGTTACTATGTGGCGACTGTTATGTAACTGACTAGTAAAGTCACGATTTAGTCGTAGACTATGGTGACGTTTTGGCGACTGTTTATTGACTAATTTACCGATTATATGACGACTAATTGGAGAATCCAAATACGAGTATGGTAAACATCTTGATATTAAATGTCGACTGTTAAACGACTATGCAACGTCTAAACGAAACATCTAGATTCGATTATGGTACAGTCTGGGTGACTAGTATATGACTGTTTAATATAGTCACAACATAGTCGTAAATTTTAAGCGACTATTCGGAAAATCCAGATTTGCTGATGGTAAATATTTAGCGGCTAGTTTGTGTGTGTAGTGCGAATAATTGACGACGTTTATTGGCTTTTTTTTTCCTAAAATTAAGAATTTGGATTAATTTTATTTTCGATTTTGTAATGGGTATCACCGTAATTTGAATGGTACAACAAACGTAACAAACACTTGCATCAAAAAACATTGGTAACATGTAGACAAAGACAACTTACATACACATACTCCAACATTTAGGAGTTGTCAAATCATATACCAATAAATTAACAAGTGCAAGAGACAATGATAAAGTAACCTACGAATCAGATGGTGTTGTTGTCTTACTTTTGGCTTCCTTCAGCTGCTCTTCGTGGGCGACACCGCTGAAAAGTGTATGGGCTGCTTGTGCTTGCACATTAAAAGATTAGCTTTCAGGCTTTCGACTCAATAAGGATTTACAGACAATAAGAAAAAAATAATTAAATAAAGAACGTGAGATGACTTTATAAACATGGATTGTGAAAAATGTTACTTTACCTTAGGAAAGATGTTGTATATTCAACTCTTGATATCTCACGAGGTCAAAGTTCTTTGCAGTGCTTCTGCAGTCTTTTGTGATGCTAACCATGTCTTTCATAAGTCGTTGATAGATCTCCTCAACAAATGTTTCAAAAGAAAGTTATGAATGGTTTGGCCATGTCTCAAATGATACATTGATTATCTTGTAAGCGCTCATACACTCGAACTTAGAAGAACAAAATAATGAGTTAAGCAGAGTTTGGTGTCTTCAATTGCGTGCTAACTATAAGATTAACATCCTAACCATCAGACTCTAACTCCTCAAACAATCATTAAAAAAATAACCAACTTACCCAGATTGTGGATTATAGGCGTCATTTACAACCTGTATAACCAAAATTAATTGTAAACAAATAATCAGATTCAGAGCATGTTCCGTTTCACAAGCAAAGCAAAAGGAAACTAACGATATAGGTACATGTACCCGTAGGCATCGATTCACAGAGGTTTTCGTGACTGAGATATTCAAGGAAGAATTTGAGAGAGTCGATAGGGTTTCGGCCAAAGTTAGCTATGAAATAGAAAGCTTCGAATAAGAGATTCGAAGAAGAGATATCAGTCTGATATGGGTGGGCGTAGAAGCGGAGATGATTCGAAGGAGATTTCTGAAAAGGGGAAGAACAAAAGAAAATCAGGGTTTGTTGTATTTGATGATTTCTCGGCATTTTGTCGAAAATTATTGGGCATTGGCGGGTAATTGAAATGTTTTGGGCTATAAAATTGGGTTTAGGTTTCCCGGATTTATTTGGAAAATATTTTAATTTTTGCCCACTTGTATGCGTAACGTGGTCGTAATATATTCTTTTTTTTATTGACTCTGTTTTAAAAATTTAACTAATTCATTTTACTTTATTATAATTAGAACATGTTTGCTCACAATATAAAGAACGATTGAAGACAGGTTTTATGAAAACAAATTTGTGTGTTTAAGTTCTTTGAAATAGTTGAAGATATTTTGGTAACACTCAAATTAAAAATAATATACAGCAAAATTTAAGAAATAGTTTCAGACTAGAATGTTATAGCGCAGACAACCCTATACCCTAAGAAATGATTTATTGAAATGTTTTGAGCTATAAAATTAGGTTTAGGTTTCCCAGATAAATTTGGCAAATATTTTAAAATTTTGCCCACTTGTATGCGTAACGTGGACTAGAATGGTTTCGGGTTTAGGGTTTCTTTTGGAGTGAACAAAACCCTATACCCTAAAAAGGATCCGTAACACCTCATTACGAGGTTTCATTGTAGGGTTCAACAAACGTATTTCCCTGATACTCCCAAATTTGATAAATCAATGCATTTCGAAATGATTAATGGTCAAATCTAATGAAATACTCTTAAAAATTTGAGGTTTCGTCTTCTCTTTTACATCAAATGATCTTAATCAAAATACATAGCGAGATGCAGTGGTCATAAATTAAATTATGAATTTGTGAATCTTTCTAGATATATGCGATTTTTGAGTATATACAAACTTGTCATATTAAAGAAATTAAATAATATCGGTTGAGAGGAACATTGAATATTCTCCTTGTCTCTCATTTAGAGTTTGGGGTTTTGGGTTTATATTAGGCAGTTTGCTCCAAACATATATATAGGAAATTAATTAAAAAGTTCTAACAACCCCCAAATTCAACGATTGCACTCAAAGAGAATAAAGTTTTCGGCGACCATTTTGCAAACATAGGCAACCTGCAAAATCCAGTAACATTTATCACACATGTCGTCCCCCTTCAGCTTCTCCCACCATAGTTGACATGGATCGTATTTCGAACATTTGCACTCGGTGATCATATGAGGGTCGTTTTGGTCACGTTTCGCAATTAACCAATATGGAATATGCCTTTCCCACCCATTCCCAATGATCTTAGGCAGTTTGCTTCGAAGATGAGTAGCACGTTCTCAAGTAAATTGGTACTTACCGCAGGTTCCTTCCTCCCAGTCGTCCCTGAACATTTTGCACATCATGCCGTAGATATACTCGCTCACGATGCATCATTTTCCCACAACAACCTTGATTTGACCGACTTCTTCAATTCACTTGTTCTCGAATAACACATTTGAGATTCCTTTGAAGTAGATGGCGGTTCTGCTGCCTGCGTCGTAGCACCGCTCATGGAATTTTGTTCAGTCAAACCCGGGAGCCCAAGTCCAATGACTCATCTTCTGTATATTAATAGAGGCGTAGAACTCGTCTGTTTGAGACATTCCATTCAGCCGAGTGCACGTAATCCTCGAGTGGCGGAGATCGTGCACGTCATTTTTTCAGACACGAACAAGAATGTTCCTTATTAGATCTTCCGGCAAGCCGAGCAGGTTGAATGGTCTCGCTGCCTCCTTCTGCCTTCTTGTCACCGACCGTGTTTCGTAGGGCGGGTCGTTTAAATGAGGCAACAACCAATATACATGAGGGTTTGGTATTTGAGATGGCTTTTGAGTTTCGTTCTGAATCCCTGGTGCTTTTGAAGTGGAGAGTTGATTGAATGGGTGTTATAAAGTAGTTTTTTATGAGGCCTTTCCATATGTATATATATATATATATATATATATATATATATATATAGATACATACAATCGTAACTATTCGTTATCCCCACGTAATAATTAGGGTGAAAAGGATTACATAAAATGGAATGACTATTTCATTATATTTCATTCCAAAAATTAGAATTTAAGGCAAATTGTAAATCTTTTATGGAATTATTGATCTTGGGTTCAATTACTTAAATAGAAGTTAAACCGAATAAAAAATCAAGTACATATATTATGGTTTAATGTCTATGTTTAGAGTTTAGGGTATATATAGGGTTTAAGGTTTAACATTTGAGTTTATATTTTAGGGTATATATAGGGTCTAGTAATTAGAGTTTATGGTATAATTTATAACTAAGTTCTCGTTGATCTTGTTAATATTAAAGTGTTTAGTTTATTTATGTTATTCACTGTCTCAAGTGATTTCTGTGGGTTGCAACGCTGTAGAAGTAATAAACAGAATACTAAAACTTGTAGAAGTTGTGGTAGATACAAAATACTAGATATTGGTACGGGTAAACATCTAACGTGAAAAGGCTAACATACATAAATACGACATCATCGATTACAAGGAAATCATGAGAAGTTGTTTTCTATCAGTATGCAGAAGAAAGCGGTCTGCATAATCCAGAAAAATTGGTCGCTATAGTCCTTAAACATTGGCCACCCAGAGCGCCAAGGGTCGAAGATAGAACATCGACAGTGTCGCACACGATCAATACTGTTTTCGTCCTGTTTCGCTTTGAACCAATCAGGAAGCCAACCTCCCCATGAACTATGATCCAGACGAGGTAGTTTTAATCGCAGTTGCGTTGCGTCTTCCTGAGTAAATTCATATCTATCGAAGAGTTCACCATCTCTGTATTCCCCGAATACTTTGCGTATGCATCCATACACATACTTGCTTAAGATGCATCCATAGTTTGCAGCCGCCTGTATGCGTGCGAGACCTTCATCTCTTTTGTTATCGAAGAAGAAATCTGAGATTCCTTTGAAAAGGATGGCTGATGTGTTGTCTGCGTCGTAGCAGCTTTCATTGATTTTTTCCCAATCAAATCCCGGAGCCCAAACATTGTATGCCATCTGTGTTAGATTAAACGAGTTGAAGAACTTCTGTGTTTCCGTCTCCTCCTTCAGGGATTTGCAAACAATCTTCGAATGACGGAGATCTTTCATGTCCCGTTCACAAACAAGAGCAAGAATCGTCGTTATCACATCATCAGGCAATGCTAGAAGGTCGAATGGGATGATTTCTTTATGTTTTATTGTTACTGAGCGGGTTTCGTAGTAAGGCTGATCGTATCGACGCCATGACCAGTACGCATAAGCCATAGGTATGTTGTTGTATTGTGGGTTAACGAAGAGGTTTACTTTTACTGGTTTTGAATCAGTGGTTTCAAGATCTTAAGAATGGGTGTTTATTAATCCCTAATTTGATTGACTGAGTTTCTTCTACATAATAATTGTACATATAGACACGACTATTCACTTTCCCACATAAGAATGATTAATCAAATAATTAAACAAAAATCTACTTAACTTTAATAACCTAGATCATCGTGTATTTGGGGCGCAGTTCCCAACTACTTATACCACTAACATAGATCATCATGTAATGTCGGTTGCGTGTGTGCAGGAATCCGACTGTAGACCCTTATATGCTAAGTAGTCGTAATTGTTACTACTTTATGTCAAATATTGCTAACATAGTCATTATGTCATGCAAGATTTTGTTAGTTATCAACATTGGTAATGCAATTTTGGTGTAATAGTATTCACAGTAGAACACTATACAGTAATACAACATTAAACATTAAATATTGTGGTTCAAATATACTAATTCTGATAATTAGTACGATGTATTTTTCACAATTTGTAACTTACCATTACTTGAAAAAGTAAATCCTACAATATGCTATTAAAAAATAAATAAAATATCAAATGGATGATTGATTAGGAACTCAACATAACTAGCAACACGAACCCAAAGTTCTTTTGACATCTAATTCAATAGTTACAAGAGTGAGGGTAAGTGTCAAACAGTAGTTTTTAATACGCCATGTGTAATGCACTAGTTCATACAAATAAACCATTATGTGCACCGGAAATCGATAAGATATTTACAGTGATCGAAACTAAAGTTAACGTACTGATATATCTAATTAAAGCCCGCCAAACCCAATATATTTACTGCAACCCTAACCATTATAACCTCTCTCAAATTCACTTTATCTCTCAAATTACTTTCGTCTTACATTTATTTTCTTAACGGAAAATTTATTGCAAAAAGACCAATGGCACAAAAGCAATACCAATTCCTCTCGGAGATCAACAAGTCGACGACGAAATGGAGTTTGAGATTGAAGGTCCTTCGGTGTTGGATGTATCAACGGATCTTCTCCGGCAAAACCATCAAACTACTTTTGGTGGATGAACAAGTTATCTCTCTATCAGTCCATGCGCTGTATAAATTTTTGATCTTACGCTGTATAAAATTATTATTTTACGTTGTTTAAAGTTTTAAGCCTTGCACTTTCTAACGATAGGGCCAAAGGATATAATGAGAAATTTGGGGTGATTTCGTTGAAATCTTCGAGTGGCTGGTGGAATCTTAGGGCCAGTGGGTACAATGGGATAAAGTTCATATCCTTGATAGGCCAATGTTTGACCGCTTGACATATAGTTTATTCTCTCTGTGTCGAACTAGTTCTAGTGTAATCTAGAAAATTCCATACCCTAATGGCCAGCACTCCTTAGACTTGAAGCCTATACGTGGCGTTTTAAATGGCACTATTACTAGCACATATTTAATCGGTATAGTTTTTTGGACTTAAGGTTACAAGTTTTATGGGACATTAATGTTTTAATATGATATTGTTATGGATTTGTTTGTTATGTTTATTGGTTTGTGATATAGATTTGATTGGTGTTGTTCTTGGAATTGATGACTTCGTAAGAGATACAATGGTTACTGCAAATGATCCTGAAACTTATCCTGGAGGCGACTTCAAGTAAAATCCAGAATCAGAGATTTGGAGTAAGTATAACATCAATTTATTTCATGTACAATCGAAGCTGTTCTGCAGTAAATGTTGGCAGAAAGGAGTCATTGAATTGTGTGGCCAATGGTGAACTTGCTATTAGGCTGGTTAGGGCATGGGGAAAAGTCCGAATGGGATATTGTTCTGCTTATTTCAGTGCTTTAATATCGCCAACAACAGTGTTGGTATGATGAAACATCAAAGCTTTTTTTAATATCGTTCCAGTTAGTGTAAAATGACAAATAATTAAAATTTCTTTGTTGATTAGGGTTGGTGAGGTTGGAGGCAATTCAACGAGTTTCTAAGATACACTTTGATGCGTATGAAGTTGAAGAGTTCCGTGATTTTGTCCAGAGGTATTTATCTCACAAATCATAATCATATAGTATAGATGTTAGTGTATTTTTATGATCTTATGTGTTATTGTTTTAACCGTTGATTTTTTTTTTGGTTCAGGTACCCTAAGCCTCCTATATGTTAAGAATGTTGGGTATGGTTTGTTGGATTTGCAAAGTGAAGAACATACTTATGGTTTATGAATTTAAATTAAATTTGTTTTTATAACCCCCACTTTGTTTATGGTTTTCTCTAGTATTTACTTTTTCTCAACTTGGTTATCTTTAGCAACTTAGTATATTACTCGTATTCCATGATATCCAAAAATTGAAAACTAATGAATGATTATTAAACATTGATTAAAATTTAGTACGTAAACTTATTAACCGATCGAGAACATGTTCCCTTTTGAAGAACAAATCAATGTATTTTGTTCAGCTAAGAGGATTATGAACAATCAGTTTCTTATGGTAAATTTCAACGCATAAAAATTAGAGATTATGAAATAAAAGCAAACATGGGTCATTCTCATGTAATCATTCGAGAAAAGCCCAAAACGAGTAAGTGGATTTTAATGTAAAGTTGCAACTGTTGCGTGTCGAGTTAAAATAGTTACCGAATATTTATTTCAATAAACCTAAAAACTCTTCACTTTCTTCTTCTACCTCTTCCCTATCATTCTCTGATATTCAAAGAGATATCCACAAAATGAATCCGCTTATAACATGCGATTTTGAAAACTCACAATTTCACAAAATTGCTGATATTACTTTGAGGGATAATCGCTGGAATGTTAGAGCGAAGGTTTTGAGAGCGTGGTGTTTTACTCACTATGATGCTCCCTTGGAATTAATTTTATCCGATGAAACGGTAATCTTCTTCTACTTTTTATCCCTTGAAATTAATTTACCCGTTTCATTTTATTGGGTATACATGGCACCCATAAATCCATACGTTTTTTTTTGTGTACTTTCTTTTGTAATTTTTAGTTATAATCAACAGGGAAGTCGGATTCAGGCTTCAGCTTTCGAAAAAAATGCCCGGAAGTTCCATTTTCTCTTACAGAAAGAAGGTTGCTGGTTTAATTTTTCTGATTTTAGGGTTTCGTTAGGGCCAAAGTATGACATAATATGTCCAACGTATAATGATATTTTTATAACTGACGAGACAAATATCACTGAGAACTTCGATCCGCCAACTTTGGATGATCTCTTGAGCATCAAACAAATCGAAGAAATTAATGATGGCACGGTTTCAGATAAATATGCAATTGGTAAGTGTTGTTTACAATACATAATTATTAGATTAAATGGAGAAATCTAACATCGGATTTGGAATAATTGTGGTTGTTGTTTTTAGGGGATTGACTTACATTTAAAATATTTTTTCATATAGATGTTGTTGGTGCTATAACATGGGTTGGAAATCTAACATCGGATTTGTTTGTTTTGCTCCGATTTTTCTGGATCGAATGATTTTGCGGTATGTTGAAATGTTTTCTAGAAAATATGAGTAAGACATTAATTTAGAACAAAATTATGAGAATATATATTTTTGTTACCTAGGGGTTACTTGGCTTAGAGGAATAAAATGGCCTTTTACAATTGACTATCATCGAGTATCTTTAGATGAGTTGAACAGTTTGATGGAACGGTATGAATATTTTGAAATTGTCATATTGAACATCTTATGATCATATAAATTATTAACAACATCTAACGTATTTCTCTCTTTGATTTCGTGTAGGTACCCTGATCCTCTTCCGACATGGTACTCAAACGAGCACCAGACTCTCGATCGCTACTAACTATCCTTCACTCTTATTCTATAACTATTAAGAACTTATGAATTTTTAATTTTTGATTACTTAAAACCAGGGTAATTAAAGATTGCTAAGCGTTTGATTTCTATTTTAAGGGTTAATTTTAACTTTACAATAAATTTTAGTTAATATATAATATTGCAACATATACATGTTTATTAGAAGTTGAAAAAAGTGATTATACACTTCACATATTGCAAGTATAGATTAGCTATGAAACCCGTACACCTATCACAAACAGGTAAACTATAACCAAACTATCTCATATTGCTTTCAAAAAATCTAAAAATACTATATGATACGACCCATACCCGACTACTTTGCGACACGAATAGTGAGTTGAATATTAGTCGTATCAATAGAGACAAATAAACGACTTGGTTACTACTATACCCGAAGTAGCGAATTAGTCGCCCATGTACTGACCAATTCGCGATTGTTCTACGACTCTGAGCATCAGACGCAAAATTAGTCGCCATATCACCGACTAGCCTACGATTATTGTTTCCGGTCTCGAAAATAGTCGTTAATCTGTCGTAATTCGACGACTAAATCGGCGAAAATAATTTTTAGTCGTATATAAGCGACTAATACACGTCCATATATTCGTTGTCCCAAAATAGTAGCATTATTGTCCCCTAATAGTGGTCAAATGTTACGACTATAAGTATAGTCGCAAGGTCCAGTCGCAAAAACGTTGTTTTCTTGTAGTGTGTGGATGCTACTTCTGCGAACCGCCTGCATCGAGAAGAGGATGGAACTCAATGAAAGGGTTTCCTCTTTCAAAGATTAATAAAGTACTTGCTAAGACTAAGTGTCCTCAGGGCATTGACGACATCCTTCTAACTCGAGATGGACATGAAGAATCTCTTCTTGAGCGTATATATAAAGAAAATGATGTCCATGATCTCGACGATCATGTTGTTCAGAGTTGGATGAAGCTTATTTTGGCTGGGAAGAAGGTATATTTTCAGGAGATGTACGATGAAGTGATGGCTGCCCGAGTGGCAGAGGAGGAGGAAGAGCTAAATAAAACTCAGGAAAAGAGACATGCTGCCATTGATGCACCTGGAAGTTCGAATCCTAATCCTAATGATATTGTTGCGATCTTGAATGGGGTGCAGAAAAAGATGGTAGATGGGTTTAAGTTGTTGCATGTGAAGTTTGACGAGATGGATAAGAGAGTCAAACCAATTGAAGAATACATGGCGTATATGAAAGAAATTGAAGAAAAAATGGTAAAAATAGTCTCAAATTTAATGGAAATACTTGCTAAAGTGGTATTCTAACTGTATCATCTGAATGCAGGTCCAAGAAGAGCTCCAGAAGACCGCGCCATATAAGAAAGCGGCAGAGAAGGCAGCTGGTAAACGGAAGGTGGGGGATACATCCACTGTACCTGAGAGGCGTAACACAAGGTCGGGGAGGGATTAGCACTTGGTTGGATGTCATGACATTTTTTTAGTACTATGTTTGTTTGAAGTTGTTTTATTGTACCTTTTTGGGTGTAAATACATTGTTTAACAATTGGATGTTTGGTTAATTATATCTATGTTTAAAAATGTTACTGAGTAAAACTAGTAAAACTCAGTAAAACTGAGTGTAACTAGTTTAATATACACTTGGAACTGTTACTGAGTAAAACTGGTAAAATTGGGTATAACTAGTAAGTAAAACTGAGTATAAATTGTCAGTAAAACTGGGTATAACTAATAAGTAAAACTGGTAAAACTGGGTAGAACTAGAGAAAACATTTAAGCATTAGAACTGAAATGAACATAAAGAAGTAAAAGTGATAGAACTAGGTAGCATTACAAATTGAAATGAACATAAACAAGTCTTAAAACCAAAAGGAAACCAAAATGACAACATTCTAATAACATTAAACATTTCTTGCCACCAACTCCTTCAGCTTTTCAACCTCTTCGCCTTTGTTCTTGAGCGCCATTTCCATATGCTCAATACGATATTCATGGCTTCAAAGCTTCTCGGCCTGGGAGTCCACCGTCTTCCTTAAGTTAGTGGCTTCTTCTTCCACGCCTTGAACCGATAGTTTACGAATGTATAGGTCATTATCCTGCGAATGAACGAATCATAATGATGTGTTAATGATATATCATGGTTTTTACTAGTTTTAGACCATGATATAAGTGTGTTTTAGTGTCTCTTTGTGTTCTTTTAGAGTCTTTTATAGGTATAATCAGGTTTGGAGCTGAATTGAAGATATTGGAGTATTTTGGAGATTTTTGGAGTGTTTGGCCGAGAGATAGAGTTCACTGTCCGAAACAGAGTAATGCGTCGATCGTTGCACAGCACCGATCGTTGCACCAGCGAGATGGGCCGAAACTCGGCGGTTTATGAAGAGTCAAGATATTGCACTCTGATCCAGAAGTTCCTGATATTTACAAAGAAGCCCCTGGCCGAGATTAGACCTATATAATTAAGTTTTTGGTGTTTTAATTACTTACGCTTTCATAATTAAGAGCAGAGGATTTTTAGAGCTTTTGGGGCTGATCTGAACCTTTACTTCATCTGTATTTGGAGAAGATTTCGAACCCCTTTAATTCTTTATCTTTTATGCAATTTATTCTTCATATGATTATGTTTTCATTATCTATGTCTGAGTAGATTCCTTGTTAGGTTTAGGGTTTCTCACATAGGATTTCATGACTTGCTAGACTTGTTTAATTCAGTTAAGGATTCATAACTATATCTGTTCTTCAATCTAATTGTGCTTAATGCTAGTTCTAACCTGATCAATTAGAATCTAGATCTTAGGTTGCTAAATACGACACGGAAGTGTGGTTTAGGAATCTGAACTATTTAGGTTGAGAAATTAAACTTCTCGCAAACGAAAGTTTGGTTTAGGATAATTGTGAACATATCAAACTTGGAATTAATGCTAGTTTAATCTGTTTGTTCTCGCAAACGAAAGTTTGGTTTGCTGCACTTAAACTTAGAGAATTATCGCAAAGGAATTTGGTTAATTCTATATCTGTGTTTTTAGTTCTAGAACTGTGCTTAATTAGATCCTTGCTGAATGAACTGTCTGCTTGTCTGATTTCCTGAGAACGCCCTAGACCTAGCGCTCTTAATAACTTGCTTTCACAACCAACAATCTCTGCTTTCTGTTTACTTTCTCGCATTGCTTTTATTTACATCACATTGCTTTCTTCCTAGTTTAATTTCCTGTTCTTGAGCTATTGAATACCAGAGTCCCTGTGGATTCGATACATATATACTACAACCACTGAACTGTGCACTTGCAGTTAGATATAGTATTAAAACCTTACCCTATCAAGTTTTTGGCGCCGTTGCCGGGGACTCTCAGAATCTTCGATAGCTTCGAGCCTAGGGTTTTACTAGGATTTTTTGTTTTCTTTTCGTTTTTGTTTTATATTTTTTTAGTTACTGATTTTGTCTGTTTTTCTCTCTGTCGCAGGTACCAATTTCGCACTGCGTCGATCGTTGCACCCTTGCATCGATCGTCACTAGGCGATTCTGAGATTGAACCGATCGTTGCACTGATAGCATCGATCGTTGCCGGACGATTACAGACAGTTTATGCAGACGCAGAAAACTAGAAGTAATCCGAACTTGGACTTAGTTAATCTCGATCTTGAAGAACTTGGACGTTTAGAGAGAGCTAACAGAAGAGAAAGAAGAGAAAGGATGGTACGTGAGCGTTTGATTCTGATACCAGATGCTGAAGGTACCCTGAGGGATCCAGAAAACAATCCTTACAATGCTACTGGGCAAAGGATTGATGCTGATGGACGAGTGATCCCTGATGTTGAGGAAGCTGAGCCACCACGACAGAACCAAGCTAGACAGATGGTTGTCCATGAGAGGACTTTTGCTGACTACAACAGACCGGATGAGTATCATGCAAACCGGTCAGCTCTAGTGCTTCCTGCTTTTGAGAGAAATGATTTTGAGATCAAAACCATCTACTACTCGCTGATGAGACAGAATGCGTTTCATGGTTACCCAACGGAGCAGCCTATGGATCACATTGATTCGTTTGAGGACATAGTCACTGGCATGAAATATGATGGAGTCTGCCCGGACTATCTTTTCCTTAAGCTCTTTCCGCACAGTCTTGCTGGAGACGCTAGTGCATGGCTAAAGCAGCTGGCACCTGCTCAGTATACTACTTGGGCAGCCTTGAAGAGTGAGTTCCTGCGTCACTTCTATGATGATGCGCGCTCAGACCAGTCCAGGCAGGACATACTCACCTTTTCCCAAGGAGCTGTGGAGCCTTTAAAGACTGCCTGTATGAGATTTAAGCAGTATCAGCGTGACTGCCCACACCATGGATTTACTGAAGTTCAGTTGATTGGTATCTTCTTCAGAGGCATAGATCTTCCATATCAGTCTGCGCTGGATAATTCCAGTAATGCTAACTTCAACACCAGGACTCCTACACAAGCTAAGCAGTTGATTGAGAACCTAATAGGCAGCAACAGTTGCAAGACTATGGATGAGAGGAGGAAGAAATCTGGTGGAAGTGTAGAGAATTCTGACATAGCTGATATTAGATCTAGGCTGGACACAGTTTGCAATCTCCTAGCAGGTAAGAAATGAAGGATGTTTTGGTTGTTAATCCAGAATCAATTCTCAGATTCAACAGTTCCTAAACATGCGGATCTAGGTTCTCTTGAATAGAAACATTATGGATCTCACCTTATACCTGTTTATGCAGCGGAAAGAGAGAACAGGTCAGAGATCAGAGAGCCACCAAGTGATAACTCCTCCAGAGGTTCACACACGCACACCAAGCAGGAAGAGAGGCTGCTAGACCAAGCTGTGGGAGGCGCAGGGAGAGAGAGAGATCGCGGCTGGGGGGCTAGGGTTAGGAAAAATCAGACTTAAGTTTTAATTATAAAACTTGTCTATTTCCTTTTGGGCTTTTGGGCCCAAATACCAATCTGATTAAATCCCGACCCATTAATCTCTCTCTAAGTACGACAAATGCCTGGCACTTTTACCGTACTTCTGTTAAGCCGTTCCTACACATTTTCCTGTTAGCTTAGGCGTGTGACCCATATGGGATCATATAATAAAGGCAATAAGTCCAAGACTTATAGATCATGAGCGGACTCTAGCAAGCCATCATGACCCCCAGTATTATATGACTTATGTCTGATCATTGACATACTCTTACTTTCTAGAGACAGTACCGAGATTACTGGACACAATTCCAACAATCTCCCACTTGTACTGGAATCTCTGTATTCATAATCCTTTTGTCTCAATATCTCGATTAGTCATAAGGCAAGATTAGTGTCATCCTTATAAAGCCTAATCTTGTTCATCGGACTCTGATTTGATACTGACAATCCAAACGACTCGGGACAGTCCGTTTGAGCATGGCCATGCATTTTCCAGTATTCAAATCTCCGATTGGCCTAGAGATATTCACTCCATTTATATTGAAGGGACAAATCCCGTCTTGTTCCATCACTGTAAACTACTCATTTCGTAATACACCCAAACAAGGTCCTTATAGCTATCGCATAACGACAGCGTTAGACAATGATCAAAGCGCATCAGTTCATGTGCAGTCACATGCATGCGAACTCAGGTCTAAGGACCATACTCTATAGTCGTAGTAAGAATCTCTTATGACACAGATATAAATATCCTGAAGAGTTCTTATAAGCGGGTCTAGTCCGGTCGTATGTACCCCACATACACCTATGTACTGACTTTGATGCCGCGCATCTATGACACACTGAGACTTTGTCATAAGTCACATACCAATCTAGTCTCACACGGTTGTTGGTGTTCCAATTTCAACAACCTTCGACTAGGGACTGAATGATACAAGCCATCTATCAAATATAGGGTCTCATGATCAAGCTAAATGACTTTGATGACTCAAGATCAAGTCACTTACTTCGATGACCTATAAAATGGTTTATATCACTTTGGAACGATTATTTTATCACAGCTAAAATAATCTTGAAATAATAATTTCATTAAACATCTTAAATGTTTTACAAGAACATATCTAATAACTAAATAAAGCCCTTTAATAACTCCCACTGAAATTAAGACTACATCTTAATTTCACTTATCCTACAGCAACAGTCCGCGACTCGTGCTTAGGCCTAAGGAGTGGCTTCGTTAATAGATTAGCAACGTTCTCATTCGTTGAAACTTGCTGATCTACTTAACATCTCTGTCATTTATCTCACGGAATAGGTTATACCTATCCCCAAGGTGTTTGGACCTCTGATGTGCAGCTAGTCTCATCTATGCTGGGAATCACATCAAGTTCAGTGACGAACTCTTCTTTCCAAACAACCTCTTTCGCCGCTTTTCAAGCTGCGAAATGTTCAGCTTAAGTCATGGAGTCAGCAACAGTGCCTTGCACCGCCAGACAGACACAAGATATAACCGGACTGTGACCGGAAATCATCTTTGTCTGTTGGAAACTTGCCTTTCAGACTCTACTGACTTGTAGCACCTCACTTTCTCCGTAAATCAAGGTCTTATCCTTAGTATTCCTCAAATACTTTAGGACATTCTTTTACGGCAATCCAGTGATTCTTTGCTGGATTTGACTGGTCTTTACTTGTCTAGCCGTACTTAACATTAAAGCAACATCAAACAAGTACGTTTCATGGCATACATGATAGATCCAATTGCCGACGCATATGGAATCTTATCCATGCATTTAAGCTCAGCAGTTATCGTAGGACACTGTGTCTTGCTTAACGTAATGCCATGTGACATTGACATAAAACCCTTCTTGGAATGCTGAAAACGTGTAGGACTTTGTCGGGATATGAATCCTGACTTTGTCCTACCAGCTCTTTCGGATCTCTATCTTTAGATCCAAAATCCAAGAACACACGTGGCTTTACCCATGTCAATCATTAGAACCAACTCCCAAGCCAGTCCTTTACCGACTGCAGCATTGGGACGTCATTTCCGAGAATCAGTATGTCATCGACATACAATATGAGAAATGCAACATCGCTCCCACTTATCTATTAGTAAACGCACAGTTCCATCTCGTTCCTGTTCAAGTCAAAACCTTGACTACTTCAACAGAACGAAGATTCCAACTCCGATATGTTTGCTTCCATCCATGAATGGATCAATAAAGCTAACTTACACATAGTGTAATTTTTCGGAGTCCGGGCTCACTTTCGCTTCTTTGAGTTTCGCAGATTCGTCGCTTTCAATGATCATCAGATCATGCGAACTTTCAATGATCATCAGGCTCAACTAATGACGAGAATTCACTCTCGGATTAGTGACTGATTCTTTCATATCTGCGAACTTCAGGCTCCACAGGTGTAGATTCTACAGAAATCTGTAAATCCTTCCGCTGCTCTCCCTCAATAGGTTAAGCAGCCTCCTGTATTTCTCGAATTTCTTCGAGTTATACTTTTACTCCCACTGTTCTTCTTGGAAAGTAACTTCCCTTCTTAGAAAACAGAATGGACGTAAAAGTAACAAGCTTTGGTTTCCCTAGGACAACCAGCGAAGTAGCACAACTACAAATACTCAGTAAAGACGAATTTGGATCGATTCCAATCCACATTTACGTGGTGTCTTTCAACTGATATTGGTGGAACCTTTTCAGCGTAAACTTAGATATTTCTAGAGCGTTATTCTTAAATAATATCATGGAAGATTCGTGTGACTCATCTTTAATCATTTCTAATAAGATCTGATTCTTTCTCACAGAAACACCTTCAGGTTTTCAGGAGAAATGAGCTGTGAAACGATTTCACACTCATTCAGATGATCACACAATCAATGACTTAAGTATTCTCACTCGTGATCTGATCCAGAGTCTTAATACTTCTGTCATTCAGATCCTATATTTCATTCTGGAACTCTTTCGACCATGTCAAAGAATTCCGACTTGTGTCTCATCAAATGAACACAGTCACACTCACTGAAGTAATCAGTAGAGACAATGAAGTACAGGAAATTTTCTCTGGCATTACTGCTCATTGGGCCACATACATGAGTATGTTCCAGGTCCAATAAGCCTTTGGGCCTTTCTCTAGCTCGGCTAAGATAGGCCCTTTACCTTTTGGTCCAGTAAACAGAATTCAAGTCTCATAAGATATCTTATCAAATGAGCCCAACAGTCCATAACTATGGGATTTCTGAATCCGACTTACTCTATGTGACCAAGACTTTTATGCCAAGAAAAATCAGGTTTAATTCATCAGATTTAAACCAATTCGGTATTTATGTTACATTTAGGCACTCTTTGGTTTAAGATATAAAACCCATTCAATGAATAGGGTGCTACAATTAATATTTCATTAAGATCAAAAGAACAAAAACTTGTCTTTTATCAAATGAAAAACATTCAAATTCTTACAAGAAAATGAAAGACAACTCTGCTTAAAGCAGGTACATTGTAGCAATTACTTAATACAAAACCAAGCCTCAAAGGGATCTATAAGTGAAAACCCTACGGCTGAGGCAGCATCCCAAGCTCCTTCCAGACATGTAGTTTCACTTGCCCTTCCTTCAAAGTTCTACTGTTGCCCAGGCTCTGCATATTATAACAAATATCAGTGCCACAATCAGTATCCAATACCTATAAGGTAGAACTTGAAGTAATAACATGAATACCTGAGGAAGTAGTCTCATACATCAACTTCAACTCCTCATCATCTTCCATGAATTTAATGCAATTTCTCTTCCAATGCCCAGTCTCTTTACAGTAGCAGCACTTATCAACGTAAGAGGTATCTGACTCGGGCTCAGAAGACCCACGCTTGCCATGATTCAAAATCTGGACAACTTTGTCTTCACCCTTGTCAGCATTAGGTTTAGTAAACCTACCCTTCTCATTCATGAGATTATTCAGGGTACTCTTCACGTTTGGCTCAACTGTCTTGAGCATATCATGCAGTTCAGTCAGCGTCTTCGTTAAGCCTTTCTTGATATAGTTCCTTCTGAACTTATCATAGCTTGACGGCAGTGACTGTAGTATGATCTCAGTTGCCAATTCTTGGCTAACTGGATAATCCAGTTTCCTCAGGTTATCAATGTAACCCATCATTTTACTGACATGAGGACTCACTGGATGATCATTTGGTAGCTTGCAGCTAGTGAGAGACTTAACCAACCGGTATCTCTCCACTCTTATCTGCTCCTGAAATTTCAATTTCAGGCTGCTGATCATCTCTATTGGCGACTCCATGTTCTCATATTGCTTCCGCAAGTCTGAGTCCATGGTAGCCAATATCAGACCACGCACATCTACCGCATCATTACAATGCTTATTCCAAGCATCGTATACTGCATGAGAAGCATTGGACCCGATCCTCACGGGGAGAGCTCTCTCAAGGACATAGTCCTTTCTCTCCTGTCTGAGGACTAGCCTCAGGTTCCGCGACCAAGTCAAGAAATTTGATCCGTTCAGCTTGTCCATCTCAAGGACAGACCGGATCGAGAAAGTGTTTTGATTGTTTGTGCTAGTCATAACTGAAAATTAAGATAAAAGGATTTTAGTTAATATGTTCAATATGATTAATCTCGTATTAAATTTAATATGATTAATCACGCATTATATTCAATAACATAAGTTACCCTCAATAGAATATAATGATTCCAAGATCCACATATAACTAAGATCAAAGTGGGCCACTGGCCATCACCCAACCTTAGCTTATATCGGTAAGCCCTATGTCGGCTAATTATATCCGTGATATAACTCTTGGTTGTGAATCTGGGCCCGAGGCCCAATCCACTCTGATGTCTCAAGGCCCGGGACTCCCGATGGCCTAGTCAAGAAAACCAGACTATACAGTCATGTAATCATTAATGTCTGGGACTCCCAATGACATTTATGAATCACAAACCGTCTTATCCACGCAAAAGTAGACACCCTCACACTGTAAGGCCATGAATACAATTGAATGGGCTTCGACAGCTGACATAGCCTGGACAAGACATCCAACGCTTGATATTATTTGAGGTTCGTAGGTTTATTAAAATTTCATTCCCAAAATAGAAGATTACTATTTCGGGAAACTTTCTATTTTTGGAAACCTACTATTTTTGGAAACTTTCTAAAATTGGAAACTTTCTAAAACCGGAAACTTTCTAACTTTAGAAATTTCTTTAAATCCAAAACATGCAAATCTAGAAACTTCTATTTTAAGAAACTTTCTAATTTCAAAATTTCGGAAACTTTAATTTAAAATCGATTTATAATTATATAAAATTAATTTTAAATTAAATCTGAAGAAAGACTCAAATAATTGGCCCAATTGTTTTAACTTCTTGGCCCGAGGCCCAAGAATTGGTCCATGTCCAAGACATGACCCAATTGTCCAATTAAATGACATAACCGGTCTGGTTCATTAAAATTGGTCTAACCAAATTTTAATTACTACGATGACCACAATTGTCAACCGGTTATTTACTAAACCGGATTTTCTCAATTTATTTGGTCCAACCAAATCAAATTAGAAAATCCTGGTTTAGGCACAAAATCCAATTTTTCGACTTTGGATTTCTTATCCCGGTTTAACCAGAACTTAATAAAATTATTAATTCTGTTTATTAAACCGTGACGATTTGAATTTTAATAAAATTTTAAACCGAGCCTTAAACCGATCCGAACCATCACACGCTAAACCCTAACCGGTCGGGACCGTCGCAGCCGAAAACATCACGTGATGCAAGCATCACGCGATCGTACGGACGGCGTGGGACGATCGACGTTCGGGTCGTTGCTCGGCCTCGGTCACGCGGGACAGTCCTGGCCGAGATGCGATCGGGACGGAGTGGCTGGCCGAGACGGGATGGGACGATCGCGGGACGAGACGCGATCCATGCGATCGGCTATCGCACGATCCATGCGATCATCGGCCCATCGATCCGACGCGATCCATGCTTTCGCACGATCCATGCCTCACGGTCGATCCATCCGACACGATCCATGCTATCGATCGATCGATACATGCGATCGGCCGAGAGATGATCCGATCAACCAAACCGGTCGCATACCAAATCAATATAGCTTGGTCATGCGATTTCAAATATGTTTAGGTTTCAATTCCTTGTTGCTTAAGTGATTTCTCTTATCAGTAGTTGATTCAAAACACATCTTAAACAAGAAAAACAATCCTAAACATGAATCTAAACAAGAAAAACCAGAACCAATAGCTCTGATACCACTGAAGGATGTTTTGGTTGTTAATCCAGATTCAATTCTCAGATTCAACAGTTCCTAAACATGCGGATCTAGGTTCTCTTGAATAGAAACATTATGGATCTCACCTTATACCTGTTTATGCAGCTGAAAGAGAGAACAGGTCAGAGATCAGAGAGCCACCAAGTGATAACTCCTCCAGAGGTTCACACACGCACACCAAGCAGGAAGAGAGGCTGCTAGACCAAGCTGTGGGAGGCGCAGGGAGAGAGAGAGATCGCGGCTGGGGGGCTAGGGTTAGGAAAAATCAGACTTAAGTTTTAATTATAAAACTTGTCTATTTCCTTTTGGGCTTTTGGGCCCAAATACCAATTTGATTAAATCCCTTTGATTTAATCAGACCCATTAATCTCTCTCTAAGTACGACAAATGCCTGGCACTTTTACCGTACTTCTGTTAAGCCGTTCCTACACATTTTCCTGTTAGCTTAGGCGTGTGACCCATATGGGATCATATAATAAAGGCAATAAGTCCAAGACTTATAGATCATGAGCGGACTCTAGCAAGCCATCATGACCCCCAGTATTATATGACTTATGTCTGATCATTGACATACTCTTACTTTCTAGAGACAGTACCGAGATTACTGGACACAATTCCAACAAGAAAGCTGTCCACTTTGCCCAAGATGTAGAGGTAATTCAGACTGAGGAGGACACTCAGGAAGAAGATGTGAATTACATAGGAGGATCTGGATTCCAAGGTAATAGATTTGGAAATCAACAGGGAAACAGATTCTTCAATGGAGGACAGAAAAGTGCTTTCAACAGCAATTCATCTAATTCTGGACAGACCAGTGGTTTTCAGAAGACCTTTGGACAAGGTACTCAGAGAACCTATGGATCTTCATCCTATCAGACTCCTCCTGCACCTACAGCTCATGAGAGTAGAATGGAAGCTATGATGGAACAACTAATGGAGAGTCAGACCAAGATTTCTGTGGACTGCAACAAGAAGTTGGATGCTGTCTATGAAGACCTCAATGGGAAGTTTGAGTCCCTGAACACTCACATGAAGCAGTTGGATACTCAGGTGAACCAGATTTCCAGCTCAATAAAGGGAAAAGGACTAGCAGACACTCATATTAAGGCATGGTCTGTGTACATTAATGATGGATCTCACCTAGGTGAAAAAATTGAGCTAAGTACAGCTGAATTGGTGAAGGAAGAAGAATTCTCGGATTTTGGTGAAAAACTCTCGGGTGAAAATTGCAGCATTGCAACGATCGACACACACCTAGTGTCGATCGATGCACGTCGTGAACAGACAGATTCGCTGAGTGATGATGGTATTGATGCAGACTTAGAGCTTGATGGCTTATTCTCTGGAGTCTCTGAGATCTCTCAACAGGAGATTTATGCGCAGATTGTTAGACAACACTCCTCAGTGTCTGAAGTGATTAAGCAGGAAATTGAAGAGCTTAAAAAGCTAGAGGAGATTGGTGAAGAATTGGAAGTAATTCCATCTTCTGATGATCAACCTTATCATCCATGTGTGCAGAGGTATTTGAACAAGATGATACCTTTAGATGAAGAGCTGAGAGACTGGGTGATTATAGTTCCTCAGCATATTAGTGATGTTCTGTTGACCAAGATCCCGAAGAAGCTGCAGGATCCTGGAGTCTTTGTGCTTGATTGTTCAATCTTTGAGGATAGTTTTAGGCGCTCTCTGTGTGACTTAGGAGCTGCTGGAAGTTTGATGCCATACTCTGTGGCAGAGAAGCTGGGTATGCTAGATTTTACTCCTACTAGGACCTCTCTTGTCCTAGCTGATCAGTCCATACGAGTTCCAGAAGGACTCCTGATGGACATCCCAGTAAGAGTTGGAAACTATTTAGTTCCAACAGACTTCCTAGTGCTGAAATATGACTGTGATCCGGATGAAGTATTGCTACTTGGAAGACCATTTTTGGCTACAGCAGGAGCGGTAATTGATGTTAGAAACAGCTTGATAGACCTCCATCTGGGAGATGAGCCGATGCGTTATGAGATGGATAAGCTGCGAAGACCACTGATAGATGGGCATACATTCACCATAAGGGATGCAGATGATGAGCGGCCTGATAACACTGTGATTGTAGATCCTGGAGCACATTTTACTCCATCTTTTCTTGGACATGAGCATTCTGCAACAGCCTACTCGCCACCTTGGATGAGGAGACTTGGACAGAGACAGAAAAAGTCTCTGTCAGGATCTCCTGGTGCCTGAAAAATCTTGTCCGTCCGGTCAAGCTATTGACCTTAAACAAGCGCTGGGTGGGAGGCAACCCACCATTAGGTACTGGTGTTTTTCTACTTAATTTTTGGTGTTTTTGTTAGGATTTTACGTTTGTTTTTGTTTTTGGTGAGTTTATGATTGCAGGTCTCGGATAAATTCGCAGTGCGTCGATCGACGCACTTCTGTGTCGATCGTCACAACACGATCGGAATCGCATTGCAGTGATCGTTGCGGTCCTGAGCAACGATCAACCATACACGAAAATCGCCTAGTAACGGTCGATGCACTTAGTGCAACGATCGATGCCTGAGCGACAGAGGTAAACCCGACAGACATAATCTCATATTTTATCTATTATTTTCTTTTTACCGATCCTTCCCTTGACACTACTGGGGACAGTGTGTCTTAAGTGTGGGGGTGGTGCTACTGACGTTTATCTTTCTGTTTTCTTAAGAGTCAGTCCATTTTTCAAAAAAAAATTTGTTTTATTGAGTCAAAATTGTTTAAGTAAGAAACTATGATTTTCTGAGAAGATTTACAAGACTTGCAGGAACTTAAGTAACCATTGGGATGAAGTTGCAGGATCTATCTCTGACTATTAGAAAACTCAGACACAGATCAACCTACTGGGAACACCCACATCACTTCAGGTATCAGAGGATCCTTTTACTGACTTCAACCTTAATACTGACTTAGATTTCTCACCTAAGAGCTTGGTATACTTTGTGTCGGATTCCCTGTTAGTTCTGACACAGCCTGTAAACCTGTCCTATTTAGTTCCCTTCTCCCCTTTCAAATAATAAAAAAAAAGATAATAAACTGAGGATGAGTTAGTAACTCCGAAGTGGTCACAGGAGTGGTAGAGACCCCTATTATCTCCTGTGCGATCCATGGAATGTGTCCAAAGTACACCCCATAACGGGAAGAACACTGATAAAAAAAATAAAATGATACCCAATGTGGGAAAAATCAGTTGTTAAGGAAGGGAAAGAGAAGAAAGGGACTAGAGAAAGATAGTATGGTGGTCTAGAGCTGATAAGGTAAGAATCCATGTGCCCTTTGATCGATACTCCTTAGGTGAGACCGCACTTAAATACTTGCAGAAGTCAGTAGGGAGAATTTGAATGCTTGAATGTGATTGTGGAGTTTACTTAGGACAATTGCTAAGTGTGGAGGAAGTACATGTTGGTCTTGATATCCTGTGATTGATTCTTTTAGTGGTTTACTAAGGGGAATCTGAGTATTGTAGCTTCTAGGATGAAATGAGTTTCTGAAGAGTTTTCAAACCTCTTCACCATGCATTAGTTCTCTGTTTTTCTTGAGGGCAAGCAAAGGCTAAGTGTGGGAGAGTTGATATATCATGGTTTTTACTAGTTTTAGACCATGATATAAGTGTGTTTTAGTGTCTCTTTGTGTTCTTTTAGAGTCTTTTACAGGTATAATCAGGTTTGGAGCTGAATTGAAGATATTGGAGTATTTTGGAGATTTTTGGAGTGTTTGGCCGAGAGATAGAGTTCACTGTCCGAAACAGAGTAATGCGTCGATCGTTGCACACTAGCACCGATCGTTGCACCAGCGAGATGGGCCGAAACTCGGCGGTTTATGAAGAGTCAAGATATTGCACTCTGATCCAGAAGTTCCTGATATTTACAAAGAAGCCCCTGGCCGAGATTAGACCTATATAATTAAGTTTTTGGTGTTTTAATTACTTACTCTTTCATAATTAAGAGCAAATGATTTTTAGAGATTTTGGGGCTGATCTGAACCTTTACTTCATCTGTATTTGGAGAAGATTTCGAACCCCTTTAATTCTTTATCTTTTATGCAATTTATTCTTCATATGATTATGTTTTCATTATCTATGTCTGAGTAGATTCCTTGTTAGGTTTAGGATTTCTCACATAGGATTTCATGACTTGCTAGACTTGTTTAATTCAGTTAAGGATTCATAACTATATCTGTTCTTCAATCTAATTGTGCTTAATGCTAGTTCTAACCTGATCAATTAGAATCTAGATCTTAGGTTGCTAAATACGACACAGAAGTGTGGTTTAGGAATCTGAACTATTTAGGTTGAGCAATTAAACTTCTCGCAAACGAAAGTTTGGTTTAGGATAATTGTGAACATATCAAACTTGGAATTAATGCTAGTTTAATCTGTTAGTTCTCGCAAACGAAAGTTTGGTTTGCTGCACTTAAACTTAGAGAATTATCGCAAAGGAATTTGGTTAATTCTATATCTGTGTTTTGAGTTCTAGAACTGTGCTTAATTAGATCCTTGCTGAATGAACTGTCTGCTTGTCTGATTTCCTGAGAACGCCCTAGACCTAGCGCTCTTAATAACTTGCTTTCACAACCAACAATCTCTGCTTTCTGTTTACTTTCTCGCATTGCTTTTATTTACATCACATTGCTTTCTTCCTAGTTTAATTTCCTGTTCTTGAGCTATTGAATACCAGAGTCCCTGTGGATTCGATACCTATATACTACAACCACTGAACTGTGCACTTGCAGTTAGATATAGGATTAAAACCTGACCCTATCAGTTAACACCGAATCAACGAATCATCAAATCAACATATCTCACCTCAAACGCATTGCAAACAAAGAATCTCTTTCCCACGTCCGGTTCAGGCTCCACAATGATTTGACTACCGCATGAACATCTTGTCGGTATGCCATTGTTACCATCTGCAATGAGGAATATCCAGTCGTAATCCTTCTTCTTCCCCTTTATATCATTGTAATAAGGATCATATTCGAAATTTTCCATATTCAAGAGAAGAGAGAAGAAGATGAAATGAGAGAGAAGGAGAGTTCTCGAAAATCTCGTGAAAGGAGAGAGAATGAGAAGTGGGAAAAAGAGGGAAGAGATAGATTGAGGAGAAGAGTTGAAATTGAAAAGTTTGTTTGGGCGCCAAATAAAAAAAGGTTGAAATTGAAATTTGCCGCCAAAATTTTGATGAAATTCGAATTTTGCCGCTCAATAAAATACACATAGTTTTACAGGATATAGTAGTTTTACAAAAAAAAATAATAGTTGTACTTTGGCTGTTTTCAATATAATCAGTTTTACTGGAACTTTAAATTTGATTTTGTAGTCTTACAGTTGCTTTTACTCAATTAATTTATGAATCTAATATTCTGTGTATTAATATGTTACAATCCTCAATTTTTGAAAATTTATCCTCTTAACTTGTCCATTATTCCAAAAATGATCATGAAAGTATATGAACATTGTTGGTGGAATTACTTAGTTGAGTGATTTTTTTTATTATACTTTCAATCTGATTTGTTGCAATAGCAATGTATGACCACTATTATAGTAAAGTGATCTTATAAGTTTAAATATTTTATATCTATATGTTAAATATTTGCTCGAATGATCTTCATTCTAATTACGATAATCACTTAGTATTACACAATTTTACTAGTTTTACCAACAGAAACAGACGTGACATATAGTTACTAGTTTTCAATCGAGCCTGTCTTGCAAGTAACATTAAAAATGGTAGATTAGAAACAAAATTTCAACCATCCAAACATCAACCATTGAAGGATCCTGAGCTGAAGCGAAAACTAGGCAACCACCATATCCATTTTTTAGAAAAGTTGTATCCATGATTATCACTTTCCTCATCACTTGAAACCCTTCAATGCTGGCTCCCAGAGCTACGAATAGGTACTTAAATTTTTTCTACTCATCCACTTTCACACACGTTACTGTACCTGGATTCACCTTTTCTAGCATGTACAAATAACAATACATCATTTGATAGCTTCCTTCAGAACTACCACACAAATCACGAACAACTTCATTTTTCCCTCTCAACGCTGTGGAGTACGATACGTCAACACTAAGTTTTGTCTTAACAAGATCCATGATAATTCAAGGAGCGGGAGTTTCCATTTATCTCGGATAATAATCATGATAAAGAGATGCAACCAACTGAGGTGTGCCTTTCCTCTTCGCGTTGCTTCCACTCTGACTACTTCGACTGCATGAATGCATATTAGTGTATGTTCTAATCGAGAAAATTTGCGTCTCTCCAATTTAAAACGATGTGATCGGACTTAACCAAGCATGATAACCGGTCCAATCCAATTGAACCGATCAACCAATCGCAAGGTCTGTGTCGACCGACACTCAACCTGTATCGATCGACACAGTAGGCATTCAGGTTTTCTTCGCGAAAAACCCTAGCCGCCGATTCTGACGAATTCACTATTCTGTGTCGACCGACACACCTTTTGTGTCGATCGACACCATACGAAAAACAGAATCGTTTTTGATCAAAATCGATCTAACCTGTTCTTATTCATACTATCTTATGAGTGAATTTAAATCATCAAATTCTATTAAACAGGCTGGTTCAATGGAAAACCCTAAGGCTCTGATACCACTGATAGAATTCCTAGCAGTTCCTAATCCGATTAGGCAACCCTAAGTCTGAATTTCGAGCCTAGGATCTAAGGGTTTGTGTTATTGAATCACGGATCTCGCGTTTACCTTGTTCTGGCAGTGGAATGAATGGCAAGACGAGATCAGGAGCGATTCAGATGCCTCGCCTCTATCGTAGTCCACACGCACACAACCTGGAAAGCCGGGATGCTAGTGCCGGATCTGGGAATCGAAGAGAGAGTTTTTTCTGCTTTTCTGATCAAGAAAAATGAACGGCATGTCTTCCAGGTCGATCATATAAGCCTATATATACAACCTGTTATGACTAAACCATCTTTCGGGTTTAACCGAAAAAGTCTAAGTCATAAACCGAAACATCAGTTTCGGAATCAACTCCGTGTCGATCGATACACCTATTGTGTCGATCGACACACCTCTCTTTAATCGATATTGATATGTATCCAATACACATCATCTTGATCACCACCATGATGATCATTCCCATATATATGCTTCCAGATTGCTTAGGTGTGTGACCCTATAGGATCATATAATACTGGCAGTAAGTTTACAACTTACAGACTGCAAGAGGCTTCTAGCAAAACATTGCAACCGCCCAGTATCATACAACATGTCTGATCTCGACACACGACTATCGTTAGAGTAAGTACAATGTGATTTCAGGACATAATCCTAACACCTTCCAGAATCGCGACCTCGTGGTCAGAGTCTATTGGTTAGAGATAGCGTTTAGCTAGGTTTTTCTGTGTTGCATGCTGATTTCAGTTTTTTCTGGGGATGTCTGATTGTTTTCATTTTCTGTTGTTTCAGAGATCAAACACAACTCGGGATCGGGACTTTTCTATCTCTCCCCCCGGAGAGGTTTGGCGGTTCTGGTGGCTGTCCCGAACCGGGAGGATTGCTGGAGAGAGCGACCTGTCTTATTCAAGCTTAAACGCCACTCGATCGGGGATTATGACCCTTCCAGAATCGCGACCTCGTGGTCGGAGTCTATTGGTTAGAGATAGCGTTTACCTAGGTTTTTCTGTGTTGCATGCTGATTTCAGTTTTTTTCTGGGGATGTCTGATTGTTTTCGTTTTCTGTTGTTTCAGAGATCCCGGAGAGATACGGAATAACCCCTGCGATCAGGAGGCTAGCGATCGTCCTCAGCTCCAGAGACGTGCTCTGGTCATCGTTCACCGTAGACAGGATAAAGCGCGCGCTTGAACTTCAGGAAGCAGTAGAGCCGTTAGAGATTCGTCCTACCGCGGCCCTCATCTGTGAGTGTAGACACTTCTTTTCATTTATTCCGTGGTTTTGATATGACTGTTGCTTATTCGTTATTCTGTTCTGTAGCCTCTCGAGAACAGACCACCTCTGAAGCAGGCTCGTCGAGTATGACTCAGAAGAAGAACAAAATGAGGAGACGCCCTACCGTTTGTGAGTCATCTAAGAGACCTACCGAGAAGGCGACGTTTGGCAGTTATGCGCCCATTCGTGCTGGTCAGTTGAGCAACACTTTAGCCGGCGCTATTAACGATGGGAGATGTGGAGGTATTCCTCTTCCACCTCCGCGTCGGGACATAGAGTCTGGGAGAGGACCGGAGATGGCGAACCCGAACCAGGTGATTCACTTGGGTTCTAGGACCACCGGGAGTGATTCCTCGGTGCAACCCTCGAACAAGAAGCCTCGATATGAAAAGGAGGCAGCTGTCGGGTCGGGTTCATCGCATGCTCCAGGGTCCAAGCCATTTCACTGGAAGTTCGACCGTACCAAGGATTATCCAATTACGGACGATCCTGACGGGCTCGCCCATCTGCTCCGCCATTGCAAGGCCGCTGGGTGTTCTCTCCCTTCGGTGAAGAACCTGATAGGTCGAGAGTTGTACGTCAAAGCGATGACTGCGAAGGGGAAGGTAACCTTCTGAGCTTTTTCTTCTGATATTTTCTCCTTCTGATGCAGGTCTTTTGTTTCAGGCTTTCGAGGCGGATAACCAGCTCACAGACGTTTATGATCAAAGTCTCAAGAGCGTCCCTCGTCGGGAAGAGCTCGAGCAAGCCCAAAGCGTGGTGCATCAGTTGACCGCGAGCCTTAAAAGTTGCCAAGAGTAGGTAAAGCTTTGCGAGTCCCAGCTTAATGTGGCGAGATCTGTGTGTCTTGTCGCGGTGGAGAGAACAGTCAGCTTGGAGAAGCAGAACAAGGATCTTGTTGTGAAGGCGGAGGACGCGATCCGCTCGGCCAGGCACGACGGGATGAGGATCAGGGACGGTCATTACTACGACATGTTTGAGGACCATAAGGATAAGTTTGAGAGGAAGAAGAAGGAGACAGACTGGGAGATCAAACTCAAGGTGGAGGCCAACATCGAGCTGATAAACCTCTTGCAAAGCGGAGTGACGACTCTCGAAGAAGAACTTCCCAAGCTGCGGAGCAGAGAGAGGCCTTTGTGAAAGAGTTCGAGGCTGCGCAGGTTTCTGACTTCTCCTTGAGCGCCGAGCTGCACGCCATTCCTCAGATCTCCGAAGACTCGGTAATGCGCGGGGCTCGCTCCATGGGTTTTAATGAGTTCGGGTCAAACGCCGAGATGCTGGCAAGAGCTGCAAGTACCGGGGTGAACCAGGCAACGACGGTCGAAGTCCAGGAAGAGGATAAGCGAGACAGCGAAGGCAAGGGAGTTGGAGGTGAGGAGCAGGGCTGATGACTGCTCCTTAAGAATTTAATCTTTTTTTTTTGGAATTCCCTAAAGCTCCCTTTTGGGTTAAAGTTGAACTCTTTTTATTTTGCTTTTTGGTGTTGCCCGGGAGGGCTTTTATCCATAACTCTTTTGGCTCGAGTGAGCCTTTTTAATGCACGTTTTTAGATTTATGTTTTTGTCTAGAGTTTGGATTATGAGTTAGCAAAATATCGAGGTTTGTTTGTGCGTTGTTTGTTTGCAAGTTGAACCTCCGAGTCGTATAAGTGAAACTTCTTAGTTTTTGTTACTTAGTCTGGCCAGACGTTCTTTGGTTTTGGAGTTCACTTCACCACTTAGTGCCTTTTGTTTCCCTGACTTTGGATACCTGTTTAACTCGTGCAAAGTTGTTTAGGGTTTATTTCCAAGTATGTTCACGAGTTGTAGGCTTTGGAAGATCGCTCTGGAGGGATCTTCTGGAGCTATATTCCGTATGTTGCTACGGTTTTAGGACTTAGCGTATTTGTAATTTATGTTTGCTGCTAAGATTTCAAGACTTAGCGTATTTGCAATTTATGTAGCCCGCGTCGGCTGTAAAGTAATTTGATAAAGGCTCAAAGTAACATTTAAAGTCAGACTTCATTAATGTTTACTCCGGAGTTTACATTGATGTGTTGGGTGATAACCCTGTACTCCCCCCCCCCCCCCCCCAAAAAAAAACGAAAGAAAGATGGAGAATTTGAGTTTTTGGGTGGAGTGGCTGCACTCGAGGTTCGATCTGCCTATGTACCCCGTCAAGGGATCAAGCATAACATAGATCGACTGTTGTGAGTACTCACGAGTGGTATAGCTTGAGGTTCATGGCGTTCCATGGCCTCTTTACGGGTACTCCATTTTGACTTTCGCGACCTTGTAGACGCCGTCGCGGACTACCTCAGTAATTTTGTAAGGTCCTCCGCAATTGATCCCAAGCTTCCCGGCGCCTGGCTCTCTGGTGTTTTCGTAGACCTTCCGTAATACTAGGTCTCCCACGATAAACTTCCGAGGTTGGACTCTGGAGTTGTAGCATCGGAAAGTTGCTTGCTGATAGTTTTGCATTCGTATTAGCGCCCGGTCGTGTTGTTCCTCGATTATGTCTAGACGATCTCGGAGCATTTTCTCGTTTAGTTCCTCGTGTCTCGGGCTCAGGGCCCTTCTAATAGTCGGAACCGATACCTCCGCAGGGACCACATCCTCTATTCTGTATGCCAACGAGAATGGGGTCTCTCCAGTCGCGCTGTGAGGTGTTGTGCGAGAGGCCCATAGGACTCTCGGTAGCTCCTCAGACCATGTATACTTCTTAGAGTCTAGTCTCTTCTTGAGGCTACTTAGCAGTGTTTTTTCGCAGCTTATGCTTGACCGTTTCCTTGGGGACACCTCGGGGTTAAGGTGGTCAAGCGTATCTTCCAAGTTTTTCAGAAGTTTCTGAAAGCTCGGGAGATGAACTGCGAACCGTTATCGGTCACTGTTTCGTAAGGAAGTCCGTGTCGGCAGACTATGTGTTCCCAGATGAAGTGTCGTACTTCGATTTCTGTGGTTTGCTGGTAGGCTTTAGCCTCTATACACTTAGTGAAATAGTCGGTCAGGACCAAGAGATAATTTAGCTGCTTTGGTCCTGACGAGACGGGAGGACCTACTTTGTCCATCGACCACCTCACAAAGGGGTATGGTGCAGAGATCGAGGACAGCTTGTCTGCAGGTTGATGGATAATTGGGGCGTGCCTTTGGCATTTATCAAACTGCCTGGTGTAGTTTTCGCAGTCCGCGATCATAGTTGGCAAGAAGAATCCTTGTCTTTTGATGCGGATGGCGAGGGCTCGTCCTCCGGAGTGGTTACCGCAAGTGCCTTCGTGGGTGTTACACATCACGGCGAGAGCTTCCACGGCATGCACACATCGCAAGTAAGGTTCTGCAGTGCTGCGTTTGAACAAGCAGTTTTCGATCATGCAGTATCTGGCGCTCCGAGCCTTGAGCTTCCTAGCCTGCCATTTATCGTCGGGGACTAGACCGAGCCGGATATAGTTTAGGATTGGTTTCCTCCAATCCGGCCTGTTTAAGAATTCCGCGTCCGGTTCTTCGGTTTCCGGTTCGGATTCTTCCTCAACTGGGGGCTCCAGGAACTGTCGGCCGCTACGAAGACCGATGTCGTAGACTTCAGAGTGCGTTGGTGCTGTCTCCGATGTGGCTTCGGAGTTTGGAGTTTTTGGCGGGACTTCTGCTTGCCTCGACGGAAGCGTTGTGGCTTGGTCTGCGTCTTGCGCTTTTAGTGCCACATCGATGCTCGGTTTATCTATCCCTTCTACGGGTATGATCCTTTTGACCTGAGGGTCAGACGTCGAGGCTTGTGCCCCCAAGGCGTCTGCAAAGGAGTTTTCCCCCCGAGGTATTCTCTCAAGTGTGAAGTCTTTCAATTGGCTTGCTAACTCGTGAGCTACCTTGACGTACGCTTCCATACGCTCGTCCTTAGTCTCGTGCTCGCCGTGATACTGGCTCGTAACTAGTCGTGAGTCGCTGTAGGCATGGACTTCGCGTGCTCCGATCCCGATCGCGAGTCGGAGTCCGACTATAAGGGCTTCATACTCGGCCTCGTTATTGGAAGCTCTGAAGCCAAGTCTAAAGGATTTCTCAATTACTTCTCCCGTGGGCGTTACGAGCTTTACTCCTACCCCGGAGCCATGTTTGGATGAGGCCTCGTCTACATGGAGGGTAAAATATTTGTTTTGGTTTTCCTGCTCCGGAGCTGTAGGTGGGAGCTCGATTATGAAATCTGCAAGGACTTGTGCCTTGGCACTCGTTCTGGTGCGATACTCGATGTCGTATTCGCTTAGTTCGATTGCCCACTTGGCCAGTCTGCCAGATTGGCTCGGACTATGGAGTATGGTTCGTATGGGCTGCGATGTCATCACCACGATGGCGTGTGACTGGAAATATGGCCGTAATTTTCTGGCTTTCATCACTACTGCGAGCGCGAGCTTTTCCATTGCTGGATACCTCGTCTTTGCGTCTATGAGAGTCTTGCTCACATAGTATATGGGCTTCTGCTCATTTTGTTCCTCGCGGACCAGGACTACGCTCACCGCGGCGGGTGAAGTCGCAATGTAGAGGTACAAGGGCTCGCCCTCTACAGGTTTGGATAATATCGGAGGTTCCTTGAGGTACTTCTTGAGCTCGTTTAGGGCCTTTTCGCAATCCTCGTCCCATTGGAAATTTCGATTTTCTTTGAGGAGATTGTAAAACGGTATGCATTTTTCTGTGAATCGAGAGATGAAACGGTTCAAAGCTGCTATCCGTCCTGTCAGCCTTTGTACTTCCCTCGTGTTTTTTGGGGAGGGCATCTCAAGGAAGGTTGCAATTTGTTTTGGATTTGCTTCGATCCCTCGCTCAATTACCAAATATCCGAGGAATTCACCCGACGGTACTCCGAAGGGGCATTTGGCCGGGTTGAGTTTCATCTCGTACTGGTTTAGGATCTTGAAACATTCCCGGAGTTATGCTATATGGTCGCTCTCTTTGGAGGACTTCACTAGCATGTTGTCGATGTAGACTTCCATCAACTTTCCGAGCTGATTGGCGAACATTTTCTTCACCAGCCTCTGGTAAGTAGCTCCGGCGTTTTTTAGTCCAAAAGGCATCACCTTATAGCAGTAGGTTCCGCGATCGGTTATGAAGGCTGTTTTTTCTTGATCCTCTTGGGTCATGAGGTTTGGTTATACCCAGAGAATGCGTCCATGAAGGACAGTAGTTCGTGTCCGGCGGTGGCTTCCACCTGATGATCTATATATGCGGGATTGGAAAGCTATCCTTCGGGCATGCCTTATTCAGGACTGTGAAGTCTATACAGACTCTCCACTTCCCATTTTTATTTTGACGATGACCGGGTTGGCTAACCTGTCGGGGTATTCACCTCCCTGATTGACCCGACTTTTACGAGTCTATCAACTTCGTCGTTGACGGCTTCAGCTCGGTCTGGCCCGAGCTTCCGGCGTTTCTGTTTTATTGGTTTGAACGTGGGATCTACGTTCAACTTGTGTGATGTGACATCGATGTTGATCCCTTTCATGTCTTTGGTGGACCATGCGAACGTGTCTACGTTTTCTTTGAGAAAGCTGATGAGCTCATCCCGTGTAGAGTTTAGGAGCTCCGAGCCAATAATTATGCATCTTTCTGGGTTAGTGTCATCGATGCACACCGGGACAACTAAGTCTTTGCGGGGGCCTCAAACCTTCGGATCGTTGTTGTGCTTCGTAGTCCGGGCCGCGAGCTCCTCCTCTTTCTGTAATTGTTATATGTGAAATGCTTCTAGCTGTTTGAAGAAGGTCAGGTAGCATGATTTTGCGGCCTTTTGGTCGCCGTAAATCGTTTTTACCCCCGTAGGGGTTGGGAACTTCACACACTGGTGATAGATGGAAGGCACTGCCTTCATGGTGTAGATCCATGGTCTGCATAATATCGCGTTGTATGGGGCCGGTTTGTTTACTACCACAAACTCCAGGATTTCCTGTTGCCCCCCGGCGATAGACGGGAGCTTTATAGTTCCCATCGAATAGGTGGTTTCGCCGTCGAATCCGGTCAGGGGAGTTTTCCAGCCGGTCAACATTGAATCTTTGAAGCCCATTTTGTTGAAGGCATCGTAGAACAGGAGATCTATGGAGCTTCCGGTGTCGATCATGACTCTCGACAGCTCAAATCCGGCTACGTCAAGTCGGATCACTAGGGCATCATCGTGTGGTTTGTCGAGTTTGAAGGTTTCGCTTTCAGAGAAAGTTATGTAGGTGTCCGGTCCCTCGATCGGGACCATTTCTCTGATTTCAGTTGCGACTCGCCTTTGGTGAGCCTTGATCGAGTTAACCGAATTTCGACAGAACTTTGAACCTCCGATATGAAGTTTATCGTTTTGGGGAGGCTTGAACCGCACAGTCCGAGCTTAGAAAAGCACTGGCTGGCTGGCTTTTTAGAAGCTGGGGGTGGTGTGATGACCGATTTCATCGATCCCCCACAGCGAGCTAAATCGAAAATCATCTCGATACGCTTAACGCGAGATGGAGGTGGGGAGGCTGACTCCTCCTTCTCTGGCGTTCTCTCACGCTTTGCGAGCTTTTTCTGCTTTCCGACTTGCTATTTCCTTTTTTTTCCTTTCTTGATCCTTTTCCTCCGGTTCTGGAGTTTCCGTTTCGTTGCTATCGTTTTTTGCTGCTAGCAGGCGGTCTTTGGACATGCACTCCTCGGAGGAATGTCCATTCTTTTCGTGGTATTTGCAATACTTGTTTGCGTCGTAAGGCTTGCACCATTGGGGCTTGCCATCTACTGCGAGGCAGTGCTGGCCTTTGCCAGAGGATTCCTTTTTGCTGGATATCTTCTGGCTTGATTCTTCTTTTGCCGCAGCTACTGTTTCTTCATACTTTGCGTAGTACGTAGCCTTGTGCAATGCATCTTCTAGGGACGTTCAGGGTCGGACTGCAAGCTCTTTTCTGAACTACAATGTGTACAGGAGTTCGTTTTCCAGAGCCGCGATCGCTATGGTCTCATTTGGATCTGCTATACGCGATTTGACTTCCCAAAGATCGGCTTCCGAAGTTTTCTCTTCGATGAAGATCGAGTATTGTCTCAGGAATATTTATACGAGTTGTGTAAAGTTATCGATCGAGTTGCCCTCTAGACTGGCGAACCATTCTAGTGCGGTACCGGTGAGGTTTTCGGCGAAAAGTCTGCAGTAACCCGCTTCCTTTTCTTCATTACACTACAAGAAAACCAGGTATTGATAGCAGAACAGGATAGCACGAATCTGGGAACTGCTATTATAGATGGTCAGAATTCTTGGTTACTATATGACAGCACTAAATTAGTGCTAACCCGTTTTTTCATTAGGCGGGAAACCCAAATTGGGGTTTGGAGCCCATTTTCTGCTATCCCGCCTAAGGCGCCAACACTTAGTGAAAATACCAAGATTTTGGGATTTAGGTCATTAATGAATCGTGACCAAAAAAAAAAAGACAGAGCTTGGAGAAAAAAAAAAACACCTTGATTTCTCCGACAACGACAGTCTTGTCTGCTCCGACAACGACCATCACCACCACGAAACTACTCGTCGGCGATAATCCCTATCTTCTACGGCTTCGATTTCAGTTTTACTCCTGCTTCACTCGTCTTCTCTTTCATTCGAATCGGGGTTCAATCTTCAGCTCATCAAAAATCGAAGGTACGAATTGCTTCAATTGGTTCACTCGGTTCTCATTATTACCTCACCTACTTGTCACTGAGTTTGTATTTGTTTTCATACAAGGGTTAACACAGAGTATCTACATCGAAGAAAACCCAGAGAATCTTCGTTTTGAAGCTTCTGGTTCTAGAGGTATTAAGTAGTTTCATCGATTTACTTTCCGATTTAGGGTTTATATGACTAAGATCTTTAGTAAAACTATACTAATCTTGAAATCTTAAACCTATAATACTAATTAGTGAGATGGGCTCGGGAGACCACGAGTCTGAAATCTCTGACATGGGCTTTCGGGTCCGTGGTTCCCGCGTATTCCGAGAATTTGATCTTCCCGGTGTTCTGGATCCTCGCGCTAGCGATTCTATCAGTAAACGGAGTTCGGCAGGTCTCCTTGATAACCTGATCGATGTCTGGAGCTGTGCTTGTTGCTGAGTGGACTGCGGCCTGCAGACGCTGGAGCCTGGCGTATATGCCTTCGTCGTCCGCATCTGTTCGGTGTTCGAACATGGGGAGTTGTGAGCTCCGCGGACGCGTGCTGCTCGGTCCCCGGATTCTGGCTTGCTGAGCTATCTCGCTCGGGGGAGGCCGAGCGGTGTTAGTCGCGGGTTCCGTTATCGGAGGACGCGATCTGGAGACGAAGACTGACTCTCCCAACACCCGATGTCTGTTTGGTTCGTAACTTGTAGGCATAGGTGGGGGCGTCGGCAATCGCGCTCCCTCGGGGGCTGTAATGCCCGTCGAGGCCGAGGCCACGGTGTTCGCGCTGGGATGTGTGGGTCCTGAGATCGGTCTAAACACCGGTAACCGCTGTTTCCGGGCACGGACGTCTGTCGCGGATCTTCGGGAGTTACGTATTCCTCCTCGAAGTCCAGACGCATGCGAGGTAACAGAGTCCTCGGGAATCCATCTACCGCAGTCCCCGTAACGGGCCGCGGCCTGTTTCCGAGATTAAGCAGACTCCTGTCGTGCATATCTAGCCGAGGTAACACAGTTCGCTAGGTGACTTCTTTATCGTGCGATCTGTCAATCAGGACTGCTAGCATTTTGCGGAGCTCTGCCATGCCGTCGGTGACGGATCTCGTCAAGCACGGTGATTCAGGACGTGTTTGTGGATTGATCCGAGGAGCTTGCACATCCCCTTGGGGGCGATCCTCAGATCGTATCCAGGTTCGAGAGTTGGCTATCTCGGTTGTCTGCGAAGTCACAACCCCTGAAGGCTGGGAAACAGGGATGCGATCCACTGTTCCGGATCCTGCTTAGGTCACAGCCGACTCTGATCTGGTATTCCCGGTTTGAACGTTTACGTTTGTCTGGTCGAGATCCTGCGATCTCGCTGATCCGATCTTAGCTGTTGCGTTGGGATCCATTTCCACGCTAATAGGCTGTTGATCAGGTTCGTGTGTAAAGGATATCTATGAATCTTCCCTACAGACGGCGCCAAAATGTGGATCCTAAAACCCACACTCAAGTTTTAGAGTGTTTATGTGAGCTGATTTATGAAATGGTGGGCTAGACTCTTGAGTAAACCGTAATCAAACGAGATAAGAATGTTGAAAAAATGGATTTGTATTGATTAGAATATATTAGCACTAAGAACTCGAGCTATAGAGAGATTACAAGATCTCAATGCTAGGTTCAAAATGTGTAAAAGATTGGATCCATTTGCGAATTGTTGGAGCTCCCTTTTATAGCCCTTCTCTTGCTAACTGTTTTCCGTAAACTTCGGGATCGACTCCAACGTTCTGCGTGATCTTCGGGATCTTCTGGTTGACTTGATCTCCTCCTTAGCGTGCAGATCGTGGTTAGTTCATCTCGTCGTCTGCCGAGCTATGCTATGGAGTCGGAGCCCTTTGTCTGAGTCTTTGGTTGGTGGATCGTCTTTTGCCGAATTGGGCTTGATCACGAAATGCTTATCGGCTTGAAATTCGGTCCAGGATGAGGCCTCAGTCAGCTAATTTCACCAGGGTGAAATTGGGCCCAAACAGCCATGAATCTTTATCATCGGATCGGAGTTGGAGAAGCAGTTCTTGAGTACTCTCCACAAAGATCCATATATGAACTCCACGATGGTAATCTCCATCTCGGCGAATCTCTGACCTATTAGGAAGAACATGGTTCAAAAACAGGGACAAAACATGGTTTAACAATGAATGGCATTGATGTAACTCATTGGAATCCCAATGTAACTTTGTTCATCATTATGATTAGAGAACAATGTCTTTTCATTCCTTAAGAGTTTCCATTTAGAATCGGATAGAAATTTCTCTAAGTGACCTAAACCCTTTCGTCGGGTAGTTAACGGGTCAACAAAGCATCAATTCAAACAAAAAACAAAAAAAAAATCGATTTTTTTCCAACGAAAGAAGTAGAATTTCAATGTATAAACGCTGGTTTGATTCAACTAAAATTAGTTCTAGTATGAATCACTTTCTGTGTATTTTCAACTAATAAGAAAGTGGGAAGGAACTAAACAATACACATGCATGGGTTTGGACTCACCGATCTTTGTAGTATCAAGTATCTGAAATGCACTGTTCTATTACGATAAAGACGAATAATACAACTTGCAGCTATTTAAAATCGAAAGTGAAACTAGTGGATCCTACAACTAAGGTCGATCCTACAAATCAGGATGACTTATTTCTAATGACCAAATGAGCTAACAACTTCTAACAAACGAACTAAAAACCAGGAACTAATTTATTCAACAAATCCTCCCGTAAATGAAAAACAAAAAAAACCAGGTTTTGAGTTTACTCCTTCTTCAGACAGATTCCCAGCTCCCTCCTGAGCTTCTCGAAGACATCTAACTTCACAGCCTTTGTCATAGCATCTATAATTGATCTTCTGTGCGGCAGTAGTCCAGCCTGATCACTCCATCATTGACCAATTCACGAAGGAAATGATAACTTATATGAATATGCTTGCTCTTGCCATGTAGGACTGGATTCTTTGAGTGTTTTAATGCAGAACTGTTATCGCAGAACACGACAGTCCCTTCCTTTTGCACAAAACCAATCTCAGATAACACATTTCGCTTGACATGCCCCACTTGCTGCTGCCACGAACCCAGCCTCCGTTGTAGACATTGTCACGATCGGCTGTTTTTTCGATGCCCAAAAAATAGCTCCATATCCTAACAAGAATGTGTAGCCGGAAGTACTTCTTCAATCATCTTCATCACCAGCGTAGTTGTGTCGACGTAGCCAACCAGAACATCTTCTCCACCTCTCCTATATTGAATTCCGAATCCGATTGTTCCCTGAACATAACGCAAGATCCTTTTGACCGCCATCAGATGTTGTTCAGTTGAAATCTCCATGTACCTTAAGCTTCCAACAATTTGCTTGAAGTTTGTTGAATCAACCACGGATCATGCTCCTCTCTTCGTCAGTCTATTCCCAGGGACAATCAGATTTTTAACTGCATTGCAATCTTCCATACCGAATTTTCTCAGAGTATCTCTTGCATACTTCCTTTGACTGATAAAGATTCCAACATCATCTTGTATCACCTCCACGCCTAAGAAGTATCTCATTCGTCCGAGATCTATCATGGCGAATTCTCTTTTCATCGAAACTTTGAAGCTTTCCAACAGAGATTATGAGTCACTTGTATAGATTAAATCGTCCACATACAAGCTGATGATCAATGTGCTTCCTCCACCCGCTTTTACAAACAGTGTATGCTCGCAATAGCATTTGGTGAATCCTTACCGCAGGAAGTAACTCTCGATTATGTTGTACCAGGCTCTAGGGGCTTGGCGCAAGCCATAAAGTGCTTTCTCCAACTTGTATACTCTCTCCTTTTCTTCCTTGTATTCAAACCCCCTTGGTTGTTCTACATATACATCTTCTTCTAATTTTCAGTGGAGAAAGGTGCTCTTTACGTCAAGTTGATATACACTCCATCCACGTTGAGCTGCTATGGCCAGAATCAGTCATATAGTGTCCCACCTTGCCACTGGTGCAAACACCTCATGAAAGTCAACTCCATGTGTTTGATGGAACCCTTTAGCAACTAACCTGGCCTTGTACTTGTCAACTTCTCCTTTCTCGTTAAACTTCGTCTTGTACACCCATTTGACCCCCCCACGACTTTAGCTCCATTCGGCAGGTCAACCAGTTTCCAAGTTCCCTTTTCCTCAATCAAGGCTATCTCTGTTTCCATTGCCTTCTGCCATTTATCTTCTTTGACAGCCTCTTCGAATTTTTATGGATCATCAGATTCTACAAATAGTGCAACCAACTCTTCTTCATCTTCTTCCGAAAAAGCGCACTCATAGTCCTTCATCCAGACAGGTTTAGTTAGAGTCCTTCCTATTCTGCTTCTGCCTGCACTTGTTGTTGCCATATCAGATGCATTAGTCTCAGCTTGTGAGCCTTGTACAAGCGTTTGGTCTTTCCTGGTTTCCCCAGTGTTTGTCTCAATATTCTCTTCTCTTGTATAATGATGATCTTCCTAGTCATCGGATCCTATAATCTGTAAGCTTCCGACTCCTTGCTCACACCGAACAGCACGCATCTGACCCTATTCTCATCCAGTTTTACACTCCTTTCATACGATATCAACACATAGGCTGTACAACCGAACACACGTAGATGATCCACAGGCGGCTTGTAGTTGCTCCACTTCTCAACCGGAGTCACTTCGCCAAGAATCACAATTGGTGATCGGTTCAGGATATGAGCTGCGTACTGCACCGCTACTGGCAAAACACGCAAAAGAACATTCATCCCAAATAGCATTCATCTTACCATATTCATGATGCTTATGTTCTTTCGTTCTGCAATGCCGTTCTGCTGGGTTGTGTACGCAGCTGTGAGTTGCCTTCTAATTCCATTTTATGCACAGAAAGCTTCGAATTCCTTCGAGTTGAACTCGCCTCCTCGATCCGTTCTCAGGCATGCCAACGCTTCTCTAAGTTCTTTCTCTGCTGCGATTTTGAACTCTTTAAATGCCTTAAACGCTTCTGACTTCTTAGTTAACAGGATAGTCCAGCACTTGCGACTGAAGTCATCAATGAAATTGATGATGTATCGCTTGCCACTCTCAGAAACCGGCGAGATCGTACCACATATGTCGCTGTGTACCAGCTCTAGTCCGCGACCAGCTATCCATTAGGTCTGTTTTGGGATGTTGGTTCGACTTTGTTTCCCCTTCATGCAGACTTCACAGATGGTTTCTTCACTACAGATTTTTGGCAAGCCTTTCACCATTCCCTTCTCAGCTAGAACTTTGAGGCTGTTGTGGTTCAAATGACCGTACCAGCTATGCCAGATTCGCTATGCTTCCTCCACCAAGCTCTGCAGAAGCTTCTCATCCTTCTCTTTACTCGCTTCCTTTACTCGGGCCATGATCACAAACATTCTGTTAACCGACATGCTTGACTTCATGATAACTTGCCGCTGCTGCTTATGCCAGATCTCACACATATCATCCTCAATCGTGATCCGCACGCCTTTCTGTTGAAGCTGACCAACGCTTAGAAGATTGTTCTTCAAACCGGCATGTACTAGACCGATGAGATGATTTGATTTATCCCATTGATCTCCAGACGCAGACTGCGCTTTCCTGCAACCTCCATTCTTCTATTATCTCCCAATTTCACTTGTTGGTGGAAGGTGAAATCCAGATCCAGAAACCACTCCTTATGCCCGCACATGTGATTGCTGCAGCCAGAATCCAGATACCATACTTTCTCTTCTTCGACATTTGTGTGCTGAGTTACCGCCATCAGTAATACGTCTTCTTCGAACTCAGCAAAATTCGCTGCATCACCTTCCCAGTTGGGGCATTCACTCTTAAAGTGTCCCATTTTATGGAGTGGAAACACTCGATGTGGCTTTAGTTGAAGCATATGCCTCGACCTCCTCTTCCACCACGATAACCACCTCTTCCTTTACTCGGCGAGTAACCTCCTCTTCCTCTTCCTCTTCCACCTTCGACTTTCAGAACATGATCATCTCCGGCTTAGAAATGTTTTTTTCGTGCACAAGCAACGAACTTTGTAGCTCGTCAACCGACATTTTGTGATATCCTTCGACTCTTCTATGGCACAAAAAACATAGGTGAATCTCTCCACAAGGGTTCTGAGAATTTTCTCAATGATTTTCTCATCTGGCATATCTTCCCCTAGATTCCTCATGTTGTCGGCTACGACCATGACTCTGGAGAAGTATGCGTTGATCGTATCTCCGTATTTCATCTCCAAAACCTCAAAGTCTCTCCTCAGCCGTTGCAGTTGAGCACTTTGGACCCTCTTATTTCCTTGATACTTCTTTTTCATTGATTCTCAGATGTCCTTCGCAGTGTCCTTCTTCGCGATAGTCTTTAGGATTGTCTTGTCAATCGATGCAAAGAGGTAGTTCTTCGCCTTGAGGTCCTTAAGCCTACTCTCTGCCATTTCACTCTTCTGCGCCTCTGTTAGGACGACGTCTCTTCCTGGTTGTACCATACCAGTCTCTATAAGATCCCACCACTCTTTGGATCTCAAGAGGTTTTCCATGAGCATTGCCCAATGCTCGTAATCTCCATCAAACTTCGGAATACTCAAACTTTCCTTTTCACTCATTTTTCTGTGATTTTCTTAGAACAGGCTCTGATAACACTTGTAGTATCAAGTGTCTGAAATGCTCTGTTTTATTACGATAAAGATGAATAATACAACTTGCAGCTATTTAAAATCGAAAGTGAAACTAGTGGATTCTACAACTAAGGTCGATCCTACAAATCATGATGACTTAATCCTAATGACCAAATGAGCTAACAACTTCTAACAAACGAGCTAAAAACCAGGAACTAATTTATTCAACAATCTTCTCGCCAGATTTGGTCAGAACGTCGAAGTGCTCCTACGGGAAAGCTCTATCTCTCCGTGAATGTCCGTGAAGTGGTTAAAAAGTACCCAAATTTAGAGAAGATGAAATCTCAACATTAACTCAACGGCTTAGAATCGTGAATTATTCAAACAGTGAGTCCTGAACTTAAAAGTTTGTTTTGTTGTTATCATATACATCAAATGGCTATCACTCCTCACACAGATGCAAACGGATTAACTGATAATCTACCAACCGATGCCGGAAGTGGTCTGCCCTGTCGACTGAGATGAAACAATGGATTACATAATTCTTTAATTGAAACGCTAGATAAGTCAAAACCAATACCTTTTCATTGAGGAGGAGGAGAGCAATAACGTCGCGTACGTCGCAGAGGCTAGGATCGCGACGACGTCGAATTGAGCGAAAATGAAATTCAAAAGAAATGGGGTTAGGATGTTGGTGATTAGAGAGTGGATCTTTGTGGAGCTGCAGTGGGGTTGCGTGTCCTTGGCAACTCGATATTAATATGAGCTATTGGAGACTTACATAAAATGGTTGGATCTGGAAGTTAAAGGTAAATTGAATGGGACTCACGCCGATTCGAATCGCAGTAAGTGAGATTAAAGGGATATGAAGAGCCTTAGGGAGTTTAGTAAGGTCATGTAACGGTGGGTGGGATAAGCATGTGGTGGAACAAACTGTAGATTTACAGATAAAGAGGAAGGAGAATAGGCATTACCAATGGCGAAGAAGAAGACTGAATTGTGAAATAGGGCTTTTTCTTGATTATGCCCGTCTAGGGGTGAAAATCTTGTATAGCCTTATGGCTTTAAAAAAAACCCACATACCCCTTTGTAATCTCTATACCCTCCTCCACTTTAATGAAATGTAGATTGACCATTTTGTCCTCGGTTTAATATGAAAAATTGGTGGTTTAGGAATCCGAAATTGGGATGGGGAAATTGGTTGGGATTGGATTGGGTTTAAGAATAGGATTTGGTTTATGAAAAAAAAGAATCCCAAGCCTCCCAGCTCCAGCTTCCCTCCAGCTTATCGTCGCGTCGCCTCCTCTGAAGCGGGTTTTGCTCGTCGGCGCCATCGCGTCGCATCTCCGACCACCATTCGCCGCCTCCGTCGTGCTCCGTCAACTCACCAAGGTTTGTGCTTCCCCCTCGATCTGCATTCAGCTCTATTTGAATGGGATTGGGATTGGATTGTGTTTTGGTAGATTCAGTTGATGAGTTGGAACATTGTTGGTAGCCATTGATTCTTGGTCGATTGGGACTACCAATTGAGTATAAATGCATTTCAGAGGTAGAATCAGTGTGTATTGTAAGCATATTGGCCGCGGAAATCGATTCAATTGGAATATGTGTTTCTGTTGTAGGAGAACTGGGGACAACTAGTGCAACTTATGTATGTTGTATAACAAATAAAACTGGTATAACTGGTACAACTAGTATAAGTAGTAAAACTAAGAATCGTTATGTATAACTAGTATAACTGGTATTTCTGATAATCGTTATGTATAAGTAGTATAACTGGTGTAACTAGTATAACTGAGGACAACTTGTGTAAAACTGAGAACAAACTGTGTACAACTACAAGTATATACTTAGTTTTTTTTTTTTTTTTTTTTTTTGGCAAGATAGAATAAGTGACAGAGTGTGCATCCATTATAAATGTCAGGGGCACATGTGTAGCCTAGTGTTTAAAGAGGAGATAACTTTGGAGACGGTAGTAGCTAGGCTTTACAAGAACCATGCGTTAGATGAGAATAAGGTTAGATTGGAATTGAGTTACATTCTTATGGTGGTTGGCTGTGAAGAACATTTGAGTATTTCTGATGATGAAGATCTTTGTGGTTATCTAATGACCGTTGATAAAGAGAACCGTATAAGTCTTTTGTGTATGGAAGTCGTGACTAGACCGGAGCTGCCCTCGAAACAGTCGAGAGCGGGGAAAAGCTCTGCTGGTTTGAACTATGAGCATGATGAAATCGAAGAAGTAGCACCTAATGCCTTGACATTTTTTGTTCAAAACGGAGAAATAGGAGCTAATGTTGTGCCGTTGTTTTTTGAAAACGGTCAAGCAAGTCAAGAAGAGCAAGTGAGAGAGGATGATGAATTGGAGGATAACGTTACAGATACGTCGGGTATGTGTGATGAATATCGTGAGGTACCACCTGTTGTTGAAGGTAGTCAGTTTGTAGCGCCATGGGAAGACGGTTTTGGGGTGAGTGTGCATCAAGAATTCCGAGATAAGAAGGCGGTTATAGAGTTAGTAGAGAGTTTGGCATTTAGAAACTCTTTTGATTATGTCATAAAACATTCTGATAGAACGCGGTGGGTTGTTAAATATTCTATTGAGAGATATAAATGGGGTCTACGAGCAGCAAGGATTCAGAACTCGGATATGTTCTCTATTAGAACGTACACGAAGATGCACACATACAACCGTGCCGATCAAACTGCAAGCGCTGATTGTATGAGAGGCTCATCACAGCTAGTTTTCATCGTATTTGAGTGAGGAATATTCAGGGATACTCGAAACTCCAAAGCCTAGAATCATCATGGATCTAGTTAGGCGAAAATATGGCGTAGACATATCATACTCGACCGCGTTAAGAGGGGAAATTCAAGCAGTTTGTGATTTGCATGGTAGTCCGGAAGATAGCTACAAGATGTTGTATCGTTATCTGTACGTTTTAGAAGAGGTCAATCCTGGAACGGTAAGCGTTGTGGAACTGGATGAGGAAAAAAAATTCAACTATCTATTCATAGCTTTGGGAGTTAGCATTGAAGGGTTTGCATACATGAGGAAAGTTATAATTGTTGATGCAACTTTCCTCAAGAACGGATATGGTGGTGTACTAGTTTTCGCCGTGGCTCAGGATCCTAATCGTAACATTTATCCCATAGGGTTCGGTGTTCTCGACGGTGAGAATATAGCTAGTTGGACATGGTTTTTCGAGATGTTGAAAAGCGTTGTAAGCGACTCATCCGAATTGGTATTTGTGAGTGATAGAATTGCAAATCTCATCAATGCAATAGCAAACATGTTTCCACAAGCTCATCATGGGTACTGTTTATGGCATTTGTCCCAAAATGTGAAAGGACATTCTGCGAATGCAAATGATATATCATGGTTATTAGGTGTTTTGAGCCATGATATATGTACATAATCGAGTCTTCTATAGAGTCTTTCGAGTCCTTTTAGGTACTTTACAGGTTTTACCACGTTTGGAGCTTACTTGGATGTAATGGCGCATTCTGGAGCTTTATAGAGCATTCATGCGATTGCAGAAGAGTTGATATGATCGTCTGGCATCGGTGTCGATCGACATCACTCAGGAGTCGGTCGACACGTATCGCGGGCAGAAGATTTTGGCCGGTTAATGAAGACTTTGAAGAATCTGCAAATTAGCCTAGAAGTTTCTCATAATTACAAAGTGACTAGAGTCTCTGTGGATTCGATACCCTTTATACTACGATTGCATATATGTGCACTTGCAGTTAGAATAGGGATTAAGATTTTGAGCCCTATAAGGTTTTTTGCGCCGTTACCGGGGACTCTTTCAGTTCGCCGATAGATTCAGTATTAGAATTTAGACTAAGTATTTTTCTTTTCTTTCTTGTTTTACTCACGTTCTCGTTTCTTTGGTGTTGCAGGAATCGCTCAGTGTCGATCTACACTCATTTTGAATCGATCGACACCAGGCGCGACCAGAGATACCAAACGCGTGAACACTTAGCAGGTTTTTCTCTATGGAATCTGTGATTCTGATTCGCAGTGAGGACGGCACTTTACGAGACCAAGAGGGTCATATATGCAACGCGAAGGTTTAGAAACTAGATGGGGAAGGAAACCCCATCGTGCCAGAGGTTGCCTTGGGCGCGGAACCTGCACAATAGGAGACTGGTCACGAGAAGACACTTGCTGATTACAACAGAACGGATCAATTCTATGCTAATCGGTATGTGATTCGACCACCTCCATTTACCAGAGCTGAGTTTAGACTGAAACCAGAGTACTACGCATTGGTTGGGAAGCATCAATTCCATGGTCTCTCTAGCGAGCATCCTATGGATCACATAAAGACTTTCGAGGAATTGGCTAGCAGTATTAAGGCCGAAGGAGTCTCATTTGATTATCGTTTCTGCAAGCTCTTCCCATTTTCTCTTAATGGAGAAGCAGCCCACTGGTTGAAACAGCTACCACCAGGATCTTTGACTACTTGGGCTGCGATCAAGAAGGGGTTCCTTAGACACTTTTATGATGATGCTAGATCCGACCAGCTTAGACAAGATCTTTTAACATTCAAGCAAGGACCTACAGAGCCTTTTAAAACTGCTTGGGTGAGGTTCAAGAGGTACCAAAGAGATTGTCCACACTATGGTTTCTCTGAAATACAGCTGTTGTGTGTCTTCTTCAGAGGAATTGATTTGTGGTATCAAACAGCTATGGATGCTGCAAGTAATGGGAACTTCTATACCAAGACCCCAAGGGAAGCTAATGAGCTTATTGAGAACTTGATAACTAGGAATAGTGTCAAGAATGCTGACAAGGAAAGGCAGAGATCTAGTGGCAAAGACGATAGCTTGCAGATGGCCGAGATGAGGGACAAAATTGATTCTGTCCACAACGTCCTATTTAGGAAGAGGCAAATCCGATCTGATGCAGAAGCTGAAGAGTTTGCAGAGGTGAACTATATCGCTGGGACTGATTATTATGAGCAGACATATAAAAATCAGCAGAGACAAATTTCTGGTTACACACAAAGATCGAGGGACAATGGTTATTCATCTCACCAAGCTCCTCCCAATAATGAGCAGACAAAGATTGAATCCATGCTTGAGCACTTTCTTCTTGGGCATAATAAGATGACAGGAGATCTGAATGGAAGGTTGGATTCCATGTATCAAGATCTAAGTGGGAAATTGGAGGCTTTGACAAGAAGAGTTGATAATCTTGATACTAGGATGACGCAAGCAGAGGCCGGTATTAAGGAAAGGATGACTTAATCTCAGAAAGAACATGTTAAAGCGGTTTTGGTAGAGGACGAAGCTGAGAAGAATTATGATGTAAAGACTTTGGAGCTGCAAAATTCGAGTGGAATTCGAAATAAAGATCTTGTGTCGATCGACACACAACCGTGTCGGTCGACACCAGTTTCAAATTTTCGTGACGAACCGAAATCGACCCACCTCGACATCAAGGTCGACTCGAATCGAGCCAATGTCGATCGACACCATTTCCATGTCGATCGACACCATGGGCGTTAGCAACCAGTTTGTCCAAAGAAACCGAATGTGGTTGAGGAAAAAGTCTACAAACTGAAGATTCCTTTCCCTAGGAGGTCTAAGCAAGAGATTCAGTTGGAAAAGTACAAGAAGATAATGAGAGATAAGCTAACTGAAGTTCCATTGATTGACACTAATAAGACCATTCCTCTGGTGAAGAGATGTGTTACAGACATACTCTCTAGTAATATGACTGACGAAGAAGGTGTCTTGATGGTCTCTGAAGTGTGCGATGCCGTTATTCAAGGCAGGATTCCTGAGAAACTAAAGGATCCATGGAGTTTCATGATAGACTGTTCTATATACAAAGGCAGATTTAAGAGGTCATTGTGTGATCTTGGCTCAAGTGTGAATCTCATGCCATACTCTGTGGCTATGAGATTAGGACTGTTGAACTTCCAACCTAATAGGATCTCTCTTATCCTTGCTGATCGATCAAAGAGGTATCCAGAAGGAGTTCTTGAGAACATCCCTCTCAGAGTTGGAAATTACTTAATTCCAACGGACTTTGTGGTGCTGAAGTATGAGATTGAGCCTGATGATCCTCTACTACTCGGTAGATCCTTTTTAGCTATTGTTGGTGCTGTAATTAATGTGCGACATGGTCTGATTGATCTCCACCTGGGAGATAAGCCTTTGCAGTTCAAGATGGATAGGTTGCAGAGATCCACCATTGATGGACAAAGCTTCAGTGTTGAGATAGAACCAGAGATAGAGATTGGAGAAGAGAAGATGGCGATTCATGCTGAGCCTGCTCTAACATCTTCAAAGCTTGTACCTGCTTTTAAGCAGAAAGCTCCGAACATCTCACCTAAGCCACTTCTGATAAAGCCAAGGTATGCATTTTCTGACCTTAAGTATGCTAACTCTGATGCTGATTTTGCAGGGAATAGAGTCAAGAAACGAAATGTTCCGCCTGATCTTGCTGTCATTCCCAAGTTCCTCGGTCAGTCTCATGCACATGATGCATATACGCCACCATGGATGAGAAGAATTTTGTAAAATCACCCTCTGCCTTTAGCGAAACCGCCTGACATCTGACCATGTGCCACAGTCAAGCTAATGACTTAAAACAAGCGCTGAGTGGGAGGCAACCCACTGTTGGGTCAGTTTTTCTTTTCTTTTTGGTTTTAGGATTTTTTTTTTTTTTTTTCTGGTTTTAGGTGTTTCAGAACGTGATGAACATGATGCAGACAACAGTGTCGATCGACACCGAACTAGTGTCGGTTGACACCAAACTCGAAAACACGGACCGTAATCGAGGACGCTCGATTTGGATCAGATTTATGTAGACCAAAGCCTAGTGTCGTTCGACACTGGCTGTGTGTCGGTCGACACTGACCACGCTAGCAGGTAAGATTTCTGATTTTCCGAGCCTTTCGATGGTTATACCTTGTTCTCCCAAACCCAAGCTGCGATAACACTGGGGACATTGTTGTTTAAGTGTGGTGGAGGTAGTTACTGACATCGTGTTCTCTTTTCTTAGTGTCAGTCTTTGTTTTCAGTTGTTTTCAAAACTGTTTTATTGAGTCAAAATGCGTATGGAACTATGATTTTTTTAGGAAATTTTTCGCTGGAACAGGAACTAAGTGACCATTGGACAGACTTGCAGTAATTCTATGACTATAAGAAAACCCCAGACGGATCAACTTACCAAGGACACCCATATCTAACCAGGTATTCAGAGGATCCATCACTAGCCTCAGCTCTAAACTTGACTTAATTTTCTTACTCAGGGGCTTGAGATCTCTGGATCGGATTCCTCTGATGTACTTGACGCAGCCTGTGATCCTGGTTGAGTATGGTTCTTGATTTTCCCCTCCCTTGAAAGTAAAAAAAGAAGAAGATTAAAACTGAGGATAAGCTAGTAGCTTCGAAGTGGTCACGGGAGTGGTAGAAATCCCTATTACCTCATGTGTATCCATGGAAAGATCCAAAGTTAAACCCCAATTGGAAAGGGAAGAGCACTGATAGAAACAATAAAATGATACCCAGTGGGGAAAAATAAGTTTCTAAGGGAGAAAGGGAAAAGAAAGGAACCAGAAACCGACAGTTTGGTGGTCAGTACTGAATGAGTTGAGTCCATGTGTTCTCTGATCAATACTCCCTTTGTAAGACCGCACTTAATTATATACAGAGGTTAGTGTGGTGAACTTGAATATCCTAAATTCATTGTGGAGTTTACTTGGGACAGTTGCTAAGTGTGGGGGAAGTATATTGTGGTCTTGACATCTGCAAGAAAGTTTACAGTGGCTTACTAAGTGAAAGTGAATGCGAAAGTTCCTAGGACGAAATGAGTTTCTGTGTTTTCAAACCTCTTTCTTATACTTTAGTTCTTTACTTGCTTGAGGGAAACCAAGAGCTAAGTGTGGGGGAGTTGATATATCATGGTTTTTAGGTGTTTTTAGGTGTTTTGAGCCATGATATATGTATATAATCGAGTCTTCTATAGAGTCTTTCGAGTCCTTTCAGGTACTTTACAGATTTTACCACGTTTGGAGCTTACTTGGATGTTATGGCGCATTCTGGAGCTTTATAGAGCATTCATGCGATTGCAGAAGAGTTGATATGATCGTCTGGCATCGGTGTCGATCGACACCACTCAGGTGTCGGTCGACACGTATCGCGGGCAGAAGATTTTGGCCGATTAATGAAGACTTTTAAGTATCTGCAAATTAGCCCAGAAGTTTCTCATAATTACAAAGTGACCCAAATCGTGCTTTAGCTTTTAACTAGGTTTTACAACCATTGTTTAGGCTAAGCTTTCTTTTATCGGAGATTAGGAGATTTGGGGCTGGTTTTGTTCTCGAGAGAGACTTAATTTCGAACCCCTGTTCTTACTCTTTTTTATTTATCTATGATATCTATTTTGACTATGTTTTCTGTTATGATTGCTATGTCTGAGTAGATCTCTTGTTGGGTTAGGGAATTCTCATTAGGGATTTGAAGGAATGCTAGATTAACTGATTAATTTGGATTCATCATCTAGTTCTTCATCTAAATCGCTTCGTAATGCTTAATATGAACTGGCCATTTAGATTATTGATATTAGGTAGATTTACACAACGAGAGTTGGTTAATTAGCTAGAAAGGGTTTAGGTGAGCAATTCATCTATTCGCAAAGAGATTTGGTTTAGAGGAATTGTGAACGAACGAACTTGGAATTAATGCGTGTTTAGAACTCTAGTAATCGCAACGAGAGTTGGTTTGCTAGGTTGTTATACATAGATAATTTTCGCAGCGAGAGCTGGTTAGTTTTACTTCTGTGATTCTAGTTCAAGAACGCAAATAGATAGAATCCTGATTGTTTGCTATCTAATTTCCTGATATCCTGAGAACCTCGTGAAACCTGACCCCTTCGTTGATTGCTTACATTCTCCTCACTTCATTTGCTTACTTGTTGTCTGGTTTACTGCTTTACATTCTGCTTCGCTTAGCTTAATTCGATTACTCATAATCTATCGTGTGAGTCGTGAGTCCTTGTGGATTCGATACCCTAAGTACTATATTGCATAATTGTGCACTTGCAGTAGAATAGGATTAAAACTCTGAGTCCTATCAACAAACAAAACCGTAGTCGCTCAAAGGTTCCAGGAGCTAGGTTGGTGTCACACACAGGCTGAGTTCTATAGTCATTACGAGACATTTAAGAGGAGATATACTTCCGCGGCGAAGTATGTGGAGGAAACTACCGTCAAGGAAAAATGGGCAAGATGTTTTTCTCCAGGTAAACGATACAACTTGGACACGAGCCACTCTGCGTAATGTTTGAACAAGACTTTTCTTGAGGCGAGGAGGTACTCCTTAATACCACTGCTTGATACTATTATTCGCAAATTTTCAGATTGGTTTAACAAGCATAGGAAAGAGGCCGTGTCTGGACATGCTGATGACAATCTCGTGCCTTTGGTCCATAACTTTGTGCATGATAATTGGAAAATTTCTAAGACATTAGGTGTGAGGGAGGTAAACACTTTCGAGTTCGAGTACGAAGTCGATGATATTGATGGAAAGGTTTATTTGGTGAATTTGGAATCAAAAGGTTGCTCATGTGGTTTCTTCAATTTTCAGCAGTATACTTGTCTCCATGCCCTAGCAGCATACAGATCATACAAAAAAGTGATAGAGCTCGTGCAAGTGATACCGGAATAACACTCCTTGATTTGTGTTCGAAATATTATTTGACGGAGATGTGGGCATTGGCTTATTATAGGTCCATCTATGTTGTCCCTGATATGTCTGCATGGAACGTCCCAGATTACATCAAAGAGTTGTGAGGGAGGTGTGAGGGAGGTAAACACTTTCGAGCTCGAGTACGAAGTCGATGATATTGATGGAAAGGTTTATTTGGTGAATTTGGAATCGAAAAGTTGCTCATGTGGTTTCTTCAATTTTCAGCAGTATACTTGTCTCCATGCCCTAGCAGCATACATATCATACAAAAAAGTGATAGATCTCGTGCAAGTGATACCAGAATAACACTCCGATTTGTGTTCGAAATATTATTTGACGGAGTTGAAGGCATTGGCCTATTATAGGTCCATCTATGATGTCCCTGATATGTCTGCATGAAACGTCCCAGATTACATCAAAGAGATGCAAATCTTACCTCCGTATTACAAGAAAACGAGGGGTCGGAAGAGAGTACATAGATTTCCATCAACTGGAGAAGAAGGGAAACGGTGAAGGACACCGAATAAAAGGCGGCCAAGAACTCACCTAGGAACACTACCATGGATGTTATTTGGAGATAACTACGATTGATTTGTGTGTAAGTTTTGGTTCTGTAAGAACAACTAGGTATAACATGATGCAATGTACTACTGAGTCAAAATGTAAACATGCGTAAAACTAGTTTGACCTTTGCCATATATACTTCGAATATCGATAAATATGGGTAACTTTTGGATGCAAAAAATATTTGAGTTGATAATTTTTGTGGAATAGAATGTTGTAATAGGAAGAGAATATAAATAGTAAGGGGAAGTGAGAATTTATATATAATAAAAGTTGGGTTTTGTTAGAGCATACACATTGGTGTACCTCTACTAGGGGTTCTTAAAATTTTTTTATTAATATTTTTGTTTGATGTGATTTGTTAAGAACCATCTCTATTTTACTACTCCATTGGTGTTACTCTACAAAAAGTTGGGATTCTAAAAAATATATATATTTTCAAACCTATACAAATGTAAACTTATATAAATGTAAAAGATGATGTTTTGATCAATGGGAAGCTTGCACAACCAAGTAAAGTCCAGAACAGAGTGAAACTCGGGAGGTGGAGGGCAGTGTTCTGTAATGGCCTCATCACCCTTTCATCGCCATCCAACAATCCTTTGAATTCGTTTAAGTGTTTTGCTTCCATCTCGAAGTTCATCAGTATATAGTGTGCATTCTCTGCTTATATGCCAGTTTACGCATTCCCCAGTCACTAAACCTCCATACTTTCCCCTTCTTCTCCTTGAGGAATTCTGAATATCATCAACAACACACAATTACTAGATTGGATGAGTTCATCGGTCCTACATGACTTGTAGTGGGTGCATATAGGAACAAAGGAGAAATTTTGTGTTCACCTTGAACTTTCTCATTGACGTCTTCAACCTCCTCGGCATGTTTTTCATAGTGCCTCACTGCACAAACATAGGTTATATATATACATCATCAAACGGAGTGATATAAATCCATGACTTTCTCTCGATCATACTACCAACTAGTAAACGTATTTCAAGGTTTGATCATAGTTCCACCATCTAATGAAAACACTTTGCATATTTCCAAGTTCATCTCACAAGTTTGAACATGAAACCTCCAGAGATCTTATCGATGCTTGAAGAAGCAGCTGGTACGAGAAAGAGAAGCCTCAAGAGCTGAGCTGCAAAAAGAAATGTGTGGAGAAGAAAAATCTGAGCTTTCATTTTACAGATGGATGAACACTTGACTGCAAACAATAAATAGACTCAAGAGCTTGAAGTCTCAGAACAAGAGTAAGTCTAAATGACAAGTGCACAGACCTTAACATTGGAGCTAATACTAGTTTGATACAGTATATCAATGATCCAAGCGGCACATCTTAAGAATCTACTGACCATCACAATCTTACTTGACAACATCCAGTCTAAAACTATAAGGTCATAAAATATAGCCAAGAACTTCATCTTAAGAATGTTACTGAAGAACCTCAGCACTTTTTATTTGGAGGCACGCTTCAATACACAATAGCAGACATTCATATATACTATGGCGGGTCTACATCATCTAAACGACTAACTGATCTAACCTCTTGGACCTTAATTGTATCAGAATCAAAATCAGACAATCTTCAAAACATATCCACAACGCAAAAATTGAATCATCCAGCATATCGAAACCGTAAACCGCAAAATTAACCCCAATCTGAACCCTCGATTCGTAATTCGCTCAAGAACCCTCAATCGATTCGTCAATCGATGAAGAACACTAAATCGAAACCCTAAGCAGCAAACAGCATATCGAAACTGTAAAATCTCGTCTACAAGACCTACTTTTACCTGAGTATCGAAGAACCCTAAATCGCTTTTTGTGGAACCAAAGTATTTTCTCCCTTTGAAATCGCGAAAAACACAGAGAAATGAGAGATGGAGGAGAAACTTCTGTTTCAGACAGAGGCTTCGAGGGAAAAAAAAAAAAAGAGGATCAAATCATATGCTGCCACGTGGTAAGAAACCGATCCTTAAAATCCTTAAATAAGGATCGGTTCTTAACATTTTCTCCTTTTTGATTTTCTTTTGCTCTAATATTCCTATGAAACCGTGTAGAAATCCCTTAACAACTAACGATGGACATGCTCTTAGTATCTTTGAGTGCATATCTCTCCTTTTTTTAGTTAATGGAGATAGGATCACAAAAGTTGCGACCCTCATTTGTATCAGACGCAAAGGTTCGTAATTATTTCTGTTTATATATCTATCCTTAATATAGCCAAGAAAAAGTCTGTACATTTGTGCTTCTCCCTCATGCATCTGTATAGAAAAAGTCTGCACATTTTAATGGCGAATGGCCTTTCATTCGCCTTTCAAATTCCTAATTACCTTTAATCCTTTCAAATTCGCGAGTTGATGGACATCGTTTCTAGGCCTTCTCGATGAAAAGGTATGGCTCTAATCACCCATATCAATTACGTACCAGTTTCTCCACAATTCACACTAAGATGTCAATCTACCCAAATTTCTATTTTAAATAAGACGGTGTTCCTTAATTCGTTCTCATCCAAGAATCTTCATCAAATTCCTTTCCAAAAACCCAATTTCTAGATCTCTAAATCGAGACGAAAGTCCAAAGGAGTTTTTTCTTGCCTTTTTAATTGGTATTTTCCCTGTTCTAAAGGAGTCCAAAACCACAGTTTTTAGAAGTTCTCAAGAAAAGTATCAATGATCCATTTTACATGTGACATACTTCCTCTTCTGAAATGATATAATTTAAATTTTACTCTATTTACAAGCCAACATTAGTTCCTTTTAATATTTTGCTATCACTTTATTTGATACAGAAGAAACATTAAAAGCAATGCAACTGTATGATCCCCACCCTCCATTATCTTGTGTCCACACATATATATACTCTTAGCGAGTTTCAGTTGATCAAAAAAGTCAAATTATACAAATAAGTAATGTTGGTATTATTTCAAAATTTTGACGTGAAGAAGACGTAGCCCAGATGTAAGTCCAGATCTCAGCAAACTTCAATTTGTGATGTGTGCAATCGAGAGAAGATTCTATGATAATGTTCGTTAACTGTAAGAAAACATGCAACCAATTGCAGTTTTCTTCCGCCAGAGACGTGACAAATATAGATATGGTATGTCTAAGGGCAATTATTTATAATGTTGCATCATATCCTATCGAAGGTGGGCGTGCGGCGAACACATCAAATTGGTGTAGTCATGCTTAATATTGGATGATTTTATAAGCCTGGGGACTTCAGTGACATAGTCTCCGAGGTAATTACAAAATGACTTTGGATATATTTGTTTTACCACTAATGGTATGAATGCGGGGATGGTTAACCATATTTTAACTCAGTGGAATGGTTACATAATTCCCAGAAAAGGAAGCGTGATAAAGAAGAGAAGAAAAAGAATGACTAAAGTTTTGAGGAAAGATTCCCTTCTTATTCAATGGAATAGCCATTGGATTCTGGACATGTCAGAGTGAGAAAGGGATTCATTTTCCTCAGAATATTTTTAGCTTTAAATAACAAGAAGAGAGGGAGATGAGATTCTGTAGATACTCGTGACTTCTACAGCTTTATACAACAAAACATTAACAAGCACAAGACATGAATGGGGACAGATAAATTGAGACATAAGAAATAGCAGAAATAACCAATGACGCAACTACATCCCCGCGTGTGCCGGGGTATAAAATCCCCAGTTCCAGTTACAAGCCAGTCTCCTGCGAATGTATCGTTTTTGGCTCAATCTCCGCAAATCCCTAGAGTACTCACTTGACAGCAGCGCACGTCTTCGGTTCTCCGGATCTTCTCACGGATACGCTCGATGACGTCAAACGAGGACTCCAGCAGTGGCAGCAAGGTTCTCCACTGACTCGCTATTCTCCTGTGGATGCTGTGGTGATCAAGGAAGCAACAATGGTGATCGGAGAGGAGAAACAGTGTCATTGTGATGGCTCTGGTGACGAGGTGTGAATCTTCAGTGGTATGATGCTCTGGTGATTGACGATGACTCCGGAAATGGGCTCCGGTGATGCTCTAAGTCGTCAGTGGTGGTGACGGTGTGGCTTGACAGTGATAAACCAAAGCTTCCTCAGCACACGATCACAAGAAGAACTGAGGAGAAGAGATGGAGAACAAAGAGAGAATAAGAAGAGAGAGGGATAAGAGAATGAGAGGGGAAAGAGGAGACAACAAAGATTGGAAATGGTGGCTACGACTATAATATTGAGAAAAAAACTATGCCCTTCCATTTTTATTAGAGTATGAGATTGTGTAAAACGATAATAGAGACTTTACTGAATACTTTCTTGTCATGAGCTTGTGACCTAAGTCACGTATTTATACAACTTGGTAAAGAGGATACACATAAGGAATCACATATATCTCGTAAAGGTTTATGAATATCTCTACGAGATTTGACAATATCTAAACTTTAATGAAGTGTATCTCAAATATATCGATTATATCGTATATATCCGTAATACTCCCCTTCAAGTGGGAGAGTGGAGATTTTGAACTCCCAACTTGGACAATAGAACTTCAAACTATGGTTGACCCAGTGCTTTCGTCAAGATGTCCGCAATCTGTTCTTTTGTGCGAACGTGTCTTGTGGAGATAATGCCTGCCGTGACCGCGTCTCGAACAATAAGACAATCTCGTTCGATATGCTTCGTCCGCTCATGGAACACTGGATTAGCAGCAATATATATCACAACTTGACTATCACAAAAGAAAGGAACTGGCTTAGTGACCGACATGCCAAGATCAGCAACAAGTTGAAGCATCCATTTGATCTCGCGAGTTGCAACAGCCATCGAACGGTACTCGGCTTCGGCTGAAGAATGGGAGACAATATCTTGCTTCTTGGTTTTCCAAGAAACCGGGGAACCACCAATGAAGACAACGTACGAACTTAATGAGCGTCGAGAATTGGGACACGACCCCCAATCAGCGTCCCAGTATACCGAGAGATCAAGATTACTGTCTGAGCGCAACAGAATCCCTTGACCGGGAGAACCCTTGAGGAACCGTACCACACGTAAGGCTGCATCCAAGTGACCCTGGCGTGGTTTTTGCAGGAATTTAGACAACATGTGAATTGAATAACACAACTCCGGTCGCGTGATGTATAGATAGACTAAACGGCCGACCAACATGCGATAGGAGCTAGGATCCGAGAGAAATGAACTGTTATCAGAGGCGAGCTGATGGTTTTGTTCAATCGGAGTCCCAGCCGGTTTACATCCTAGTAGTCCTGTTTCACCAACAATATCCAGAGTGTAATTCTGTTGTGAGATAAAGAAACCCTCACTGGACCGTGCTACTTCGATTCCAAGGAAGTACTTGAGCTTCCCTAGATCCTTCATATGAAAACATTCTCCTAAGTACTTTTTGAACTTCTTCAAACGATCTAAGCTGTTACTTGCAACCACCAAGTCATCCACATATACCAGTACCCTGATTTCAACTCCACCTTTTGAATATGTAAACAAACTATAATCAGAGTACGACTGGACAAAACCAAAACGCAAGAGAGCTTTAGAAAGCTTTGCAAACCAACACCACGGGGCCTATTTTAGTCCATACAATGATTTCTTGAGACGACAAACTTTAGACGGATCTTTATGCGAAAAACCAGGAGGTAAACGCATAAACACTTCTTCTTCAAGATCCCCATGCAAAAATGCATTATGAACATCCATTTGGTGAACTTCCCATTGTTTTTCAGAAACCATACGAAGGAGACTGCGAACTGTACTCATTTTGACAACAGGTGAGAATGTTTCATCAAAATCTCGTCCTTCAACTTGACGATTGCCCATAGCCACCAGTCGTGCTTTGTGTCGCTCAATGGCACCATCAATGTTATACTTAATCTTATAGACCCATTGTGATCCAATAGCCTTCTTACCAGGGGGAAGGGAAGTGATTTCCCAAGTCCCTTGATGTTCAAGCGCGCCAATCTCGGCTTGCATCGCATGACGCCATTCTTTAGCTTTAACAGCTTCAGAATATCGCTTGGGTTTGACTCCTGCTGTAACAGCAGCTAGAAAAGCCCGATGGCCTGGAGAGAAGTTTAAATCAGAAACATAAGCATCAAGAGAGTATGGAGTAGAACCTGAGACTGTTTGCAAGGACTCTGAAGAAGCACAGTGGTGAGCGAGATGGGTGTCTTCTTTACACATTGCATTGTAAGTAACATAGTCTTTGTATTTTGCAGGCGGCACATGAGAACGTTGGCCTCGGCCTAAAACCTCTATTTCAGTATGATCCGGACCAGTAGACGAGGATGGAATCAGATCAACTGATTGTGAGGCTGTACTAGACGGGATGTCTGCGGTTAGAGCAACATCCGGAACAACACTGGCCACTGGTTCCATGTGTTGTGAAGGCAGAGTCGGTGTTATCATAGTCTGATCACTAGAACTCCCCCTTTCAACTGAGGTGGGTTTACTTGAGCTCCTCTTGTCAATGTAATCCGAATCTCCGAGTTCTAACCAATCTTCATCACTGTCGTGAGCCAACTCGTGAGCAGGAAGTGGAGAAGAGGACGACACAGTAGAATCGGAAGCGTATGGAAACTCTGTTTCGTAAAATATAACATCTCTAGAAATGATAAACTCTTTCTTCTCCAAGTCAAATACCTTCCATCCCTTCTGGCCAAAAGGATAGCCAAGAAAGACACAGCGTCGACTCCTCTGGCCAAACTTATCTTTATCTCTAGCTCGTAAGTGAGTATAGCACAAGCTGCCGAAGGTTCGTAGATGATCATAGGATGGTTTACTACCAAACAACAACTCATACGGACAAGACCCATTCAGAATCGCAGACGGTGTCCTATTAATAAGATGTGATGCAGTCATAATTTCCTCGCCCCAAAACGCAGTGGGAAGAGAACCTTGAAACAACAACACTCGTGCTACATTTAAAATGTGTCTATGTTTCCTCTCAACACGTCCATTCTGCTGAGGTGTTCCTACGCAGGAAGTTTGATGAAGAATGCCTTTCTCTCTAAAGTGTTGTGAGAGGCACATAAACTCGGTACCATTGTCTGATCTCACTATTTTAACTGAATTACCGAACTGTTTCTCTGTCATAGTGCAGAAGTTTAGAATCACTGTTCTCACTTCTGATTTTTCAAGAAGCAAATAAGTCCACACTGCGCGTGAAAAGTCATCAATGATAGTGAGAAAGTACGAAGCACCACATGATGCTTGTGTCCGATAAGGGCCCCAAACGTCACAATGTATTAGCTCAAAACACTCTCTCGTTTTATTTATACTATCAAAGAACACTTCTCTAGTTTGCTTTGCCCTAAAACAAGTGTCACAAGGACTAGGGGAAGCAATTTTATTTGAGGAAAACATAGGTAAAGACGACAAAACCGAGCTTTATCATGTTGATTTATCATGGCCTGTTCGACCACAGTGTGTCCATTGTGCTGAGCGATCTTGCTTTCATGTTTCTGCACGTTTTGTTGTTTGTTCACTGTTTGAATCCTTTTTCACAAAGAACCCGACTGCATTGGATTGTGATTCACGATCTTTCACTGAATTCAAACGTTGCTCTTCGCGAACAATCTTAGCGTGAATTTCACCAAGATCAACTGGAGAATCAGACGAGATAATTGTCTGACAAATTCCCCAAAACCGAGCTTGATCAAGCCCCATAATAAATTGGTGCATCTTCTCTTCTTCTCTATTTTTTTCAAACTCTGTTACTGCTGCACACGTACAAGCCGGGAGAGGTTTGTACATGTCAAGTTCCTCCCACATTTTAAACAACCGTCCATAATAATCCATAACAGCCTGACCATCCTGACGACAAGCAGCTAACTGTTCTTTTAGGTAGTGAATTCGTACCTTGTTTCCCACCGAGAACCTCTTCTTTAGATTCTCCCACAGCTTGTGTGAATCGTGTATGAACGTGACAGTAGAACGTACTCTTGGCTCAATCGACGTTCGAATCCATCCCACTATCATTGAATTAACAGAGATCCACGATTCAAAGTTTGGATCATCTGCCGATGGTCTTGGTATAGTACCATCAACAAAACCGATTTTGCGTTTTGCTCTTAACGCGTTAGTGTAACTTGATGAATCTCGGATGAGTTTATTCATTGAGAGTGATGACCATAAATAGTCAAAGTAGTTACAACAGATCCTAAAATACAGGATATTCAAAAGAGATTTACAACAGTATATGCTATATTCTATCACCCTCCCGCAGTTGAAGCGTCCGGTGTACCGACGGTTAAACTGGATCGGAACTCGTTGAAAAGAGAAGTTGGTAAGCCTTTGGTGAAGATGTCTGCGTACTGCATCGAACATGGGACATGTACAACCTTTATGTCACCAATTGCTACCTTCTCTCGTACGAAGTGGATGTCAAGCTCAATATGCTTAGTCCTTTGGTGCTTGACCGGGTTTGCAGCTAAGTAAACAGACCCTATATTATCACAGTATACAATTGACGTCTTGGCTACCTTGAAATGAAGCTCGGTCAGTAGGTTCTTCAACCAACAGAGTTCTGCAACAGCATTCGCCACCCCTTTGTATTCTGCTTCAGAGCTCGATCTAGAGACTGTTTGTTGTCGTTTCGCAGACCATTAGACGAGGTTTGGGCCCATAAAGACACAATATCCAGAAGTTGATCGTCGAGTGTCTGGACAGCCTCCCCAATCCGCATCAGAGTAGGCTGTCATGCTGTCAATTCTTCCTCTTCTCAGTTGTATACCGTGATGAATTGAACCTTGAAGGTACCGTAGTATTCGTTTCAATGCTTGAAGGTGTGGCACACGTGGATCATGCATATATAGGCATATTTGGTGTACCGCGTACGATATATCCGGCCGAGAGAACGTCAAATATTGGAGTGCACCGGCCATACTGCGATAAAAGGTAGGATCCTCTACTGGGTCACCGACGGTGGCTGACAGTTTGGACTTTAGATCCACCGGCGTGCACACCGGCTTACAATCACTCATGCCGGCGCGGGCTATAATTTCCTGTGCATAAGTTGACTGACTGAGGAACAGGCCATCAGCATTGAAGGTTGCTTTCACGCCAAGGAAGTGATGGAGACGACCCAAGTCTGACATGGGAAACTCTCCCTTGAGTTTCTGTATAATCTGGTTCAGGACAGACACTGTAGAGGCTGTTAGTATGATGTCATCCACGTATAATAGAATATAAACCAAATGAGCTCCATGTCTGTAGATAAAAAGAGAAGTATCTGCGCGGCTGGTCTTAAATCCGATGGTGAGAAGAAACTTCGTGAACCTGGAGTTCCAAGCTCGTGGAGCTTGTTTCAGCCCGTAGATGGCTTTTTGCAACTTACAAACATGCTTTGGATGGCTTTTGTATGTGAATCCCGGAGGTTGAAACATATACACTGTTTCTTCGAGATCTCCTTGCAGAAACGCGTTCTTCACATCTAGCTGATGGATGGGCCAATTCATAGCCAAGCCAATGCTCAATACGGTTCTTATGGTAGCAGGTTTCACTACCGGACTGAAGGTCTCTGTGAAATCCACTCCCTGTTCCTGCGATTTACCATTAGCAACAAGTCTGGCTTTGTGCCTTGTTAGATCACCTTCTGAATTAAACTTGTGTTTGAATAACCACATTGATCTGACGATGTTAACATTTTGTGGTCTTGGTACCAGTTTCCAAGTATTAGTTTTAATCATGGCATCTATTTCTTCATTCATTGATGGATTCCAATTAGGATCCAATAAACCTTGTGTATGACTCTTAGGAACAGGGGAATTTGTGGTGTTTAGAAGAGTGAAATTTTTCTTAGGCTTTGTGATTCCCAATTTGGACCTTGTCCGCATCGCAGGCTGTGGAACAGTGTTGATCACAGGATTTTGCAGAGGAGCAGGAGCCGACACTGAACCTGTATCAGTTGTAGCAGGAGTGGGCGTATTTATGTGAGAGTTTGGCGAGATCAACAGCTTTCGAAAATCACTGGAAGTATTATCGACAGTGTCTAGAAATCTGTAAGAGCTGAATGTGTTTGGCTTTTTATCTGCAGCAGGGAATTTATCCTCGTCAAAATAGACATGTCGAGAGATAATGATCTTGTTTGATTTTAGATCCAGACATCTGTAGCCTTTGTGATTCGATGGATATCCAAGGAATAGGCAAGGTGTTGATCTAGGTGCAAGCTTGTGAAGGTTAGAATGATTTATATTGGGAAAACAAAGGCATCCAAATACCCTTAACTGATCATATGAAGGATTTTTGTGAAAGAGCAGCTGATGAGGGATTTGATTCTGAATCGAAGAAGAAGGTAAGATGTTCAGAATATAAACCGCTGTTTGTAAGGCTTCAACCCAAAAACTGGGCGACAACTGAGCCTGTAAAAGCAGAGATCTAACAACATTGTTTATAGTCCGAATCATACGTTCAGCTTTCCCATTTTGTTGGGACGTATGAGGACATGAAAAACGAAAGATGATGCCATTTTTGTCAAAGAAATCATGAAAGGCAGAGTTGTTATACTCAGTGCCATTATCGCATTGTAAAAAACGAATTTGACCATTGAACTGATTCTTGATCATAGCTTGAAAGTGGAGAAACTTTGAGAAAACATCACATTTTCTGCGAATTGGGTAAACCCATAAATAATGTGTGAAATCATCAAGAAATAAAACATAATACTTGATTCCACTTAAGCTAGAAATTGGAGAGGTCCATAAATCAGAATGAATGAGTTCAAAAGGCTTTGTAACAGACGTTTGAGAGGAATGAAATGGCAAATTTAATCTGTTTTCCCAAATAACATGGTTCACAAGAGTGTGGATATGAATCCTTATTACAAAGCAAAGAGTTTGAAGATAAAACTGAACGAAGAACACTATTATTTGTGTGCCCAAGGCGTTTGTGCCAAAGAGTGGGTGAAGAAGCTAACAAAGCCGTTGGAGAAGCACACGATTTATTGAGAGATGCAGGAACTGAGTAAAGATCACCGGAGCTTTCACATCGGAGCAGAGTTATCTGTGTTGGAAGATCCTTCACAGTAAAACCAAATGGGTCAAACTCAACGGTACAGAAATTATCTCTCGTGAACTTACGAACAGATATTAAATTCTTAACTATTTTAGGAGCAACAAGGACATCTTTGAGAACAAGAGGTTTCGAATGTGTTTGAATGGAAGAAGAGCCAACACAAGTTACTGGAATTTTGGAGCCATTACCCACAATGATAGAATGCTTGATGTCATGATTAAAACAAGACTGGAGAGTACCTGGTGAAGCAGACATATGCGCCGAGGCTCCTGAATCCATGAACCACTCGGCTCCATTTGGTTGAGTCATGGTGTCCGTGGTGTATCCCTGATCGAATTGGAGACCCGGCTGAATCTCCATGAGATTTGCCTGTTGCATCGCCCGTGGCTGTTGTGGCTGCCCCATCTGTGGAGATTGACGACCATAGCCATTCCCAGCATTGTAGTGTCCCCAATTACCGTATTGATTTTGGTACATTGGAGGCTGCATTTGCCAGTATGGTGGAGATTGGAACCAAGGTGGGTTGTTGAAGTTGTTGTTGTTGTTGTAGCGTCCACCTCTGAACCTATTATTCCGGCGATTTCCCCTGTTGCCGTTGAATCGCCTTTGGTTCGATGATTGAGCGTTTGATGTTGGGGCAGAGACCGTCAAAGCACTTGGTGAAGATGAGTTGTCCTTGTGCGTTGCAGAGGCACGGTGAGGCTTCTTAAACCTTGTTTCCTCCATCTCCAGCATTGATTTCGCAGAATCAAAGTTTGGGAAGGGGTCTTTGTGCTTGATAACATTGATAATGTTATCAAAGCGCTCGTTGAGTCCATTCAGAAGGCACATTACCAAAGTTCTTTCGTTGACGCCGGCATCAACGTTCTCGAGGAGATCAGCAAGCGACTTTATTTTGGCACAATATTCCTGGATTGTTAGATCCCCGATTTCAGTGGTGCGGAGCTCGTTGTCCAGCTGAATCGCTCTCGCCTCTTTGTTGTTGCGGAACTGATTTTCAATACGGATCCAAACATCACGTGCAGTTCCGCCGGGTTTGAACGATGATCGAAACAAAGGTGGTGCGAGTGTACCATAGACCCACAGCTTGACAAGCCCGTCGCGTTTGTGCCAGGCTAGGTCATTTGCGTTGGCTGGGAGAAGCGTTCCATCGAGATGGCCCAGACAGTCGAAGGTGAGACAGTGAGTCAAGAACAGCTCACGCCACGCATCGTAGTTGTGATCGTTAAGATCAAGGATTAGCGGAATATGGGATTTGATGTTTGTGATCCCATAGCATCGCTCTTTGGGCTGTGGAACAGCAGCTTGCGCCATCGAAAATCAAAGAGAAAGGAGACGCTTAAAAAAATCGAATAATGAAAAAAAGAAGAAGAAGAAGGAGAAGATGGTTAGGCTGAAAGAAGAAGAAGAGGAACCGAGAGGATCAGGAGCGTTTTTGGCTCTGATACCATGTAACTTGATGAATCTCGGATGAGTTTATTCATTGAGAGTGATGACCATAAATAGTCAAAGTAGTTACAACAGATCCTAAAATACAGGATATTCAAAAGAGATTTACAACAGTATATGCTATATTCTATCAGTTAGTCATCTCTCCGGACCACTCCGTATAGTTTTCTCCCGTGAACTTCACTGAAGTTATTAGAACACCTGGATTGTCAGATGCAAAGAGAGAGTATGGTGTGATTGGTTCGGTGGTTCGACCATCGGAGGTATGACTTTTGGACATGGCCGACTCCTCATCATCTCCCATATTTCCTCACGTAAGAAAACAGAGAAATTATTGATTTAAAATTTCGACAAGATCTTCGATCTACGAAGTCTTAATAACAATAAAAGAGAAAAACGAATTAGGTCTCAAGAGCTTTCTGCTCTGATACCATGTAAAACGATAATAGAGACTTTACTGAATACTTTCTTGTCATTAGCTTGTGATCTAAGTCACGTATTTATACAACTTGGTAAAGAGGATACACATAAGGAATCACATATATCTCGTAAAGATTTATGAATATCTCTACGAGATTTGACAATATCTAAAATTAATGAAGTGTATCTCAAATATATCGATTATATCGGATATATCCGTAATAGATTGCTTTGCAGGACGTTACACGGTGCTAGGACCTAGGTAGCTAGGTGTATTGTGTGTTAAGATCTGCTACGCTGAAATCATTTGAAGAATAATTAAGAGTAGGAAATGAGCTTTCAATCTTCTGACTTTTCAGGGGCAAAAGGGTTATGCAGTGCCTGTTAGTGCTACTTGAAAGAAGTATTAGGACAAGGCGACGAAAGCTTGAGAAATAACATAACATGTCGGGACAACTATCTGGGCAGGTTCCAAACCAAGGGACAAAGTCGCAGAATAATGGGAACTCGCATATGCAGAATTTAGTTGTTGCTTCAGCTGGTGCTGGCGTAGGGCCTTCATGGAACATTGTTGGTCCCATGGACCATGATGGGCCTGTTCGACGGGCCATCGCTGCGATCGCCTTTAAAATCATCAATATAAACAGAAAAAATGGTGGAAAAATAGAAAGTGATCGCTGCAACTGGTTTTTGGAAGTGTTTGTCCCCAAGTTTGGATTGGCTGAATAAAACAGCGATGGTTGGAAATAGCTTTGAATCCAATAGCGACAGTCGCAAGCGGCATATTCATGGCAACACAAAATCACATTTCTCTCCCCTACTTGATATTTTCTGATCGTTACTGCCGTCGCAGTGATTAACAAAAGAACAAGACCGACATCTTGAAACTCCGACTGTACATACAAACCCTTGTGTAAGCCTTCAACTTTTTTTTTTGCTACACCGTATGCGTCTTCCCACTATAGCATGTCTATGTTTCCTTTTATCTTATATTCTTTATAATGAGTTGAGTTAATGTTATCTCAATGTGGGCTGGGAATGATCGAATTGAGTACTTTCTTGGCTGCATTACTGTATATCTTCTTTGTTCATTATGTTTCTGTTCATTGAGATTTTCTTGATATTGAGGCGATATAGAACTACACATTGTTTATGTATTCTACTTCCTCAACTCATAAACATTGTGTATATATACTTCGACTCTCTTTATTTAAGTGGCATTGTGGCAGCAAAGCATGGGCTTTAATTATATATATAATGGGAGAATGTCTCTCCAGGAGCATGACACCTCAGCTGCAGGAAAGTTTGAGAGGATGACACGTCATTTAATGAAAAATATTTCAAACCCAATCAGAATATAAGTTTTGTCCACGTTTTAAATTTTTTTCCACATCATCAGAACATATATTACTCACATATTTTTTCTTGGAACAACAAAGATTAACGCGTCGGCCTAAAATTAAATAAATAATGTAATTCATTTCCAAATTAATAAACAAGATAACTGACTCGACGAAACTCAATCAGCGTCTTTCTTCTTCTTCTCCTGGACGATCGATTCCTTGGCATCTCTTTGTTTCTCTTGCTCTCGCATCTACGCTTCTGTGGTAATGCTACAGATCGCCACCGTGAAGCTGTGCTTGATCGCTTTTCCCTCTGTGAACTGATCTGATCCGAAGGTGAATCTCAATCTCTCCTCCTTTTCATTGATAATTTGGATCTCTCTACTTGCTGCCCATCAGATCTGTTCGCAATTTCGCTCGAATTACATTTTTGCTTTTTGGGACTGTTACTTCTTTCGTTCACTGTGATCTGGATTTGTGTAGAGCTATTTGTGTTTCGTAATCTAGGAATATGTTCACGAAATTCGAGACAAAGAGTAGCAGAGTGAAGGGCCTGACCTTCCACCCTAAAAGATCATGGAATCTCGCCAGTTTGCACAGTGGTGTAATTCAGCTCTGGGATTATCGTATGGGTACTTTGATCGATAGATTTGAGGAGCACGACGCTTACTTCCACAGTTCACAGCCTTTGTTCGTCTGAGGAGGTATGTGCTTTGTTCCGAACAGTTACGTTTCATCTAGATATTTGAGGTGCAAGCCTGTATTTGTCAATTTTCTATCATTGTCAGACCAGGTTCGTTTCCCTACCCAGGCTTTACACTCAATTTCACAATACCGAGAATCTTCTTTACACGGTCGCTGATGCCGCCGTTTCGTCCTCTGAACCTTTCAATCTTTCTGTCTCGGAATGTGGCAGCTGATCTCGGAATGTGACAACTTTAAGGAGATTCGTAAATTCCGATGGTGTATGAACTTTTGTTGTATTATATCATGCTTTCTTTTTTCCCACATATCGACTCCCTCTGCTATTGGCGAAAGAGCAGCTCATCGAGTACAAGACCGTATCGGTCGGCTCGTCGTCGGTGATTCCTCAATCGTGTTTCGCAGCGAGTTTGAAATCTACGCTTGAGAAACACAGAGTGTTGCAGAAGATTTTGCTTGTATTGGCTTTAATTGGGACTTGTATGGTGATTGGTGATGGTGTTCTTATGCCTGCAATTTCCGGTAAAATAAAATAAAAATCGTTTCCTTTGACTTGTTCTTGTTTGATGTTCTCTCTTTGACAAAGACAAGATCATTGATTTGTTTGCTTATACTTGTGTCTATTACAGTTTTTCTGCAGTGTCAGGTGTTGAGCTTTCAATGGCCAAGGAGCATCACAAGTGTGAGTTTTTTTCACTATTCTTTAATTAGTTTCATCTCAAAAACGTTAATCATGGTTATTGTTTATCGATAATTCTGGGTTGGTGACCTGAGAAGGTGTTATTCTCGCATTATCCGGTTTAAGACTCTTCGAGTTTATCAATAGAATCATTCAGAAAGTCCTCGGTTTCTTTACTCAACCGTGGAGCCCTTTGTTCCCACCATCTGTTTATTCGTTTGATTGACACATTTTTGCACGTAACACGAATTAAATTATCGTATATGCATCGCTTTCGGTTTTGCCGAGTTTGATTGGCCATGCTTATTGAATAAACGTTTGGATTGTTCTCTGCACATCAAGTGGCTATTTGGATCTTAGTGTCATCATCGTCCTTAAAATTCCCATCTACCCCAAATTTGGATCTTAGTGTGTCGACTCTTTGACTAAGCATTCTACTTTAGTGAGTTTCACGTCATGTTCAACGACTCTTGCAGTAGTTAAAGTTTTGACCTTTAATAAACGTTATTGAGATTGTCTTTAACATTTTTTTCTCAGTTTTTTGTTGTTTTGTTTTATGAAAAAGGGTCCAGTTTTCACAGATCCTAAGCTCAAATGGTAAGAATGCGAAACTGAGAAGTGATATGTTTTTGAATTCTTTCGAATCAATATTGGAAATTTCGCAGGTATGAAACATTGTCTCATCTGCTGGGAAAAGAATATTTTCTTCATGCTTATGGCCCGATTTATGCTCTCTCTTCAGATGTCATAGCAAGTTTGGTTGCCCTCAAGAATAACAGGCAAGTTCTGTTTCATAACTTGACAAAAAATCATAGTGTCCTCTTTCTCTTTGAGTATTAAAAAAGTTATTCGGTAACTGCAGTTTCAGGATGTTTAACAACGAGGACGTAACAATAGGTGTCTAGATGCTGGCAATGAACGTCAACCACGAGAATCATCACATCCCCAAATGCTCAGGTTCTGAGATCTCTTGTATGATCAACACATATGTAAATAGTAGTAATGTTATAAAACTCTTGGAGCGGTTCTGTGTGTGGATCCGGATTGAATAAGTTAATAACATAACAAGGTATATAACCATTTGATCATATAAAATTGGTGCAGGTCTTTGTAATCCAGAGAAAAGGATGTTGGAACTTCACAAACAAGAAAGCTGCTCGAAAAGCCCGACTTTGCCATCAGATGATGAGTGATCTTTTTTTCTCCTCTTCTTACCTTGAAATTTTCTTACAAATTTTTTCTTGTGGTGGTCGAGGCTATTACACAACAGAGAGATATCCGCTTCTCCGACCAAACCCGCAACAAGATTGCTTCACATAGTTTGTTCTGTTCTTTTGCTTTTGTCTCTGTTAATAAATTTCTATTATAAACCAAGTTCACTGAATATCTACCATAGTCTTAAAAAAACAAAATAGTATCAAAAACTATTAAACCAAAACACTTTACTTCAACATTAATTACTTGGTGACTTGCATAACGTAAAAATTAACAATTTATGAAACCTAAGCACTCATTGTCATTTGTTGACTTACAAACCAAACGTCATTAATTCAGAACATGTATAGGAACAATCTCTGTGATTCATTCCAGGTATTCCTTATGATCTCTCTCATTATTAAACAAATGTAAGTTTCAAAAAAGTAAACATACAAATTATAAATTCTTAAGAAGACAAATTGAACAAGACAAATGAGCTATAAGGGAAGAGTGGAGCAAGAATCATGTAAAGACACAAGTATCAAATACTTTTGTATTACAAATGTTTCTATTATGCCTTTTATTTTACAATATTCCAACTACTGCCATAATCAACTAATACAATGGTTAAAGTTTATTTCTAAGCATTATATGGCCATAATGCAATAGATTTAAAAATTAAAAACTAATAATAAATTCGTGATGAATACCAGTATGCGAGCAAAAAAAACAAAAATTATTGGAACTCCAAATCTTTAATGTATGTTGAAGAGTTTAAGCTTATTATGTGATGAATTTTGCATTTAAAAAAAAAATTAAACAAACAAACCCGCGGCGTAGCGCGGGCACATTTCTAGTTGAGCTTAAAGGAAACAAAATAATAAGGCTGGATCATTATATATTAAGTCTAACACGGTTTAAAAGTGGGGTTTATGGTCTAATAGGAATGAATACTATAAATGATATCTAATTGGAATATTCCTATAATGTTATTTTTACGGATGCCATCCGAAATACTACATTCATATGTTTATGGGTATTTTTGAAAACCCAATGAATGGCTCGACGAAGCAGACTTTATGGCCAAGGGTGAAAAAGTATATAACTCTGATCTCTGAAACAATGTATTCCGAAATTAACTTGATGATTTTAAAAAAAATTTCTCCAGTTAGTTTAGTTATATAAACAATAAATATTATTTTGTGTCGTGTTTTATTTTTTTTGCTCATATTTAATTATTTTTCGTTCAATTTAACAACAAATACTATTCGATAGGTTCTAATTCAGCTTCTTTATTTCAGAAAAATGATCGATATTTCACAAAAAAATTATCCAAAATTTAATATAACACACACAAGTGCTCTTTGAACCGTGCAATAAGATCACCCATAACACGGCTCTATGGCGAACGCGCGGATTTAACCCTAATTTTACAAATTTTTGTGTTGTTGTGGAAACATTTACACAACATTATCCTTATAGTTTCAATAACAATTTTAAAGTAATAGCCACTTTAAGAAGACTTACTACATAAATAATTAGACACGACAAATAACTACATAAATCAATCAGTATTATGTCTTTAGGCAATTATCCAATTTGTAAAACTAGTATCTTAAGAGGTAGTAACACTAGATAAACAGAAAAACAGCAAAAGTACAACCATGAAGAACATTCATAAAACTAGTATACTCGGTACAACCATGACCTTTTTTGGAGGGAAATCCAAAATATTTTGGAGATTTTTAATTTCCTCTCATTTTCTCCCTTTTTCCTTCTTTCTCACTATCTCTCTTCCCTCTCTCATCCGTCTCTATCCTCTCCCTCTCTCTATCTCTTTCCTCAATTTCACTCAAAACCGACACTTAACCCGAAATTCTCGATCTCTTTCGACCACAACCTATTATAGGAAAGTTTCGAGCTAGATCCCTACGAAGAAGAGAAGAGGCACAACAAGGAGATGAAGCGACTGAAGGCTCATCAAGAGCATCTGGAGGAAATTAGCGCAGCCGAGTACGGGATCCCCAAAAAATGTCCATGCGGTGGAAGAATCATCCATGAGGCCAGCAAGACTCCAAAGTATAAGAGAGACTTCGATACTTTACCATGTAGTAGGTACTTTACCTGCCACCAATTCAAGGTTAAGTTTTGTGTTTTTTTTTTTTAATTGTCTTGTGTTTCTGCTAGTATAACTGTAAAACTATGTAACATTGTCTTGTGTTTCTGCTAGTATAACTGGTAAAACTAGGTAACACTGTCTTTGTGTTTCTGCTAGTATAACTCGTAAAACTAGGTAACACTGTCTTTGTGTTTTTACTAGTATAACTGGTAAAACTAGGTAACACTGTCTTTGTATATATATGATGACGGACTCCACTTTCGTCAACCATGGGTTTGTGACGTCGAAGAGGAGATTGGCAATCTAATTAACAAGATTGATGACCAGCGCAAGATGATTGAGGACATGCAAGTTGAGATTGCCAAGCTCAAGGAGTTGGTGGGTGGTGTGTAACGATTAGTTGGTTGGTTGCACTTGTCTAGCTTTGTTTGCTATATGTTTGCTATGCTATCTTGTTGAACTATGTGTGCTAAAATTCTATATGTTTGCTATGCTATCTAACATGTGTTCATTGTTCAAACTCATGAAAGTAGGAAGATAAAAAAGACTCAACATTTTAAAATGCAAAGTTGTATTCTCTCCAAATTCAACAAAAAAGGTCAACATTTTTAAATACTACAACAAAAGTCCGAAAAAACCAAGACCTATATCACAATCATTTTCTCCTAGCTTTCTGCTCCTCCACAAATGTTTCCACCGCAGTCATTCTTGCGTCAAGTCCACATACAATTTTCAAGATCTCGGCCATTTCGGTTGGGGATGAAGCATCAACATGTGGTGGTGGAGCATCAACCGGTGGAGCAAGAACTTGTTCCTTTTCTTTTTTCTTCGTGCAGCAACATCTTGTTAGAACATGTCTTCAAAGAAGACCATTTTACCATGAAGAAGACGCTTGGTCCACCCATCAACCACGATATCATCTTCATCACGATCGTCGTCGACTTCAAAGATTTGAGCCAGAAGATATTTTTCTTCTTGCTTACTGATTAAGAGGATGCTATCAATGTCCAGACAAGGATTAAAACAATTGTTAATACAAATGTTAATACAACAAACATCAACATTCAGATGCAATTGATAACTAACATGAGTTGTACCAAGTTCTTCATTGATTCTTTTCAATAGGAAACCCGGACATATCTCCTTTCTTGAACTTCGACTTGCACATCCTCGGACACATCATGTCTGCTCATGGGACCATTTCCCTGAATCTTCTTCCCAGTTGAGGAATTGCTTCAAACGCTAGTAGCTACAAAACAGTAGTAGTTAGACTTAGTTGCAAATAAAGCAACATCAACAATCTCAATGTACTTACCTCCAAAGGGAGACATAAACCTGGAACGGCCCACTGTACGTCATTCTTCAGCTCCCCTTTAGATTGAAAATGATCCACCGTGTGCTTTATCTCCTCCACCATGAAATCGTAAGAAAATCTCCCCCAAGGAAACGTCCTACAATAGTCGAGGTCGGTCACAACTCTTTGAAATACTTCCAAAACGTCGGGTGCACCTTTTCCAGTCTTCCTTTGTCCGCAAACTATTCTCGACAGGAAGAACAACACATCCATCTTCAATCTGTCTGCGTGAGATCCCATTGCTATAAGCTTGGCTTTCACGTCTTCTTGTCTTACTGTTCCCTTACCAAAATGACGCTTGATGAAACTCAAACTGCCCCTTTCCTTATATCCAAGAGGATAGTTTCGGCAGTTTAAACCACAGATCAACGCGTGTTCCCTCAGGCCATAGCGCAGAGGAACTCCATTTACAATGAACCAAAGTTCCTTTCTCTTACCGGTCTTGGCTGTTCGCAACACGAGCATCCACATGCCCTGAACCTTGTGGTTATGATCCTTCGGCATGTGGATCAGGTGTTTAGACTGAGGATGCGACACAAACCATTCCTTATCATCATCATTCAGGGGCGGGTTCAAGCTGTCCAGCGTTTTGAACACATCTTTGATAAAACACCTTGTCCCTATCTTCACTCTCATCTGATAGGTGCTAGTCGGGAAGGCCAATCTCTCTGGTTTTAATGGCTTGCTACTCTCATCCTCCTGCAAATAACATTCAAATGCACTCAGTTATACAAGAAATAAGTATGCAATACCAAACAGTTTTACCCAATTTTCCCAAGTTCTACAACTATAGTTTTACCTAGTTGTCCTTAGTTGTCCTGATTTTCCCTAGTTATACCAGTTTTCCTTATATCTACTAGTTTTTCCTAGATAGTTTTCCGTTGTTATACTAGTTCTCCCCATTTATACTAGTTATCCATTGGCAGTTTTCCCTATTGGTTCTAGTTTTCCCCATATCTACTAGTTTTCCCACACGGTTTTCCCTATTTGTACTAGTTTCCCCCATTTCTACTAGTTATCCCTACACAGGTTACCCTATTTGTACTATATTTCCACATTTCTACTAGTTTTCCCTACACAATTATCCCTATTTCTACTAGTTTTCCACTGCATCAAATAAGTTCATTACCTCCGAGTCAGTGTCGGTTTCCCATTCGGAAGAAGATTCTCCACTCCTTTCACTGGAGATCGCCTTGTCCTTGGAGAGGTTTGAGACTGCAGCCGGAGTTCGGGTCGGAGCAATGGTCATCTCCTTGTCCTTGGAGATGTTTGAAACTGACACCGGAGTTGTGATGGGAGTTTTGGCCGCCACCGCTGCTACTCAACCTCCTTCTGCTTCTGCTACTTCTTCAGATTCTTCTTCTTCAGAGCTTCCATCTTCTTCTCCTTCAGAGCTCTCTTTTTCGGGGTCATCATCAGCACCAACAACTGGAACCGAAGACGGTTTGACCCTCTCAACCGAAGACGCTTCTTTAGAGCTCGAACCTTCTTCATCTTCAGAGCTCTCTTCTTCTCCAGAGCTCTCTTTTTCATCATTGGTACCAGCAACCGGAACCGAAGACGGTTCGATCACCCTCAGAGCTACCATCTCCGGAACCGAAGAAGAACCTCTCACCACCGTCGAAACCACCGTCTCGGCGCCTGGGAAACTACCATCTTCACCTTCTTCGAAAGCCTCCCTGCTTCAGCGGGATCCTTCAGATTTTCCAATCTCTCGACCGGAGTGTTCCTCTTCTTCGGCGATTTCACCGGCGAGTTCGACTCATACTCCTTCGTCTCCTTCCTCGAACGCCTTGTTTCAACACCCATTTCTCAACAAACTCCAATTATCGAGTTTATAGATTTCTCAGTTATCCCGAGTTATCCGAGAACCGTTAGGGTTTGAGATCGAAAAATCAAAATGGGGATTTATCCCAGATTTTAGGGTTATATCGTGCCCGATTTTTGTGTGATCCGACCCGGGAAAGTCGGGTCAACCCGCGTCTCTGTACCAAAATTGGGTTAGGTCCGGTCATCTCCGAGATTTCGGTTGGATCGGTTAATCTTATGGTTTTCTCATGTAATAAAAAGGGATTCTTCTGGTTTTTCAGTAATTTACCTTGTTTTCTATTTAAAAATAATCTTGAATAAAATTCTAATAATTGGAGGGGCATATCAGATTTTTTTCGTGTACTATGGGAGACGTTTTCCTCCGACTAGGAATAAAATAAATATATGGACTATTAGATAAAAGAGGAATGAAAATGACACGTGTAAGCCCAAACATAGTAATGAAAATGACACGTGTACACCCTAGAAAGACTTGTTTACTGTCTCTATAAGACTAGTGGTATTAAAACTTCCGTGCATGCGCGGGGGTTCAGGTGCTGTAATGTCGTTTTTATTCTGTTTTCACTCATTTTATATAGTATTGTTACATTGTTCATTACAATTTTTTTTTTATAATTTATTCATGCCAAATGTAGTTTATTTAGAAAATAAAGTTTATCATCCAATATCGATATCCAATATTTGTATATATAACATTTTTTGTATAGTATTAACTAAAGGCATACACTTTGATCTCAATGGATTTTAGATGGTGTTCATCTGAGGTAGTAGTATATTATATACTCAGAAAACTTATTTAGTAGTTGTTCTTTAGAGAGTAAGATTTGATAGATGGGGGAGAATACAAAATCTTAAAGATAAAAAGTCCAACCAGGTACAGTTACAAAATCTTCAACACAATGCTCAAATTGTGTTAGCTTGATCCTAAAATGCTGGTGTCAAAGTTCAGGGGGGTTAGTGGTCGCAATTTCCAAATTAGTGTTGCTCAATCAGTTAAACATAACCATCATAGGGCATGACTAATAGTGGTTCGGTTCTGTTCTGAAGACTATAACGTCTCCTGGTAAGGCATAGTTGTATTTTAGTTTATTTGAATAGAAAGAGAAAACTATACTCCTTCAATTGAGATTGTAGTATATAATAATATATACTACAATCTCAATTGAAGGAGTATAATAATATGATTGATTAGCATTCTTTGAAATATATGCATACATATAAGCATATAAGTATATAACTTGGATTTTCCTTTCAAGTTTTATGCTCTAAGAAGCTCGAAGTATTTATGTTGGGGTCCGGTTTCTTATTAATATATGACTCGTCCTTCAATACAAAAGAAACTAATACTTCGATTCTCCTGTTCTAAAGAACCCGTCATGCAAAGCCTTTAACACCCTCGATTTTCTTCTCCTCCTCCTTTTCAGCCACGATGGTGGCTTTACCAGAGTAGCCGATGCCGAACATAACTTCAGAGGCACCAATTTCCACACTCATCACCATCGTCGCAACCATGACCACCGTCGTAACCACGACCACCGTGGCGGTGAAGAATTTGAGTATTCAGCCTTATCGTGTAGAGCTTACTCAGCGTCTTTTGATGAGTTTGGCGCCGTAGGAGAAGGTGTGACCTCAAATACAGCGGCATTTCGCGGCGCAGTGTCGCTGCTTAGTCATTTCGCAGACTACGGTGGCCACAAGAAGTTTTAACCGCACCAGTCATTTATAGTTGCCAAAATAGACGGACCTTATATTTGGTGAGGCGCATGTAGATAGCATGGGTTTTCTTGGGACGGAGACCAAGAGGGATGAACTTCTTGTTCTTGTATGCTTCTCTGAGAGCAGATTTATGCTTCTGAGAAGTAACAGTCAAGACCTGAGCTATGGATTTGCGGACGACCTTGCTGGAGATATTACAAAACTCACATACAGTTTCAGTTTCAATTTTTTTTCCAAACAAAGACACAGTCGAATCAGTAAATGTAACAGCTAGATTCTTAAAATATAACACTATAAAAATCCATATACTACACTATCTGAATCATTAAGGGTAGAGCTAAGCTTATTAAAAAATCGTTAAAGAGAATAGCAAATGTATTGAGATATTGTAGAGATTAATGGGCCATGAGGCCTTAATCTCTAGAGAGTGTGTAATTGTCCAACATTGGAAGTGGGAAGGGACCTTGACTAATATATAAGGGACTTGGGCCAATCCACTTATCACCAATTGATTTTAGGTTGGAAGTCCAGGAAACTTAACATGGTATCAGAGCGTGATCCACACACTCTCGTAACCCGGCCCAAAAGTGGCCCGTGCCTTCGGACCCTAGGATTGATGGTCTGTCGAGATTAATGGCTAGAAGGGCCATTATCTCGAGGGGAGGTATTGAGATATTGTAGAGATTAATGGGCCATGAGGCCTTAATCTCTAGAGAGTGTGTAATTGTCCAACATTGGAAGTGGGAAGGGACCTTGACTAATATAAGGGACTTGGGCCAATCCACTTATCACCAATTGGTTTTAGGTTGGAAGTCCACGAAACTTAACAAAATGCAAACTTCATTTCCTAATCCTATACACCAACATGATTAAACTAAAGTTTAAATCTAAAGTTTCTCAGTTAGGATAAATATACATTTTAGAGAGATTTTTTGGAGCGCCTCTGGTGACCTTGGCGAGACGTACGAGAACGATCAAAGGCCAAATGAAAGTGAGCGGGTAAAGCTCAACGTCGGCGGCGAAATCTTCGAACGCATCGATCATTCAATCAACCTTCCCAGACTCTCTCTTAGCTGATCTCTCGACTCCAACCTCCCATAGATCGAATCATGTGTTCATCGATCGTGACCCGGAGATTTTCTCCGTCATCCTCAATATCTTCCGAACTGGACGGCTCCCAGCTAACTCCTCCAGCATTTTTTCTAAGCAGGAGCTACTCGAGTAGACTCTGTATTACGACGTCGAGTCACTCCTCCGTTAGGCGATATTGCCTCCTCCGTTCGTCGACTTTTCCTCCACCGGTGCCTGGGTAATATCGATTTATTCTTCAAGAATTTTGCGAGGAGGTTAGTTGCCAGCATGATGTGATTATTTATAAGGCAGGGAAGGGACTGAGATGAAACGGATGGAGTTGAGAGGTTGGATTATTGAATGATATTTGGTACTGGAAAACTAAAATCGAAGGGATTTGGAAGGTTTTGGAGAATTTATTAGTGTACTGAAGGTGAATCGCCAACTGAGAAGCATGGGGAAGAAGGTTAGATGGGTCGTAAATTAATTTGGGCTCTGGCTTTGCTGTTGATATAAAGCCTGAAATTAGTTTATCAAATCTGGTCGCATCATGACGTACACTCAACTGACGACCATGACAAAAATTTAAGTGTATAAAAGCCTCGATGAGCCGTACGCCGACCTCGTATGTAAACGCATAAAAAATATCAGATTCACAAGGTGCGATGAAACGAAAATTCATATTTATAGCGTACACTTATGACGAGCATTCAAATGACGACCATTTAATCATACCACAAAACTAAAAGCTTCTCTCTTCAGTCAAGCACTCAAAATAGACTATATCATGACGACCACTAAAAAAAAAATATCATCATATTCTACGATATAATAAATGCAAAGTGAAAGATATTAGGACGAGCACAATACTTGAAGAATAATGAAGGGCAAACATACATTCATTATACGGAAAAGAGTTCAAAAGTAACCGATCACTACGTTCAGTTCAAAACAAAACAAAGAAAATAAATCGAAAATAATATACGCTTGATCAGCTTCTTTAGAGACCTCAGTCACTGCTGCCCCATCCACTTCGATCTGAGACACAGATGGAGCTTTCTCAGTCAAAATCAGGGCCTCTTCGGTCTGCTCGGTTCCACATTGACTCACATGATCGAAATTGTTTTGTCTTTCATCGCCCTCAGTAAGACTGGCCCGTTCGAAGGATTAATGTCCTTCACCCCTGGATAAACAAACATCGCAGACGTATTACTACCATATTGTTCGATCTGTGAAGAGACAATAGTCAATCACGAAAATTTTCAACCAGAGAATGGATGACCGGCGATAAAACATAGCCGCTCGGCTCCACCGACATCCATTTCGTTAAGCTCATGTTCGAGATCCTTCTCGTCCTTGTGGAGTTGGTCCATCGTATAATTAGGGATGGCAATCCCTTGCCTAATGAGTTTCTCAATGAATCTCTTAGTGCTTCTAATCTGACTCTGCTCCAGCTGTTTCAACTTGATCATCTCACGTTCATTAACACATTTCATGAACTTGTCAAAGTGAGACTGAGATTTCGCCGCCATCATGGCTTAAAATTGCTCTCACTCCTTAAAGAAAACCTCTTCACGAGTCTCTCTGAGTCCAGCTACCTCCGTCACTTTCTCCGTCTAGCCAGCCAGAGCGGCGTCTTGCACATCTTTCAATTCCCTCATAAGCCGGGATTTTTCTTCCACCAGGTTTTTGCCTTTCTAACCAAGGATGGTGAAGTCCATCTTATATTTTTTCCAGCATATCTGCTGTGTTTCTTCAACTCTTGCTTGGCAGCTCCCATTTCATAAAGAGCTTTCCTAATTCGAAGATCATACTCAATAATTATCTAGTTTGACGCACTTAACCTGTCGACCAACAAACTTGTTAAAATCCCATAAATCGAAGAAAACCTGAAAGTTAACTTAGGAAGGAAAGACTTATGGTGGCCTCGGCTCGCTTCAGTTCTAAGTACGCCTCGGAAAGTCTTTCGGCCAGCCACTTATGTGCCGGAGTCGGTCGGAACATGCGAATTTGTTATTAATAAACAATACGTCAGTCGTATACCGATATTGGAAGGCGTGGATTGATGGAGGTTGATATTGTTATAAACCTAATGCACATTCCTGAAACTCATTGTTCGATACCCTAAGTACTACATTGATATACCTGTGCACTTTTAGTTTCGTATTAGGGATAAAACTCGACTTATCAGTCGGCTTCGGAGAAAGTTCTTGCCCTGACTCAAGGTGATAAGTCTGTTGCTCCAGCCGTCACCAAGACGCTCCCTACCGCTCCAAAGGCTACTTTTTTGTCGCCCACTAAAAACTCAAGTGTTTTGGTTGACCCTTCCTCCAAAACTTCTCAAAAATCTGAGGCTGCTCTTATATAGAAGAGGTCGGCTTCTGGCAAAGCCGCTGACAAGAGTCCACCTAAGAAAATGGTTGTTGACGAGGAGCTAACCAAGAAGAAAACCGTGCATCATCTATCACGGTTTAAAAACAAGATGGGGTTGAAAATTTGTTTAGCTCTATTTATTTTTCTTAGTTCGACTTGTAATATCAGTTTTTGAGGATAAAAAATGTATTTATAATTCGTGTGTACTTGTAATATTAGTTTAGCTTGTTCACATGTGTTCTCGCATATGGAGAATGAATGGTGCAAATGTCGGAATATATAAACCAGAGTTATGGAGAATGAATGGTGCAAATGGTTGACTTATTAGAGGAATAAAATCTAGTGTAATTGAGTATTCCAATCAATTCCTTTAATATCATTCCATTTGAAAATTTTCTAACTTTTAGTGGATTATAGTGAGACCAACAAAATTGGGAGGAAATCAGTTTAAATTCTGTTGAGATTTGTTCCTCTCATGCCACTGATTTCACTTATGCACTATCATTTGCACCCGAAATGTTATGTTAAAAATATTTGTAATTCGTGTTACGAAGAGTTGTAATTCTATTAAAATCTTATGTTATATTGGGACGGATAAGGAACTCTACATTATTTTACATTTTACAACATCCATACCCACTATGTATTTCAAAATACAATGTATGTACATGGGAATAAATCAAAAATTTATAATTTCTTATGAAAATAAAATAGTAATCTAATAAGACCCGCCAAAAAAAAAAAACTTATCGCGCCTAAACCAAGATATTTAGGTAAATTATCATAAACCGATAGAAATACCTTGACCATCATAACCTCTCTCAAAATCGGACAGTCTCTCCTTTCCGCCGTCGTGTTATTCTCTTCAAAATCAGACAAGGAATATGCCTGGGTATTTCTTCTGACTGATTTCATGGTCATTTGTTGGATTTACAATTATCAAGTCTGACTGATTTCATGTCATTTTTTCTAAAGTTTTCAAAAAATCTTGAATTTCTTTTGCTACTACGGCTAATACTCTGCCTAGTTAAATTACCTGAACGTTTGAAATTTAACATTTTACCTAAAAAAACCATGAATGTTTGAAATGACATATAAATGTTTGCGGCTACAGAAAGGTCTAATGTTGGATTTTGCAGGATTAACTGATGAACTATAAAAAGACAACAAATTACACCGAGAAAGTTAATAGGCATATAACTAGGGCTCTTCATCATGTTCTTCATCGTCATCTTCATCCTCATCATCACAAGAGGATAAATTACAACGGAATTCATCTTCTGGTTCCGCATCCCCGACCTCTTAATAAAGATGTATTGAGTTTCCTCCTTGTACCAAGTTCTAATAACGAGATCTTTGATTTTAGTCATCATCACATGATCATCATTTTATTGTTGCAAAAGAATCGGTTCCATGTCACCATAATCTCTGGTAATATTTTCCCTCGGGTTGACTTGAACAACATTTAGCCACAAATGCTTTGGTTTCTTCGTGTATGGATACGGGATATAACAAACTTGATCCGCTTGAATGAAGTTATATACAAACATATATTTAAAGGCATTAAGATTTACAGGTAAGGAACATATGTACCTAGAACAAACGGTTTGTCTTTATTGTTTCTTCTTGATGAAAGAACATCTACAACGCCAGAATTACTCCTCCGAGTGCCTCTACCGATCAGAGGGTCGTACGAGTTAAACTTAAAAAGTGTGATTCTCAAATTCACAATTCTCTCATACCCGAGATGTATGATATCAATTAAGATCCGTGGAAATCAGTCGCATCAGATGCTTCAGCATAATTCTCTCCTTTAACACGTACACCATAGTTACATGTCGTCCCTCCCTCGCCGTGCTTCTCCGTATGAAACAAATATCCTCTTGTAAAATAGATGGGCCAGGTTTAAGCCGTATGCACTGGTCCATGCACTATCTCTCGTGCCCAAGGAGGAAATGATATGTGTTTTTCCAATAAGTAACCTGTATGTAGAAAAGAAAATATCAAATACGGAAGAGTTCGACAAAGATAAATTCATATAATTATATAGGTACGATTGAATTTTACACATACATAATCTTCCACCTAGATACGATATTCTTCGGGTCTTTTTGCGGGGACTTTTTCTTCGGAGAGTTCTGGATATTTTGTGGACATATAATCTTCGAACATCCTTTAATTTCAGCCAAAACTTATATGAGAAATCATATATATATATAGTGGAATATATTAAGCCGAAAGATAAGACATGCCAAGTTATACCTCTCTGGTGGCTCAAAATATCCATAGTTTCGCAGAACATATACATGTACGCATCTATATTCTTTCTTTGAAAGCCATATTTCTTGCCTTCTTTCACTTGGAAGACCTACTAGAGTAAATATATCAGGAACCTCGACATTATATACGGGGATTTCACCTTCAGTGAATCTGATTAACCTGATGACCAAATTAGTTGGTTTAGAAAAAATTACAATTAATTAATAGCTACACATACATGTGAACATGTGATTGACCATAGCGCCTTTACCTTGATTTCTTTTTATATTTGCATCAAATTAGTGATCTGGGAAATAAGCTACCTCCTCATTGATATATGATTGAATAATGGATCTTGCCGCATATCTTTTGTTCTTTGCTTTTCCTTTCAATTTTTTTGAAATACCGTTCAAAAGGGTACATCCACCTATATTGCACCGAACGTCCTAATTCAGCTTCATAAGGGAGATGTATCGGTAAGTGCTCCATCACGTCGGAAAATAAAGGTGGAAAAATATTTTCCAAGTTGCATATGATTAAAATTATGCTTTCTTTGAGAATTTGGACGCGAGTTTTTTGTAAAGTTCTCAGGAATAAGTCACGGAAATAACTTCCATCCCCTACAATATATATTTTTTAAACTGTTGGTAAATATAAATTAAAATACTATACTCATATTTAATTATCAAATATTCGTATTATATATACTATAAGTAAAATCAAATATAACGTGCTAACGAAAGGTGGATGTTCCGGTCTAAGAGTTTGGTAAAGATAAATGGAAGTAGCCGCTCCATAAAAACATGGCAGTCATGACTCTTCATCCCTGAATACTTATCGTTCTCCATATTTGCACAACTAGCTAAGTCGGCCGTATAGTCATCTGGGAATTTGACTGCATGTTTCACAAATTCTAGTAATTTTGTTCTGGCATCGTCTGTTAATCTGTACGTGGGGAAAGGAGCTTTACCCTCACCATCAATATGTAGGTGTGGCCGAGAACATAATCGTTCTATATAAATTCTTGACATGATGGTGTCTTTGGATTGACCCTTCATACTCAAAAGGGTATTCATGACGTTGTCAAAAAAATTCTTCTCTACATGCATCAAATCAAGATTATGTCGGAGAGTTAGGTCCCTCTAGTATGGAAGCTCCCAGAATATGCTTTCCTTGTGCCAGTTATGCCTCTTCCCATAGCCAGGCCCCTTCTTTTCATGACCGTTTCCACCGACTTCCTTAGTTTTTGGTGGATTTATACCTTGCAATCGCTCGCTGTAAAATTTCTCACCACTCAAAGACTCAGGTGAATGCTCTTTCGAGGCGTTTTTCCTTCAAGAAGTCTTTTTTATTCTTCCTCAATGGATGACCAAATGGAAGAAATCTTCTGTGACAATCAAACCAACACGTCTTCCTTCCCCTAGGCAGATAAAAATATTTTTATCTTCCATGCAAATAGGACAAGACAATCCACCATGGGTCGTCCATCCTGATAACATCCCATATTCCGGGAAGTCGCTTATCGTCCAGAGCAGCATTGCTTTTAGTTTAAAATTTTCATTCAACAACACATCATATGCATCGACTCCAAAAGACCACAATTCTTTTAACTCCTCAATAAGAGGTCGGAGGAAGATATCGAGACTAGCGCGCAGATGATTTGGCCCAGAATTCAGAATTGTAAGAAACAAGTATTTTGTATTCATGCACATATGATATATCATGGTTTTTACCGGTTTTATGCCATGATATAGTTGTGTTTTTAGTGTCTTTTGTGTTCTTTTAGAGTCTTTTACATGTATAATCAGGTTTGGAGCTAAATTGGAGATAATGGAGCATTTTGGAGATTTTTGGAGTGATTGGCCGAGAGATGGAGTTCACTGTCCGAAACAGAGAAAGGTGTCGATCGTTGCATGCCTAGCATCGATCGATGCACCAGCGATATGGGCCAAAATTCGGCTGTTTAGAAGAATCAAGATATTGCACTTTGATCCAGAAGTTTCTGATATTTACAAAGAAGCCCCTGGCCGAGATTAGACCTATATAATATAGTTTTAGTGTTTTAATTAGATACGCTTTACATTACGCTTTCATAATTAAGAGCAGAGGATTTTTAGAGCTTTTGGGGCTGATCTGAACCTGTTACATCATCTGTATTTGGAGAAGATTTCGAACCCCTTTAATCTTTTATCTTTTATGCAATCTATTATTTCTATGATTATGTTTTCATCAATCATGTCTGAGTAGATTCCTTGTTAGGTTTAGGGTTTCTCACATAGGATTTCATGACCTGCTAGACTTGTTCAATTTCAGTTAAGGATTCAAACTATATCTGTTCTTCAATTTAATTGTGCTTAAAGCTAGTTCTAACCTGATCAATTAGAATCTAGATCTTAGGTTGCTAAATATGTCACGGAAGTGGGGTTTAGGAATCTGAACTAATTAAATTGGGCAATTAAACTTTGTGCAAACGGAAGTTTGGTTTAGGATAATTGTGAACATATCAAACTTGGGATTAATGCTAGTTTAATCTGTTAGTTCTCGCAAACGAAAGTTTGGTTTGCTGCACTTAGACTTAGAGAATTATCGCAAAGGAATTTGGTTAATTCTATATTTGTGTTTTGAGTTCTAGAACTGTGCTTAATTAGATCCTTGCTGAATGAACTGTCTGCTTGTCTGATTTCCTGAGAACGCCCTAGACCTAGCGCTCTTAATAACTTGCTTTCACAACCGTTAATCTCTGCTACTGATTTACTTTCTTGCATTGCTTTTAATTCAATTACACTGCTTTCTTCCTAGTTAAATTCATGTTCTTGAGCTATTGAATACCGGAGTCTATGTGGATTTCGATACCCTATATACTACATTGATATTGCTGTGCACTTGCAGTTTAGTATAGGGATTAATTCTTGACCTATCAAGTTTTTGGCGCCGTTGCCGGGGACTCTTTGAGTCTTCGATAGCTTCGAGCCTAGGGTTTTACTAGGATTTTTCGTTTTCTTTTCGTTTTTATTTTTGTTTTTTTTAGTTACTGACTTTCTCGGTTTTTCTCTCTGTCGCAGGTACCGATTTCGCACTGCGTCGATCGTTGCACCCTTGCATCGTTCGTCACTAGGCGATTTGAGATTGAACCGATCGTTGCACTGATAGCATCGATCGTTGCTGGACGATTACAGACAGTTTATGCCAACGCAGAAAACTAGAAGTAATCCGAACTCGAGCTTGGTTAATCTCGATCTAGAGGAACTTGGACGTTTAGAGAGAGAGAGCTAACAGAAGAGAAAGAAGAGAGAGAATGGTACGAGAACGTCTGATCTTGATACGAGATGCTGAAGGTGTCCTGAGGGATCCGAAAAACAATCCTTACAATGCTGCTGGGCAGAGGATTGATGCTGATGGACGAGTGATCCCTGACCCTCCTGAGCAACAGGAGCAGAACCAAAACCAGGGTCAGGAACGGGCCCAAGGTAGAGAGATGGTAGTTCATGAGAGGACACTAGCTGACTACAACATACCTGATGAGTTTCATGCAAACCGAGCAGCTCTAGTGCTTCCTGCTTTTGAGAGGAATGATTTTGAGGTCAAGACCATCTACTACCAGCTGATGAGGCAGATTGCTTTTCATGGTCTTCAAGCAGAGCAGCCTATGGATCACATTGACAAGTTTGAGGACATAGTCACTGGCATGAAGTATGAAGGAGTATTCCCGGACTATCTGTTCCTTAAGCTATTTCCGCACAGTCTTGCTGGAGACGCTAGTGCATGGCTGAGACAACTGGCACCTGGTCAGTATACTACTTGGGCAGCCTTAAAGAGTGAGTTCCTGCGTCACTTTTATGATGATGCGCGCTCAGATCAGTCCAAACAGGACATACTCACTTTTTTCCAAGGAGCTGTGGAGCCCTTGAAGACTGCCTGGATGAGATTTAAGCAGTATCAGCGTGACTGTCCACACCATGGATTCACAGAAGTACAGCTGATTGGTATCTTCTTCAGAGGCATAGATCTCCCTTATCAGACTGCGCTGGATAATTCCAGTAATGCTAATTTCAACACCAGGACTCCTACACAAGCTAAGCAGTTGATTGAGAACCTGATTGGCAGCAACAGTTGCAAGACAATGGATGAAAGGAGGAAGAAATCTGGTGGAACTGTAGAGAATTCTGATATAGCTAATATAAGATCCAGATTGGACACAGTTTACAATCTCCTGACAAGTAAGAAAGCTGTCCACTTTGCCCAAGATGTAGAGGTGATTCAGACTGAGGAGGACACTCAGGAAGAAGAGGTGAATTACATAGGAGGTTCTGGTTTCCAAGGTAATAGATTTAGTAATCAACAGGGGAACAGATTCTCCAATGGAGGACAGACTGGTGGTTTTCAGAAGACCTATGGACAAGGTACTCAGAGAACCTATTGATCTACATCCTATCAGACTCCTCCTGCACCTACAGCCCATGAGAGCATAATGGAGGCTATGATGGAACAACTGATGGAGAGTCAGACCAAGATTTCTGTGGACTGCAACAAGAAGTTGGACGCTGTCTATGAAGACCTCAATGGGAAGTTTGAGTCTCTGAGCACTCACATGAAGCAGTTGGACACTCAGGTGAACCAGATGTCCAGCTCACTGAAGGGAAACGGAGTGGCAGACACTCATGTTAAGGCCTGGTCTGTGTACATTAATGATGGATCTCACCTAGGTGAAAGATTTGAGCTAAGTACAGCTGAGTTGGTGACAGAACAAGAATTTTCGGATATTTGTGAAAAACTCTCGGGTGAAATCTGCTGCAGTGCGTCGATCGATGCAACATCTGTGCCGATCGATACACCAGTCGGTATGGAAACGATCGACACACCCTTAGTGTCGGTCGTTGCAGGGCGTGAATAGACAGAACTGTCGGATGATAATGGCATAAATGCTGACTTGGAGCTTGATCGCCTATTCAATGGAGCCTCTGAGATTACTCAACAGGAGATCTACGAACAGATTGTTAGACAACACTCCTCAGTGTCTGAAGTGATTAGGCAAGAGATTGAAGAGCTGAAGAAATTAGAAGGGATTGGTGAAGAATTGGAAGAAATTCCAACTTATGATGATCCACCTTATCATCCATGTGTGCAGAGGTACTTAAACAAGATGTTGCCCCTGGATGATGATCTGAAGGTCTGGGTGATAATAGTTCCTCAGCATATTAGTGATGTTCTGCTAACTAAGATCCCGAAGAAGCTGCCTGATCCTGGAGTCTTTGTGCTGGATTGTTCTATCTTTGAGGATAGCTTTAGGCGTTCTCTGTGTGATTTAGGAGCAGCTGGAAGTTTGATGCCTTACTCTGTGGCAGAGAAGCTGGGTATGTTGGATTTTACTCCTACTAGGACTTCTCTTGTCCTAGCTGATCAGTCCATACGAGTTCCTGAAGGACTCCTTATGGACATTCCGGTTAGAGTTGGAAACTACTTAGTTCCAACGGACTTTCTTGTGTTGAGATATGACTGTGATCCGGATGAAGCATTATTGCTTGGGAGACCCTTTTTGGCTACAGCATGAGCGTTGATTGATGTTAGGAACAGCTTGATAGACCTCCATCTGGGAGATGAACCACTGCACTATGAGATGGATAAGCTGCGAAAGCCACTGATAGATGGGCAGACATTCACCATAAGGGACGCAGATTTTGAGCAGCCGGATAATACTATGGTTATAGATCCTGGAGCACATTTCACTCCATCTTTCCTTGGACATGAGCATTCCGCAACAGCCTACTCACCACCTTGGATGAGGAGACTTGAACAGAGACAGAAAAAGTCTCTGTCAGGACCTCCTGGTACCTGAAAATTCCCATCCGTCCGGTCAAGCTATTGACCTTAAACAAGCGCTGGGTGGGAGGCAACCCACCATTAGGTACTGGTATTTTTCTACTTAATTTTTGGTGTTTTTGTTAGGATTTTACGTTTGTTTTTGTTTTTGGTGCAGTTATGTTTGCAGGTCTCGGACAAAATCGCAGTGCAACGATCGACTCACTTCTGTGTCGATCGTCACAACACGAAAGGAATCGCATTGCAGCGATCGTTGCGGTCCTGAGCAACGATCGATCATACACGAAAATCGCCAAGTAACAGTCGATGCACTTAGTGCAACGATCGATGCCTGAGCGACAGAGGTAACCCGACAGACATAATTTCATCTTTTCAATTTTTTTTTTATTTTCTTTTTACCGATCCTTCGCTGGACACTACTGGGGACAATGTGTCTTAAGTGTGGGTGAGGTGCTACTTACTTTTGTTTTCTGTTTTCTTAAGAGTCAGTCCGTTTTTCAAAAAAAAAAATTTTATTGAGTCAAAATTGTTTAAGTAAGAAACTATGATTTTCTGAGAAGATTTACAGGACTTGCAGGAACTTAAGTAACCATTGGGATGAAGTTGCAGGATCTATCTCTGACTATTAGAAAACCCCATCACATATCAACCTACTGGGAACACCCACATCACTTCAGGTATCAGAGGATCCTTTTACTGACTTCAATTTAATACTGACTTAGATTTCTCACCTAAGGGCTTGGTATACTTTGTGTCGGATTCCCTTGTTAGTTCTGACACAGCCTGTCAACCTATCCTATTTAGTTCACTTCTCCCCTTCTATAAAGTAAAAAAAAAAAAATAATAATAATAAACTGAGGATGAGTTAGTAACTCCGAAGTGGTCATGGGAATGGTAGCAAACACTATTTTCTCTCATGTGATCCATGGAATGTGTCCAAAGTACACCCCATAACGGGAAGAACACTGATAAAAAAATAAAATGATACCCAATGGGGAAAAATCAGTTGTTAAAGAAGGGAAAGAGAAGAAAGGGACTAGAGAAAGATAGTATGGTGGTCTAGAGCTGATAAGGTAAGAATCCATGTGCCCTTTGATCGATACTCCTTAGGTGAGACCGCACTTAAATACTTGCAGAAGTCAGTAGGGAGAATTTGAATGCTTGAATGTGATTGTGGAGTTTACCTAGGACAGTTGCTAAGTGTGGGGGAAGTACATGTTGGTCTTGATATCCTGTGATTGATTCTTTCAGTGGTTTACTAAGGGGAATCTGAGTATTGTAGCTTCTAGGATGAAATGAGTTTCTGAAGAGTTTTCAAACCTCTTCACCAAGCTTTAGTTCTATGTTTTGCTTGAGGGCAAGCAAAGGCTAAGTGTGGGGGAGTTGATATATCATGGTTTTTACCGGTTTTATGCCATGATATAGTTGTGTTTTTAGTGTCTTTTGTGTTCTTTTAGAGTCTTTTACAGGTATAATCAGGTTTGGAGCTAAATTGGAGATAATGGAGCATTTTGGAGATTTTTGGAGTGATTGGCCGAGAGATAGAGTTCACTGTCCGAAACAGAGAAAGGTGTCGATCGTTGCATGCCTAGCATCGATCGATGCACCAGCGAGATGGGCCAAAATTCGGCGGTTTAGAAGAATCAAGATATTGCACTTTGATCCAGAAGTTCCTGATATTTACAAAGAAGCCCCTGGCCGAGATTAGACCTATATAATAGAGTTTTTAATGTTTTAATTAGATACGCTTTACATTACGCTTTCATAATTAAGAGCAGAGGATTTTTAGAGCTTTTGGGGCTGATCTGAACCTGTTACATCATCTGTATTTGGAGAAGATTTCGAACCCCTTTAATCTTTTATCTTTTATGCAATCTATTATTTCTATGATTATGTTTTCATCAATCATGTCTGAGTAGATTCCTTGTTAGGTTTAGGGTTTCTCACATAGGATTTCATGACCTGCTAGACTTGTTCAATTTTAGTTAAGGATTCAAACTATATCTGTTCTTCAATTTAATTGTGCTTAAAGCTAGTTCTAACCTGATCAATTAGAATCTAGATCTTAGGTTGCTAAATACGTCACGGAAGTGGGGTTTAGGAATCTGAACTAATTAAATTGGGCAATTAAACTTTGCGCAAACGGAAGTTTGGTTTAGGATAATTGTGAACATATCAAACTTGGGATTAATGCTAGTTTAATCTGTTAGTTCTCGCAAACGAAAGTTTGGTTTGCTGCACTTAGACTTAGAGAATTATCGCAAAGGAATTTGGTTAATTCTATATTTGTGTTTTGAGTTCTAGAACTGTGCTTAATTAGATCCTTGCTGAATGAACTGTCTGCTTGTCTGATTTCCTGAGAACGCCCTAGACCTAGCGCTCTTAATAACTTGCTTTCACAACCGTTAATCTCTGCTACTGATTTACTTTCTTGCATTGCTTTTAATTCAATTACACTGCTTTCTTCCTAGTTAAATTCCTGTTCTTGAGCTATTGAATACCGGAGTCTCTGTGGATTTCGATACCCTATATACTACATTGATAATGCTGTGCACTTGTAGTTTAGTATAGGGATTAATTCTTGACCTATCAACATATCAGAGGGTAAATTATATGGACTCAAGATCACGGGCCACAACAAATGATTACGAGATATGCCAAATGGATTTAACCCATCTGTATATAAGCCAAGATAAACGTTACGGGGTTCTTGGGCAAACAGAGGATGTTGACCTTGAAATGATTTCCACTCCGCCGCATCAGAAGGATGACACATTTCTCTCTCCTTTGTTTGGTGCTCGGCATGCCATCTCATTTCCACTGCAATCTTCTCGCTTTGATATCGTCAGCAATTGGTAGATACCATATATGATTGTAGGGTACTCGGGTTCCTACTTCGTCTCTCGTTCGGCTTCCATCTTGGTTTAGCACAATACCGACACTTAACTTTCTTTTGGTCTTCTTTCCAGAAGATCATACAATTGTTCATGCAAACATCAATTGTATGATAGGAGAGGCCTAAATTGCACATCAGTTTCTCTGTCTCGTAATGTGAACTTGTTGCATGGTTTCCTTCTGGTAAATACTATGTCGTCATTTCACATATCAAATCCACTAAACTTTCACTCATATTATGTTTTGCCTTGTTATGCACGACCCGAGCAGCCAAGAATAACTAGGAGTGACCTTCACGACAACCATCATATAAAGGATTGTTGGCTCCTTCTAACAGGTCATAAAACTTTTTTGAATGATTACGTACATGTTCTTCACCATTACTCGCGTAATCACGAAATGCATCATTCACCATATCCACATATCTATCTTCTACTACATTATCATGACCATTCAGATCAACATAACTTGTTCCTATATCCAAACCGATTTCTTCTCCATGTTTATACCAAACATAATAATCAGGCATAAATCCTCGACTAAACAAATGACTCCAAATTCCTTGTTATGTGGTTTCCGGTTATGGGGTTTAAGTCGTCGGAAAACTCGTAAGAAAATCTTTCAAAAGCTCTAAAAATATTTAAAAAATTGTATGAAAAGTATGTATTGATTGCGTGTGTTTTCAATGACGAGCTAAACCCCTTAAGTACATAAATTAGGTCGGGAATAAAACCTAATTTCCTTAATATTACAAAGAGAACTTCTTATTTGTTTAGATCATGTATCTCAGGTCGTCGTTATCTCTTTGATCGTCATGTTTATCTCTTATCTTGCCTACTTTCTTTCCATTTTGTGCGGATATTAGTTCATGAATGGGCCTTTTGAAAGGATGCTAACCCTTCTCCAACATTTTTGTTGCAAGTATATTATATAACAGAATTCAACATATAAATATCACCAGAAAAAATAAACGTTTTTTTAAGAGAGAAAAATAAACTTACGGAAACAAATTTACATACATCAAAAACAATTTCAAGTAAGACAATAAGATCTTTTCTAAAAAATATTTCTTTCTTTTAAAGAATGTAAAATTTGTATTTCATCAAAACCTGTTTTACGATAATGCAACTTGTCTTTGGATCTTATAGTTTGATTACAAGCTTATCTTTTTGCTAGTAGAAGGAGATTATGTTGAGAACTTGTCAAAGTGTGGCGAACCACCTTCTAACGAATGATCTCCATAGCTGCAGATGATAGGCGATTACGTACATTTTGTCGATGTCCTTGACAAGTTGAACTTCCGGTTTCAGTTCTTTCACCATGACTTATTTTGTTTCGTTACCTCCACACGTGGAAAGTTGTAACCTGAAAGCGGTAGCGGAATAGGAAGGATCGAATTCTGCAGCAATCTGGTTTATGCGCCATTTCTAACAAAGTTCTCCAGGTTGTAGTGTACTTGTTGCCTAGCAAGTTAAGAGCCAGTTTTTCCAATATTTTAGCACTTTAGGTACATGAGAAAATATGTGATCCCTAGTCTCCTCTGATATGTTACAGAGGATGCATTTTGATTGTTGTCCACTTGACCAAGAGCTTAAGCGATCTCATGTTGCGAGACGATTATGTGCGGCAAAAGGAAGAATAAGTATTCAGGTGTTGCTTTGGGGAACCATACACATCCATACCTATCTAAAATGTACTTTTAACTATCAAATTTTTATTAGAATTCCATTTGCAAGTTATGCAAATTTGGACGTTCGATAATAGATTTACGGATTGTGTTTTACTAGTCACATTTGTAACACTACTTTTAAAATTCTGTATTATCATCTTTTTCAAAAATTTAAAGTTTTTCCGTTTGTATAAGTACTTTTTGCAAAACAATATTTTGTTATGATCAATTAATCTTTATTACAAAAATCCCGAGCATGTCTGTCGATTAATAGAGTTACTAGATTTTGATCCGTAATGAATGCGGGTATTAGTTTGAAAATTTAATATTTATTCTTTTTTGTTATTTTTGTTTTTTATTTTTTTTATTCGAAATCGCTATTGGTTTTATATTACTATTAGTTTAATTATATATATTTTGTATAAATAGATTTATCTAATTTCAGATTTACATACTTAATTATTTTTTCAATTATATAGCACTAAAGCTATTTTTATTTTTTATTAACATTACATATTATATATATATATAGTATTGAGTTTATAAATATTTGCTTCTATTCTCTTATTACATTTTAAAAAATGGGATGATGCATTAAATATATTTAATGTGTAGAATATAATTATATATACAATAATTTGGATTAAAATCAATACTATGAAAATCTATACTATATAAATAAAATAGAAACTGAGTCTGGGTGTATCAATTCGATATATTATTCTTTGTATATTTTTATGTACAGTGTTAGATAAAAGAAAATAAATTTAACAAAGTAAAAAGTTAATTCTAGTGTAGAATCTTAATAAATAAATAAAAAATAGATGGTTTTTTCGAGATCGTTTTGATACATGCTTTATTTGACATGTGATCACAAAAATAAAAGGCTCAATCTCCCACTATATATTTTGATCTTCAGTAGGGTATTAGTTAGATGATTTTTTCAATATTGTTTAATGACATGTGTTTTATTTGACCGTGATCTTGAAAATGAATGGCATAATCTCCCACTATATATTTTGACCTACACTAATTGTTAGATGATTTTTTTTTGGTTTCGAAATCCTTTTCTTGAAAATATGAGTTATTTGAACCTTGATTTCATAAACTAATGGCATAATCTCTCGACTCTGTGCGGAGTATTAATTAGATGATTTTTTTTTCGAAATCGTTTTCTTGTCTCATGCTTTATTTGACATGTGATTTCAAAAGTAAGGCATAATATCTCACTATATATTTTGATCCGCGCTCGTTGCAAAGTATTATTTAGCTAATTTTTTTTTTTTCAAGATCGTTTTATTGTCCCGTGATTATTTGACCTGTGACTAAAAACTTATTGGAAAAATCTCTCACTATATATTTAGAACCGCCTCAGTGCGGAGTATTAGTTAGAGATTTTTTTCTCGAAATCGTTTTCTTCACCCCGCACTTTATTTGACATGTGATCTCAAAAATGAATGGCATACTCTCTATATATTTTGACAGATGCTCAGCGTGAGGTAATAGTTAGATGATTTTCTTTCTTTTTTTTGTTTCGAGAACTTTTTCTTGATAAGTGCATTATTTGACATGTGGTCTCAAAAATGAAAAGCATAGTTTCTCACTATATATTTTGATCCACGTTCAGCGCGGAGTATTAGTCAGATGATTTTTTCAGTATCGTTTTCTTGACCTCGTAATTTATTTTACATTTGATCTTGAAAATGATGACACACGCTCTATTTATATATTTTGACATCCGGTCAGCGAGAAGTATTACTTAGACGATCTACTTTTTGAGATAGTTCTTTTGACTCATGCTTTATTTCTACTTTATTTGACTGTATTTATCGGATCAATATTTTGGTAGGGTTTTGTACTACATTTTAAAAAAAAAATCATTGGCACAAAAAAAAGTCAAGCAAAGAAAATTAATTAGTTTAAATTTTAGCATATTAAGGGTTTTCATTCAAAGCAATTTTAGGAAATTTTTAAAATTTAGTAGTTATTTTAAATTGTTTTTTAAACAAAATAAAAAATAATATTAGTTCAATAGAATCATAACAATAAATTCCTTTAAAACATAATTAATTTTTCTTTTTACTTTCTAAAGTGAGTATCAATTAAGAAGAGATTTTCCAAAGTGATTATTAGTTAATATTTCTCATTTATTTAATTGAAATTTAAGTTAATAAATCATATTGCTTGGCAAATTGTTATTTAAAGATCATGTTGCTTGGAAAAGTGAGCATTAGTTAAGATTTGCTCATTTATTTAATATGTCGTTTAGAAAATGTTTATAAAATAATCTGAAATAATCAAGTTCATGCTTGTGTGTAATTTATTAGAAGGCACTATATGATTTATTTTAAAATTTTATACACACTTTTGTCAATAATTAGTTTACAATATAACAAAAAATTATTGATACGGGTTGTAATTAAATTGAAAGTAATGGTACAAACATATCGTGCTTTTTTAATAGTATTGATAGGGGTGAACTGTATCAAGTGTTTTTTTTATTATTTTTTTTGCAGATCAATATGTTTTAATGTTTGCATGTAGTTTGTATCTTTTAATAAGATTTTATATGGTATGTGGACGAAAATGCCCTTACATTTTTAAACTGTGTATTTACTAAAACTTGTAACTAGATTGGGAGGTAATTGATTTAACCTTTTCAATGCTTTAATTTTTCTTTGAGTTTAAGGCAATATGATTATTTTACTTTTTTAGATATGTATAAGGAAAACCACATTTTTCTCTTCGAAATAATTCTGGCGAGACAGACTCGCAAAAGAGGTTCCGTTTATGGACTATGTCGGCGATGCAAACCAATTTTTTTGCAGTTTTCTTCCTTTAAATTACAAACTCGAATCGCCATTTTGACAGTTTTGTGTATTTTTCTTCCATTTGTGCAGATAGTCTTACAGTAAGTAGATGTAATATATGTTTATGTTGTGTGGATACATATTACTCTGTTACTCCAAAATGTTTATGTACAATCGCAGCAATGGATACATTTAAAGGCAGTGTTATGTCAGTAGATTTGAATGGATACAAGTATATGTCTTTCGTATTGATAAAAAATATTCTCACAACAACAGTAGTTATAATATAAGTTAAAGATAACATTTATGTGGGACATGTATATATAGATAAAATTTGTATGTGTAGAGGCGGTGTTCCAAGCACAATCCATATAGCTCGTGTCATATCAGCAGTGTTATGGATATATATTTGTTTGTACATAGGGACAGGTGGAGTTATAAGTACGGTCGTGTCCATTTAGAGTGGATAGTAGTAGTATATGTCTGTCGCAATAAAAATATCTTGTTCAAAAATTAAATCGTAAATGTTTACAAGTTGAGGTAGCGTGGAATTATATTTTAATAAAGTGAACCATTTAGTTAAATAAGTAATAATGATGCTCTGTAAGACCCTATTAGATATCCACTCGACTGATGTGAGGCAATGTTGACTATCTCACGACACCTTGTTTGTGAGATTGTGATACATCAAAAAATGTGTTAAGTATTAATGATTCCTATCCATCGAAATATTGTCTAAACATCTTTCCAAAAAATCCAGAACTAGTTACTGAAATCAACCATCGTCTAACTATGTAGATAATAGTAATTCTAAATGTTGTTATTGCTATATCCATATAACTATTGAACATAGATGTTAGATGAACAATAAAGGTTAGGTGCTCATATTTTTAGGTGGATGCATGATGTCATCATGTTTGTGTATATGTATATATAATATTAATAAGTTGGATACATAGTTGGGTCGGGTTATAATAATATGGATTGAATCACAACAATATGTTGGTATCATATTTAATTGGGAAGGCTAAATAATGATTTGACTACTGAAGATCACAATTTTATAAAGACACTACTATGGCTGACACGTCAAGAGGTGCATAAATTAATGAAAAATATGGAAAATTTGTATTCTTATTAATTGAATTTGATATACCATTAGTCAATGTTAATGACTCGGTTGATGGGTAGACAATTGTGAATTGGTAGTGTTTATATGGTGTGGATAGGAAAATCCAAATTTGTTTGTCTAAATGCGGTGTTAGTGAAATATATTTGAGTATGTGGGGACACATCGATCGTTGTGATAAATAAATTTTGAGTATTTAATTAATTTATTCATTTAATTGGATAATTAAATTTTGAAGTAAAGCAAATATGTATCAAAACGTGGATAGGAACAAGGCTTATATTTTTGCAATACTAAAGACATATTATAGTGTGGATAAAAAACAATATTCCTAACATATATTAAAGATAATTAATAATAATTAAACAAAATATTTAATTCGAGTTTAAGCGATCCACACCGCTGGAATGTCGTTTTGCTCACTACCGATGTCCCAACCGCCGGCATTTTTCACATTAGCACCGTCCCAACCGCCAGCGTCTTGCACATTTTCGTCTCCCAAGCCGCCAGCGTCTTGCATGTTATTGTCGCCCCAACAGCCGGCGTCTTGCACATTATCCTGGTCCCAACCGCCACCGATCTCAGTCCACTCCAAGAAAGTCTGTGGGATTATCCGAAAGAACAGTAAAGTCTCGATAGTCTAGAAACGTAAATGGCACATATCGTCACCTTTAACGTTTTTATCCACCGAGTAAAGCCAATAGTGATGAACGGCGCAAGGGCATTTCGTTATTATTCCTTGGTCAACTGCTCCTTATCATGGAGAGATCGACGGTAATGCCGATAGGCCAGCTGTAGTGCAGGAACTCCCTAACATGCCTCCTTAGAGTACTGTTAGCACTGCGAGATAGAAGAGGAATGATTGAACCAGCATCCAAGCCAGGGGAGATGGATCGATAGAACACTTCGTAGCCGTACACATCAGCCTTGATTCCAACCAAGGCGCAGTGTTTTATCCATTCAAAGGCTTATGCTCTTCTGTCTGTGTACACAAAATCGGAGATCGCCTTCAAGAACACAGCGGTTGGATTGTTGGCATCTAGACAGGCATGTTCCAAAGTGACTATCCCTTGAAACATGTGGTGAGTCTTTATAAGATCAATGCGGATTAGTGTATCCACGTGATATGCGTCATCACAAAGAGTCCTGCACACGGCTCTAATCTTGAAGTGCTCTCAAATGTTTTCACTGGAATTTCTGTCCAAGATTGATCTTCTTAAGATGTCCGGCAAATCAAGAATACTGAGAGAGCGGCGGACACAACTGAATGATGCGGCGTATCGAGGATTTACTCTTCTCATCTTTGGTGATGTGTTTTGTGTGTGTGGACAGTGCGTTTGGGTCGACATCTCTTATTTATAAATGACGAATCATCGCAACGTTTCATGTTCCTCACAAATTTAATTCAATGCATAACAAAAAAAAAACACGCCCAATACTTCCATCCATGAAATATCCACTAAATTGCAAGATAGATACAAAGAGGTTAACCAAATTTATATTTTATAAGATGGATAGAAATAAACATCATCATCGAATTAACCTAGTGATAAATAGTCATACTCATAATCCATGTACTAAGTTTGAAATAGAAAGATACTAGCATATTAGTATTCGTATTACATGAGTATCCATATTCGTAGTTGGTAATTATAAGGATACTATGATTCTAAGGGATACTTAATATTCACTATTTTTGTTATATTGTATATGTTAATATGGATACAGTTACATTTCGAGTAGATATTTGTTAGTAATCAACTGATTGTAATGGTTGGGGATAGTTTAATGGGCAAATTAACCTTATATGGGATATACGTCTATACATATCAACATTTTAAAATTCGTGCAACATATGAACTGACAAGGATCATATCCATTAAATATGAATGTGAAAGCCAATCCAAAAATGTCCACTATGGATGCCACAAAATCAACAATAGCATATATAGTAAAAATGATAGATAGTTAATTGTTAAACCATTAAGACATTTACTAACTCATTACAAACAAAATTACAAAAATCCATTCGTTAAGGTCTCATATTTAAAAACTACTCAAATCAATACAGTAAGTGGTGCATATCCTCCATATTGGTTTCAAGGTGGCCAACCTTCGAAACTAACAAGTCGACCCTATCCATTAATTCAGAAATTTGTGACTTGTGTGCTTCTTCTTTTAGCCGCACCTCCATATTCATATTCTCAATTTCCTCCAAGACCGCTTCGTCCCACCATTTCTTAAACCCACATCCCTGCGCTGCGCGCTACCAATACCAAGAAACATATGTTTAAATATTACATAAGAAACATAGGACCTAAGATAGTGTCCACGATGATGTTTGCAAGCTTACATCAGAAATATCGTAAGGACATGTGGAGAAGCGCCTTGCTCTATTATTAGTTAAGTTTTAGGTCATTATGAACATCGAATAGCCGCAATCACAACTCTTAGAAATACCTAATTCCCCAGTAGGTTGCACAATTATCCTCGAGCCAGAGACAGAAGGTCTCCATTTGTAGCATACTTTGTCATCCCCTTACTCATTTTCTACAAACAAACGAACAAATTTAGTAAAGGATTGAGAGATGAAGAAGAACATTGAACAATAACCGCTTTACTCATACTATCTACTTATATTCAAAGCAGTTATTGAAGTTGAGAAATGTGTCAAATATATTATCTAAAAACAAGCAATAATTTAAAAGGCACTATTGGGATGAATAGGTTAAAACAGTTGTTGTTTAAAATGTCGATAGTCCAATGCAAGACACTTTGTCCACCAGAAAAATGTAATATGCATGCTTCTTCAAATCTCTTAACCATTTGCAGTTGTTACTGGGTGCTTTAATTATAAGCTATAACTTATAGACGTTAGCCTATTCTACGCATGCGTCATATCGTCACATCTCAATGTTACCCAAAATTAAAATATATAAGCTGGCCAAAAAATGGGTTTCTACTCCAATTTTGAAGCCACCTTCTACAATTGCGTTAAAAGGTCATGCGCCATAATTAATTCTCTAATCTGGCACGCAGATAAGAAAATCCCATTCACCCTTAATGTGTCTACCAAGTCCGATACTCGCCGAAATCGCCACCCAACTCGCAGATGACGGCGTTGTTGCATGTGTTAACTTACTTATGGCAGGGCATGAAGGTGCAACTATGTTTTGTTCACCTGAGGTGTAGTCAAGAGTCCGATTGGATATGAGTCATGACTTCACTTGGTTTTCATTCAAAAAATATTCATGGCACTATAAATTCAACAAAAAGTGCGTAGAGCACAAAAACTTGTATGCCATGTACATAAACAGCCTTTGCATCGCATTCAATAGGGGTGATCTTGAAATAGATATCTCTATATTACACGAAGTAAAAGACGTGTATCCGCATGCTGAGATCATGTATATCATTGTCAACCGGTGCGCCGAGATACAATGCTATGCCGAATATAATATATTCCGGTCACATTGATCGTATGATGAGGCAATGGCCATCGGGGAGATGCTACCATACCACGTTCTCGTGGTTAATCCAAGATTGATGGACAGTTGGAACGATACATGGAGCTGCAAGGATTTGGAAGACTATTGGTGGGTTACAACGATGTTTTGTGAGGATAGCGGTGAGAGGTGAGAGAGATGTTACTTATATTTCTTATCCATTAAAATTTGCAAATTTTCATAGCTAATATATCATTAATTATACCGCATCTGATGTGTATCCATGCGTTTATTTATTTAATATATGATGAACATTATAAAAGTAGACCTAACTCTATATATTTTGGATACAATGTTATACATAAGATACATTTGGATAGAATTAAACACACGTTTTGAAACTCAATTTCAGTAATTACTAGAACACGATATATGGTTTATATGGTATACATACCAGATTAGGACACTACATGATGATATTTTGAACATAAACATGGTAACCATAAACAAATGGCATACAATAGATGGAATAATATCATAGTGCTGATCAACCATCCGAGAAAATTCGTTCTTCATAAAGGTGTGTCTTTAACTGCCCAAACATCCATGCAGCTGCACAAATAGACACGGCAACGACCAAACGAACTTCATCGTGTTCATCCTCTCGTTTCCATGCCTTCTAGTACATGGTACATTTTTATTTATCGCGACCTCAACGGAGATCTTTCTCGCCATCTTGATCACTAATTCTTCTCCAACCAACGCAAACCACCTTTCTGATTCTTTAACGTCATCTTTTATTTTCTTGAAATCCGTAGCAAGCATATCAACCTCTTTCATAATCGCGACATCCACTCACTCACGTAATGTGACGCTCACTTGGATACTAGTTGAAAAACAAAGAACTTTCATCAAACCATACAAATCTAAAAAACACTATAAAAACAAAAGAATCCTTATTTTAGCCTATTTGCCCCCGGGTATTTGAACCACCTACGGTGAAGGTTGACACGAGTTGTACCATATCCTACTTCAATTGATTCACCACACCAACACATCGTTCGAGCTGCCACGCCTATGGACCTAGCTGATAATGCTCGCTGAGACTGGGACAAGTTGAGTTAGACGGATAGCTCATAACTGTAAAGAATGTTTAAGAGTGATTGTGTAGCCTCCTACTTATAAACTTAAATATATAACATTACGGATCCATAACTGTAAAGAATGTTTAAGAGTGATTGTTTAAGAGTGATTGTGTAGCCTCCATTTTATTCTTTTTGCTTTTGTTGTCAGTAACAAATTGTCATAAAAAAGAGGATGAAGCTAAATGATAAACGTTTTAAAACATCTTCAATATATTACATTACGTTTTTCTAAAATCGAACAATTCTAAATTATTTAGACATTTCAAAAAGTCTAAAATCTAACTAAATCAAAAACGTATATGTTTAACTTTAAACTAACTAGATAACAGTTTTAATTGGTATATTGAGTAGGAGTAGAATGGTCTTTTTAACTCACAAAAATATTAAAATACAAAAATATAACTAGATTCTCAACTTTGCTATTATAAAATAGAAATACATTCGTTACGATTAATATTTATTGATAGAGAAACAGATCATGAAAAATAGAAAGGACAAAAATCTTTTTTTTTTTTTGCTTTTGTTGTCAGTAACAAATTGTCAAAAAAGGATGAAGCTAAATGATAAACATTTTAGAACATCTTCAATATATTATATTACTTTTTTAAAAAATCGAATAATTCTAAATTATAATTGAGTTTTATTTCAATTTTAATTTATTTTATTACTTTAAAATAAAGTAATAAATATGGTTATTTTGAATATAGAATCATCTATTTTAATTTTATTATAGTAAAAAAAAATTTTAATTATATATATAGTGGTGTTAGAGATGCTTTTATGTCCGCAAAACATTGGACCTCTTATCATCTGGCATGTACCTCTTAGGTATGTAAGATATTTTGGTAGCCCACTTTAATTTTTCAAACATTGTTTTGTCTCATTTTAAATTTATTTTCAGCATTTTCTCTACTTGACTCTTTATTTTTCATATGCTAATATATTATCATTTGTTGAGCAAAAGAAACATATTATCGTTTTAGGTCTTTTCCTTTTTTTTTTTTTTTTGCTAAGAAGATTATACTTTGGTAGTTTGGGGTTTTGAATTTCAGTATTAGTTGTATGCCCGGGTACAAAAACATCTAGATATATTTGAGGTTCACAATATATTTTTTCTTTAAAAAAGTAGAATAAAATTACCTTTTCATTTTGGCACATGTGACCCGGTCAAGCATTAAGATTTGATTAGATACGGCGAGATATTCTGTATGATTATTTGTTTGCTCTTAGTTGCAACATGGTTACCTAAACAATTTACAGTATTATTAAATAAACAAGCATATATCGCTGTTCTTATATAGCCTTTAGAAAGTAATGGCGTTTGGTGACAGTCTAAGGCCACTTGTAGATTGCTTTCGAATCAAAGGGAAGAAGGTAAGGTCCTTTTCACGTCGTACACATCATAACTATCACAAATTTTGCCCGTCACATTTATAGGATTAGGAAGAGCAAACCAATTTGTACACTTGGTAATTAGTGATAACTTTTTGGGGATGATAGCAGAAATAGACCACAAATTTTGTTCAAATGCAAAAGTGAACCATAAAAATGAGTTTTTTTATTTTCGCCATTTTTCCGATATTGACTTCGTACATAGCAGATATTTACTAAGTACTTCTCCAAGAAATCTACTAATCATTTTGGAAAGTTTCAATTGACTCATGTAACCTCCATTCTACCTCGTATTTACTAGAATGCAATTGTCATCAATTCTTCCACCACCACGAACAACCGATTTGAAGCTGTAAATGCTTCAACGACCAACATTTAACCTTGTAAAACTCATTATTCGTTTCAAAAACTTTATATCCCTTTTTATTTTTTTCTCTTTTCATCTTAAAAACTAGATTTTGGTTTTAATTTTTTGATCTTTTTGAACTCTAATGTTCTCGGCACTTATTCGGTCGCAGTGGCCAGCTCTATTTGTTAGTAGTTGGAACTAAAGTTTTGGTGTGTTGAAGTAGGTAAAAATCGCCTCCCTGCAGTTTTCTTTCAATTTTTGATCTGGGTCGTGATAGTAGACTTCGTTGAGCAATCCAGAAGTCTACTAGTCAATGTGTGGTCTAGTTTTGCAATTGACATTTTTAAAAAATTTGGCAGTACTTCTTTTCATGTATCGGGAGTCTACTAATTCCCTTTGAAAACAAAAAGAGTAGTAGACTTCTCGTAGCAGTGTCTTGTCAATTTAGGGTCTAGTTTTACATTTGACTTAGTCAAAGTATTTTTTGTGAAGTTTTACTCAGTCAAAAGGGTCTAGTTTTGTATTTTATCAATCTTTGACTTCGTGGATAGACTTCGTCACGAAGTTTACTTTAGTTCTTTTTTTTGGTTGACCGTTGTTTGGACGGTTGACTAGTGTGGTAGACTTCGTTAATCCTCCCCGAAGTCTACAGTTAATTTTGAAATTTTTTTGGGTAACTACAAAACTAGACCTCTGCAGATTTATGAGGGAAGACTATCCTGACCGACTTTTTATAGAAGTCTAGTTTTTCATTTTTCAATTGCAAAACTAGACCTTTTCGTAGTCGACTTCCCAGGTCGACTGCCCAGGAAGTCTACATATTTCAACGAACTCTACTTCTTAAAAGTCAAAGTTTGATTAAATGAAAATCTAGATCATTCACTAATTGATGACTTGTATATGAAGTCTTACGACTTGTTTTAGTTCCAAAACTAGACCCTTAGTAGACTTCGTGAACAAATCCCCCTGGTAGATTTGTTTGTGAAGTCGACCAAAAGCAAGTATACGTCTATGGAAGCCTACTCATGACACATCATGCTGATATCATTTTGACGTCAAAAATGTATTAAAACCGCTTTTTATACGATATATAATGATTTTGATTTTGTTTTTTACGTTTTCCTTACGTAATATACTTGCTTATGAAAGATTTTGACATCTTTATTCCATGTAAATATTTTTTATCTTAATTCAAATGAAAATGTGAAACTAACTTATTCAGGGTATATTTCATGGAGAAGTCTACCATTTTATTTACTTTTTTTTGGAAAATGCAGCTTAGTGCATATTTTCTGATGAATTTGATTGATTTTGATTTTTTCAAATTTTTAAGTATTATTTGGTATTTATAAGTTTCACAAGATTATATGTTATGGTTTAGCTTAAAATTAATTTATGATTTTAACATTTTTTGGAAAATTTATGTTGGAAATCGACTTTGTAGACTTGGCGGAGAAGTCAACTCCCGATGCATCATGCTGACATCATTTTCACGTCACTATCTTCTGAAAAAGTCTTTTCTATATAATTTATAATGAATTTGGTTTTTGTATGTCTGTTTTAGGTTATATACATGTTTATGAATGAGTTTGGCATGTTTATTCAATATACAATGGTTGAATCCTTTTTCTAGAGATATTGAGAAACTGGCTCATTTAGGATAGATTTCTAGCAGAAGTCTACCATTTAACTATATTTTCATATTGAAGTCTAATGTGGTTGATCTTATTTTCTTTTACAAGAATGACTCAGCTAGTGGTTGTTTATGCCAAATGGGTGCTGAAACCTAGCATGACATTTTGATGTTGACAATCTCAAAGGATGTAGAATGTTCTTCTTGAGATGGTTGTACACATTGTGAGCTTCTTGATATGGCTCATGATGACTTTTGTCTCGAGAAAGAAACTCATGTAATTGAGGTATCATATTCCTTACCAGATAAGATTCTTCAAGAAATGCTTGCAGATACCCCTCCTACATATGTCATTAACGATAGAAAAGTTTGGAGCTTGATCCAGTTGAGTAAGATTCATGTTGTACGGCTTTGCGTTTCTCCTCGGTCTCTGTATGTGTGATTGCTATAATTTGGACATATTTATGTTGAAAATCTACCTCGGTAGACTTGTTTGAGAAGTCTACTACATAATACTATAATATGACTAAGTTACTTTTTCTTGACTAAAACTCTCGTATGACATATTATATTTAGCCACCACTTATGGTTATGGTCAATTTGTACATCTTTTGGACATCTACCATACCTAACCGATTTAGCAGTTGAAACGACATTTCTAGAGCATGAATATCAGAAAGGAATAAACTTATATTACGATATCAGTTGGTCCAAAAACATAGGGCAAAAGAACATATGAAAGGAACAAAGAGTTTTTAATACAAAAAAATAGACTAGTCCTCGATTGGCCACTCATGAGCACATAAGTGTATATCCGAGCAGAAGTTCCACGCGTGATACTGTTAGAAACACCTATCTTACCTCCACATAAGTTCTTCCCTAAAGTATGGGCAATCAAAGACTGTGTTTGCATCTATCTTTCCCATGACTTCGAGAAACTTAGCAGGCTTCTCATAATCTCAATGGCCAGCAAGCTGCCAACTCGTGATCATGTTC